>OY037014.1:21605348-22262968 GCA_955831195.1 Pilophorus perplexus
TTGTAGATAGAGCATATTTGGTGATTCCAGTGAGCACTTTTTATTATTCAACTATTATTCTACGCTGACATACCTGTCCGCCCGTGGGGGCCAAAGTAAATTGTCCTGTAAGCGTGATGGCGGAGGGCGCTCGGTCGTGCTGACAGGACGCCAGGATACCGGCAGGCTGCTAACTTCAATGGGTCCTCGCTGACTTCAGCACAAAGCCTGACCCTCACCCCGCGACACACCCCAGATCCGACTGAGGAAGACGGCCAGCATCCCCGGAGGCTTCTTTTTTCTCTCGTCGGGGCGTGGGAGGCGGCGAGTCGACCAATGACGTCGCTTTGCCAGCATCCAGGACCACACCCTCGGTCACCCCTTTGGGCCAATCCTGTTCCCCATCCGGCCGGATCCATAATGGCTTCCACGCTGGATTTACCACCGAAGAAAACTCTCCTTTTTCTGCGTCATCCTGAAAAACATTTACTCTATTTCAAAGAAAACCTCCGACTAGGAATTGTTTTAGACGCATCTAACCTTCTCTCAAAATTCCTACAAAACGCTCCAAAAATTATAAAAATTATCTTCCTATGAAAATCACCAGAGATAAATTAGAGTAACTACATTGCCATGAAATTCACTCCTAATAAAATTGGATCTTCCAAAATTGTAGCAAAAAAAAAAAAAAAAAAAAGGACTTTTCGTTATCATTCCGCCGCTACCACGATTTTTTTGTTTTTTAAGAATTATGTATGCCAGAAACCATTATGATAATCATGACCCTGAGTGCAGGGTTCCCATCTCTGCACCACGACATGTAACAGTAGCATGTTTCCGGCTTGCCACAGGTCATGACTACCTCCAAAAACATTTACACCGAATTGGTCTGGCAAGAGACCCATTTTGCCCTCTGTGCCACTCAGGGGTTGAAATGACTTCCGAACATTTGGGCGCGTGTTCTTCTTTGGAGGACGCAAGAAGACAGACATTACCATCAGGCGACGACACTCGCTGGCATCGCAAGGCGGGTCTCTATTGGGCAAGAACGCGAATGGCTGAACTGCCAAACAATGCAGTGACATAGTTTAAAAAAAAAAAAATTATGATAATCATGTCGATCAGTGGAGGACGTACGGAGCTTAGTGGACCTTCCAGTAGAGGAATTTCCGGCATTTCACGGTCAACTCACTAAATTTTTATGACCGGACATCGAGACCCCACACGCAATCCATTGAGAGCTTGAGGAGAAAAGCTAAAAATCAAAATAAATTGCAACTCGCCGAACTCTCCTAGAATCGCACCTCTGCGAATATATGTCTCGCCAGTCCGTCAAAGCCAAGCGGACCCCTTTGGCGAAATTCTTGACGAGGCTGCCATGTTTTGGCCTCCCATTGAAGATCTGCGAATGCCAACTTCAATGAAAGCTTGATCCAGTTATTTAACTTACGTAAGTGATTATAATATAATTTATTTATATTTCAAGTGTTTTATTCTTGAGAGTCGGTCGGGTAAATGATACCAAACTTCAGGCCAACGTTTCGCTATATTTATACAGCATCATCAGGGCTATACAAAAAGAACCAACAAAAAGAATAAAACACTTAAAATTTCGTCGTCTGCGGTCAAGAACTCAACACTGCTTTTATTTATATTATAAATGTTATATTCCGTTCAAATTTGAACGGCGATAGAAAAGAAAGGGAAAGGTTCCTAAAACCCCAAACATGTAAAACTCTCGACATTTAAATAATATCATTCAATCCGTGCAAACTAACTATTTTTATAGTTTTCTTTCTATTTGCAACGTGAAAGAGGGACTCGTCGTCTACAAAAACGAACTAGTGTGAGCATAATTTTGACGGTGCTAAGCTCATAACCCACTTAGTAAGCAGACAGTTGTTTTCGGGAAGCAGAGACCGGTTTGAGGGAGGAGACAGCAATTTTTAGGAAGCAGAAACTGATTTTGATGGAGGAGAAACCAGATCGATTGATTTGAAATAATTTCATTATTGTACTGTGACAAAATTCATAATACTTAATCGTTGGTCTTTCTTGAAATAATTTCAAGAAAGACCAACGATCGTGGACATAATATGACGTAATATATTATATTTGTCTTGTTATGATGGAAGCCTTCACAACAGTTCATTAAGTTATTTCCCATCTCTCGCCTTGTGGATAGTCCAAGCAGGTGACACTCAGCGGGGGGTTGATTTGTAAATCCCCGTTTGGATCAGGGGGTGTACCTAATTTGTGTACACAGTTCATGCGTCGAGGTCAAAGAGTCCCCATTGTCGTGAAGGCGTCGTCGCGGGTGATGAGGACAAATAGGGTGCTGCCAGCCGGCTTATAACGCTTGACGCCTAACTGGAGCAGAATAGCGGCATGGGGCTAGTCACGGTAACACAATGTTACCCCCTCAACAAATAAGAATCGGTGCTTTACATCTGAAAATATCATATTCGATGGAATTTTTTACAATATTTTACAAAAAAGGCTGTGGACTCACAGAATGAGTCAAGGTATTGTTGTCGTGCACTGGGAATGAGAGCGCTCTGGCGGGGTCACTGGCTGATGAATACCTACCTTCCACAACGATTTCACAGGAGGTTCTACTCCTTCATACCTTCATCTTCATCTTGCCGGCCACCACGGGTTTCCTGGAACTGAACATTGCATGAACCCGCCTTCTCATATCGCCAAAATATCGCCTCGCATGATATCTCGTCTCTGGCCCAGGGTGGCCACTTTTCCTCATGTGGAATCTAGTCTCTGGCCCAAGCAGGCCGCTTCTTTGTGCTTTATATCTCGTCTCTGGCCGAGGGAGGCCACTTCTCCTCATGAGTTATCTCGTCTCTGGCCGAGGGAGGCCACTTCTTCTTGCTTGATATCTAGTCTCTGGTTCAGGGAGGCCACTTCTCCTCATGTAGTGTCTCGCCTATGGCCCAAGCAGGCCACCTCCCTTCACGATGTATCTTGTCTCTGATCAAGAGGGACCACTTCTTGCGAGATAGCTCCTTGCTGGTCGTGAAAGGGTTAATTACGAAGTTTCTACAGGTCATTCTAGGCTTCATTGTAAGGTAGAAAGGTACAAAAACGACCGCTATAATTTTCAATGTGAAGTTACTTGAAGAATAAATAGACTGGGTTCAGCTGTGGTTGTGTCCTCATGCGGCGAAGCTCTATCAAGAGGCTGCAGGCAAGGGGTGTTGGCATTTTGGCCAGGGGGTCAAATGAGGTGTCGTTTCGCAGTCACAGTGGAGGCCCAGAACTGTCGGCGTTTCTCAAGAATAAAATAACCTGTGTAGTGGTTACAACTCTACAAGAGATCGATACTTATACTACTACTAAGCGCCTTCTATAAACCAATCCAGTTTCGCAACATTTTGTACTGAAGGGGGATGACGGGGGAATCGCCTCTTCCCCGAGCGACAGCGCCGATGGGTTTAGGTTAGGGATGACCCCCACATATTTCTCACCCGGAGCAGTGTCATTATGTCAGCAGGATTTCATTATGTAGGTACTATGTATGACAGATACATATATTGAATGTGAGTATTATATTTTTGAATCCATGCGCGAGTCAGCCGACCACTTGCTACTTCAGCTGGGAAAAATTAACTTCTTTACAATGGCCGAGCCCGTGATCCGGTAGATGTCATCACAAGCCGACATGCTAGCCAGTGGATGTCCTCTGGAGAGATCTGGATCTGGACGATTCTTTGAAGCACCTGGACCAGGCTCACCACCTCCAACACTTCCAGAGGGGCAAATGCAGGATGATTCTGCGACGCTTTGAACGTAGGTACTGTTTGATCACGATAACATTGCGTAATTTTAGGGAAGAAGCTTGTCCCCCACCATGCCACACGTGGGGTGAGGCTGCAAGATCCTTATACCCTTTCTTTTTTTATCGTTACTACTTCGTCTGAAATCGTCTTTTTATAAAATGGATTCCCACTATCTCGCCGCATCCACCTTAAATTACCGTTACACTCAGCGCATTACCTTACATTGGTTGAGACAAGTGGCTCTGCTGAACAGAAGGGAAGACTGCGAATGATTTTTGATAGTGAGTACGGCCGGACCTACCTTCTACCTGGTGTTGTGCTGAAAATAGAAAAAAAGAAAAGCAACGTAATCGTGTTCTGTCAGTTCCTGGAGGGACTATCCCAGAGCTCCTTGTCACACGGCGGTGAGAACATGGAGTTTGCACCTGTGGATATCCACCAAACAAGCAACACAATTTTTAAATCTAATCTAGGAACACTATAGTCTGTCTGCAATGGCGTTGGGCTCTGGACCTGCTCCTCAGCGGCAGACGCATGAAGTACGACCAGAATTAGGGAATTTGGTCACATTGGCACCCGTCGGGTTGTTTACTGCCGCATAAACGTTTTTAGTGAAAATCGCAGAAATGTTTTACGTGCGCACTTTATTGTATCGGTCGTCAAATAGATACTTGCCAATCATCGGGAACGTTAAAGAAGTCCGTGAAATTGTGTTCAATATATTGTACGTCTACTTATCAGTATTTGAGAGACCAAAAAGAAACCGGTCAGCATCACAAACCGCTGGTCAATTTACGAGAAAAAACTGCTAAAATCGGTTTCGTCAATCGATAAAGAGGGAAGAAAGTCGACAGCTGAAGCCGGTGAAACGTCATTCATAACACCAAATTAAACAAATGATTTATAACTTTTTCCAATTAAAAAATTCACTTTTAAGTCATCGTTCTGTTTCACAATTTGGTTTCCTTTGTAATGCTCTCTTATTATGATGGTTTGAAATCGAGGTAGGACGGACTAAGTGTAATTGTAACAAAATTACTTACTTTTTTTCCGACCTCATTGCGACAAAAGTATTTCGTATTCGAAATATGACACAGTACACAGTAAAAATCAGTGAAATCGATTCGTTAACCAGCAAAAAAGGGCCATTGAATTGCGGGGAGAAACTTCTTCCGTGTGTGCCACCTCAAGGGATAAAATCACCCGAAAAAATGGCACAAATCGGGAAAATTCCCTCATACGTATTTTGGTCCTCTCGCCGTCCGCTGGGATCGGGTTCGGAGCCTAACGTCATTGCAGACAGACTATAGGTGCAACACACAAACACACACGCCCGCAAAAAGAAGAAACACCAGGTGAAAGTCAACCAGTGGAATACATTCAGGGATTTATAAGACAACCAAAAATATTCCCAGCCTTTTGGGACCAAAGGGCCACAATGCCAAACTATATTTATTTCAATGAATTAATTTCAGTTAATATTTTAAATTAATAATAAGTTAATTGGATTACTTTATTATCATTTTAAAGTATTAGGTAATCCAGTAACTTAATAATTCACTTCAATGTCTTATTGAATTAAGACTTAGTATAATAATTATTATTATTGCAGTGAATTATTAAGGGTAATTAAATTAACTCATTTTATTTAAAAGTATTAATTGAAGTTAATTTACTGATTAAAATTTATTTTGGCAATCAAGCCCTTTGGTTCTAAAAATTGGTTAAAAATTTACACTTCAAGATCCGTAGAAATGTTTTCATCCCCCCCCCATTGGAATCCGTCACTGCCTGCCTTTCAAGCTCCTGCCTCGTCCTGCCGGGTTCTCGGCACTCGGATTTGGAGAGGTCGGGGAGAAATCCCCCGCAAGGCGTCAGTCCTACACCCACGACGACTGTGGAGATTGACTAAACACTGCCGTGGTTGGGGACGTCTTTTTCTCGAAGAAAAACGGCGGGACGGGTCAATGTTTACCCCTCGTTGCCACTGACGACCCCCACGGGCGCTTTCGCACCTCACCGCTGCCTACCGGAGGTGTTTTTCACCCCGAGGGACATCCACCGTAAAGAAAACCCTCGTAAAAACTTCCCACAAAAGTTTTCCCGGACGTCGCGGGAATTTTACGACCCGGTTCGCATTTTCTTCTTATTGGGCCATGTAGAACCGCCAAGTCATTTTTGATGTCTGAAGATGTCGAGGAATTTCTACGCAAACCAGGTAAGACGTAGCAGTAGTCAATGTGAAAAATTAATTCCGTTCTTGACCTGACCGAATCCGTGTCACTTGCGAACGTCAATGACGTTCAGTTTTGTGGAAATCAAGAAACACCAACAACAAGGCAGGTTCACAATTTGATCAAAACACCCAAATTTCTTTGCACCACTTCATCACTTCATAACCTACTGATTGAATCGAATGAAACCACCGAGTAATCCTTGGAGCACAAACAATGCTTTACTGAAAAAAGCCAAACAACACAGAAATTCGCCTGGCTCAAAATTAGAAAATAAATTAAATCGTCATCACGCTGCGTCATTTCCAATAAATTGGTACACTTTTTGCAAAAACTATTCAACGTACATAATTACGCGAAAATTTTAAAAACAAAAGATTTGCACCACCACTCTCAACCTTTTGACAGAAGACATGAACACAAATTCATATAATTTTTTTTTCGATAAATCCAACTAATACAATTGATTATTAATTAAAAAGTTGGATTTATTTTACAATAATAGGAAAAATTATGTTTTGCATTACGTATTGAACGTACATGTTGATGAAATAGCAAAAATCGCCAATCTTCTTAGACACTAAAGGCACTTGCCATGTGAAAAAAAAAAAGGGTGAGCAGAACTCGGTTCTGAGGGCGCGCACACTTCATTGAGAAAGCAGAAACTGGGCAGAAACTTTTAGGGATCAGAAACCTCGTTTTGAAGGAGCAGAAACCAGTCATGAGGGAGCAGGAACCGGTTTAGAGAGAGTCTGGTCATTTTTAGTGGGCAGATTTTCAAATTCTGCCATGTACATTATTAAATAACGTACATTTAAATTTTCTGCGTTTGTTGTTATCGCACTATGCTACCCCTTATATAATTTTCTTTTAAATAGGACATTGGCAACCTTTTTTTAGGTGTTTTCCAAAGCATTGGATCGCATAAGCGAGGATTCACACAAAGAAAAATATCCTGTTAGCCCCTCGTGGGGTAAAAGGGTGTCAGAACCAGCAGAGCTTTGCGTGTCTGAGCTTTTTAGGGTACTTTTTCTTCTATGGGATTTCCCTTTTTTTTCTATTCCTTCGAGTTTTCTGCTTATATACAGTCTAAAAATACGAGCACTTCCTAGGACGGCACTGAGAACCTCATTTGGTCCAAATGTGACTTCTATTTCCGTTGGACACGATTTGCGGGTAGCGGGATATGACTTGATATGCTGTATGGAGCTTCTATTTTTAAGGGGATTGTGACGTAAATCCGGCAAACCTGAAATCCCGCCGGTCTTCCGCCGGTTTCGTTTGGTTTCAGTCAAATCGCTAATCGATTTCCATCTCCCTTGTGGACCAGGCGAATTGAATTTCAGTTCCCTTTCGATTCAGTCAACTCGGAACGCAAGAGGCTAGATCGCAAACGGTATGTCCGAATGGTGCTGGTTTAAATACACATAATGAATACTGAAACTGGTTTTTTGAAATAACAAACTTAAGTTGCATCACGAATTCCGACCTGGTTCACCTCCGAATTCTGACTTCATTTCACCTTGCCAGGATGCGACAATACATCAGCCTTATTTTTTTTGGGACTCCGAAAACAAATCCATCTTTAGAAAAATTAGTTTTAATAATTAATTGTCATAATTATTGTCAAAAAGGTTCAATACCAACAAACCTAAATTAGGTATCACCAACTCGGGCATTACAAGACACATTATTGTCTTCAAAAACGAACGAAAATTTTCATAATCACATAAAATGTCATGTGTTCGTCAGTTTGGTGATTATCAGTGGCTCAACTGAGCCACTAGTGGTTTGAGCGTCGGAGTCAAAGGTTGCTGGTTCGATCCCAGCGCCGCTAGACATCTTCCTTATATTGATAATTACCTCTCGGAAGGCAATGGCGAATCACCGGAGAGTATTTCGCTCAGAAAACCTCTCACAGCAAATTTTGCTGTTCGGAGCCGCCGTTAAACAGTAGGTCCCTACTACTTCTGTAATGAATGTTCAACACGCTCAACAGCAGTTAGTAGCGAGAGACCGTCAATGCCTGGATACAGGTAAGGCACCCATCAGTTAGTTCGTCGGAGGAGCCACACCCACGCTGAGGAACCGAAGATAAGAATTTTTCCTGACGAATTGGTGATGATGATGATGATGATGTTGACCGTTTCAATGAATGTGGGTTGAAAGGCTCTGGACGTGAAAACGTGCTGAAAACAAAGAAACGGCAGTTAATTTTTGATGAACCCCTGCAGAGTAATTTACGAATCAATAAACCTTTTCATTTTGTCAACGCAGAATCTCAGCATGGGGTTCTCCACGGGTTATTAGTGATTTCCCAAAGAAAAACACCTGATCTACCCAATTCTGGGAGGTTTCTCAAAAATGACTGCAAATTGATGAAAGCATAGTTTGAACTCACCTTCTTCGAAGAGCCAGTCCTTGAGCGTGCCTCCATCTTTCTCTGCCACTTTAAAACTGATAAAATGTTTCAAAACTATACAGTTAGCCTAGTCAGGGCTGCCAACATGATAGGAGAGGGTTTCAAAAAATCGCCAACAACAGCAAGGTCCCCCCAGCGAACTTGGACATTTTTCTCATGGTAGGAAAGACTGGTGAACTGCGGTTGACCTTGCCTGGAAACCCTAACCGGGAACGGGCACATAATATACATGGTAGGTATCATTGTTATCACTACTAATAAAAACGTAAGAATTTCTATAACACTATAGGATGTAGGTAGCTATTTAAAATGGATTGATTCATAGGCTCGGTGGCGAATTCACTGCGATGGGGAGGGGGGAGAAGGCTTCCCCTCATGAGTTGTGTGCTGTTTTCAAAAGGAATTTTTGTCTGAGACGTTTCCTTGGTGATTTTAAATTTTGGACCTACCGGGCTGGCGCTAGACGTCTCTTCCAGCCGCCTGGACCCCGTTTAGAAACCGGGGGAGCGGAACTTTATTGACGGACCGCATGATTAGGCTCTACGCTACACCTGAGCCGCCCCCTCGTCAGAGTCTGCGCTCAAAGGTTCGTCCTCGGGTTCGAACGCATCTCCGTTTTAAAAACTTTTGTCTCTCCCCGAGTTACCCCTCAAGTAGAAACAAAAACAACTCAAAGCGGACCAGGAACGTCATTTAGAATAACGGAGCAGAAGCCGGGGATTGCCGGATGCTAAATGAGAGTGACTGATGAGCCGTGCCTACTTAGGAGAAAATGGGAGCCAAAATGCAATTTGAGCGATTTTCATCTCCTCCGTAATCCATGACGCGAGCAGGGATAAGCCGTTCAAGGACCCCAGTACCTTGCCGAAACTGTAGGGGAGAAAATCATCACTGCCACCCATTGGACCCAGGCGTTAGACCATGCCCTTCCGACATCTTTATCTCCCACTTCAAAGTAGGCCTGTGATCAGTCAGTCCTCCGTCCATACCATTCTCCTGGCGCACTCACCAGTGGAGCTCCAGGCACTCGCCGTTGGAGGCAGGCAAAGTCTGAAAGAGAGCAAGCAATGTGGCAGTTATGGGTCAGCCTCTAGAGCATTTTGGTTTGGTGTCGTGTCATGGACGCTGAGGCTGCGGGCATCAACTGGCTTGAGGCGTTTGAGATGTGGTTGATCTGGAGGATGTTGAAGATCAGCGGAACAACTATATCCTGCAACACGACAATTTGAAACGGGAGCTCCTGACTACCAAAAAGGGGCATGTTGCATGTCTGGGCCACATTATGAATACGATTTCATATTTAAGAACTGCTGCAGACCTACATGATGGAAAAGATTGCTTTGCGAACAGGAATGGGCCAACGGTGAGCATCGAAGCTGCTGAACATTAGTACAAGGAACAAGAATTACTGGAGCAACAGATCTTTTTCAGCTCGCACAGGATAGAGACCGTTTTGGTGAAGTGGTTGCCAACCTTCGTTAGCGGAGAGGACATCAAAAAATTTTTATCATATTAAAGGATTTCAGCCTAGTGCTATGTCTTCTCCTGGACCGGTCTCCGAGATCGTAGGACACACGTGTGGAAGTGATGACATTCACCTCATCTGTTTGTTGGTCCCAGGTTTTTATGAGGATTGGCAGAGGATTTGGGCGGAAGTGATGATTGCCCGCAGATTTTACTCGAGGTTTTAATCACTCATTTCATCATCCAATTCATCTCTATTTATCATTCAATTCAATTTTATTAATTGGGCTCAAAATTATTAGAGTACTTCTCTATAGTATTGGATCAGATGAGGGGCCACAAAAAATGGATTCTAGGTTCAAAATTAGGTACTTGAAGTAATCCCTATTCGACCTCCAAGATAAAATTCTCTATCCCAAAGCACCCAGAAATGGAATGTACTTACACCGAAACCACAACTCTCTCTACCTCCTGGCCAAAGTCCTTCTAGAGCCCTAATTGTAGCAGTGCTACAGTAGCAGAGAGTAGTTTGATGGGTCCGAAACGTAATTGAATGAGTTCTACGCCCAAAAATACCTCGAAAACGAAACCGAGTAGGCACAACTTGCTGGAGAACTGAGTAGATTGTCAAAATTTCAGATTCTGAACAATGTCCAAAGACCTAGTCGACAGACGGATGTTTCATTTTTGAAATCCACACATCCTGAAACACACGAAGAGAAATTGTTAGGCCGATCACAACTTGAGTTGATTCTGAATAATCCAAAACGGATCTGAGAGACGTATGACGTACCACTTACCAGCCTCGCTATCACGTAGGTACTGTATGACTGAACCTTACGATTTTGCGCTGAATAGTCGTCCCAACTATATCTGAAAGACGCTGCATCCATGTCCCTAGTAAAAAAAAAAAAAAAAAATAGTAATTTATAACCTTTAATAGAAAAATGACTGGACCCCAAAATGGACCTGAGTGCCCCCTGAGTCCCCCCCCCCCCTTTTAAAACTCGGGGCCTCGACATTTTGGAGTTGGCCGAGTTTGCAACTACACGACACACATAATACATCATATTACCGTAAACTGGGGCTATTTAAGAATCGCGAGGCTACTTGAGAGACAGCTGTTTATTTTTTTCAAAAATTCATTGTAAAGGCTAGGATGGTCCTGGGACGTTGATCCAATTTTTTCCCGACGCTACTATGATGGATATACACGCTAACGTGACTAATCAGCGCACAACTGATAACGCATAGTGATGGCGGCTTATCACATTTTCCAGCTGTTTTCGTAGGTTAACGGCACGTGGTACAACTTCTACCTGCCCAAGAGGATTCAAACATTTTCGGGTTAGTTCAACTATCCTATCTTTTCAAAGGATATCTTGGAGAGGATATCTTCTCTCAAAATCGCAGCTTTCTATCTTCAAAAATGGCGACGCTATTGAATTTTTTGTACAATGGGGTAATTTGAGAAAAAAACTTGGGGCAATTTGAGAATGTGTTTTTACGCCGTTTTTTCGCGTTTTTATTCCAGAAAATGGTTCGTAGCTATAAGAGGAAGTTCAGCAACCACAGAAAAGGTACATCGTTCAAGCCATATTGGGCGTACACGGAGGAAATGCTAGGGAAGGGGGGGGGGGGGGGGGAGGTGATTGATCACGTCAAAGCTGGCTCTGGTTCTCGGTTAACGTTCTGGTTCTCTGTAGAGTCAAGACAAGTTTAAGTTTCATTCAAGTTTGGAAATATTATGTTCTTAAAAAAAAAAAAAAAATGGAAACCTCTAGTTGGATTGTAGGGAGTCATTTTACTATTTTGTGATTGATCGAGTGATTGTAGTTATTTTGTGATTTAGAAGTCTGCTTTTGTGATCTATTCACTGTGATTTACAGTACTTAAACGTTAAATGTAATAAATAACACTTAAGAGAGAGAGAGGAAACTTAAACATTTGTTTTTTTACAAATTTCATAATAAAATGTTGGTTTTTCTTCCCCTCGTGCGATATTAATTCGGAAATGCCGCAAAACAGCACTTTTCTCAAGTTACCCCAACTGTCGGGGTGATTTGAGAACGCTATTTAAAAAATTATATAAAATCCCCCATTGGGGGGATTTAAATTCTGATAATGTAGAAAGGTAGCCCAGAGGCCACTTTATCCAAAACCTTTTTCCACCCGATTGAAAAAAAAATGTTTAGGTACCTAAATTTGCGTTTAAACGCGAAAATTTTCTCAAGTAGCCCCAGTTAAAACTCGGGGCCTCGACATTTTGGAGTTGGCCGAGTTTGCAACTACACGACACACATAATACATCATATTATACGAACTATACTAGCCCTTTAAGTGATTTCATCGAAACAACCTTTAAGAAATTTCAACCTACGGTTCAACACCGCAGTGCAAAGTACTTCCTCACTCTACTTCAATACTTGTTAGATTTGGGTTGAGAGACAACTCGGCCGTTAGCTCAATGGGGACGCTTCTCGATTTCATACGTCGATACAACCTAGAGAAAACAGTCACGGAAGGTTTTTCCGAAATAGCGAAGTCGATTTACTGCTTCTTGTCACATCAGGGAATAACTAGTTTCCGTTCAAAGGTGTCTCGGAATCAAAAACCATATATTTGATGGAAACGTAATATTGTCACAGCGGTAATAATAATCGTAAACATTTTGTGGTGACGCCGATTCGTTGTGCTCCTTTTCTGAGAGGAAGTTTAAAAGACGAACGAAAGAAACGAAACAAGGGAATTTCACCCTGAATTTTCGTCCGACTGCTGCCGTGAGAGGACGGCTGACGACTATTGTTGTGCAGCTCTACAATGTCTTCGATGAGGGGAAATTTGTAGAAGTCCTTGCAAAAAGTAACGAAGAAGAGAGTGAGGAACGCAAAAAGACAGGCGGTTTGTCTCCTGAGCAAGATAATGCCAGAGCGTGATAAGATCAGCACGTCGTTTCCCATTTCCCATATTATGGGGAATCAAGAAGGTCACGGCCACAAATGTAGTGCTGAGCCCACTACTGCCAATTGCCAAGGCGTCGATCACTGAAGAGGAAGAAGAACTGCATAGCAAGAGATGCAGAACGGTCGAAACGCCCAACCTGGAGAGGATTGATGCTTGTTGGCCCTGGCTAGCAAGGGGACTGCAAACTACGGTATCACCTATATGGAGCCGGACTATTAGAGGACAACAGATAATGCCGTTGCTGCAATGTCGTTCATGACTCAGCAGAGCATCCTCAGAAAACGCACCGTTTTCAGACACTAGCCCAAAATCAGACACTTTCAACTCCAAAATCAGACACTTAATATCCAGCCAGATGTCTCCGACCGTGTGTACGAAACCGCTGCAGGATGGACCAGAATGTCAGGACTGCTGAGACGTTCACAACGCCCAATACCCCTTTCACTTATCCTGTCAAGGGCACTGCGACCTGCGCCACGTTCAAGGTCATCTATAATCTCACCTGCAAAAACTGCCCAGCCTTCTACGTGGGCAAATGTTGGACCCCGTTTAATCTTCGGATAAATAACCACAGGTCATCTGTAAATAGGGAACTATTACATTTTTGTCTCTTCGATGAAGATGGTGTACCTGCTGTGTGCCTTGGTTGAAGGGGGAAGGCCACCCGATGTAGGGGCTGATTCTAGGAAGAGGAAAGGGCTAGGTGCGGATGATGACACAGTTTTGGAAAAGGGTGAGGGTCTGTTCCAGAGTACCTCTGGCGAGACAGGCGTAGGTATAGCCCGACTTCAATACAGCTGTCATCCTGGAAAGGGCGTACAATCCAATCATGGCTATTGGGAAAGGCGAGACTAAGGTTTTTTCAATGCTTAATTAGCATTGAACGTCTTCAGCAAAGCGGACGGTGTTGTATGAAAATGAGGAAACAATCTCCGTAACAGTTTCAACAGCCTCTTCAAGCCCAGGACTTCAACATGGGAACCACTCAGTTGAATGGAATACCGTAGGGGTTAAATTGTCCAACACTGGTGCATTAAAATGTCACTCTGCTGCGTGATGCACGGCGGCGATGCGTAATTGCCTAATGAGTAGGTAGATGGCACCACACGTACGAAGGAGAATACCAATCGATTGGGCGTCTTCGGTGTACAGGTAGGGCGAGCCCTTTGCCAGTTTGTCGCTCAGTTGTTAGGACAACACCGCCCCGCAAGCACAGGTGAGTCCCTCTGTTTACCACAACCACGTGGGTACGTCAAAAACATCATCTGAAAAACAGATTGGTAACAATTGTCCAGGCTCCCCAACACTCTTTAGATCATCCTTTAATGTGTCCCTGAAGGGGCGTGAAATTCACTCAATTCCCCGTGAAATTACCGGGGATTACAATCGTTGTGTATAATGTTAAGTGGGAGGAGCGCCAGATGTGACACCCAACGACAAAAAGGGGGGCCCAAACAGGACTTCACTTGATTGAAAAATGTGATGTAAAAAATGTTTGTTTTGATCCAAAACGTCAAGCCTGCAAAAAACTATACAGCCCCCAGTCAATAAAGCGTTTGGACCATATCATCGGCTTTCAATCAAGTGCTTCAAAAATAAAATTAACCCTCCATGATGAATACAATTAGGTTGCAGTCTTGATGTGTAGAGCCAGTTTGACGTCTCTTTTTGTTAGTTATGCAACGTTATAAGAAGCTTTACTTTAACTAGACTCGAAAATAAATCTCAGATGACGTAACAGGGTCGTAGAGTCTATTGAAGTATCCTTGAATATGAAACGATTAGTTCGCGTATTCGGGTCTTTTCAAACGCAATTCTCCACAAAGACTGATTGACGAGTTCGAGAAATTACGGATTGATCATCAATCACTGTTTTGAGGATGGATTGATTTTCCACGAGAAAACAGGTCAGAAATAAATGCACCAAGTGGAGTTTGTGTTGAGATTTGAAGCGCACCTACAAAAGGAACGTCAAGCGCAGGTTGACTCAACTGTTGATATTTTCATTACTTTGGAAACCAAAATGTGCAAATTGATGCAAGGGTTTAGACTTGACTGAACATCCTACACAAGTTTAGGCTAAATAGTGCGAAAAGAACCAATACCTACAAAATAAAGAGTCTCGGCATGCTCACCTTACCTTGCATTTATATAAAAGAATGCTTGTTCTATGCTTATAAGCAGAGCTCGGGTCAACATGAAAAAAGTTTAGGACTAACATGCACTACGATGTTTACTTGCATTCTCATTAAACATGCACTGAATGCTTAAACATGCCTTACTAAAATAATTCAAAGACAACTTGGATACTTTTTTTGTTATGAATGCTTGTGATAATCCCTTTTAACAAAATTTGTTACAAACGCTGCAAATTTTGCATGAGGGTTTATTATTCTTTGATATAAGTTAAAGGTGCAAAAATTAATTCTGTCATCAATAAAATATTTTTCAAAAAACTTAAAAAAAAAAAAAATCTGTACAATGATTGGACAGATGAGGGACCTCGAAAAAATGAATTTAGTGTTCAAAATTACTCGGAAACAACTTATTTGACCTCCTGGGATCCTTCTAAAATCCATTTTGTAGCCCCATGAAAGCCCCACAGATCACGGTGAAATCACATCGTTATGGGACCCCTAAAAATGGATTCTACGTCCAAAAATACTTTGAAAACGACACCTAACTCGACCCCAAAGCCGAAAACCTTTGAAAACTCCTCCCTTAGTCCTATTTTAGCCCCTTAGCGCTCCACGGGTTATGGGCAGTCGGTCTGAAAACCTTGCGGGCACAACTAGATGGTAAGCCGAGTATTTTATCAAAATTTCAGATTAAAAAAAAAAAGGCTCCTGCCCAAAAGGGCCCGGACGGCGGACAGACGTTTCGTTTTTGGAATCTAGACCTCTTGAAACGTAATGTCAAAATTTGAGGCCAATTCTACCTCCGCTCGAATACATAGGTGTTCCAAGAATAATAAACCGAATTTTTAACGAGACTCAACCGGTCCAAAACGTCCATAACACGATTGTGAAAATCTGAAATTGCATACTTTGATGCAGCCTTAAACTTTGTTGACCTTCAACGAGTGATTTTGAAAATCTTCAACCTGCAATTTACTGCCAGGGGTGAGAAATTATGATCAGCCTCAAAATTGTGCTCAACACCCCACACACCTGTTATAAGTTTCCTCAATACCGGTTTTAAACTCCCAATTCCTACCTCAAAACGGGTTTAAGTCTCCCACCAACCTTTGAAAACTCCTCCCTTAGTCCTATTTTAGCCCCTTAGCGCCCCACGGGTTATGGGCAGTCGGTCTGAAAACCTTGCGGGCACAACTAGATGGTAAGCCGAGTATTTTATCAAAATTTCACATTTAAAAAAAAAAAAAAAAAAAAGGCTCCTGCCCAAAAGGGCTCGGACGGCGGACAGACGTTTCGTTTTTGGAATCTAGACCTCTTGAAACGTTATGTCAAAATTTGAGGCCAATTCTACCTCCGCTCGAATACATAGGTGTTCCAAGAATAATAAAACGAATTTTTAACGAGACCCAACCGGTCCAAAACGTCCATAACACGATTGTGAAAATCTGAAATTGCATACTTTACGGCAGCCTTAAACTTTGTTAACCTTATACGAGTGGTTTTGAAAATCTTCAACCTGCAATTTACTGCCAGGGGTGAGAAATCAAGAACCGCCTCAAAATTGCGCTCAACACCCCACACTACTTGTTATAAGTTTCCTCATTACCGGTTTTAAACTCCCAATTCCTACCTCAAAACGGGTTTGAGTCTCCCACCAACTGGTTCGAATCTTCCGAACAGGTTTTCCTAAATATTGTCGAATTCCAAAATGATCTTGAATTGTCCAACTTTAGCGAAACATCTCTCTGGACATCAGTCAAAATTAAGTTCATCGACCCTTTGACATTGTCTAGTGCTTTCCTTCGGTTGAATTTCAACGAAAATTAACTTGGGAAAGCCAAATCATGGCATGTCATTGGGAAATGTCATTCATAATGTAGGTAGTTCATTACAGTAAAACGTCGATCTCGAATCACTGCCATCCGGGGTTGCGTGGCACCGAAGGGTTTTCCACGAGGGAATCGTTTGACCTGGCATAACCTGAAAGGTTATAGCCAATGCCGATCAGCTATATCTCGTGATATGATTGAACTTTCTTGAGGCAGATGTGGTGAAAGTTTTGGGCGAGTAATGTTGATATGGGGGGTTGAAATGAAGCTCCACGAGTCAATTCGGTCAATTTGAAAGTCTTTCTTTGAAGTAAATCAAAGTAACCATGGCTCTGCCCCCTAATATGAGAAAGCACCTTTTGATGTAGGTACAATATTTTCTTAAAACCATTGAAAACGATTTAAACAAAATTTAAAAAAAAACTAGTACTACAGATCGTTGATTTTCCGAATCAAGTTGACAACACGGACCACCACGGTGCACCAGTGAGATTTACACTTTTAGGTGAATAGAATAATTAACATAATTATACACAATTATTGTGTAGGTACTTGGCCAGAACGTTCTATCATCACTGGTAACAGGATCATGTTGGAAATTTTCAAAGTTTCCCTGATCGTCGACAACACGACGACCGTCGATCGTCGTTGGCACGTAAAGCGCCACGAAGTTTCCCCATTTACGGGATCCGTGATGGCGTGTAATTCGAGACGGGGAAATAACATCCTCATTCCTCCTGTACAAAGACATTATCACTCGGGCGAATTTGCTCCACTCAAAACCGGAACGTTCCGTAGTTCGAAGGATATTAATCAAAATACAAAACGGCGAATAACTAACCTCCGCCTGGTTTCCATAATCGTTGAGCTTCCGAGGTCGGGCACGCGACGCGGAACGTGCACGAGACGAACGTCTTTCGCCCGAATACGGTAAACTGCACAGGGTGACATTAATTCGGATAAAACAACGTTTCCACATAAACCCGAAGGGGAATGCCCGGAGGTTTCCGGGGTCACGACATTGTAACCAAATGAAGTCCTCACGGAACGTCATATGGTTGTTTTCTTGCAAAACCAACAACAAGAAATTGGTGCATGCTGGTACAAAAGATGCAGCATGATGAATGGGTTTCAGGACCACCCCAAACTGTAGCAACCTTCAGCGGTGGGACCTTCGTCTTGGCGTTTTCTTCTTCGGTCAATGTACCTTCTGGATGTTGTCCGATTCTTAATGTAAGCCCTGCATCTGAAGACCCTATGTGGTCTTGCTGCTCTTTCCTGGAGCAAACGTGGGCCAGTAAAAGTTATCCCGTAAGAGGTGACATTTGGACGGTGAGGTGGCCTTTACTACCAGCGGGCACATCCTGGTTCCGCAAGGAGCGTCCACACAAGGCCGATTGGCATGGTTCGACTTAAGCAAGGCCAAATTAGTGGAGGCATCGATCGGTCTTGCCACTGGGAATTAGCTAACCCATATCGAAGCAAACATGCAATGGTGATTTGGGGTCATGATTCAGTCGGTGGGCATTTTTCAAGATGTCTATACCACAAAACAGGTGTAGACGTCATGCCGATCCAAGTTTCCCAACTCTAATGTCCTGCCTGGGTTGAGCCACCGAGCCTCATTCGGCGTAGAGTGGATGAGACTTTAAAGTTCTTCCATAAGCTGCTCGTACCCTTGCAAACGTGGCTTCAGCATGTCATCGTATAGTCCTGGAAGGAGCGAACAGCAGTTTTATGCTAACTGAAATCTAAGTGTGAGACAAGCGAGAGAGTGCTTGTTGGGCTTCTATAAGGTTACTGCTGGCTCCGGTATCACCACCATAAGATAGGACTATTTGGACTCCAACTAAGAACAGATCTCTAAGGCTTAATAGTTACGACTAAGTTGTGCCGAAGCTGAAGCCAAGGAGGCAAAATACCTGGGGATATTTATTCATCAAAAGCTGGCTTGGAATGCACAAGAAACCAGTGCAAAAAGGACTGGTCGCACTCTGTGGTTGGACAAGTGTGGGGCCAACGATGGAATTCGTATTAGGGATCGGCAATCGATTTCCGATTTTTCTAAAAATCGATTCTTTCTTGTACAAAACCCGATTTTTTGAATCGATTTTTGTTAATACGATAAAATCGAGAATCGATACTTTTATCACGATTTTTCCCAAAATCGGGATTTTAAAAAATCGGGGTAGAGAGGTTTTAAAAATTGGGTTTTAGCCAATTTTGAATATTATTGTTCTCCTGGAAACATTTTCTTTCTCCTCAATGAGGGGTGATTTTTTTAATTGACTGAATCGGCTTCAAAGAATCGATTCTCAAAAAATCGTTAGCTCATTTCAAAACTATTATTTCTGCAGGATGTGGAAGATGAACATTTAATGTGGTTCGCGTGAACATTTTTTCAGACTTTTTCGCTGACCCGGTGCGCTTCGCTGCACTCAATAAAAATAGTATTTTAATGAAAAGCCGGTTAAACTGCGAAAACACACCGACAGATTTTGAGAATTCATTATCTTACCGGCTCGACCGATTTTGTAGAAACTTCTTAAAATCCATCTACACATCCACCAAACCTTCCACCAAATCTACCATCTTCACCAACACACACAATTCACACAATTTGGTGCCAAACACTCCACTGGTTTTTAAGTAGTGAGTCCTCAAACAGATTTGGCAGTCATTCTTATAGATAGGCATAGATTATATAATCCAATATAATATTATTAGATTCATGATCCACTCCTTGAACAAGAAATATAATAATATAAATATATTATATTTCAACAGTTGAAAGATACCTAATATAATATATTGTACATATTATGTACAATCGCCTACCTACTTATTGATTGGTTTATTTACCTACTTATTTATTTTATTTATTTATGATCGAGTTTGATAAAAAAAAAGAGGGAAAAATCGCTAAAAACCCGATTTTCGCAAAAATCGATGTTTGAGAGAAACGATTTTTTGAGAATCGATTCTTTAAAGCCGATTCCGAATCGATTTAAAAAATCGATACTTTTTTTACCGATTGATCATTCCTAATTCGTATGATGCGTCTGGCGGACCAAGCTCACAGCGCCGAAGACGCTAGGCAAGATGCAGAAAAGCCTGGCTCGTGTAGGTATTACAGGGTGCGTCCAAACTTAGTGGACAGCTGGAGGTCCTGGTCCTCGCACACATTCACATCCATGTTCAAAGCTCAGCATTTCTGTTTCTACAGGCCGTTAGGATGAAGAATGAAGACCGCTTAAGGGAACGACAAGACAATCGCAGGGTGTCATTTTTTTTAGTTTCCGACGAAACCTTGTGACAATGCACGAACAAGTGGATCCTTGGTGTCAACCTCAAGAAGTGCGTAAATATGTACCTACTTGATAATACTTCAGCCCAGTCAGACAAGCCATTGTAGAGTGAATGGAATCGTGAGGAGCTGAGAAGAAAATTTCTTCTATTTAATGTTCACGTCCCCAAATAAGTCACCCTGCAGATTGTCCGATTCGCCGCCAGAGCGCTCTCATTTCAGTCCCGCGAACGATCCCTATGTATAGGGATACAGTCCTAATTTAGCTTATCTACAATGCAGAAGCTAGGGACATGACATTGCTATGTCTGACTATGTCTAGCTCCGTGTTATGACTCAAAATCGCGTTTGGCACCCATACAACGAACCTCAAGTCTTCCTGGCACTGGCTCATGTGAGCTTCGTCAAAATGTTGCCATATGCTCGCGGTTCACACTGGGTTCCCCAACTATTTTCAAATTACGATTTGATTGATCTATTTGTACACATGTATTATCCGTGCGTCCGTCAGGGAAGTCAGAGGCTTGCGTGAACTCGCTCACGTGTCTCGCCACGTGTGATCACACCCCAAGTACATCCTTCGGCCGCCCACCAGGAACTTCCCTTGTCGTCACCGGGGATTGATGCGTCCCCAGGGAGAAGCGAGGGTTTCAAGGGTGGTTGGGGTGGATTCAGGCAATCTTTTTACCGTGTTAACTGTAAGTATTGGAGGGGCGTGTACTGGATCGACGGCGATGCTGGAATGGAAAAGAGTAATTTGATGAGTAGAGTGTAATGAGTGAGTGAACGCCCTTCTTCGGAATCGGTGGATCCGCCACCATTTAGCAGTCCAGGATAGACTGGTTCTCCTAAGACCAAGCTGGTTGTGATTGGTTCATTCTAAAATTATGGTAAAATGCACATCATCGGCACCTATACGGTTCATTTTCAAATTTTCTTTCAGCTCATGTTATCAACAGAACTGATCTGATGATTAGGTATCTCTGCGCTCGTAAAGTATAAAAATTTGTTTAAACAGGTGTTTAAAGTGGTCAATTATTCCTATATAAACTAAGTTTCTACCAATCGGAACGGTTTGAAAAGCACCATTTCCGTTTTACGCCTCATTTTTCGGCCATCAAAGTTAACAAAGGTTTCAAAAACCGGCCCGAAAAGAGTTACAATTATAACGGCCTAATTTTTCATCTTCTTAAATCCCGTTCTATCTCCTAGCCCATAAAATATTTTCAAAGTTCTGTATTATCAGTTGTGAGCGAAGAAAGGTTGGGAAAAATTGATTTTCTGTTCATTATAATGATAATGAATAATAATTATTCATTCTTGAAATAATTCACCTAGATGTATTCGTGTTGGAGGTCAAACATGTTGAACGGCCTCAAAATGTGTCATTATACGTTTCAAGATGCATAAATTCCAAAAACGAGATGTCCATAAGCCGACCGCCGTCCGAGCCGTTTTGGGCAGTAGAAATTGTGGCAAAATGTAGTTGTGACCGCAAGGGTTCAATGTTTTTTGGACGTAGAATCCATTTTTGGGGGGTCCCAGAACGATCCGATTTGACCGTGGGGATCTATTGGGGTTTCAAGGGGCTACATGAACGACTTTTGAAGGATCCCAGGAGGTCAAATAAGGTGTCGTTTTTCGAGTAATATAGAATCCATTTTTCGACGTCCATATCGGCCCAAACATGAACTTTTTTTTTCTTTTTTTTAATTGTTGCACAATTAACCTATACCAAACAATAATAAACTCAGGTTACACAAGGCCTTGTGTAACATTTCACCGTTTCTTCTTGAACATTAGGCTCAAAACTACCATGATTTTTTAATGATCCCAATACGAGAGTGAGTTGTCAAACAAGACTTTACACAGTAGGTACATGAGAAATAACGTGTCGCCCTCAGCGAAATTAATCAACCAGAGTAATTTTTTCTCCCCGTTCAAAAGTTGGCAGTGTGAGAAAAGGAGCGGGTTGAATTAACTTGTCAACGGGTTGAAATAATGACTGCCGCCTTTTGAAGGCGCGTGTCTGCGGCCTGATGATGGCCTTGGCGAAACGACCCCCGAACAAGGGTTGGATTCTCTTGTGGCTCATCGAAGTGGGCGTGAGGCAGCTGGTAGACAATTTCACTAGCCTGAGAAAGTTCGTAAGTGCTATTTGTAGTTTACATCTGAATAAACAGTAACGATTGGAGGACGATATCGGGTGAACCGTATCAATCCCGAACTCACCCAACAACCCAGATCTTACTCGTCTTCGCCGAAATGCAAGCTCCCTGGTACTTCCTCAAACGGATCGACAATGCCATCCGAATAGTTACGAAACATGCAAACGTTGGACCCTCGGAATAGATGATGTATCGGCGGAAGTTTTATACGTGAACTACAAATAAAAGCGAACGTTTCCTCGCGTCGAACCCAGCAGTCACTCACCGTCGTCGGAACTGATCGGGAGGCGAAACGGAAGCTTCACGACCGTTCGGAGAATGTGATGATATTCGATTTCGACGACAGGCACTTGAAAAGGGACAAATTCGTAAGGGAGTTCGTTGCCAACGAGCGTCGTTTGGCCAAACTCAAAGCAGAAGGGAAGTCCGGGAAACGGCGGAAAACCCGGATCAAGGTGAGTGGACCCACTGACCAGGTGCCGACCACTGCGAACACTGAAAAGGAAGCCAAAAGTGGAAATGTTGGTTATAGGGATTCTCAAAATAAACGATTATTATTTTAAGAATCGACCAATTCGAGCTTAACGAATCGAAAATCTTAGTTCTTGATCAGTTATTTTTGAGCTTTGTGCTTTGGGCCTTGGGGCGATTGTGCCAATCGGGTTTAATCAATGGGAAACGTTCTTGAAACGAGTCACTGCAATATGATAATGTTACATCATTCTGTACTTTTTTACTCCTACAGAATTGTACCGAAAAATTATTAACAAAGAATCGATTCTCTTGGAAAAAGAACCTTTCAAATATTTTTCTACATTCTACGATTCTCTTTTCTACGATTCATTTTGGAAAATCGGACATCTCAAGCGGGTAAATCCTTATTTTTATTAGAGACGACTTAATGATTTTTCATTTTTTGAAAAATCAATTTTTTTAATTGACACTCAGTTGTGCCGTTTTTTCATGAATATATTTTTTTATGACACAAAAGAACCCCTGAAAACCTACTTGATACATCAAGGTACTTCCAAGGTGGTTCTTTACAAAGTATTGAAAAATGATCATCGTAGGCAGTAAAAAAGTCTCTACAGTTTAATGACTTCAAAAATCCTAGTGCCTCATTAGTTGATCTGGCTGACAACCTTTTACGTTTTTTTTAAAGTTGTTCAAAATCCGTGATGATATCAAAGAAACGTTTCGTTGGATATTGAAAATCGATAGTTGATTCCCAACCCTAAAAAATATGTCCACGTCTTCGAGCGAGCGTGTTCACGCTGATTCAATGAAATTGTCTCTACTGGATGTGCTTGATTGCAGATGCTTAACATGGGGAGCATTAAACGATTTTAGAGCTTTTGAGTCATAAATTATGACAAATAGGATTTTTTTAAAGTTTTTTAATCCTCATTGTGCAAGAAAACTGGGTCATCGAAGCCCGTCACTGCGACGAAATTTTTACATCCCATCCAGTAGTAATGCGATCGTTTAGTCAAAAGGCTTATCCCAAACCAAACAAGAACGCACGCGATCGGGTTGTTTTTCCTTTTCCCCCTATTTGTTTGCCTTCCCCCAAAAGGCAGTTATGGAGAGTTTTAGCATACAAATGGTGGTAAGAAACAGGTGCCCCTTCTTGTCCCTAGTGCGGTGGTAATAACTCATGGGGGATTAACTCAGCATCGGGCTCCCCTTACTGGAGGAACCCCTTCGTGGCGGACACACTAGCAGCTACATCGGGAAGGTATTGTTCAACGGTGGTAAGGGGGCCTCTGAGCGCTACTTCCAGGTCTGTGTCGAGTAGTCAGGCAAAAAGCTGCGGCCAGTCTGGCCGGGCCAGATGAACTCTAAAAGGTACCAGGAAACGTAACCAGAACATTTCTTGATCAGTATTTAATACTTGATTAAGTGGAGTACAACTAACCGACTACAGCCCCACAGGAGCACCATACAGAACCCGACAGCACCCTAAAACGCAGCAGATTGTGCTTCAGCTTGGCGTTCAGGGAGCCCACTGACCTGCCTCTACGATAACCAAATGTAACCTTCCCATGAAGTCGAAAAAGTTCTAATTATTAATAAACCAAGATCTCGGCTTTTCGACAAATTATTAATGTTCATTAGGTATTATCATTTATATTAGAATATTTTCCTCAAAGCACCAGGTTCCCGAGGTTAAACACTAGTATTTGCTTCCCAATGTTGAATCCAAATTTCACTAAGGCTGAAGTTAAGACTTCTTTCCTTCGTTTCCACCAGCCGCCTGAACTATTTATATTTACATTGACTGTAAATAATTTTTTTTTTTTGATAAATTGGAAATTGATTCCAGACTTTGATCCCCCTCACCCTTTCCGACACTGCCGTTCATTACGCGAAAAACCTGCCGTCAGAGAGGGCGCCCTCCTCAGACTACCTACTTAATTTTCAATTACAATGCAAACGGGCGTCGACCGAGAAGGGGAAGACACAATGGGGGTTTTCCAGTGTAATCCAGGGAGCCGGATTGAGACACGCCCATCAGTTCGGAAGAGCACCAACTGTTTATGTCTGTCCCCCAGACTCGTTTTTACACCCTGAACACAACGTTGACCATATGAGAGGATGCGACCCTCTCTTTTTGCTCCATAAATCACTTGTCGAACCCATTTTAATGGTAATCCGCAGTTCAGCTGAGCTCATACACTTTATAAAGCTAATGATGGGAGGGTTTTGAAGGAGAGGGTCCGCTGAGCAGGTGCGGTTATGAGCTCCGGGTTTAGTCATATTCCTTCACCTACTGGTGATGACAGATACCTTCATGACCAAATCCCATCGTTGTATCCCCAAAATTTAACAAAATAAATCGACAATCAAGACTTGATTGTAACTTAGTTACTATTATTATTATTTTAAATTTTTATACAAAATTGCGTTCATTATTAAAACCTCAGTGGACTTGGGGGTAGCTTTATAAACTTCGTGGACTTCTGTTAAATATATCTGTGCAGAACTCTGGCAGACGGTCTTAGCCCACAGTAATATATGTATGTTGTCATGATATATATATGTATAAATTGTATATTGACAGTATTGTCTAATTCTAATTCGTTCAAGTTCGTGTTTTTCTTCTTCTTCTTCTAATTAATGAATCATTCATTGATTATTAATAATAATTCATACAAATTAAGTAAAAATACCATGATTCAAATAACCTTCCGCTCAATTTTTACTAAATCGCTCCCCACTACCGGGCTTTGCATGCTATTGGCCTCAAAATTTCTGGAGGTCATCCAAGTTAGATGGGTCAAACGAAAATATAGTGGAAATGAGCTCCTTGAATCATTTTTTTTTTTTTTTTTTTTTTCTGGAAAGGTCATGCTTCAAACGTTACGAAAATAGGTCAGCATTGCAGAATACTTGTCTCTATTATTTATAGGGCCTTAGAAAAAATATACCTAATATTTGAATTCTGAGGTCTGAACTCCAGACTCTGGAGGGGATACAATGTTGACATCTTTTGATTGGCTGAGAGATGCAAGTTCGCCAACTTTGCTACGCGAAAAGCCAACCCTGAAAATCGAGAATCGGGGTAATCATCAGCGTATCGAAAATCGAGAATTGAGGTTATCATCAGAAAGGTTTTTCGAAAAGTGTTTCAATTCCGATTCCCTTCAGATTTATTATTCAGCGCTCTGGCGGCTCCATGCCCAACTACTCGATGCCCAGCAAGGGAAGGAGTGACGTCACGGGCCCTCTGCTTTCAGTTCAAAATCTTCAACATTTCTAAAACAGTATTTTCGAACTAAAAATTGGTGTAGGGGGGGTTTTAAAGGGCGCTGAATCCGAATATGTTGGTGAAATCGCCATGGTGGCAATCGCCAGAACATCTCTCAGTTCCAAGCGGGGTTTGAATCACCACTCAGATTTTTACATTTTTATTTTCTAGGAGTCAAACAAGGTGGCACGTCCCAGATCCATTTTTCTTAAACCCGACATATTTCTCACATAATAAACCTCGCCCCCAAAACATTTTGACCGCCGAAATGGGGCCATACGGTGCGCAGTGGGCGGTTAAATGGAAGAGAATGAGAAGGGCGATTTCCACCCAAACAGGATGTCCTCACCCCAACTCAAACCCTCCATGTCAATTTCACGCCAAGAGATTGATACTGGAATTTGATTACCATTGATTACCGTAAAGCTCCTCATGACCAAAGGGAATCCCATTGTGGTTGTTGCAGTTCGAAAAGAGTTTCCAACCGGAGCGCCTGGGGAACTGGCAGGTGCCGAAGAAGTACCCGCACGAACGTCCGCGAGCCCGTCGGGGTCACACGAAGGTGATAGCAGATGACAGGGGGCACTTACTACCGGGGGTGACCAAAATTGAACCCTGGAACCACTTCAAATCCTCGTGGCAACTACCTAAAAGGATCACCAGAAAAGTCGGTAAGTGACATCGTTCCTTCAGTCATTTTTGCCACTGAAAAAAAGAAAAAAAGAGCTCTAGGGATGGGTCGTTCCAGGAACAGTGAAAGTTCCTGCGCCGATTCATACCTCCTTTCGATTTGGAAAAAATCGAAACATGAAACATCAAATTTTGATGATGATGATGAACCTGAGAACATCTCTCTGAGAATAATTTTTCATCCAATCTATGTTTTCCTCCAATTAGGAAGAATATCACGATTGTTTCATTACCTACTTTACTTTTATTTCTCTCTCAACCCACACTTCCCTGAATTTGATCGACAACTTTGATCAGCCTAATAATTAAATTTTGTCTTTCATTCTTCGAAACTGATACTTTCCACCCACATTCATTGAAACGGTCAACAGCATCATCACCAATTCCTAATAATTATTATAATACCTATTAATTATTAACATCTAATTATCTAGGTGAATTTATGGGCAGTAAAGTGCTTTACTTACCGAAATTTGGTGAATTTTATTTGATGCTTATTATCTTCAAAAATAGTGGAACGTTAACCGTAATAATATTACGGTAATATATAATATTATTTTTGTTATAATATAACAATAATAATATAATGTAATATATTATATTATATAACACCTTTTGCGTGGTAAAAATAATGTTTTTTAAATAAAAAAATTCAGTGAGGTTGGGGTGTGTTAATTCCGTAATATGGAAGATATCTGATATATCAGATATATCAGCTCAGAAGATGCAAACATAAGAAAAATGGTGCGATGAGGACGAGACTCGAGATTAATTAACAGTAATAATAATTATTATTACGGTAATAATAATTGGGTGATTCTCCCATTTGGAACGAAATGATGTCTTTGGGAGGCTGCTGGATATGTATGCTATTTTCAGTCTAATTTTTTTTTCATCCAACAGTAGGTGTCCTCGTCTTGCCTTCCACTCAAATTTGAGTTTAATATTCACTCATTTTCATGCCAAAATTTAAATTTGAAATGCCCAAAAGTTATTCCCTCACGTGTCTCACAACACGAGTTTCTGACTTTGATGGTGAATATTTCCCCTATGGTACTAGTGGCGCATTCTTTCTTTTTCTGGGTAACTTCCCTAGGTCATGGCGTACCATATTCGACGGTTGTTAGTGCCACTGTTTGCCCATCCTAGGATCAGTGGCCTCAAACACCTCTGTCTCACAGATTTACTGTTATTCCCTCACATTTTTTTGAATTGGGCGCCACTGTGAATCAGAGCGCTATTATTTAGTTTTACAATGCTGGAAACATTGGTCAGGTTGCGGCAAAAAGCTGGGTAACACGTGTTTTGGAAAACTCATTTGTGGTTAGTTTATTTGTGGAGTTTGCTCAGGCAAGATCGCTTGTGAGGCATCAAGCCTGTTATTCCCTCACGCCGCATTATCTGTGTGAAGGTACGTTTTAAACCATGTTTAATTTGCATTAATTAGTGTCTATTTAGAGGGAGTTCAATGACCCATCTTCATTTTTCCTGAAAAATGCATTTGAAGAGCTACACTTCCATAAAACATCCATAATGTTATTCCCTCATACGTTATTCCCTCACTTCATGACAAGTGAGGGAATAACGGAACACGTGAGGTAATAACTTTTGAGGTGAATTTCGAAAATAAAAATTTGAAATTTTTGTTCTAAATGCTTGTCCACAGCCCCATGGCGCCCAGGAAGAAGAGTGATGTTTCAAAACTCGTGATGTTTCAAAACTCGTTCCGTTATTCCCTCACATAATACGTTATTCCCTCACTATAGTGATTTCATTTATGGTACTGCATCTTCTAAACGACGAATTGAATGTTTCAAACGTTGACGATGACGATGATGAATGATGACGAATGAATGAACGATGATGGACGATGATGAACGATGACGAATGATGTTTCAAAACTCGTTCCGTTATTCCCTCACTATAGTGATTTCATTTATGGTACTGCATCTTCTAAACGACGAATTTCTATGATTGGATTTTTTGTAGGTATGATCAGTAGCCTAACTACAAGGGATTCATGAAAAAATTTCCCTCGAAAACCCAAATCTCATTTCGTGGATTTCGAAATCCCAATTTCGTTCCAAATGGGAGAATCACCCAATTATTATTATCGTCCTTCGGTTTGTTCTCCGGGAGAACTTCTCCCTTCTTAAAATCTACGATTTCTGATGTTCTCGTTGTTTTCTATTTTATTCTTCTCGTGGGTATGCTTTGTAGGTACTATAACAGTTATAGTTACTATTTGTACTATAACAAAAGCAGAAAATAACCGCACCAATATAAATCGATTTCACAAAAAATCGATTCTGAAGTAAAAATTGATTTAGGATAAAAATAGCTACAAAAAATCGTAAAATCGAAGGTAAAATATCGATGTTTCGATTTAAGATTTTTTCTGGTGGATCCTGAATCAGGTGAGTCCTGAATCACTGGTGGAGAATCAGGTCTCTGACAGAGACTCTCTGTTCCCCCCCTTCACGAAGTATTAGACATCAATAATTGATGTCTAATACATATTATTTCAATATGAAATTATTTCAATCGTTTATTTAGTTTGACATCAAATTTTTTCTTCAGCAGAAGTTCTGCTAGGGTTCTTGATTCTTTCCTACTCCTGACAAGTGTATCGTACATGTAGGGGAAGATCCCGTACCTCTGGCCGTTTGTTGAATTGTTTCCGCCATGAATTCATAGTCCCAGCGTTCATAGCACACTCACCATGTTGCTACGTATTATCTCCCTCTCCCTGATAAGGACGCTCCGCTCAAACTTTTGCCAAAACGTTTTTGGTTTTTGGCACACCAGGTAGGTGTGCTGTTGTAGGTACCTAACAAGAACGAACCAGGTGTGCTGTTGTACCTAACAAGAACGAGGCTCCACATTTCCTTTAATTCCGTACATGGTAAGCAATCTATGGAAACCGTGGTACTAAGGAACTCAATCAACTATTAAAATTTAATAGTTTTAATTAAAATTTGTCAACTATTTAATAGTTGAAAAATTTTGTGTAAGCAATGGAGGTTTTTTCCAAGAATAATCACAGAATCACTTCTCTTTGTTTTCAAATGTGCGATGTACGTACCTCTGGCCACCTGATCAATTCATTTTATTGATCCACGAAGCAATTTCACACTTTTGGGTTATGATAGGTAATATCGACCAACATTGAGTTCCTCGTTTTCACTACCAGAGTGTAGGTAGTACCTACTCCCGAAAGTAGGCACAAGCAGGTCTGGCCAGAGGTACATGCAATGGGCGCTGACCGAATTTCACCTTTTTTCTAAATTATTCCAATGAGAAGAGAAATTGGTATTTTCACAATTTTTTCGCAGTTTGGTAGCCAGATAATTACTTTTTGAGAAAATGATGAGAAATTTGAATATGTTGACTGTTCTGTTATCAAAACGTCAATTTTGACTCCCTCCTCCTCCTCTATAATATACAGACAGATAGTCTATAGACCTATATTATATAGTCTATATTATAGGTCTATAGACTATACATATCTTGCAGTTTCTTTCCATATGAACCGTTTCTATTGTTTTATCCAGCCAAAGACATCAATACGCTTCGCCCGACTGGAAAACACCTCACATCTTGGGAAAAACGCTCGTACCACGTACCCATCTACGACCGGAACATCCCTCCTGTGCTACCATCTACTGTAAGTAACAACCTCGAATCAGTCATCCTTTATAGGCAAAGCTCTTGCTTTGAAATTGTGGTTTGCAGAAAAAAGAAAAACGGGCATCATCCGCCAAAAAAGAGATACCGATCGTTGACGAAAAGCCTGAAGACATTAGAGAGGCAGAATACGATCCGTACAAACGCGATGAATTCGATTACTCGCTTCCGATGGGTGCTGACCGGAATCCAAAGGTTGGTAGTGTGTGCGTTGTGGCGTTGGTGATAATTATCACAAGTTTAGAAATCACAAGTTGTTAACTCTGCGACTAAACTTGTGATTTCATGCGTAGAACGTCGACACGGCGGAGAGAGTTCGAGAAGATCTCAAAAGCTATCATGAGGCTACTCGGCCTGAGTCTCCGGCCAAAAACGTGGAAATGAGCCCGGATGCGAGCAGGTCACCGCCGGGCCGAAGAAGTTCGAGGTCGTCGAGAAGCAGCAGCCGGTCTCCTAAGGAGGAAAAATGCGAAGGTGAGTGTTGCGCTTATGTTGTTTGCTGAGTGGGAACTGTGTCGGAAAAGTAGGAAGGTACTTATGTGGTTTCAGGTGACCAACTCAAACCAGACGGTGAATACCTTAGCCCGCAATATGCCAAAGGTTTGGCTCAGGAGAACTTAAAGCACCAACCGCTCCCTGACACAGTGACTCAGCAAGCGTACAGGGCGCTGCAGATGAAAAGAGACTCGTGTCCAGGCCGGGCGATACCTGAAGTGCCAAAAGTAAGTATCTGATGACATGAGGCTGTTACGAGGCAGCTCTTGCAAAATACGGTTTTTCAGGCTGCAGCTGTCGGTTCGCAAAAGTTTGTATCTCCAGGACCAACCCAGTGCAGCAAGATGATGGTGTACCGTCCACGAACAGCAGGTCACAAAGTGCACTCTCCCGAGCCAATCGTGGATCCTCCAAGGTTCTATACGAAGAAAGAGGTGAGTTTGGTCACTGGTTTCAGCTAGGCAAGTCAAAGTATCGGTCTCTTGGGCAGAAATCCGACTGATTGCATGTTTTCCACGTTTTATTGACCAGTAGCGGTCGAAGGAAGTAGGTACCTTGTATAACAGATTTTGAGGGTGTGACTACATGCACAAAATGTGTTCCTAATTAACTACTAGGTTCATCATTAATTGTGTTGTGTGCTTGGCAGAATGCCTCTAGCGTCATATCTAGGATTACATCGCCAGTGTCTTCAGAGGAAGAGGAGGGGAGTGCATGAATAATGCGGGCATAATGCGAAGTAGTATCGCGATCTGCAGACTTGGAAGGAGGTATCGATGCATAATTGGAGGAATCTGCAGACCTGGAAGGAGGTACCGATGCATGATTGGAGGATCCGCGATCCCCAGGTTGGCATGAACTGTCGAGTTTGGCCAGAGATTCGTTGATCCTCCGGAAGGGAATCTGACATCAAAGTTGAAGTGTCATCATTGATAACAGTTTGCCCTAAGCCCGCAGTATTACTTGGAATCATTGGGCTGGCTCCTACGAATGAATTGTCATCAACAGTGGCCTGGGCAACGGACCTGCGCGAAATAATTGGCCCAGCTGATATAGCATCCCCAAGCGAAGTGTATTCATGATAAAGAAATAATGGTCAGTGAATTACAAATCCGTGGCAAGAGTGGGGATGGTCCAGAGCAGTGAAGCCAATCGCGGAATAGGAGCAGTTACTGCTCCTGTGTTGAGCTGTTTCAAGCAATACCTTATCCACTCTATTAACACTTTTCAGCTTGGCCCTATTGATTTGGCCATTTGCTGGGATCTAGTTCTTAATAAAGCAGACGAGCCCAAGAAACCCATCCATATAGACGGCAGCACTGACACAGCTGGACCGTCAGTCTTCACGATAGTGAAACGGCCTCCGTCCAACGAAGGTAATCACTTCCGTACAAATCATGATCATAACCTAGCAGCTATCTAACAACCCCCTATCGTTGCTAGGTACTCCTCCAACGTCTCGAAGACACTCGTCTAAAGGGCGCCGCAGCTCCGCGAAAGCCGAAGACAAGGGATATACCATCAAGGTGAAAAAAGGCTGGGAAGAAACGCCAGTCAACCCCTCAGCCGTGATGGACATTATAAACAACAACACTGACGTTACAGGTTGGTAGTGAAAACCCCCGCTGACCAGGAGCCCCTTCCGCTGATCGAGAAATAATGGAAATATTTCAGAAAAAGTCGGAAAGGTCAGGCCGCTTTCGTCGAGGAAAAATTCTTCGAAAGACAGTGCTCATTCCGGCCACAAAGGGAACGACAAGGGTAAACGAAGGTCTATGTCCAGCACCAGGGACTCAGTCGGATCTTTGGAAAACCGAGACCCAAACATTACACTTAGTGGCCCAGGAGTTTGCACAGGGAGCAATTGTGGGACGGAAAAACCCAATGGGAGCATCAAAGATGCCCTGAAAGGTTAGTTTAAAAAAAAATTGATGTTCCTGCCGGAAAAAATAAAAGAAAAAAAAAGTCCGAACTATCTACCTTTGTTTTTTGGATTTCAGCTTCCCTCGAGTCGTCGTTTGATTCGGATAAACTGACGAAAATGAAACATGCCCGGAGCAGCCCAAATTTGTCAACGGTGGGAGTGGAAAATTCCAAAAGCAAACAGAAAATGCTGTTTTCTCGGCCGTGCATGGCCTGCGAGACGAAAGACTCGAAAATCCTGGATTCGGGGCTGAAGCGCCCGAAAAGCGACTACAAAATGGCTTTCAAGGCCGGAGTGCCCCAAGCGAACTCGCACAAGTCGGACAGCACCGGTAAGTAACTGGCGGGAGAAGCGAGTCGTTTGTTGTGATGGCAGTGTTGACGTCAGTTGTTGCAGGTTCGAGGCCCCACACGGCCAAACCTTTGTCGATCCCCAAACCGAAAACGCCATACGCCAAAAGGAGCTACTCCATCAACACGCTCGCCCCGCCGTTTTCCCTTTGGCCAGGCACGACGGGGATGGACTATCCGGAACACTGGCGGCTCGCGTCCGTCTACCAACACTCGTACAAACCTTTGGAACTGAGGAAGAAACCCTTGTTGAAAGGTGTATACCACTGACGTGAATCACTTGTTCAGCGATCGGTACATTATCCGTGAGGACTACAGCCAGGATGACATCCTCGCACCTGCTCCTCCAGATGTGTCTTTTACTAAAGACTATCTTAATCATTGTTAAACGTCAAAAAATACGAGATACTACTATCATTAGGATTAGAGGCTGTAGATATAACCGCACGTAGTGTATTGCACACTAAGGGCCTTTTTCACCACCAAAGTACCAGGTGTACCAACTATGTATAAGCCACATTGGTCCAACAGACACTTGAACAGGGTGAAAACTTTGAACAATTGTTCAATCCACGTTTAAGAAGGCCAGTTGTTGAACCAAATTGCCGTTTGAATTAGAAGTCTGAACGCTCACCAGGGCCTGTTTAAAACAGCCATTACCCGTGTGGAGAGAGAATTTGTGTGTATTTGGGGGCGGAAGAAATCAAAGGATTTGGAAGAGGAAGCCAACGCCCCCCAAATTGGAAAATTGTATTTCCTCGAAATTTCAGAATTCAGAATTTGAAATTTTCAATGCGCTTGATAAAATTTTGCATCTTGGTTGGTTTTGTTCACCTCGGTTCTCCATCTTGCTGTCTAATGGCATTAGACTAATGCTGAATGTGGGTGATTGGCCAGTTCAGATGGGTGACTCCATGTTAGGTTCGTTCCAGGTTTGACGGACTGTTAACAGACTGCAGTTGAAATAACTGGTCGCTCGGTCGGCCGTTCCAAGTCGATCAGCAGGTTGACAGCAGTTCAACTGCAGTCGAACGGGACTGACAGCTCGAATGAGTGTGGTTGGGTGCTGTCGAACTTGAGAACCCTACCCAGTTGAAACCTCTCTTGTAACGTTCTCACTTTAATTGGTGCACTGGCGTGTTAAATTGTCAGCTCATCTCCTGCAGTTGTCCTCACGTCCTCTCGAAGTCCTCCTAGATACCCTCAAACAAATTAAATGAGTTATTCCCGGCGTTATGAAACTCCTCTCTCGAAAAAGGTTGATTATTCATAACCGTGTAAAATTATACCATATGAAATTTACAATCACGTGAAGTAACGCTACAACAGTTTGTTGATAGTTCGCGTTCCACGTTTGCCAGTGCCCTGTTCGATGGAACTCAACAGCAATTCAGAAGGCATTGGGACAGACGCCGTCAAACCTGGAACAAACCTAATATTACTAAGTACCACCCATGTGGACTAGGAATCAAGGGAGCAACCCGGTTGCTGAGATTTTGAGAAAATACTTTTCATTCCCCTCTCTCTATGAAAAGTCACTCTCTCGACCTTGTCCACATTAGCCTTAAACCGCCGATGTTATAGTGGTGGTGAAAAAGCCCTAAGGAACCTGCAACGTGATAAAATGTGCAATATTATTTAAATTTAGGTGCAACAAGGTGCAATTTTTTTGAGTTATTCCCAAATGTTTAGACCATAAGTTTGACCCTAAATGGGCACAATTGTGTCCAACTTAAGTTACCATTTACACCGAACTTCTCCTTCTTGGATGGCGAGAGGAGGAGATCTAAAAACCACTTGTTGTACTAATTTTTGGATGACGCACATTGGAGTGCGGACGCTAAAAGGGGGCGGAAATTTAAAAAATAAAAATTTAGGTACCTCATCGGCCAATTTCTTCTTCAGGTTGCAGTTAACAAAATAGGTGATTGTCAGATAATGCCCTCACTCTGTTTTGCTGCTGATGGCAGTCTCAGGGCTGTCTGGAGAGAGAGTAACCGCTTATGGTTTGAAATCCTAACGTCTGAATCCACGTGCAATAAGTCTGATCAGTTTCCCTCTGTACCGCTCGATAGAAGTGTGATCCCTAGGTGGTCAAAAAGTGGATATTCGAGCTTCAGGTGAGGTTTCTGGCAAGCTTATAGAAACTAAAGGAAAAATTAAATATTGTCCATTTTTGCCCCCATTAAATCTCGGTTTTACAAAAAACCAACTTTGATGTAGTGACAGTTGCATTTAAAACAACTTGAACTTCTTTCAGGTTCGGGAACTTTGGTTGATTAGTCGATTCCTAGTAAACACCATGCGAACCCAATGATGGTTTTTCTGTGATAGTTTTGAACCCTATGATGATTGTTCTGGGATTAAAAAAAAATTTAATTCTAGTGATGATTAACTTGAATCAGTATCAAAACGTCATTTATGTTTATCCATGCCTAAAATGACTCATTCAGTCACTCAGTAGGTACCTAAATAATTTCCACCACCTTTCCGGCTCATCTGTGCGACGTTCCATCAATTTATTCGTTACTACAAACCCACGTTAGCTCTACAGAATTTTAATATTTTCTAAAATCAAAAACTTGATTGAAAATATTTGTTTTTAATGTATAAAAGTTGCAGGTTTTCCATTATTTAAAAAAATGTTCAAATAATCGGAGCAGTTAGAGGTTTTTACAACTGTAATGAACTAAATTGTAAAAATCCTCTTCTCCTTCACGTTTTGGTTTATTATTTTTGGAATAATACACATTTGTAATAGGTACGGAGGTCCAAAATGTTGATCGGCCTCAAAATTTGACATTAAACGTTTCAAGATGTCCAGAATCCAAAAACAAAATTTCCGTCTGCCGTCCAAGCCGTTTTGAGCAGTAGGCATTTTTTAATAATCAGAAATTCTCAGACAAAATACTCGGTTTCCCATCTAGTTGTGCCCGCAACGTTTTCAGCCCGATTGCCCAAACCCGTGGGGTCGGGTTTTTTGAACGGTTTCGGCTATGGGGTCGATTTAGGTGTCGTTTTCGAAGAACATTTGGACGCAGAATCCACTATTGGAGGTCCCACAACGATCCGATTCCACCTTGGGGATCGATGTTCCTTTCATGGGGCTACAAAGGGGATTTTTGAAGGATCCCAGGACGACAAATGAGGTGTCGTTTTACGAGTAATTTTAGACGCATAATTCATTTTTTGAGGTCCCACATCTGTCCTAACATTGTACAGCAATTTAAAAAAAAACAAAAAAAAACACTTTTTTCAAAAACATTTTCTTTAGGACAGATTTAATTTTTGCACAATTAACCTATACCTATCAAAGAATAATAAACCCTCGTGTAACATTTGCAGCGTTTTTCCTATTTTTAGTGAAATAGTTTGAACTGGTAAAAACGAGGACTCAGTCAAAATTCACTTAAAACTGAGTCCTCGAGTCGGATGCCTACGACTTTAAAAATTACGAATTTGTGTACTTTCGAATTGGTAAACAGCCAAGAACCCCATTATCTTACAGTATTGATTGTAACATGTTACTCACCGCTCAAACAAAATTGGTGTAAGATAAATGAAATACGGTATTGGTATTGAAACCGCAAAAGCCTCCTGGCCTAACGAACGTTAGGCGCTTTAGGAGTTGATACTTCAGAATGAAAAATACTAATTTTACTCAAAGATTGTTCCTTTGTACATACTGCAAAATAAAAATTTGAAATTGGTTGAGTTTTTTTGTTCCAAATTCGTTGGGGGGGGGGGGGGGGGGGGGGACGAAACGAACGTACACCAATAAATTATTTATTAACATCAAGAATAATTACAATGCCAGAGATGTACGAACGGATTACAAAACAGTAGCTAAGTTATTAGATCACAGACGGATAAAAAAGGCACTTGATGGAGATTCACGTAATTATTGAAATTCACACAATGCTGGTTGAAAAAAAAAAATTTGAAAAAATTCACACGAGAGTCTATTCTAGGATGTAATTTAAAAAAATCTATCGTACACTAGGATTCTAAAAAACTTATGAACTACGGAGACTTGAACGTTGATGACTTGCAAGCAACATTGTTGAGATTGAAAAAAAAAAAAACAATTTTTTTTTTAAATAACCTAACAGTGTTGGTCACAAGTCACCAACGTCAAAAAAATCCTTTCTACATTTTTGCAAAGTACGAAACTATTTACATTTGATTTTTTGTTCATTTAAGTAGTATAAATTGCAAGTGTCAAAAAAGTATTCACCAAAATTTGAACGTATGGCAACAATGCGCCAGGCTTATTGGCTTCACTGGAGCCACGTGGGGTGAACAGTTGAAATTTCGCGGACAGTTGACTAGAGGGCTGTGATGGCGCTGCTGATGACTTGCGGAGACAAAATGAAGAATTTCGCGAACTTGAGGCGGTTTTGAGCGCTTCGAGGTTTTTTTTGTGGAAATTGAGGCGGGGAATTTTGGCGCAACTCAAAACCACCAAGTTCCAACACAAATTTTCCATGTGGTATTTTCGGTGTGATGGACGTTGGGGGCGTACCAACAAAACAATGCAAAAAGTGTTTCCTTCAGTATGTACAATTGAAAGTGTTCGTTGAATTAGTTAAAATTACTTAACAAAGCTAAAGTGTTCAGTTTTGGGTTCTAAACCTATTGTTAACGCTACAATTTATGGCCACTTGAAGTCATCTGTTGTGGTAAGACTGATTCTAGGAACAGAACGCTGGAATGAAAAACTTGTCAAGTTTTTTTTCCTGGTTTTGAAATTTCAGGGATGTGGTGACATTTTGTCGTCCCGGAATTTCTGCGCGGAGCTGCGGTTTGGGGAGAGCATTTGGGGGCTCAATGCAGACTCAGTCTTTCGACGATGGGGCTCTTGAACCTGATGGACCGCCTGGTTTCGGGGTCTGGGGCGTTAACGGGGGTGAGGCGGGAAGGGAGCATCCAACCTGGAAAATACCACGGGGTTAATAAATTGGAAGGAGAAGAAGAAGAAGCCACGCGGGCAAAGTTACCTGATGGTGAACGGGGTCGACGCCTCAGGGCGTGAGGTTGTATGGCATCCCAGGGAGGTCGATTGCCCGGCGTGTGGACGGGGAGTTGCCCAGCTTCGGTGCACGATTTGCAGCAAAATTTGGCGTAGTATTTGTGAACGCAGTATTTGGCGTTGACGATGAGCGAGCAGTTGGCCAAAGCCTTGTGGTCTTTGCAATCCGGATGGAGCAAAATCCCTACAAACAGAAAAACGTCACAAGTGTCCACCACGAGCAAAACGGCCCAACAATTCCAAAACTTACTTTGCACGACGATCGGCACCGGATCCGTCAGACCCTGTTTACCGTTGTAGTCGAACGCGCACGTGTAATTCCCGCTATCTTCTTCATCCACATTGGCTATTATCAGCTGGTTATCTGAAAACCAAAGCTCCTTTGTCACATTCATGCCCGCCAACTACGTCAACTGCTCGCAACCTTTTTTTTACCTTGGAGGACGATTTTGTCAGGCGCCGGGCCGATGGGCTGCTCATTCTTGAGCCACGTGATCATGACGTCGACCACTTCGTCGTTCTGCTCGCTGATGAGGTTGCAGGTGACCGTCACGCTCGCGCCAGCCTTTACGTGGTGAGCTGTCGTGTTGACGCCGAACCTCAAAGGCTCTACAGAAACAAGGAATTTAATTAAAATTCACCAAATTTCACTCATTCTTGGCTTCACTGAAATTGAGATACAAAACTCTTGAATGTAACCTCCAAGTTGAGGTTGGCAACACTGAAATTGAGGTTGAAACCTAAATACGTAAAAAAAGAGGATTGGCACCACCAATTTCAATCAATATTGGCTACACTGAAATTGAGGTTTGAAAGTCTTGAGTGTAAGGGCGGAATTTACAGACGTTACTCAAATCTCGTCTCAACTCCTGACTCAAATCACAGTCCCACCCATCGACTTACATTGTTCTGCTGTGAAACATTTTAGTAGAATCGAATTTAGAATAATATTCTAAATTATATTATAATCCTCGAAACACGACAAAAATGGCCATAATCCGTCCTGAGTCAGTCTCAAGTTAGGTTTGGTGAACCCAGGATTGAAATACACATAGAATATATATACACACTTAAGTTCGATCTCAGTTGTCTTGGGCCATTTCGGTGTATGATTACGAATTAGAGACGGTCTCAAGACGGTGCCTATGAATATGCCGAGTTGCAGAGACCAGACTCAGGGCTGAGAAACGTCTATGAATTCTGCCCTAAAACCTTCAAGTTGAGGTTGGCAACACTGAAATTGAGGTTGAAACCCTAAATACGTGAAAAAGAAAAGAGGATTGGCAGTACTGATAATCAGGATGGAAACTCAATTTGAAAACAAAAGTTGGTAACACTGAAAATGGACAGGATGATGCAATACATAAAACTATATGAAAACAGACATGCGAATCTAAAACATCCAAGTTGAGATTGGCCACACTGACTAATGTCAGTGTGTGTATTAACAACTCAGGAATTGAGTTTTGCATTACTGCAATTCCAACTTCTAGCATCAAAATTGGCAATAGCAACAGTGAAATTGAAATTACTAACACTGAAATTTTGGTGACACTGAAATTCAGGTTGGAAACTTCAATGTTGCCAACCTCAACTTGGATGTTTTAGTTTGGCATGTCTAAATAATTTAGATGGAAATAGGTTCCAAAATATAATCATTAAGGCCGCTTTACGCGCTACGATTTATCGTTCAGATGCGATCTTACGATTTATCGGAACGTGTAAATGGGACATCGTAGCGATTTATTGGAGTTGGAGTTGGGTTGGAAGTTCCAACCCAACTCTAACTCCAATAAATCGCTACGACTTGGAAGGTTGATGCCGGCCAGCATCAATTTCTCGGAATCGTAGCGACTTGTTTGAACGTGTAAACGGTCGCTCCAACTAATCGCTACGATTGCCACCCAATCATTGGGTCCCAGTGTGCATCTGGACGATAAATCGTTACGATTTGTCGTAGCGTGTAAAGCGGCCTTAAACACTCCTCCCCCTTTCGATTTATTGGAGCGATAAGTTGGTGCAACCTGATCGTTACTATTTGTCGTAGCGTGTAAAGCGGCCTTTATAATATTATATTAACCATTAATATCATTAACTGTTCTAGTTTGAAAACATCCAATTTGAGGTTGGCAACACTGAAATTTGAGTAAATTATATCATCATTTTGGCAAGACTGGGATTAAGTTTAGGAACATTGGAGAGAAGAATTATTCTTCTATCCTCACTGTTGCCAATATTCCTAAAAATTATTTCATTCTGGAAGAATTATTGTGCTTAGTCCAAGACTGTTACGAGAGAACTAGAGGGTTAGTATAGGAAACTACTGCACAACCAGCTTACCAACCTTCTGCCCCCTGCAGACGTTTCAAATGAAATATAATATATTATGCATGTTATGTATAAAAGCTCACCAGCAGGGGGTGGCACTTCTGGAGTTTCTGGAGGTTGGTACGGGGGCCGGAACCTATCCGAAGGGACGACGTTCGTGCTGGGGACGAGGAATTCGTTATAAGTGACGTCATTAGGGTCGTCGGCGGTGATGGGGCCGAACGCCTTGAGGACCAAAGTGCGACTTGCGGGGCGGCCCAGGCCGTTGTAGACCTGACAAGTGTAGTAGCCGAGGTTGGTGAGGGAGACAGCCCTGATGTACAGGCTGTTGTCTCGCCTTTGTTCGAATTCGGCGTTCGACACGGGCAACACCGTGCTGCCTCGGAACCAACTGACGCCCGGGACTGGGAACCCGATGGCGTAGCACCGCATGACGGCAGGGCTACCAAGCGTAACGACCACGTCTGTGTCTTCTTTGTTGTTGACGACCGATACAGGCAAAGGCTGACCATCTTAACCAACACCAGAGAATTAGTCAAAGTTAAATCATGCTCGCATGCAAATTAGAGGTTAGGTTTAGTTAGTGGAAAAATACCAAGAAAACACTATATAACGAAAATTGTTTTACCTTTCACGACCAAGTTGTAATCTCTCGTAGCAGTAGGTTGAATTCCGTTAGACGCTTCGCACGTGTAGGTACCCTGATCTTCGCGTTTCAGCAAGATTATCTCGAGTGTACCATTGCGGGAAATCCTGTACTTGCTTCCGCTTATGGGGCTGAGCTGCCAACCAGATCAAGAGATAAAGCATTGCATTGTTTTAAGCTGACGAAACAGCTCCCCAAATGAACAGTGTGGGCGCATTTAGCAACACTGCTGACTCACCATTTCGCCGTCCCTCTTCCACGACACTGTCGGCTGCGGAGTTCCTTGTGCAATGCAGTGCAGGCCTACCAGGTTGCCTTCTTCTCCTTCGACAGTCTGTTCTGTGTCATCTGTTATGTACGGTGCGCTTTCTGCGAACAAAAAAAAAAAAAATAATAATAATAATAATAATAATACCAAACCTCCAGAGGCGGTAATCATCAGAATCAATTAGAAATTTAGAATACCAGGTTCAGGTTCAACAGGCTGTTCTTCGTCGACAACAGGAGTGCAAACTGTTGCACAGCCGTTATAACAGCACTTGCTGCTCCCCGAACACTCGTAGTCGTAGTCGCAATCGGACGCACACTCCGTCGTGTCAGATGATACTTCAGGACACTTTCCAGGTTTGACTGCAAAATGCAAACAATCCCGTCAACGCCCGTTGTGGACCAACACGAATTCACTTTTACAAGAACCAACCTTGCCCTTCGCAAAACCCTCTGTACACGTTCCCAGACCGGCCGGGAACCAACTTGACGACACACCGGTCCCCGCAGGTGGAGGCGGCGCAAGGATCGTGACACCGACACTTTTCACAACCGACGTCGTCCACCCATTTTTCGATGCCGTACTCGCACCTCAAGGCAGCGCAAGCTTCGTCTATCGCTGGACAGTCTTCTTTAACAGGGCTGCCACCCACGTCAATGGCATTAGCTGAAAACCAAATTAGTTTCGTGAGCAACCTTGAGTGAGGAGGCAAATACGTAAAATTGTTCAAATTGAGAAGCTTGAGATAATGCTCAGACAATGTTGGACTCTCCTGAGCAGCTCAGGGTTACCAACTAACCAGCTATACCTCGATTGATCTATTTCACTGTCCACGAGTTTCTTATCGCATGATTTCAAACCAGGCGACTTACGATCAACTTCAGGCTCTTCGGGTTCGACGACGTCCACTGCAGGGATGACACACGTGTTCATGCAGTCCTCGATAGTGACGAAGTTGTTGTAATTGCCGCCGCACCCCGTGTACAAGAAGGAAGTACACCGGCGTCGTTTGTCCTCGTAGTAGAACCGCTTTATGATGGAGTGGCAGCTCCCGGTTTCCACCGGCAGGCCGCAAATGCCTACAAGCGACAAAAAAAAAAAAAATTGGAAAAAATTTCTAGCAGTGGGACAAAGCAACTGTACAGTCCAACCTTTCGTAACTTACCTCTGTTCGTTTCCTCCTGTTCAGTCCCTTTGGGGATTCGGGGCTCCGTGAAATTGACGCAAACGGCGTTGCACTCGTCCAAAGTGGAGAACCTGTTGGGGCTTCCGCCGCATCCCGAGAAGGTGAACGGCCGGCAAACGTTCTCGTTCGAGTCAAAGTAGTATTTCTCTGCGGGTTCATCGCAGGTACCTTCTTCGGGTGGATCAGCACACACTTCTGCAGAGAAAAGTTAAATGACAATCGTTAGACGTGGGAATTATCATCAATCATTGAGGGGAATTGAGACCACAAAAACAATCTACTACCTGGCTTTACCTCCTGCAAAGCCAGCAACTGCTTAACCCCCACTCCTTATTATGAGGAAGGGCTCCTGGAGGAAGACTCACTGGGCCCATCACTGCCTACTGGGACTTTCAAACCCCCCAGGCGCCCAGAATGTCCAAGTCCCTTGCAAATGCCAGGGAGCTCTGACATGCTTCCCTGAGCTCACCGTGTGGCTGCACCTTGCACAGCTAGGGATGGCAAGGATATATTGATATATTTATTTACAATGCTCCCTGCAGGACTCTCAACCTTTGAGCAGGCTGCCAGTGTGGATGGCAACGACCATTCACTGAAGCACTACACGCCACAGAAAGGCCACCAACTGACCAATGGGTGGCCGCATGAGTTTGCTCCTTTGCTCTAACCCTCAAGTAGGAAAACTGTAACCCCCCACCTGTTTTAAGAGCCTTGACACCAAGTTCAAATGAGAGGGATCTTGAAGCCTTACCCTCCAGGCGGTGGAGAGGGGGAGGGCTTCAGTTGTAGTTTTACAAAGTCAGACCAGTACTTCCTACGAATTTACTGGTTTTACCGCTCATTTGGTTTCGAGGTATCATAAGAAACAGGCTTTCTCAAAACTATGTGTAAGCACATTGGCTCTCATCGAAACTTTGCTTTCGACGTTTCGACATACACTATTTTTTTCCTAATCGATTCCACTGAATATATCGACTTAATAACATTATTTTTGTGTTAATAGCAATTTTTTAAAGTTATCGAATTATTGGCAAAAATTGATTCTGCCTGTCAGAAAAGATTCTATTCAAAGGAAAATTCAGATTATACACATAGAGAAGGCACCTTCTAAAAACTTCTTTAATATGGGGCGTGGGAACTGACCTTGATTTTTCCATACGCCACACAGTCTCTCGCATTGTTCTTCAGTTGCAAACCTGTTGGCGTTCCCTTGACAGCCTCCGTACACAAATCGGGTACACTTGTCATTGCTGGGGTCAAAGTACCAGGCTTCAACCTAAAAAAAAAAAGAAAATAGTCGTGAAGCGGTGTTGCTGTTGTGGAGTAAAGAGCAGAATTGATGTTCTGTACGAACGTTTCCTCGACACGGGCCGGGGTCGTTCCTGAGGTAGCAGATGTCCGAGTCGTCGGGGACGGCGACCGGGTCGGGGCGTCTTTCCGGTTCGGGTTGCCGCTCGGGTTCTGGCTCAGGTTCGGGTTCGGGCTCGGGCTCCCCTCGAGAACAAGTGGCCCGGCATTCGGCGGCGCTGGCGAACCTGTTGGCGTTACCGTAGCAGCCGCCGTAGTAAAACTGCAAGCATTTGCCATTGTCCCGGTCGTAGTACCATTGCGGGGTGTATTTATCACACGGCCCTTGCACCTTCGGCAGAGCGCACGGATCTAAAAGAAGAAACAGTTTAGAACATCAGCACCTCCCAAGTTACTCTCTACGCTCAAACTGCTGTACCTTGGGTGTTTCCACAAGACTGCAAGCATTCGTCTTCAGTTTCGAACCGGTTCCCGTTGCCTTCGCACCCGGAGTATGAAAACACTTTGCACGTGCCATCAGCTGAGTCGTAATGCCACTGACGAAGCGACTCGGAGCATCTGCCCCTTTCAGGCCGCAGGTTGCACATTTCTGTATAGAACACACCGTGTCAAAACAGGTTCACATGTCACAAACCAAAATTCTTCCTAAAACCTGCGTTAATAAAACTCCACAACCAAAACCGCGTGCCACCAGAATCATACAAGAATTAGTGTGTGCAGACAAACTCTTGTGAGGTTAGGAATGCACTATGAACCTACCTCACTTGTACCAGGTTTGCCAACTAGCGACTGGCAACACTGAAATCCTGCAGTTGATGCTGTTTTACGTATAACACACTAAATTATCATTTGTGGACCTGTGAAGCCTACCTGGGTTGAACTCAGGTTCCGGTTGGGGCATCTTGTCGCACCTCTTGAGGCACGCTTGCTCCGTCAGGAAGTTATTACCGTTACCTCCGCACCCGCCCCAGTAGAACTGCTTGCACCGGCCGTCGAGAACGTTGAAGTACCACCGGAGGGAATACTCACTGCAGACTTCGCCGACCGACGAGGGCAACACGCAAACGTCCTTTTCTGCAAATCAGCCTCACAATGGGTTGATGGGGTTTTGGGAGGGTGAAAAAGCAGAGGAGTTCATTAGGGGTATGGTCTGCTTCGCTCGTCGAATCGTCTTAATTGAAGTTCCATGCGCCTCTTCTGTATTTTACAGTCGAAATGGCAAAAATCCAAGTGCAACCAGCGACACTGAATGGCGGTAACGTATCCTTTATCATATCCTATGGGGATTCCTAAGGGGCTGAAAAAGGGCCATAGGAGGGGGTTTTGAAGGGTTTCAGATATGACATCGAGCGGGATTTTTGTACGTATAATCCATTTTCCGGAGTCCCAGAGAACCATCAGATAATCGATCGTATAATCCATTTTCCGGAGAACCATCAGATTTCACTGTGGGGATCTTTGGGGCTTTCATTGGGCTAAAATTGGGGGTTTAGCTGCTGTTGCTAACACTCTGGCCAGGAGGGGCTCTCTTTAGAAGGACCGCTTTAGAAGGCTGGGAGCCGGCGCACAGTACTTTGAGCACATGGCGACCTTCCTCAATAGCAAGCACAAAGAGGAAGAGGGAACCACCGCAACACACACAGCGCTCCGTACCGACGGTACTTGGTGGATCATTTGCTCGTCAACGACGTCAAAACGTGGAGTTACACGACGACGAGGAAGGTAATTGCACATGCAAGAAGCTGTACCGGCAACAATGGAGCGAACGACGTTGGTAGTGATTGTCTAGGTGTGGCGGCCAATTACGAGTACTGCCACTGTAACCGTTTCATGGAATTGCCTGGATCGACACAGCCCTACTACAGCTACTAATCCACATGTCATGTCAAGCGGATTAGGTTCGCGAGAAAGGCCCTGAGGTTTGGCAGAAAATCAGGCACATTGCACTGATTTTAACACAGGGCAGATCCAGGATTCATTTCTGGGGTGACTAATTCCCAAAATTCCATACGGTGCTGTCCAAGGAGGAATGAAAGGAGCCCTCTACACCGTTCCATCATTTGGGAGACGACTCGGGCGTTTGAATAAAAAGAAGCGACCATAGGGTCGTCACAGACTACCCCGCTGTCCTTACACCATTATGATGGATGGAATCGTGAATTCTGCCATCACTATGATAAGAGGTACAACTATGACCACAGCGCTACTTCAGGAAAATACAATGCCCTCAGCCTGTGGTAAATAATATCGTAGAAGGAGACAGCGCATGTTTACTCTCTTCGAAACTTCACTTTCAACGATTCGACGTCGACTCTACAATACCATGAAACCCTTTATCGTTATTTATCTTTCAGGAGGAAGCTTCCAACTGGCCATCATGGCTTTCTGCACCCAGCTAAATACTCACCTTTCTTTACCGGACAAGACCCTTCGCACTCTTCCTTCGTGTCGTAGTGGTTTCCGTTCCCACCGCACCCAGTAAAGTAGAACGGGATGCACCGTTTTTCCTTCGGTTCGAAATACCATTTGGATATTTTCTCCGAGCAAGTGCCGACCGCCTTGGGGAGCGAGCATTCCGCTAAGAACCATGCAAATGCATTTTTTCGAATCAACCACCCGTGTTAGGCAAAAACCAGAACCAATCAAACCAAAACATGCGGTAAAATTAGTAAACAGTGCAAAGTAAGCAAGTTAAATTTCAATACCAAAAGTTTTAGTTGTTAAATCCCAAATAAACTCTTGAAATCTCGCTTACGTCTCTGTTGATCAGGTTTCATGCATTTGGCGCTGCACGCTGATTGACTCAGGAAGTTGTTTTTGGTCCCTTTGCATCCTCCGTACACAAACGGGATGCAATCCCTGACGTCTTTATTGTAGTACCACCTGTCGTAGGTGCCGTTGCACGGGCCGTGTTCCAAAGTTTGTTCGCACGGGTCTGCAAAACCGGGAAAGAGCATGAAGCGGCAATAAAATGAAAATGCGCAGGAAATGAAGGAAACCTTAGAATTTACATAATCATAGACAACCAACAATGGTTAACCTTATTGTCTAAGGTTTTGGCTGTTTTTACGTACCCAGATGTTCTTGAGAGCCGCATTGAAGCTCGCATTCCTGCCTCGAGTGGAATCTGTTGCTGTTGCCGAGGCATCCCGTCCAACTGAAAGGCCTGCACTGCTTATAATCCTTGTCGTAGTACCACATGGGGAAATCGTGGCGGCAACTCCCTTTGCTCACAGGAAGGCTACATACATCTACGAGGAGAACGTTTCGTGAGACGGTGTAAATAGTTTTGAAATCCGGCGAATGAAGAAGTGGAAATACCTTTGCCGGTCGGATGAACGCACACGTTTTTACAATCCTCGAGAGACTTGAAGCGGTTATCGTTACCGCCGCAACCGCCGTACCAAAACCGAGCGCAACCCCCGTAAGTGTTGTCGAACCAGTAGACGATTTTGAACGACCTGCACTCGCCGTTGGCCCGGGGAAGAGAACACACTTCGCCTGCACAAAACGCCACAGTAAACAACCACACTCACCCACACAAGCCCTTTTGATACTCCAATCCCTTACCGGTAACCGGAATGTTTTCGCATCCTTCGAATTTGTCGCCCAAGGCCGTGTTTTCGCCGTCGGGGCAGCAGCCGAATTTGGTCGCTTCACAAGTGCAGTTTTGGTCTGCTCCCTTCCTGGGTGTTTTTCCGTCAGGGCAGCAACCGTAAGCACTGTTTTCACAACCACATCCTATCAAGAATAGAATTGAAAAAGAAAATCGAAGTGATTTCAGATACATCAAGTATCACAATGTTTGGAGTTTTAAAAAACGACAATTGGGATGTGGAAAAATATTAAAATGCTACAAATAACTGATCAGAAGTGAGGTTTCATAGCCAGATATGTGTGGAATCTGAATCTATACAAAATTGGGGCTGCCATTAGAAATAAGACAGTCGAGCACAAGTGCACCTATATGAGCCCACTTGCGCCCTTTTTGAAAAAAATCACGCCCATACGAGCTCCCATGAGAAAGTTTTAAATGAGAAACTTGAGAACATCCCACCATTTGAGTGCAATTGTGTTCATTTGAAATACTCAAGTTGAGCACAAGACTTGGTGCACTCACATGAGCCCACGTGCGCGGTATTAAATCACACCCAGGAGTTGGGGTTGGAAGATAAGAAAAACAAAAAACTGAATTTTGTATAGATGAATATCACCAATTACTGTGTAAACGTGAAAAGCCTTTCGACACCGCCTAAATCCCCTGGACCAATGTGAGAGGTTTAGATTCTTGAAGAGAGATCGTGATACACACCTTCCTGGCCAGCTCCTTTGGCGATAGTGATGCCATCAGGGCAGCATCCAAATTGATACGTGTGACAAGGACATCCTTCGTAGTTTGATCCCTCAGCAGTCGTTTGCCGGTCAGGGCAGCACCCATACTCGCTGAACTGGCAACCACAACCCTGGTTGTCGGGCCCGGTCGCGGAGGATTTACCGTCGGGGCAACACCCGTACAGGGAGTTCCGGCAATTGCAACCTACAAATGTCCTAGTTAGTACACGGAAGACGTGCTCGATGAAAATGAAATGGAAAGGAGTTTACCGTGATAGTTGGGGCCAGCGGCGGGTTCGACGTTGTCCGGACAACATCCAAAGGGCGTATTGAGGCAACAGCCTTCCTTGTTGGGCCCATGGGCGTACGTGGTGTTGTCCGCACAGCAGCCATAGTCGCTGCTAATACACGCCGGAGCGCATCCAAACTGCCTGAGACCCCTAGCAGCCAAAACCCCTAAAGAACAATAGCAGAATGAGAGTTTATTTCTTTAGGAAACAACAGTCTCAATACAGTCAGACTTATTGTGAACATACCGTCAGAGCAACACCCAAACCTCGATTCGGTGCAGTTTTTACATCCCTCATCATCCGGACCTTCAGCAACGCTAAGACCATCCGGACAGCAGCCAAACTCAGAATTCGAACAGGTTTCATTATTTGGTACTGAAAAAAAAAAAAAAAAAAAAACATAAAATATGTTTTTACGCATTAAAAAAAAAAAAAAAAAAATTTGTTTGAACACACATGCAACTTACTATCACATCCTTCGTAATCGAGTCCAGTTTTGACGGTGAACCCATCTGGACAACAACCGAACTCAGTCTTACTGCAAGTTTCGATGCACCCTTGGAAGAATGGGCCTTCGGCAGGGTTCCCATCAGGGCAGCAACCGAACCTGAAACACCGACAGTTAAACAACCGTAGTTGGCAACGCTGGTTCTCAATGGAAGAGCCACTCACTCAGTAGTGTTGCAGTCGGGCCTGGGAGTTGTAATGATCGGGCAACCCTTGTAATTGTTCCCTTGGGAGGGAGTGACGCCGTCCAAACAGCAACCGAAAATGGTCTTGTCGCACGTCGATTTGGGACAACCCCGACCGTTGGGTCCTTTGGCCGGAGAGAGACCATCGGGGCAGCACCCGTGTTCAGCCTCTTTGCACGTTTGAGGCATTGGACATCCTGAAAAACAACCAACACGAATAATTTCTCTCGTAATTTGATTCTCCTATAACTTTCCCAAATTGGCACCACCTTACCCTTCGAAAACGGCCCTTTCGCTTCAGTTTTGCCATCTGGGCAACACCCGAAGGTGGATGAGACACACTTCCTCGGACCTTTCCTCTTCTTGCATTTCTTAAGCTTCTTCTCCATTTCAATAGCCTTGTCGACGTCGCTTTTGGTAGAAAATCCGAATATTGCTGGAATAAAGTTTTAATCAATTTCTATGTTGTTAAGTATCGGGGAGTTTTTCTCAAATCTTCTTTGGGCCCTACCTTCGGACAGGCCAGTTGTCTCTGGGCTGGAAGAGTCGACAGAGCTCAAGCTGGTTCCCTCTGGTGCTTCAGAAGAGCCCAAAATTGTGCTGCTCTCAGTACCAGACTCAGTGCTCCCAGGTACAGTAGAAGATTCGCTAACAGCCAATTCAGAAGCTCCAGACGCTGCAATTGAGCTGCCTGATTCAGTTGTGAGGCTGTCCGAGGCTCCGGCCAAATCACTACCCAGAGCTGTACTAGACTCGGTAACTCCAGCTTCGGTTGAATCTGATGAACCAGTAGCGCTTGCGTCAGATCCAGCAATGATTGATTCGGTGACTCCAACGCTCGACTCGGGCACAGCAAGGGTGGTACCGCCAGATATACCATCACTGGCCCCAGAAATAGCAACAGCTGGGGTAGAAGAATCTCCTGCACCGGAGATTCCAGCTGGTGAGGTTGCTCCAGATGCCTCAACAGTTGCTCCAGTTGCAGCAACAGTAGCTCCAGAGGCTGGAACAGTAGCTCCAGACGCTGGCACAGTAGCTCCAGATGCTGCAACAGTAGCTCCAGATGCCTCAACAGATGCTCCAGTTACTGCAACAGTAGCTCCAGATACTGCAACAGTAGCTCCAGATGCAGAACCAGTAGCTCCAGATACAGCAACAGATGCAGCGATCGAAGATCCAGCCAGAGATGATGCTCCAGGCTCACCAGCGGCGGTAGTTGCTCCTGCAGCATCAGTAGAACCAGAAACCGCAGCATCTGTTGCCGAGGAAACAGTTGATGCACTGTCAGTGCTTGAGTCAATTGAAGATGAATCAGATGTGTCTGTTGCACCAGTTGTGTCTGAAACTGCTGAATCGCTAGCGGCCTCACTGGCTGAATCAGGACTAACTGCAGTAGGAGATACTGGAGCAATGCTTCCCGACATGGAAGAGCCAGGAACTTCACTACCAGAAGGAGCAGTAGGAGAAGCTGGAGAAACACCACCTGCCAGTGAAGAGCCACTGGGGATGTCCGATGACCCAGGTAGTGAGGATCCAGAGGGCACCGATGACCCAGGAATTGGAGAAGAAGCTCCACCAGCCCCTGGAAGAGATGATCCAGGGATCGGAGTAGAAGCACCTGGCAAAGATGATCCGGGTAGTGGAGACGATGCCCCAGGCAGTGATGAGCCAGCAATTGGAGATGAAGCACCAGCCAATGAAGATCCAGGGATTGGAGAGGATGCTCCAGGGATCAGAGAAGATGCTCCAGAGATTGGCGATGATGCTCCTGGCATTGCGGATGATGCTCCAGAAACTCCAGCAGGTGATCCACTAGCTCCCACTGAAGACCCAGCCCCAGCACCAGTTGGAGTAATTACACCTGGAAACGATTTAAACCATCCATGAATTCACACTCCAGACAATTAGCGAACAAAGTGAAGCGTTCCATGCCATACCTGTAGCTTCATCTGAAAGTGTGTCAGTAGAGCCTGGCAGGACAGAAACTCCACTACTGACCTCCATTTCACCAGAACTCATCTTGCCCGAAACACCTTCAGTGGTAACACCACCGATCAAAGACATGCCCAAAATCGAGCTACTCTCAGGGCCGGAAGTGGAACTGATGAAGATCAAATCGTCCGAAATTCCACCAGATCCTTCAATTTCGTCCGTAACGCCAGTCAATCCCTGCAATCAAATGTTTCATACAACAGCGACAAAACAAGCGAGAATTCATAAAAATTGTATAAAATGCTCTTACAATGGAACTAAGCCCATCAGCTTTGATGATGCCTTCAGACGTCTCCTCGTAGTCGTAATCATAGTCATAATCACAGTCCTCCGACTCTTCCTCGGTAATCACTTGGGCAGTGGAAACCGGTATCAGCTCATCTACGAAGAAATTTATATTAACTAACCATTACTATCATTACAATATTACATTTAATGTTTTAACCAGTTCAGGCAGACAAAAAGGTGTAAACCAATTTTACAAGGAATACAACCAAACAGGAAAGTTAAAAACTAGCTTTGAGAGATTTGAAAGGTTTGAAATTGGTTATAAGAGAAGATGAAAACAGGAATAGAGAGGTTTGAAATAAGACGATGAAAGCGAGCATTGAAAGGTGGTTTTGAGAAATTTGGAACACTTAAAATGTTGAAACCCAGTTTCGAGCGGCAAAGATTGAGGTGAAGAACGATTCTCTGAATTTTGGTAAGTTGAAAGAGAGAAAGATTAAGAACGAGGTTGAAAAAACAAAGCAGTTTTACAATAGTGAAAACCTATTTCGAGCGGTATAGGTTTTTAGAAGTTTTCAACTGTGTGGAATTTCGTTGACTGTTTTCCTCTTAGCCAACTGCGTTAAAACATTTTGAAGTTGATTAAAAATCACCAACCATTAACGGTAATTGTTATTATTACAAAAATATTCAACCAACCTTCACCGCAGGACTGGGTGTTGCACTCTTTCGAGTTTCCATCGATGAAATGTTCTGCGTCACAGTTGTCGCCATCAACGGTCATGTTGTCTCTTAGACAGAGAACGATCCTTTCTTGGATTCCGCCTCCGCAAGGTTTAGAGCACTAGAAAATGAGTTTTAGGAGAAAATGAAATTATAATGAAACCTTTAAAAAGGTACTTGTGGCTGTTAGGTGCTTACCGGGCCAAAAGGAGAGACGAACCACTCTCCTTTACATTCCTGTTCGGCTTTGCATTCCATCTTTTCTTCGGGTTTCAGTTTTCCGTCGCACTTAGACTCGTCCATCAAAATGAGTTGGTTCCCGTCCAAAGAGGCGCAGACGACGTTCCTCGCTTGAACCCCTTGACCGCATTTGGCGGAGCACTGAAACGAACGGAGTTGTTCACAAGGGGAAATTGATAGGTGTAAATAGTCGGGGAGAAAACTCGTGCTCACCTCGCTCCACTGCGAAGTGAACCACTGGCTCGAGCAGGGGACGTAAGTGCAGTTTCGGACTGATTCCGGTTTCCTATAAGGATGACACATCGACTCGTTGTACGGGTGTCCCTTTTCATCAGTGCATTTGACGATTCTCGTTTCGATGGCGCGTCCACATTTATCGCTGCACTGAAATAAATATCGTTGAGACGAGGCTAAAAAATTATAGTATGTAAATGGTAACACTGAACGGCAACAACCAGTCTGTCCAACCTAAATCAACTGCCTACCCCGGTCCAATCGGAAGTAATCCAGTCGAGACCAGCACACGGCCTCAGCATGCACGTTTGTTCGGATTGGGGCTTCTTTTCGAGGCATTGCGAGTCCGGGAGGATTTCTACGACCCCGTCGACTTTCTTGTAGCAGATGACGTCCCTTGTTTGAGATCCTTTGCCGCATAGACGGTTGCACTAGAATTACGTGGGTGATTAAACAAGTAGAGAAGAACAAGTCGCGAAAAAATGGTGGACGGTGAACGTACCGGTGTCCATGGGCCGATGTGCCAGACAGGGCAGGGACCTTTTTCCTGGCAAGAGCGGGACGACTCGGGTTTGTCACCTTTGCAAAGATGTTCACTGACTGTGTGAGTCCGGAAACCAACAGCTTGAAGACAATTCACCTAAAAAAAAATAATATATATATATATATCATTTAGTTGTTTTTTTTAAACCTCAACATCACCAGATTGGGTTTGTGGGGTTGGCTCACCTGGCGTGTCTGATACCCGAGTTCCCCGCAAGGGGCGGAACACGGAGACCATTTTTCCACCGCCCACTCGGCCGGGCAGGGCGTCTCGCCGCAGAGTTTGGACGACGCGGGTTCCGACGAGGGGTCGCACAAACTGGGCCCGACTTCTTCGGATCCGTAAGAGCACCAAACTTTCCTCGTCTGAATACCTGATCGGATCCCCCAGTGAAAGCCGGATTAGTTTCATGCACTCAGTTTCAAACTGGGTTGTTAAAAAGGTTTTGTTAGGTAAAACTAACCTCCACCGCATGTTACGTTACATTCAGAGAACGAATCAGTTCGCCAGGAGTAACCTTGTTTGGACGGTTCTCGTACTGAACCCACTGGGACGCTGTAAACGTACTCCACACCCGGGTTTGGTTCTTGGTAGAGGAGCTGAAAATGAAAATTGATTTTGAGAATTGAATTTTTTGAAATTATTTATTTTCAAATGAAATTCATAATTTGAATTTTGAATTTAATTTAACACAAATTAATTTTAATTTAACAAATTAAAACCTAATTAAACATATAAATAAAATAAAATTTTAATTTAGTTATTTTACATACAAATACTAAATTTTTAAAATAATAATTAGTTCATTAGAAATTTGAATTAACTAATGAATTATATTTTAAGATTGAATTTATTTTGTTTAAATGAATAAATATAAGTATAAAAATAAAATAGGGAAATTAATTAATTAACAAATTATTAATCAATTAGATTTATAAATAAAAATTAATTAAACTTATGTTGAAAAGTATTTCGTTTAATATATTTTATTAAATTTTTGATCTTTCATCTTGAAAATAGAAATTTTATTCAGTTTGCAGCTTTGATTAGTACTTAAGACAAATTTTTAAAAACATACAGCTATATAAAGAGGCTCCGTCGTGGGTCCAACGGCGTGAATGACTTCAGGAGCGTAATGCGGGAACGGCTTTCGCTGGTAATGGAATTTCGTCCCGGCGAACTTCATCACCCCGGAATTGTTGATGGTCCAATCCCCGTTGAGATAAAAATGGTTTTCCCGATTCCTGATGGCTGAAACGGTTAAGGGACGTTCTTAAAAGTTGACGGCGACAGGGGTAAGTTCAAAAGAGGAGGCTTACCCAAGTAGTTGTTGGATGGGCGCCTCTCCTGAATGCGGATGTTGGTGGCGTTGGCGGGGATGAGGAACAAGTCGATGTAGCCTGAAATAAATGAGCGTCGTTAAAGAAGTAGAGTTGATAGGTTTTTGCAGCACTCCCTAAACTCACCAGGGACAGGAGCGTTGGTCTCAATGACGCCAGACTTCTTCGTGCAAGTCGATCCGTCTCCACCGCAAACCCTGCAAGAGTCTTCCTTCGCTGTCGAGCCCAACAACCGGTCGCATCCTACTTGCTGGAAAAAGCACTCGTCAAAACGTTTGTTCACGTTAGGAAAAGTCTTACACAAATGACAAAGTTATACCAAGCATTTTCCTTGGACGCAAACGTCGAAGCTGTCCTCGTTGCAAGGCGTGCCGTCATGTACGGCGTCTTTGTGCCTGTAATAGTACCTCTCCCTCTTGGGCATGCAATTCAGCGCACATTGGTTTTCCGCGTGCGTGTAGGGTATCCACCTGAAAAAAGTCGGCAGAAAAATGTAATCGAACGTCTGTTCGGTTTGTCAGCCATAAATAAAACAAAAAGACTCACTCGTAGGTTACGCCTTCGTATTGGACGTCGTTGTAAGCGGCGCATTGTTCCGCTCGGAAATCCGTCCCTTCAGGGCAGTCCTAACAGAAAGAAAATTCATTAAAATGGCATCTTGACTGAGCATCAAACTGGGAGAAAATATGGAATATCGCAGATTTTAGCTGGCAGGTATACCTACCTGGTATAAATACCTACTGCGCTTACACAGTATACAACAATGGGGGGTTCGCATTGATTTTTTTTTTTTTTCTGAAAGTACTCCCTGAGAATGTAGGGAAAACAGTAGTCAGCCGCCTGAAATCGTTTCCAGAAAATTTAAATAATTTAACGAAAATTACGGCGTTTGAAAAACACGGCCATGGAGGGAGCGTGACGTCACTACCTCTTCAACCAACTACGTGAGGGGATTGTTCCGCCCAGGGTTGCCACTCCACTACTCATCACAGAATAAAATTCAATTGAGCCGTGAATCCGTCTGATAAGACTTCAAATTTCAAGTATTGTGTATTATAATTAAAAGTTAATTATGTTTTCCGTCGTATCAAGTTATAATTGCTATAAATTTATCATATAAGCTGACGACACTAGCGCTCCGGGTGAGAGATTCACTGGAACTGTGACGTCACTACCTCAAGAGTGACTAGTGGGAAACCCCGGCCGATTCAAACTGTGCGTTTCGTTTTTTCGTTATATCTCCTACAATGATTTTTTTTCGTTGGTATTAGAGTCTGTGTACGTTACTTTTTAGCCATATTATTGAATGGTAGGGAAGATTTTCAAATCTAAAATCAATGCGAACTCCTCAATGTTTTGTAAGGGCCGGGATATTGGCACTGCTTGGAACTGTTCCAATGTGAGACTTGGTTACACAATCCCAGGACCACTGTTAAGTTCCGTACTTAGTGGTATTGAATTCGAAAACTTTTCTAAAAGAAATTTTCGACCTCGGTCGCGAACACACAGGTGTATTATTCCAAGAATAATAAAACAAAACCGTACAGAATAAAGGTTGAAAAATCTAACGGTAAATCTGAAGGTTTTGAAATTTGGGAAATTTTCACACTGTCACTTAAGAATAGTCGACAAATTTGAACATCACCAAAATAAAATGAACTCACTTGGATGTTGCACGAATAGTAACGCGTCTTGGCTCCTCGACATCGGGAATATGGGCTGTAAACAGAAACAAAATAATAACCCCATCGCATTATTCAACATTTCAACAGGAAAAACTCAAAAACTGTTACGAAGCCCGGCAGGGAAGCAGCTTCCACCACTCTCACATGTCCCCATTATCGGAGAAATGAAGGCTTTCTCATGAATCACAACGAAACACGAAGGGCCGTCCCAATTAAGATGCCCAGTGGAAGTGATTAAAAGGGCTGTCGCGGTTACATTCTTTTTCAACCCATAACGAAGGATATCATTAGTTTTACTGACCGGTTGAGTTAGGTTAGGTTCGCTCATGAATGTAAAGTGAACCAAGTTCAAGCCGTAGCAATTTGGGTGTCCGTGTAATGGATTTCATGAACGGTTGAACAGCATCGAGTACCGCTGATGTCAGTCTTCTTGAATACAAGAGAAGATTAGGTCATAACGTCCTTGGCCTTCAGTGGACTCCTGCACCCTATTGTGAGGTCATCGTTCCAGACAGCATGACGTACGGTTTTGAACAGGTATTTTCACCTGATGATTTTTGAAGAGGTGGACGTAAACACATCGCTCCCTCCACAGGGAAAATAAATACGCTGCACATTTTACACAAGGGTCTATTATTCATTGATGAAGGTAACATGTCCGAATATTAATTCTGTCAACAACAAAATTTTGAAGAAAAAAAATTGTTTCAATTTTATTTTTTATTTTTTACTCGGAAAATATTTGACCTCCTGACATTTTTCAAAAATCCCATTTGCAGCCCCATGAAAGCCCTATAGATCCCCACAGTGAAATCGGATCGTTCCGGGGCTCCAAAAAATGGATTCTACGTCCAAAAATACTTCGAAAAAACACATAACTCGATCCCTTTAAAAGCCTTTAAAAAAACCTCCCATAGCCCCACGGGTTTGGGCGATCGGAGTGAAAACCATGCGGGCACAACTAGATGGTAAAACAAGTATAAAACAAGTATAGTTCTGCCACCTTTTAGCGTCATCAACTCGACACTTTGCGGCGTCTGCAAATTAAATTGATGCATTCAAAGATTACATAATGTGCTTATTGGTGACCAAATTTCTTATTTTCAATGGTAACCTCCAATTTTTTACAGCATCAAACCACGTCTAATAATGTTTGGATCCCAACCTACGGGTATTAATCCACACGCAGGTCAAAACAGGTCAGAATGATCAATCCGTCCACGTTCACAACGAGTGGTGAAGTTACAAATGAGCGGTCAAGTCTTGAAGCATGATAGACACACGTGGGTTATAATAGGCCCAAGTCTAGTTGAAGCTCGACGGAACTTCCTCCCGTCTAGGTGTAAACTTCAGGCCCCCATCAACCTGTCCATTTCTCGAACTGTAAATTAAACCGGGGTTCGTGGTCTCGCACGTTCGAAATCGTCCGGTAAGTAACAATTTCACGGAGGGGGGGAGAAAACACACGAAAAGCCTCTCACCGATTAGTAAGTTCAGTGACCAACTATAAAAGGCCGACCCTTTTAACACGGTAAATGGTCGCTGGGTAGAAACCTATTTAAGGGCCTAAACTTCTAATTACGGGTTACTAAGGGACAGAAGGTGGAGATGTTTAGGCCTCCAATCTTCTCCGAGCCGGTGATTGGGCTTCATGACACTAGGGCGCCTCGGTTTTTTTGTTTTGTTTACTAATTTATTTTTTCCTCGTCGATTTCTCTTTTTTTACGATTTAATTTTCACTTGGAGGTCATCGAAACAGTCAAAACTTACCTGCACTCCCGGGTTTGGAACTGAACGCCGCCCCCGCACGTCCTGGAACACTCGCTGGGCGCCGACCAGGGTCCCCAATCGCCGGATTCGGCCTGGGACTGGTCCGGAGGCAAATTTGGGTCCGACGGGACGAGGTAGAAAACGCTGGGGTCCGAACCCCCATGCTGCCTTTTCAGTCTGCTCCTCTCGTGTCTGTGGTGCTGAAAAAGAAGAACCGGGAAAGAAGGTGATGTAAAATTCATCTGATGAGAGCGGGTCCTAAAAAGTTCATAGAGCGAGAAATGGTGTTTGAAGCTGAATCCAAGTATCATGTCGCCCCCCCCCCCCCCCCCCCCACGAAGACCATTCTAACATCGGGGGCACTCAAAACCATTAGGACCTTCTCACGCGACCCTTCTTCAGCATTTCAATTAAAACCCAGCAATGTCTAACGTAACCCCTTAAAATTTATCAATTCCTCCGACATGGAGCTGTTCAGATGGCGAGACTTCAACAACCAAGTTCACCTCATTATGTTCAGAAATCGTGTAAAATTTCACTCCCTTAAGTGCTCCCATTTCTAGGAATAAAGAAACAATTGAAAACGAAATGGGCAAAGAAAAAAGAGCCTCCTGTAGTGAAGAGTAGTTTTAGTGGGTTAAATTGTAAAAATCTTCTTCTTCACGATTCCCCCTGATTTTTCATGACAACACGATTAAAACATTGCATCCTTGCGTTGGGTGCCTCATGATTTTGAAAATTACGAACTTTTCCACTATTGAAATTTAACACGGTAAGCTCGACCGTGAAGAACCGTACTTAAAAAATATCGAGTAAAAATGGAATGGATTCTGCTTGAAAGACGTTTTAAAGTGCTTGCGACACTGTCTGAAAGTATAAGAAAAATCCTCGACAGGTAAACTAACCAAACATTTTTTCTCCCTGTTTTATCGGTCATTAAGGAAAAAAACCAAAGTGCTGCTTATAATACGGGCAGTTAAGTTACCTTCCCTGGAGGCGATGGGCGATGAAATTTCAATTAGAGTGGGGGGGGGGGGGGGGGGGCTGGTGGCATACGAGATTTACATAATGTACAGATGAAGATAGGGTAATTGAAAAACTTCAACAGCTCACCAAAGGGCGGGCGAACAATGGAACTTGGTACCTGAGTGACCTACCTGATGGTTTTTTTGTTTTTGTTTTTTCAAGTTGGAACGAGATTGAATGGCATTTATCAATTAAACAAATCTGGTAAGTCACTGTCGGGTTTTTCAATGTGGTAAATTTATTTCCTAGATGGTCAAGTTAAACTAAACCATTACGTTAAAATAAAGTAAGGGCGTAACAATGAATGTTAACTAGTAGACAAGTTAATCAGGAGCGTCACGTAATATTGCAACAAAAAATCATTTCCATAAATATTCGAAAAACACACCTCTCACGATAACTTTCATCTCCAGCCTACAAAGCCAATACAAACCCCATAATTACATTAACCACGAAATTATCCGAAAGATAACGACCTGCGATGATTCTTGAGGACGTGTCTCATTAAATCGGCTCAGCGGTGATAGAGACATCCGACTCAACTATCAAGTAATTAGATCTTCATTGAGCAGCGACGAATGGGCGATTATAAGAAGACACGTGGAGCTTCTGGGTGGAGAAAGCTCGACTACACGTGGGCATTCGAACAGAAAGAAATTGAATGAGATGCAAACCAGGCGGATTTTGGTGATAGGGCTACAAAATTTGTACATTTGTACAAAATTTGTACATTACATTTAATGTAACCATATTGGCGGCAGAGCCACTGCCAACTCTTCTGATACCTACGACATGTTTGGGGAAATTGTAAGTTTTCAGGTGGACCCAGAAAAAGGAATAATTAATAACCAGAGAACTAACAAGTAAAACGCTGCAAATCTTAAGATTTGTGTAATTACACAAGGGTTGATCATAGTTTTGTAAGTCTACATAAGTAATTGACATGCATCAGAATTTTGGGCTACATCATCCTCTACCGTGTATTTAGAAGTAAAAAGTGTGCAAAAATCTTTTTTATGACAAAAAGTCTTTCACGTTGTTGATACCTATTTACCAAAGGTTTTTCTGAACGATTTGCAATCTGAGACGTCAACCCAAACAGCTGATCGCTTATTACTGTCACAAATTCGTAGTCGATGTCTCTATGGAGTCCTTTATGAACTTTTTTGCAGCTTGATATGCAATCGGTGCAGATGGCATATCCATCAAGGATCCCTCCTTGGCAAGTGCGTCAGCTCGCTCGTTTCCCAGAATGCCACAATGGAAAGGGATATAATATATCTGGAATATTATTCCAGAGCCACCTTTCGTCGTCTCGATTTCTCAATCAGGCCCAGAGCCAGGACTACCGCCCGAATCTCGCCATCGAAGCTGGTAGCCAGCATCCTTACCGGAGAGACAACAGGAAACACCCCTGCTCCTCCATTTCTCGTCGCATGAGAGTTGACCCATCAGACTCTTAGCCATTCCAGCTCCAGAAAACGACTGATTAGAGTATCCTGCGCTACAGCCCTCAACTCGCACAGTGGGGAGGTGTTCTTTGAAACTGGGGTCACCAAATCCAAATAGCCGACCACCGTTGCTCTCGGAGTGGTGTCCCCCAAAGACGGGAACGGCTCAGCCTCCCCGGACGGTGGAAAAGCCTATAACTCCAGCAGATCCTGCATCTTGGAAAGGAAAGATCCTCGAGTTGTAAGTCGTGCAGTAGCTGGCATATATTCTGTCCAGAACGGGACTCCATTTCTCTGCAGGCGCACAGATAGAGCCAAAGCAGCGGCATTTCGCCTTGCTTTTTGAGGCTCATGGCAATAATTGGTGTTGATTTTGCTGCTCCAGTTATAGTTCGGAGCCCGTTATTCTGTGCAATCCCAGTAGGAGTGGGACGGGATTGGGAGCAGGTAAATAATTATCAGTAGGAAGAAACATAATTTTGTCAGTGTAGACATGAAAAGCCTGTTATACGAGTGAATATACTCAGCCAGCTAGTAAGCCAGCCTCAGAGACGGTCTGAATTAGAAGCACTCAGAGGGCACAACATTTCGCACAATCATCCCAACGAGTTTTATTCGAGCCTTGTAAGGACGAAACGGGCAATCTGTAGGTGGATAATGAAGTGAGAAATCACTGAGGGGACCTACGAGGAATCAGCTATGTCATTCGATTCGACTAGGCGGGACCAGGTCTTTGATTCCGAGTAGAGTCGCAGAATCCTCGGCTAATCAGTCAGGTAAACAGGTCCTCACAAAAACCATACTAGCGGGTAAATAATGAGCGCTGAGGGTGTGAGACACCGAGTAAGGTAGTAAAGGTGTGAGAGTTCTGGGTGGGTCCTAACCTATCACATTTTAAAATCAACACGCTAGAGAGCACAGCCGTCGTGCTTTTGTGGAGGTTAGGATTCTCTCTGGTGTCACTTGAATACGTGACCCCTCCTAGAGAGCACACTATACAATATGACCGTTAAATAGTAATGACTATTAAAACTTGCATTTACGTGTAGCTGCATCGCACATCATTTTATTCGGCGTTTCACTCTACGCACTGAAATCCCCTTGCATCATCCTCAGACTTCGGCGTTGTCAACGGTCGTTAAAAACCATTTGTGATTTTCACCCGGGGGTAGGCCTAAGGTGAGGAGCTCGTCCCTGTTTTACGGTCGGCGTAATTCCTCATTTTAAGTGCGTCGGCGCGGCCGCAGTTGGAAACTGTGGAGTTGAACCCGCTCGGGGAGTCTACAGTTAATCGCGTCGGGGGTATCTTTTGTGTTTTAATGAGAACAAAACGCCATCCAGACGCATCCATATTTCCTCCACATTAGTAGGTAACAATGCGCTCAATAATGGAATGAGCTCTCACAAAAGGAAATTACCACTTATCCACTCTGAAGGTTAGTTTCGCCAACATGGAAGCCAACTTTACAAATACTGAAGAATTTGACCTTCCAAATGAATCTTTTCATTTTTACAACGTTTCATACTGAAGAGAGCGGCCTGCCAGACTGCAACGACCGCCCCACCAGGATGGAACGAGCGGGAGTTGGCTGGCCCCCTAGTATAAAGTAGCGCCGCTGCAGCAGCGGCTATCTGCCATTTCGGACTTGACGTTCACCCCACACCTGTAGTCCCCCACCTTGCACCCCGAAATCGACAGTGGCGCGGTCATGCGGTGTGTAGGTACTCTTCGTTCCCCGTTATCGGTCTTCGTTATCATTTATCAATCGTTGCCAAGTTCAAGGTGTTTAGTTGACAGATTAGTAGGTATGCAGAGAATTTTTGGACGAAATGCCTACCATAGGTTGCAATAAATTCCGCTTCTGTCTTGAAGGTCTTGCGTTCTAATCTTAACTCGAAGTCATGTTTCTGTTGGAGATGTGTTTCAAACACGTCGATGCTTAAAAAAAAGGGTTTATTATTCTTTGATATAGGTACGTTACTTGTGCAAAAAATTTAATTTTGTCAATGAAAAAAATTTAAAAATTTTTTTGTGGATTTTTGTTTCAAAAAAAATTTATTTTGGATTTTTTTTTTTCAAAAAATTGTTTTCAACAACTTACTTAAATGTTGAAAAAATTTTTTTGTTGTTTTTTACTTGAAAAATATTTGACTTCCTGGGATCCTTCAAAAATCCTGTTTTTAGCCCCATGAAAGCTCTATAGATCGCAACAGTGAAATCGGATCGCTGCGGGACCCCAAAAAATGAATTCTAAGTCCAAAAATACTTCGAAAACGACACCTGATTCGATACCATAGCCAAAAGCCTTCAAAACCCCCCTTCTGTAGCCCCATTTTAGCCCCATAGCGCCCCACGGGTTTGGGCGATCGGGCTGAAAACCTTGCGGGCACAACTAGATGGTAAACCGAGTATTTTGTCAAAATTTCAGATTTAAAAAAAAATTCCTACATACTGTCCAAACGGCCCGGACGGCGGACGGACATTTCGGATTTTGAATGTAGACCTCTTGAAACGGATAATGTCAAATTTTGAGGCCGATCAGAGTCGTCGACCCCCGTCGCGAAAACAGGTGTATTATTCCAAGAATAATAAACCAAAAGTCGCAGCTCAGGTTGCTAGCAAAGTTCCCTTTGAAAACTTAACCATTGAACCTGGATCAAAGAATAATAAACGCTTGTGTAAAATTTGCAGCGTTTGTTAGTGATTTTTGATCGCTAGTCTAGCTACCGACTTTTTGCGTAATTACTGAATTTATGTGAACGATCTACGGAAAAGTGGTTTCTTGAGTTGGCATCCCTGAGTTTGCGGGTTTGATTGGCTGACGGGGTGGGGGACTACAGGTGTGGGGTGAACGTCAAGTCCATTTCGGTAACTTCAGGAGTTTTAATTTTGCGTTCTGGGCGTTCAGGATCAAATCAGATCGAGGTCTCAAACCCTCTGTCAACATTCAGAGCAGTTTGCAGTTGCAGCATGCAAGCGAAACATTTTACAGTAGAGGAGGCAGTCGGAATCAGTTCAGGATTTATTAATGAATACCTCTAAATCTCCTGTTTAGATCCCCCCCCCCCCACCGCATAAGTTTGAAAATGATTAATACTAGTATGTGGACATGGGACCTCGCTTCGCTCTCCCATTAGTGCCCTTAACCCTAATCCAACCCCGCCCCACAATTATAGGGCTTATCGTTGAAGAGGAGAAGTCTTGTGCATACGCAGCCAGCCACAGACACGTTCTGAATTAGTGGCGTAGATAACGATCCAAAAGGAGTTTCAAGTCGGATTCGCGCTTTGCCCTGTCAAAAGGGGGTATGTGCTTATTCAGCTCGCAAAAGCTTTGAACTAAGTACAACCTTCAATTTTTACCGGGGCAAGTGCTGAAGTAAGCAACTTCCGTAGTAATGAGGCACAATGTTACCGACCAACCTTCTATTGGCCCACTCTAGTGAACAAAAGTACCTAGATGGCAAATAGCTCTCAACGTAGCCACTAGATGGCACATAATATGTATACTACACACTTTCAATGAGAGGAGGAACAGTTATTCATGAGCCATGAGCCACTTATGCACTTGCCCAACCGTCAGAAAGTAATCATTGAACCAGTTTTTTCGCTCCCCTGAAAAGTTGGGAAAACTTTGGCGGGGAGCGACAAACATTTTACACCAGGATACCATCCACTGACGTAGGAGTTGAGCAGGAAATATCCAGACCAATTCATCAACATTAGGAAGGTACCCACATATTAAACTGAGCCTACTACTACATCTTACCGTCCCAAGACGATTTTTTAAGGATTGTACCAGGTTAGTGGGAGCATTAACATAATCCGAGGAGTCAAAACGCCCCGGAGTGATAAATCCGTCCCACGGGAGGCCTCCCAAAAAGACTCAACTACCTCGTAATTTTTATCTGGAACTGTTAGAAATTTTCAATTACTCGTGAAACACGCTGGGTGAGTTCAGATTGTTATCCGGCAGTTGTAACTTACTCGGGGATGGTCCGTAGTGTAATTTGAAGCCGCACAGCCATGAAGAAATACTAGTAGTCCAATACACCTGGAAATGAAAGAATGGTGAGTTAGAATGGTGTCTAGTCATTCGGAGTTTTCAAGGAGTTGTAGGAATGAGGTGGTTAGGGTGAGAAATGACTCTTCTGTCTGATTTTGCCGTCGGCAAAAACCACACCGAGTTCAAGGAATGTTCTTAAAATATCAATATTTTCGAACGATATTTCTTTTCACGATATACAGATACAATGACAGTATTTTGAAATAGTTGTTGTCCTTAGAATCTTATTTTTTCCAAGTGCTATGGGACGGGTTGAAGAGCTACACAGCCAGCCTGAGAGGTCATAAAACAAGTTTCAAGAGATGGATGCAGAGCTATAGAGCTGGTTTGTAGATCTATAAAATTTATGTTTTTGGGCCAACGATGTTTCAATGTTTTGCCATGTACCGATGCCAACCTTAACCTCACTCTGTAGGTACATATCTGTGTACATTTATGGATGTTGTGGTGTGTTGGGGGAAAAATTAGGGGTGCCCCGGGCGGTTTCCTGACCTTAACGCAATGCTCCAAGCTACAATTCAACTTGATGACTCAATTCCTTAACTTCGACGGGAGTTTTGGAAGGGTTCCAATCCATCAACTCTATGATGGAAAGACGAGCTTGATCTATTTTCCCCAGGGGGAGAACACCACAGAAGGCATTTATTGGCGAAAGGTTTATTAATAGCGACATACACAATGGAGACTCCTACCTGAGGGGCACGTGGAAAGGTGCAGTGGGTGGTGAACAGGTGTTTACAAACTCTTGACAGGCCACTGGGGGGGAAACCTCCGGATGCTGGGCCCAGTCAGGGTCAAATATTGGCATTGTGATCACTTTCTCACTTGGAGAGCCTGACTGGTGACCTGGAGCTCTTCACGTGCACACGGGTTGAAAAAACAAACAGATATAGGCCCAATTTGAATAACATGAGATATTTTAGGCTGAGAGTGTTCTCCCCAGGAAATCAACCCTCTGACAGTACGAGGAAAATGCATTATCAACGTAGGACACGGATTTGTGCGTAACAAGCTTAGAATTTCAATCGCACAACATCTCCAGCTCCAAAAAGAAATGGAAATGTAAAAATTCCTGCTCCTATCACTGCAAAGTTCAAGGAGACTAGATACAAACAGTCGTACATCAAACGTGGGCATTTCATAAAATTAAATCGCCTTATCCGTCCGATCGGTTCGAAGCTATCCAAGGCTGATCGGCGGAGGGTGCGAGCTCTGGGCAAAAAGATCCGGCGCAGGTGCAAATGTAACTCCAGGCATAACTACTGGTGTGGTCTGATATGATCATAGTCGAACCGGACCACTAATGTGCTGAGAAAGAAGAATCTAAAGCAGGATTTTCAAGTAGAATGCATTGGGAGATGACTCCTGAAAACTGAATTCAGCGAAACGGGACTGTTCCTGTGTACTGATTCATCAACACTTCAACAGGTTTAGCACGTCACGTGTCATGTAGGGACTTCACCTTCGAAACTCTTTATCACGTCTTATCAAAGATCATTGATCAATGTCCTAACAACTGTCAGATTCATAAAAAAGAATCGATTTAAATTGTATTGATCTTTTTCGGAAAGAATCAAAAAGATTTGTATCGATTTTTTAAAAAGCATCAGGTATCGATTTTTGAAAGAATAGAATCTATCTATTTCTTCTCGATTTTGAAAATTTCAAAATTATAAAACTATATAATATATAGTTATATTATAACACAATCAAAACTAAATAGAGAATTATGATTATTATATTCTGGCAGGGTTGGGTTGCAAAATTTAATTAGGCAACCAGTTAATTGTTTTTTGGTGTATTATTCATGTAACACTACTAATCAAATCAAATAAAAATCAAATAAACTTTATTGCACACGGGATTCGCACCCCATAAATTGAACATCGAATAACAGATTTCTAACATTGGTGTTATATTGAAGTAAGGTAAATCAACAGAATGAGAAAATGAAAAATGAATGAAAATGAATTAAATGATGTTGAGGGGAGGGGGGTGGATGATATTAGCACGGGGTCTTATAATAAGACCCCGCAAGCGAGAGGCAGCAAAAAGATTTTTGAAACTTCAATTCACTTTTTCACGGGTTTGGGGGGGGCTTTATAATTTTTAGGGGGTTTTTCAGCGATGCAGGGGGTTTTGGTTGAAGTCATTTGGCATCACTGTGGGGTACACTCACAGAGTAACAGAGAGGCTGCTTTTGGCCGTCGCCGGGCGAATTCTATTAGCCGTGGTACTAGCAGTGGCCGTCGCCGTGAGGTACTAGAATCCTACTAGAATTTTGAAAAGAATAGGTTGGTCGTTTTTCAACTCACTATTCATGGGTGTGTTCGTGTACGAGTAACTCCGACAACATGTTGATTCACCAGCAAAAGGTACCTACCTACGAGTTTGGTTAGGGAGAGAGAACGACTCCTCTGCTGAATACTAAATTGTTTATTCAGGTAAACAATTATAGCGTGGGGACCGGTTTCGAGCGGTTCAGAACTAATTGTACGTTCAACCACCTCAAGTCACTCTGATGAGCTTAGTTGCTCGAAACCGGTCCCCACGCTATAATTGTTTACCTGAATAAACAATTTAGTATTCAGCAGAGGAGTCGTTCTCTCTCCCTAACCAAACTCATTGGATTAGACCTCTGCACCATCGGCAAACAACCACTTTGTACCTACCTACGTTGATTTCTCATCTGGATCGCCCTAAAATCCGATGGGGCTTCACTTAATAGGCACTTGGGAATGTTCCTGACCTTGACTTGATGAAGATTTGTACGTTTTTTGTTGTTTGTACCTACGTTGACGTTTGGCTTAAAAGCCGGTGATTTGATCTTTCAACCGACGTTCTCCAACGATCCCCCAATCCCTATTTAACCCCAAGTGGGGATCATCTTCCGATACCTTCCTCACACCCGACCGTATGAATATGAATGCCATCCCTGATAGGGAAAAAAGTACAAGAACGCCGTGATGGAATGTAACGTCCCTCCGTCCTTCGAGACCGGCTGCCCTTAGAAAAGCACAATGGCCCTTAGCCTTCAGGTAGGTGGCTACAGACTGACTCGGTACGAGATGTGATGATTAACTTCCATTCAAAACAATAGCTGCCCCGAGGTGGTGTCTAACGACTAATGTTCTTTGAAGGCACTTTCAAATCGGCACCGTTGGTTCTGGTTGTCGTAAGTAGCTGCCTACCATCTTCCATATTCAACATAGTGCCGTGTTCACTTGGCCTTTACCGATCACCTAATCTGGTCATTGTTCTAGCCCTCGACCTCCGGGCCGTCCACATGTTGACATGGAAAAAATAGACGGGGTTTCTTCGGTCTTGCGGGCACATGACGAATGCAGATGGGAGTGCAGCAGCACTGAAAAAAAAGGTGGTGGATCTCAAATGGTAAGCTGTCAAGCTAGACACAACATTTTTTATTGGCGTCGATGTTAAAAAGATGAATCGAATGCAAGCTTTGAAGCCACAATGCATTCTCGTTACATAAAACTGTATTTTGTTTGATGTTTTATAGTTAGAAGGATGCAGAGCGTTAAAATACTATTTCTGACGGGTGAAAGGTGTAATGATGTGGCTTGATCACACCTAGGGTCAAATCTTCACTATCACCCATCAACTCTCGTTACTCACAACTCCACGGTGACATCAGTGGATTGATTGATGACGTGGAAGGGGGGGGGGGGGCAGAATACATTAAATCTTTGACTAATATAGAGGATCGGTTAGTCTGAGTTGTTATGTAGAATAATTCTGATTCATAAATTAACCAGATGGAGTTGGCACCAATGCACCACTGAAATTTCAATTTAAAAACCAACCGTAACGCTTTTTTAACACTTTCAACGCTTTTTTCGTTTATGTGCCAAAGTAAAGACATAAAATGTAAAAAATTGTTAATTTCTTAGACATTTTTCTAACGTTGGTACTGGAGATTTTGGAGTAATCAACCTGTTTTCATGGTAAATTTCGGAGAAATTTTAGTTTTTGAGTTCAACCTTTCACGTGGTATATTATGTTTCATGGAGTGTAATTTGAACAAGTGAAATGTCCCAGCCCACCCTACGATGACCCAGCAAAAATGTGGGAACACCAATGCTCTCTGCCCAGACAAATCTTTGATGTTGATTAAAAGTATCTAATTAGGTACTTTCAATCGAATTAATAAGATTTTCTCGTTTATGGCAACTTGCTTGTTGAAGCTCACGTCTCATTATACTCGTCATATGGAGCCTCTCAAGGCGAGCTTGTGTCATTCCCGAGGGAAAAACCTTTCCATTTTAAGTGGATCCGGTTAGCGTCAACGTACCAATCCCTTCAAGTGATCCATTTAACTGATCCCCCCCCCCCCCCCCCACAACTTGTCAGGAGCCCGGTAAAAGCCCTGATATCCCACGGGAGACCGGATGTTGGGATGTTACGGAGTTTCGCACTGCAAGAGTGGTAGTCGAGGGGAATGTTAACTTTGCCTGCTGACGTTCAAGTTAGGGGAAGTTTATCTGCAGGCTCACACTTGAGCGGTGGATTTGTTCGCAGGGTCCTGATCCTACAATAATCCATACTGGTTTGATGATAAGTTTCAATTGGGTTGGTTCAGCCAACAGAGAAATCGCTGCAAAATTTACATGGGGGATTATTATTGTTTGGTATTTGGTAAATTTTGAAAAATCATCAAAATATATTAACAAAATACAACTTGGAAAACTCCCTAACATTGCTCCTTAACCTTTTTTTTTTTAACTCAAAAAACACGTTTTCCAGTGTACTTTTAAATGTGGAAGCGAAACAAAGGTTCTCGAGTGGTTTGACCACGGAGAAAAGTTGTGAAGCAATACATTTTGCGTCGATGAACTTCCTAAAATTGAAAATCTCTCAAAAATGAGGCAGCACCTAATTAAAAAAAGCTAGGTATCATATTATAATCTCGATATCATATTATAATCTCGATATAATCTCGATTTTGCCGCTTCTTTTGCAACATATTTTCGCTTCTTTTTTGGGCGGGGACCTCATGGCATGTGCATATTAAAACTGTAGGACAGACCTGTATATTGTTAGGACAGATGAGGAACAAAATTATTTCGAAAATGACACCTCATTGGAGTTTGGGATGACACATTGTGTTCCAAATCGACTTTTTTGCAAATTTATCAAAGTAAAAGGAGTTTGTGTCCTACCTATTTTCTAAAAATAAAAAAATTAAAAAAAAAATCAATTCTCAGATCTCCAATTTATCTGAAAACTCAATCCTATTGGAGTGTAAAAAGTGAGCATAAAGTAAAAAATTAAAACTATTTTTGCGGCTTTATAGCGGAAGGTAGTGATTTTTTTTTTAAAGTATCGATTCTTTTGCCGATTTAGCTTCCTCCTTCAACTAATGATGAAAATGTTCTTCTTCACGATTTCAACTTCATAATTGACCTGGAGCTGGTAGATTAAACTATTTCCGTACTCTAGCCCCCTCTATGGACGTTGCAGTGGTTCAATTTCAGAATGTCCAGAGGCAAAAATGACACCATAGCTTCGAGTTTTTTAAACGCGGTTAAGAGGCGGAATGTACCAGTTTTCAATTTTTGAAATTCAGAATCGAATAGTCGGATTGTTAAAATAAAATAGATAATCGAAATTTATGAATTCTTTCAAGATAGTGAATTCTACACATAGTGAAGCGTTCAAAGACGACATTCAATTTGTCACTCAAGAACTAGTCTTCCAGCTACGCTAGAGTTGAGCATTAAAGTTGTCTCTGATGTATCAGTACAGATCCGAAAAATCTCAGGAGATCAGGACTGATTCTGGATCTTGCAGAACGCCCACAACCTGATGCCAATTGAGTACCCTGTTCATGTCCTTCATGTGACTACAAGTTTGTTACTCCAAACAGGCATTCTCATTGGCGAGCCGAAATCAACGCAGAATATTGATGAACGTGTAGGTGATAACATGCGTGGGCTGAGAACTTTTTTTAACGATTGGCAAGTTTGAATAATAAGAAGCCATTTGAAACCCTCATACAGTCTCGTGATTTCCTCCGAAGAAACTACAGAAATTGGCATTCAGGAGCCTCCGAACTGCTATTTTGCCATTACTCTTTTGATCTTCTCGCTTTGGAAGGGAGTGGTATCACCAATTATTGGGTGTTTGATTTGTTTTACCAATCACGAACAGTTTGTTGCAGACCTCGGAAATGGTGAGTGGGATAAGAGGGAAGCGGTTTTTTTTTTCAGTTTCCTGAGGATGTTTCCTGAGGGGTGCAATGAACGATAAGCATGTGGATTCATTCACAACGTGATTCTTTTCTCTTTGACTACTACGAAACCAAGTGTTTCTCCATGTTGATAACGAGTCGTTAACTACACGCATTTCCGCACACGCAGGAATTTCACCCGGGGGAGGTAACATCAAAGGGAAAACTTCTCGAGAAAACTTGGGGAGAAGTTTACGTGTGGAACGCTTCAGGTGGTCCTTGCGGCTAAACTGAGCTTGAAACTGAACTATCCAGAAACTCGGGTTCTTAGCACACAAGGGCTCAAGGTTTTGTTTGTTCCACAACTCAACCGAATTAGGTAAACGGAAGTTGAAAAAATGCTAGAAGATTTGTTCAACACAAGTTTTCGGTACGTCACGAATTATTATTAATTTGAGTTGTCCATGAAAGTAACACTAAATGTTTTCAGCATGACATGATATTTGCTGGGGCCTGCTGTGTAATGTAACAACCTCGCTTCTTAGACCGAAAGCAGAAGAGTAGCTGTGGTCTTGTGTCTCTCCCCCCCCCCCCCCCTCATTACGGCCTGCAGGAGTGTCGACTCAATGCGTCGATCATCAAGCAGCAACTCATTCTGGTTTCTTTTTCAGGAAAGTTGTGTACAAACTCACAGTTTTCATCATGCACGGACTCTCCGTTGTTCCTTTGGCTTGTGGCATCATCCTCATGGCAGTAGCCCTGGAGCGCACCCTCGAGATGATACCATGGATTTAATGTACACCCCAACAGTGAGTAACAAATCCAAATAAATCCTTTCAAAGACGCGGTTGTGGTTCATTTTTGGTTTATTATACTTGGAATAATACACCTACGTTTTCGCGGCGGAGGTCGACGACTCCGATCGGCCTCAAAATTTGACATTATCCGTTTCAGGAGGTCTAGATTCCAAAACCGAAATGTCCGTCCGCCGTCCGCTGTGCGTGCCGTTTTGGGCATAGCAGTAGGAATTTCTTTTTTAAATCTGAAATTTTGATAATATACTCGGTTTACCATCTAGTTGTGCCCGCAAGGTTTTCAGCCCGATCGCCCAACCCCGTGGGGCGCTATGGGGCTACGGGAGGGGTTTTTGAAGGCTTTTTGGCTATGGGATCGAGTTAGGTGTCGTTTTTGGAGTACTTTTGAACGTAGAATCCATTTTTTGGGGTCCCGGAACGATCCGATTTCACTGTTGCGATCTATAGGCTTTCATGGGGCTACAAATGGGATTTTTGAAGGATCCGAGGGGGTCAAATATTTTTCAAGTAAAAAACAAAAAATTTTTGAAAAAAAAAAAAAAAAAAAGCTAGATTTTTTTATTGACGCAGAATTAAATTTCTGCGCAATTAACATATATCAAAGAATAATAAACCCTAGTGTAAAATTTGTAGCGGTTTTTTTTTTTTTTTTTTTTGCAATTGGATTGAAATGCTGATCTCATTACGGCGTTTCAAAAAAAAAAAAAAAAAAAAAACTACAATTGCTTACAATCAAATTTTTGGTATCGCAATATAACGGCGTTTCTTCTTGCCTACACTGCTGTTCAGCTTCAGCATCCCCGCTAATGTGACCACTCTACATCCAGTTGCTGAACTTGGTGGAGGACCGTTTAAGAAAATTAATTAAAAAAAAAATTGATATAGATAGTGATATAGATGAGTTGGATAATTATATCAAAAAATAATGTGTAAAATTTTCATCATTTTCCCCTTAACGCTATTTGTGGTTTTGTTCCAATATTGGTAATATCGATGTAATATCGATACTTATGAGTATAATGCATATCTTCCAGGCGTATTGCATAGTTATTTATGTAACAGTTTGAATTCTTGGTTGATTTCCATACCGCGATTTTCTCCTATTTCTTCGTGTCGAGCCATTACTGACACTATTGAAGCAACAGGGCTTTGAACCCTCAAATTTCAGGATCATGTCCTAGCCGGAGAACCAGTCCACAATTATGACGTATTCGAGGAAGGCATTTCTTTTTTCGCGTTTAATTTACGACTCTTCCAAAACCCCGATCTAATATTCATCTTTGGACCTGTTTGCTGGTTTTTACGAATTTTTTTGGTTTTTTTTTTTTTTCGTCTCGGGAGATTTTTTTACGAGCTAGCCGTGTTTTTCTCATAATAGGGGGGAACCCAACGGGCGCAGCCGAGTGAAACGAGACAACCCTTGTTCATCCCGAAAGGTAATGAGCGTTAGGGCCGAATGGGTGGTTTCAATCTTTCTCGCTACCCATTTGAGAGGGTTCGGAGCCGAGAAGCGTCTGGGGTGGTCCTGGTTGACGGCTGTTGACGAATGACGAAGCCGTCGGAATTGACGGATCACGGCTGAGTCAAACGACACCGCTTTTGGTGTGACGGCTTTGGCATGTAGTTAATTTACAGTAAAACAGTTACGGACAGAACCGGTACGACACCTACGATGTGTCGGAAGAATCGACGCTTTTTTGGTATCGGTGCCAGGTGCCAATATGTGTATTGACACTTTCTCTGCGATAATGCCTAGAAATACATCGATCTTGATTCTTTGTATGATAATTGTTCGTACAATAATTGTTCGTTGGAATGGTATAATCAATAGACAGCTTACGTTTTGACGTCACGTCCTAGAAGAAGGAGGCCAAGTTTCCCACCGTAACAAAATCAAAAGTTGCAAAATGAATATGAATATTATTCATTAAACGTGTGATACTTTAGAATATTTTGCCGTCCACAGTTTTAGTAAAAACTGATAAATCAACATTTTAAAAAAAATTATCGTTTTAATATCAGATGCAATTTTTATTGACAACATAATATTATTGTATGATTATGTTGTCAATAAAAATTGATATCTCGCTAATTTTTCCCCCATTCATAACATTCAAACGTACGGTTTTTATGGATGCAAGATGTTATGCTCAAATAACAATAAAAATTACGTGGAAGAAAAATGGCAAAAATATGGAGCGTTTTTTTTGGCTGGCTTCTCACGTAGAGGATAACAACCGTAATTTAGATTAATGCAAAGGAAATATTTGAAGTGCTTGGAACGGATGCTGGAACGCAGTGGGATCCGTTCTTGTTGATGAAAGAAGTTAATTTAATTGATTTGGAACGGATGCCGAAATTAGAAGGATCCGTTCGTTTTTGAGCTAGAATTTAGAATATGAAGTTACTGAATTTGATACGGATGCGTGAAACATTGACGTTTGCTATAATGTGGTCGGCTGATGATGTAAACCTCTTGAAGAGAATAATGTAAATCCCGTGAGGGTGTAAGTCGCAGTAAACAGGTCAGTTGGACAGATTGGGGGACCGTTTACTCCCCCAAAAAGCATGTACCATGATGAAATATTGGCTCTGATATTGAGAAAATGAAATGATTGTATCGTTATGCCGAGTGCAAAATATACAAGTTTTTCGCTCACTATATCGATATTTTCATGAACATCTCTACCACAGAGACCGTTTGATGGCGGTAGGTTTAGATGAGTTGGTAAGTAATATGGGGGGGGGGGGGGGGGGTTGGAGTAGTATGGGTTGGAATATTTACCAGAAACATTTCCCTACGAAGGCAAAAGTTGAACGGTCTTCCCCCTCCGAGTTTCTGATCTTTTTAAGAGAAAAAAGAAATAACGGTTCCAATATTGTGATCGTATTTTCGTTTTATTGATGTATCGGAAAAATAAAATTTGTCGTTTTTATATGGTCCAAAAATATCTACATTTCGTTAGTATCCACTGTCGTGCGAAGTATCAGTAGTTCTGAGGTAGAACAGCTATCTCGTAAATTTCTCAAAACGTGAATTTCGTAACGAGGCTGTGAGGAGGCGCTGTGGGAAAAAGTAGGAATTTTGTCGTGTTTCCAAACATCTCGTTAACGTCTTTGTTTTTTCCAAAGATGAAGATTGAAGGTCGGAGTTGAGATTATTGGAATCGATAGGCAAGGGATCATCTTCGCCTATTTCGTTGGTGTCTTGGCAACTACGGCAAACCCTCGGGGGGAGTCGGGAGTCTGGTTGGAAGCTCCAGACAAGAACAAAGGGCCCTGTGGAAGTGCACCATAAAGCGTTTATCTTTTGCCGAATAACAACAGAGCACTGTGGAGCCTTCTTCATTCTGGGGTCTGCCCGGGAAAGATATAACGTACCTTTAAACCTAATAACTACATTACAACAGAGCCCTTTTCTGTGAGGGTCGAGAAACGCCTTGAAGGTCTGAAAGAGGGCGAAGATTCCCGACGTGCCTTCAGGGCCCATTTGCATGCCCCGGGGTCTAATTGCGGTTGAAAAGTTCCAAGAGTCTTTTGATGCTTCCCACCATACTGGAATCCGACATCCATACCTCGAGCTTCCCCCTAATGGACTTGAAAAAGGGCGACACGTCTACAAAACTCGATGGCAACAAGAGTGAAAAGTAAAGAAGGTGCTGCCAAAGTGAGTACACAATGTTTACTGGGCAGGCTTCTTTCCTATTGTGTTTATGGGATAGCAACACTTTGGATATTAATTTGAATACGTTTATCACTTCATTTTGCTACAAACGAAAAAAAAAACCTCGTGCCCCAGACTAGATTAGAATCTTCACTCACATCCTCCTATCGTCTTGACCATCAAGCTCCGTAGATCCCAAGGCGTAGCAGGATGGGCTTGAAACCCCCAGGAATGGTTTCTAAATCAACAAATACTTCGAAAACGATACCCCACTCGACCGCCTACCTAAATTCTCAAAAACCCTATGGATATCTTTCTTGCTGCCCATTTTTAGCCCCACCTGCTGCAGAATGCATAAAATAGTAAGAACTAGTTACCAACTTGCGCCTACAGTGACACAATGGGAAGCTATTATTGCTCTTTTATAACTGATATTAAATATGATGATAGGTAAATAAAATATTAAATATTAAATATTAATAAAATATTAATATAATATTATTAAATATTAAATATAATATTTATTAAATATAATATAATATAATAATATAATATAAATATTAAATATTAAATATAATATTTATTATATTAAATATTAATAAAATATTAAATATTAAATATTCTCTCCTCTCGCTCACTCTAACCTTCCCCCTCTCTCTCTCTCACTATCTTTGCCACTAAATTTATGTTGTTTTGATCCCAATTATTCGCTGATATGTACTACATAGATGAATTTTAATAGTCACATTTCACTTTTCCTACTTTGCGAGAGTCGAGGTTTTGTTTGGAAAAATCGATTTTCCAATATTTATGAGGGGGGGAGGGGGATTTTTTTTTTTTTTTTTTTTTACAGCACTACTTAGGCACTACCTAATCATTACTAATGATTCATTAGTCTCAAGTGGGCGTCCTCAACGCTATTGAGTTATAAACATTCAAAAACCGATTCTGAAATACGTTGCAAATTGGCTTAGGCATGCGGATTGAACGGATTGACCTGAAACAGTGACATAATCCGTTGTTTTCTCACTAAACAGCGCCAACGCCCGAGTGATTAAATTCTGGAATTAATGGAAGTGCCACCGATCAACGTGATACTTCGTAGCGGTTCACAAATGGAACTCAGAAACAGGTTGAAATATCTATTCGATAGGCAGGCTTACTTAACATACTGATCTTGAAGAAAAAAAGTTGAGGTAGAACAAGAACAAACCGAAACACTTTGAGGTTAGGCTCGAACGCCCCCTCATCAATAAATAGAGCAGACGAACCAGTTTTAAAAAAGGTCACAAAAGCCATCTCCCAAGATGCTACTATGTCAGAGGGGTAGTTTGTTTGTAAACAGTCTATAATTACTTCGTGTAAATCCCGAGCGCTTAAACACACTTGAAACAAACCAAGGTACCGCCAAACCCCTTTGTTAGTTTATTTTTGCGGGCTGGCAAATTTTTCCGACGCCTCCGGGAGGGTAACTGACGATATCCACCGAGTAGCCACAAAACTCCTTCTAAGGAATCCCGTCTATTTCCGTTTTCTTCCTGGTGAACATTGTTCGAAGGGTTTATTTCAAGTTGGGTCTATTTCTGCGGTCATAGTTAACGCCTGGGGGTGCATTACATTTTTACGGATTACGATAGAGTGAAAATAAAAACGAAAATGGGCGGTTTACGGGTTGAGTGTTCGTCGAAAATAGACGAAGGAGGTTTCGGTTTTGACAGGATGGACGATAAACCGGTGTGTGCAGTGCTGACGTTCGGAGGATTTTTCGTGGCTGGGGACGCTGTCGATGAATTACTGCGATTAGATAGCTGAGAAGGAATCACTAAGGTTATGCTCTTCAAGCTCCTGCGTAATGGACAAGTTGAGCCATCTTTGTAAAGACATGACATCCAAGGCCTTCATGAATAGACTCCTTTTTAAAAGGTTATCGCACCTGCAGTTCGTCGGCCACGAAGGTCCATCCTACCAACCTCGTAGTGGTTACAATTAAGCCTTCCTCAGATTGGGTTATAGGAAATAAAACCCCATGGTGATTCGATTTGCAGCGTTGTTGGCAGTCCAATTTTTAAGCGGCTGTCAATTTTCTAGAACTTGGCGGTTAGGTATGCTCCTAGAGGTGAGGTGTTAATTGGTTAATTGTTAAAATTAACATGTTAGCATAAAAAAAAAAAAAAAAAAACGAACGGGAGAAACAAAAAAATTTATTTGAAAGTTAAACTCACGGAATCATTAACAGTTAAGGGCAAGGAAGTTGGAATATTTGATTGAGGCAATCACCATTTATTTGAAAGTTAAAGTCACGCAAACTGTAACGTAAAATAATACCTATCTATCAACAGTTGACATTAGTTACTAAGTAATATTATGGTGAGGCGTACAACTGTTAACCAAAATCAGCACAACAATTATTGTTAACAGTTGTTGTATAACAACTCTCAGTTCAATCTGTTAATTTTTAACAGTCTACGTTAACTGTTAATTCCCGTCGACGGATGGGCGGTTTGACTGGGCCAAAGACTTAAAAACGCTGCAAATTTTTACGCAAGGGTTTATTATTCTTTTATATACGTTACTTGTGCAGAAATTTAATCCTGTCAATGAAAAAATTTAAAAAAAATTTTTTGGATTTTTTTGTTCAAAAATGTGGTTTTTTTTCCAAAAATTCTGTATTTTTTTACTCGAAAAATATTTAACATCCTGGGATCCTTCAAAAATCCCATTTTTAGCCCCACGAATGCCCTAAAGATCGCCCCAGTGAAATCGGATCGTTCCGGGACCCCCAAAAATGGATTCTACGTCCAAAAATACTTCGAAAACGACACCTAACTCGATCCCATACCTAAAAGCCTTCAAAAAACCCTCCCGTAGCCCCATTATAGCCCCATAGCGCCCCACGGGTTTGGGCGATCGGACTGAAAACCTTGCGGGCACAACTAGATGGTAAACCAAGTATTTTGCCGAAATTTCAGATTTTAAAAAAAATTCCTACTGCCCAAAACGGCCTGGACGGCGTACGGCGTACGGCGGACGGACATTTCGGATTTTGAATGTAGACCTCTTGAAACGGATAATGTCAAATTTTCAGGCCGATCGGAGTCGTCGACCTCCGACGCGATTACATAAGTGTATTATTCCAAGAATAATAAACCAAAAGGCAACGACTTTGAACCAAAATTTCAGTGGATTTGTGTCCACCCCTGGGAGCTAACCTATTGGTATTGGGTCAACTGGAAGCTTTCAAAAGTAATGGGTTTAGGCGCAAAAAATTGAAGACCCTGAATGGGTAAGGTACCTAATAGCTGCGTTCGCAGAGTAAGTTCTGGCCGTTCGGAATCGAATCAGAACTCGAAGGCTTCCAGGAATTAAAACGGGCAGAATTTCGGCCCTCCACCAACGAAAAAGTAGTCCCTACGAAGTTACCCCCACGAGATCACAGGAGGAAATGAATCGCGCGTGTGTGACTTTCCACAATCGAGGAGGCAGTCGGAATCAGTTCGGGAAGCTCTGAAAAAAATCAGAACTGCCGGAATCGATTCAGAACGAGTTCTGCGTTCGCAGAGCATCAGAATTTGAGTGTTTAATTCCCGGAAGCCGATACCACCCTTGGCTCTTGCAAAATGCCCTACTGCGCATGCGCCGAACGGTTCTTAATTTTCAGAATTACTCTGCGAACGCAGCTGTTGTCTTTGGGACCATTGGTCAATATTTATTATGTCAATTTTCTTTAGTAGAAGTTCATTAGGTTGTCTTCTTAAATGATCTTACAAACACACCTAAAACTAATAAAACCGATCAGCTCGGCTCTATTTCCACCTAAAATTGAGTTTTTGGTTTTTATTAGGGGTTTTTCCGCGGCTCAAGTTGTTTTTGTGCGGGTGATTTGGCAGCACTGAGTCAGCCATCGTGTGGCATTCCGTAAATTTGAAATTGCTAACCACAACCGTAAAATCTGTGGTCATTAGGAGTAATCATGATCCACTTCGCTCAGTGAATCTGGAGTTTCACATTAAGGATTTCGTCTGGTTGAGTTATTATTGAAGGTTTATGGTAGCATGGACGAATTGAGATATTTTTTTAAAAACCTGCACCCCAGAAGCCGCAGATAAGCTCATCCGAGGCTCATCGTACGCGTGGCCGCTGAAAATCGACCCCTCGAGGGCTTCTCCCACAAAAGGGTTCCGCGGAGGGATTCAACTTTAATAGGCGGGTTTTAAAACCTGGTTGGGTATCGCATTCGGACCCTTTCATTGCCGGGAGATTAAACAGTTTATAATGAACGTCGGGGCTGACAAACGTGTTGCGTGCGAGTCCCAGATTGCGCCACCTTCTTTGGTGCACAGTGCGGTATCTGCCGGCGGCTATCATTCCCTGCACATCCTACGAGACAACACGCATCCTTTGTTTATTGGACGAGCCTTTTTTATTCGTTTCCACGTTTCCTCTCACGTCAATAACTAAAAATTTCGTTTTTCCAGGTCTGCCATTCCGAGGTTTCAAGCTGTACCAAGACACTAGTGATTCGTCATTATGAGGTAATTGGTTGAATTAAAACCACGATGACGTCCAATGACGCATTGGTCACTGTTGGTAGTTCACGATAAGATATAAAGAGAGGAAAGCTATGAACAGTACATTTCCTGGAAGAAATTATGGCATAAGCACGAATATATACTCACAGATTCTATCGAGGTTGAAAAACCAACAAAGCTTTTTAGAGGGAGCTTATAGAAAAGTTCGTCTTTCAGAAAATGAACACTTTTGTCAATGGGGGTGGCCGGCAAGGCAACATTGGTTAGTCAAAATGTGACACTACCGTACTTGATTCTCCTGTCGCCTTTTATCGCCCAGCTAGCTCCAAGAAATCGTAAGTTATTTATGGAACTAACTTATGAGTTTGGCTGATTGGGGAGTGGATTCCATAAACCCATCAAGTTAATATCTATTGGATTGGGAAAATACTGTTAATTTTGCCCGAGTAAACCACCCCAAAATTTAGCGGTTATTTTTTCCGTGACTTTGACTGTCTAATTAAATCACTAATTTAGAACCCCTAACTTTTTTGGTAGATCAGATTTTGCCAAATTTTACTTCAGATACAAGCGCCATTTTTTTTGGCGGAAATGGGCGCAGCCATTTGTGTCTTCATTGTTTACAGTCCAAATAACGCCTTCCGACAATGGGGAGGTTATAGGACGAATTAAAATTCAAATAAACATAAACTTAGTATTGTTGATCAAGACACACTTCTGCCTCCTTTGGTTGAATGGGAAGGCGGAGTGGGATGAAGTGAAGGAGGTAGATTTAGTTCTACTCTTATTTCGGATGCATATATTTTTTAAGCCGACATTATTCACACACTCCTGGGAATAGCCGAGTGAAGTAAGGCCCACCTTTTTTTCTGGGCTTCTTTTATTTGGCGGGCCAGGGAAAGAAGAGGTTATATTGGTTGCAAGTGGGTGCAAAAGGGATGGCAAAGCAAGCCTTCCCCGTTCATGGTGAACAGCCGAGCAAAGCGAAGCCCCCCCCCCCCCCCCCCCTGTTCGTATTGAATGGCCGTATTGAAACAGCTCAACGGTTGAGCAAAGTGACTTTGGCTAAGTTGATTCTTCGAGATTGTCATTCTGCCAACAAGCGCCTATCGTTGCCATCGTCGAACCGCGATATTACCTTTGTTGTCACTATTGATTTTTCCTGCCTGCTCAACATGTATTCAGATGTTTTTATCCCTCTGAAAAACGGGCGTTCGAAAAGAAAAGATTCCTCCTCCTGATGCTGTTTGTCACTGTCAATGGATTGGGGATAATTAGGAGGGCGGCGTACGATGTAAAACGCGCCTCATTATGTCGGATCATTCATGGCACCCTGCTCGGCATTCACTGAATGTGAATTGAAATTTCTACGATGAAAAAAAGCTCTCAGTCGCTTGATTCCCTCCGCCTACAATTGGTTGTGTTCAAAACAGTCATTTTCCGCTAGTGTCGACCACCAAAGCCGAAAAAATGACGTTATTTATTTATAAGCCCGTCGAGATGCATTGCCGCATTGTATGCACGTTTGCAAATGCGGGTTCGATTCCCTTTCTTAGCTTTCGACGGGCTATAACTTATCCGATTGAAAAATGAGGTGGACGTTGAAGGCCTCTGTTCAAACTTTCGCCCTTGAAAGCCATTTTGGTCGTTCGACTGTGTCATCCAAATCGTCAATTGCGTGGCGAGACGATATCGATATCAGTCGAGGACTAATAGATTACAATCGTCTTGTTACTGATTTAGTGTGATGATTGATTTTTAAAGCTCAACTTCCATAGAGTGACATTCATTTACGCCTATTCATTTTCCATTTTCAAATTGTCTCCGTCAACCCAGTGGTGCCAATAGGTTGCATTGGTAACATTTCTTCGAACGACCGTAAAAAGGCCTTAATAAAAACTTGACTTGCCTACGATCCCGCGGACCGAAATAGAAGGAAAACACATTGGAGGCAATATGTTCTTTTTCCTAGACTGGCGGGGCGTTCACCTCATGACAAGCCATTCATTCGTGGCATATGCGAAAGCCGCAGACGAGCTATTATTTTCAAGTCCTTCGACGCGTGAGAAGCTTAAGAAAATGAGGTGAAGTAGTTTTTAAATGTGAGGTTGCTTGCATTTGTGTCTTCGAGTGACCACTCATAGCATACAGATGAGGTCTTGCAAATTGGGGGTTTGAACCGAATGAGAGAAAATTAAGAGTAGCAGTCTTGGCAAAAACAGAACGTCAACTGAAAGTGCCGTAGGAAACAAAATGACTGCTGAAGGCGTTGCCTACTACCTACAATAGGTAGGATTGGCGGTTGAAGGTGGTTGGATTGGCTGAGTGGTCCTGGGCGTTAAGGAGCGATTTTCAGGAGTCTTGGGTTCGAATCCTATTGAATACATTCGCATTTTTATCCTTTATTATTGAAAAAAGTGTTTACAATTTAGCGCCCTTTCATGTCAGAACAATGAGCTCCTTGAATGGTATTTTTTCTTGGAAATGTCCTCCCCCAACATTAAATAAATAAATAATTAAATAATTAATAAATAAATTTTATCCATTACATTGGACCTTAAGGAAAATGAAATATTAGAATTCGAGAGTGGGATATGACGTGCATTGCTTTATCTGTTCTTGATTGGTTCGAGAGATGCAGGTTAGCCAACCTAGCCAACCGACTCTCTTGTCAATAACCTTCAAATTCTTACGGAACCTTCTCGAATTTTCGTCAATCAACCGGAAGACTTCACGAGAGCGATCCACTATTCTTAGAGTGACGTGAACAGGGTCACAGAATATCCCAAAATGGTTTATACCCTCAGTGCACGCTCTGGCAAAATTGGAGGTGTAACGTCACAGGTTTCGCTTTCAGTTCTAGTTGATCTTTGTTTCAGGAACAACTTTTGGCAATAAAGGCTCGTTCACACTTGGTCAATCGGTCCATCCTGAAATGGCTCTATAGAAGGTTTGTGGGGTTTCAAGATCCTGTCCGAACGTTTTTTGTGGCTACCTAAAAAACTTAAATTGAAAGGGCGTTATGTTGCGCCTTTCCTAATTGGAAAATTAGTAACGGTGGAGACCCAGGCAATTTACCTGTCGCCTCTTCAGAGGCTGCGGATTTTCGGCGAAGCTCCTTTTTTTAGCCACTCGTTTTATTTTAACTCTAGCGGGGGGATCTTTTGTCAAAAAGGCCGTGAAGGTCCTCCGAGCCGGGTCAGGAATGCGTAATTTAAGTCATCGCACCCCGTGGCCGGACTGGTTTCGTATGGAACCCTTCGGAAGATGGAGCCTATCAATGGGAGCTAAGGACAGGTGTAACACAATACCCGAAGGGGTCTCATAACCTGTGCGGTTCTTTAGGGACACACTGATCTTCCTGCGTCCTCAGAACTAGATCTCGCTCCCTTCCAAACGTTTTTGTATCGCTTCCCATATAGCCACCCCCCAAAAAAACGTCTCAGACGGACCAACCCACAAACCCCAGGAGTCCACATAGTTCATCGGATTAGCTACCTGGATATAACGTCAGGTGGAGAAAATGAAACCCCAACCTATCAATTATTGTGACTCGTGCTGGAGACCTTTCAACGCCTTCGGTCATTTGAATGGTTCCAAGAGCGCGGAAATTCTCTCCCAACTTGAAAGAATCCCACAAGAAAGTTTTTTTCTCTCTTGGGCATCTTTATTTTTCAAAGACGGTTTGTCTTAGGGGCGTCACGCCCGGCGCCACCTCCTCCTCCAAACTCCCTTTATATGCCGCCAAGAAGGTTTGCACGTGTTTTCTCCTCCAAAGTTAACATTCGTCGGTGGTTTCTGGGGAAGCTGTGAAGGTCCTCAGGCGCTTCCTGCCTTCCTCGTTTGTGCCGCCCTCTTATTTCCATTCACAAAGCCGAATCTCAAAGTTGATGATGTAAAGAAAGAAGACGTCTCTACGGATTTTAGAAGGTCAAACTGAGCTGTTTTCGAAAGGACCAGAAGTTGGGTGTAAGAAAATTTATAAGAATCTCGGATTTGGAACCTACTTGGAGACGGTGGAAGAATTAATTCTTCTTCTTTGAGCGCCATACCCTTAAACGGCCGTTGGCGACCTCTCGCTACTAACTTCTGTTGAGGTGGTTCGCCATTGCCTTCCGAGAGGTGATCATCAGTATAAGGAAGATGTCTCGCAGCTACTGGGATTGAACCAACAACCTTTGACTCAGCAGTCCAACGCTCAAACCACTGAGCCACTGATAACCACATCGGTTGTATTGGTATCAGTATCAATGTATTAGGATATAATTTATTATGCCATATTATGTCATATCAAACCCAAGACTGATGCCTGAAAAAGTTCAATGTCCTTATGAACTGATCAAATGACATTCTTACCTTTTGGCAGTCTGATATTATGATATCTTATAATATATTACAGATAGAGCATATTATTCAGTCTATATTAGGAAAATATCTCACTCATTGAACGCAACACTTCTCAAAAAGAGGGAAAAAATCACTCTTTGAAGTGAATGTGTTAGATTCAGCCACGAGCAACTTTCTGGTCGTAAATCAGGTGCGGAACTAAACGCCCAGGGTGTCCTCCCATTGTTATGTCCCGGGGTTCGATGTCGAAGTCAATGAGGGTCTGAGGGCCTTTCAAGATGCCTCCGTACCGGTTGGGGTCAGTTTTCCAATAGGACTTGTCACGGAGTTCACGCTTCCCATAATGACATTGGGACGGGGTTTGTGGAGTGTGCCGTTTGAATTGGGCAGAAATTGTGCAAGTGTGGCTCTAAGACCGAACGGGAGTGGCGATTTACTGGAGCCAACAGGGTCACCACCGTCGCACCTCTGAAAACTTGATTGAAGCTCCTCGTGATTTCAATAAAAAAAAAAAAAAAAAAAAATCAACTTTTCATGTCAGACCCAAGTGAATTTGTGGGTTAACTCAACTTTTTCATCAAAATTAACAAATTTCCTACCGTAGTTGAATAAAAATTATTGGGAAAATGGAAGTACTGACTAAATTTATTAATTTGTAAATGTTTTCTCGGAAAAAGAAAAGGAATAATAATAATTCCTTCTAATGAAAGTATCCACACAATAAATTTTTCATAAATTATTAGAATAGATTTTTAAGCTAACAAAAGTTTTCTATGAAATATTCCTAGTTTATGCACAGAAATATGGACTTTGGATCAGAAAAATTGACCTACAGACTGCTACACTGGTCGCACTTGGAATTGGTTTGAAAACTTTCTTTATACAATTTTCGACAGTTTGACACCAATTTTAGCGCGCACAAATTTTAATGCATTTTTCTACCTTATTTGGAAAAATATTCAAGCGAATCGTACTTAGAAGATAATTTAGGATATAATCTTGTGTTGGCTGTGATAACCTACCAATTAGCAAAGCTCTCATAATTTTTGGAATTGACTGAAAAAGAAAAACAGCGAAGTGCTTAACTCAAACTGTGGACTTCTTTTTCGGGGAAGCCTTTATTTAATAAAGTACATACAATAAAGGGTAAATTTTCAATTCTGAAAAATGAAAAAATTTAGGTGATGTTTTAGTGTCGATCACATTTTTTCTCCCACTTATTACGCAGTACATATTTCAAAACTTTGAAAACTACTTTCTTACGATTTTACTGAGAGGAAGGTAAATAATTATTTAGAAACAAAATAATTGTTATAAGTTAACATTTTCACGATTTAAACCAATTGATTTCTCAGAAAATCGATACTTTTTTTGTCGATCTCCTTCCCTATTCAGTTTCATTACCCTTCTTCCGTCACAATTCGTTTTCGGGGTCATCTTTTTACTCTGAAGGTTTTCTCGACCTGGAAAATAGGACAATCAGCTGGGTCCAGAGGAGCACGAGAAAAAAATCGTTCCTACGCCACACATGTGCTTCCCCTTACGGTTACATCCTTTTTCCAAGAACCACGTGGGAGCCTTCAAATCGTTGGAAAGAGTCAAAATGAGATCCCCCGCCTGGGCTTATCCCACTAATATTTCACTAAATACTGCAAATTCGTTCTAAACTTGGCCAATGTTTTCTCGCCCGGTGTACCTCATTGAAAAGAAAAAAAAATTCAAAAGGCTTGTGGTGGGATTATCCGCGGCGTACCTACTTCTGGGTTTTTGAAGGGCTAATGGAACCTTTTGTTGGGTCGGAAGACACCCTCGGGAAAAGGAGAATGTAAAGTTACTTTTTCACCTGCACGCCGTCGGCCACCTTTTTTCTCCGAGGAATTTCTTACTGCAGACTTGTACGAGTCCATAAAATGTCTCCTTTTTTTTTACAGATTCGCTCATTTGGCTCTCCCGTCGGATGTTCATTCTTAGCTGGAAGTCGTAAAAGTCGCAGACTGAATGGAACCCCTATGCTTCAGGTGAACTGCGATACTGTAAGTGAACATTGCTCGATGCAGGACCACTAAACGACCATTGACTAATATTTTAACTTGAAGAAGAAAAAAAAAAAACGAAAAAACTCACGAGGCATTTTTTTCCTTCTATGACACTCTTGTAGCCTTCAAGTGGCCTTCTCAACGAGTCGCTTTTCAGATCGTGAGATTCGGTCATGTGACGCAAAGAGAAACGCTACAGTATTGGTACGCCACTAAAAACACGTTCGAGAGGCGTGAGGGGGTCCAACCGGCGATAAAGTTTAATCAAAGGGCTCCGGGAAGATTCTGTCCCTTAAATACAGTCAATCAAAAAACGCCTCGGACGTGTTTTTTCCGTTGATTATATTTAATAAAAAATAATTTGAAAAACATGATCCTGTGGGAGTCTTCGCCTTTTTTTTAATCGATCTCAACAGTTCGATCTACGTCTAGAAATTGTTCGATTTCAAGTATTTCAAGTACCTACCTACTTCTCTTAGATGAATGGAATTGAGATGAAATTGAATCCTGGAATTGGCGGTAGTTTTTGACTAAACCTACCGCCAATTCCAGTCGTAGGGATGTTCATAAAATATTGATATTTTTATCTAAATAAATCAATATTGATTGATTTGGTCTATATCGATCACGCTTGGGACACCAAGCAGCTCTGCTAATTGAAAAGCAATCAACGTGACTGATTAGACGAATCCAAAACACTTGTATTCTGTTTTTCGTTATTCAGTTCTAGACATCTGACTGAACAAAACTCTCCATAAAGCCCCGAAAATAAAGGAAAACGGCGATTAGGGACTTAATAAGAAGATTTTTTTTCTTTATCTCTATTTTCCAATCCAACTTTTGGTTTATTATACTTGGAATAATACACCTATGTTTTCGCGACGGGGGTCGACGACTCCGATCGGCCTCAAAATTTGACATTATCCGTTTCAAAAGGTCTACATTCAAAATCCGAAATGTCCGTCCGCCGTCCGGGCCGTTTTGGGCAGTAGGATTTTTTTTTTAAATCTGGAATTTTGACAAAATACTCGGTTTACCATCTAGTTGTGCCCGCAAGGTTTTCAGTCCGATCGCCCAAACCCGTGGGGCGCTATGGGGCTAAAATGGGGCTATGGGAGGGGTTTCCGAAGGCTTTTAGCTATGGGATCGAGTTAGGTGTCGTTTTCGAAGTATTTTTGGACCTAGAATTCGTTTTCGGTGGTCCCGGAACGATCCGATTTCACTGTGGCGATCTATAGGGCTTTCTAGGCGCTACAAATGGGATTTTTGAAAGATCCCAAGAGGTCAAATATTTTTCAAGTAAAAAACAAAAAAGTTTGAAAAAAATTTTTTGAAAAATAAATATCAAAAAATTTTTTTTATTGACACAGAATTAAATTTCTGCTCAAGTAACCTATATCAAAGAATAATAAACCCTTGTGTACAATTTATAGCGTTTTTATATTAATTTATTTTGCATGTTATTATTAATTTTTTTGTTACCTCTCAAATCGAATTAATTAATCAAAATTAAGATCTTGGGTTATGTTCCAGGACAATGTTGTGAGTTGGATTTCCTCCTCTTGAAATAACCATTGAGTTGGTGTTTAGAGCTGATCACAATCTTCGTTTCGCAACTAGAAGTTGAGTTTCTCGATCGTGTTGGACATGAGCACCAAGTTATCATAATTCGACAGAAGGGAGCTCCCATGTGTGTGGAAATTCGTACAGGACTGCAGTACATCCTCCTCTCAATGAAGAAGAGAACAGTAATTGGGTATGATTGGACCCAAGTTGGCACATTTGCGCAGAACTGCGCATTTCAAATGGTAACCCTCGATTTTTATTTTTCAGATTTGCAGCAAATATTTCGTCCGTATGTTCAACTTGTTGTATCTTTGTTGTTGATTGAGATAGCGCTTGAGGTGGTACCTACAGATTGATCTCTTGATTCCTCTTTAATCGAATTTCAATACTAAATTCTGTGGATTGGTAACATTTTACGACGAGGAGGGGTCAGGAAGAAGACCCCCTGTGATCACCTGCCCTTCACATTGGTTGACTATGGTGGGGCGAGTGGGGGTGCCGACCGTAAGGAATTAATCGACTTCTTCAGTTTCTTCAAATGGCAGGCGGTATCACATCAGGCGCAAGTGCGCACAACTGGCTGAGCAAAGCTAGGCCCCCTCATATTCTAGTTTCTTATATTTTCCCTGATGGATTTTCATCTTCATTGTCATCGCCTACCTTGATGAGCTTCCTGCTAATGAAAAACTCACGACCCAACCACTCCCCTACCGCTCCCGAAGCGATCAGTTAATTTTCCCCCCGGCCAGAAGAATAATGCGACTGATAAAAATCAATCAGCATCCTTTGTTAGTTTTAATGCGGCCGGACCGGTGCACGTAGCCCAAATGGACGGAGAGGATCCTCGAAGATGCGACTGGAAGATAAAACGGTTTGAAGACACGTTCGAGAAAAGGACCCCGAGACGAAACGTAGAGAAGGGTCATTTGTAACTTGTAACTTGCCTTGTAAAAAGAAATAAAGGGTTTTGACGGGTTCATGCTGAGCCAGATAGCCGATGTTTGTCATAGGAATAGCGCAAGATGGATCAAACTGATGGAACACGACTGAAGGAAATTGATATTTATTTGAAAATTCATGAAAAGAAACATCTTGATAGTTTCAAACAAGGAAATGTCGTTTTTTGAACAGAAGGAGCTATTACGAGGCTTATTAAATTCTGTAGAGTCTTTGGTAGCGTTTTTATAATTTTTTTAAAAATGCCATGTTATTTGAAATTCAGTATTGAAATTCAATTTGAGAGTTGAGCGAAAGCCCGAGCACCTTTCAGATCGACTATAAACAACTAAGTGGGCGTTTAGGACGTGAAATTGGGATCCATCGAAAGAATGGTGATTACCTTTGGAATGAGAAAGTCGGGCGCAAATGCGCGCAAAGTGGCGCACTTGCGTTCGATGTGACTCACTCATTGGTGAGGGGGGGTCCATCGTCAGCGGTCTCGCCGTTTTGGGCATTTAATGTCGCAATCTATCCAGTTCAACGTGGTGGTGCTACAGGAGAGGTTTTCGAAGGATTTAGATTGGTCGAGCGGGGTGTCGTTTTGGAAGTATTTTTGGACGTAGAAACCATTTATCGAGATTTCAGGCCCAATATATTATATCGTGGGAATCTATGGGGCTACAAATGTTACTCATTTAGGATTTCCGCTCAGAACTCGAATGAGGTGCGGTTATCGAAGTAATTTTGGACGTAGAATCCACTTTTGGGGGTCCTTTTTTTTTGTCCCTCTTCGAAGTCAACGTCAAACCGGGGGTGAAGTCCTCCTCTTTCTTCAGCAATTGTTCAATTTGGAAATTTCAAAATTCAGATTTCTACACATTCTGGGTGTTCACAACTTGTACATTATAAATACGTCTTTCATAAGTATGGTTACATGATTCAAGACCTGGCGATGGGAATAAATTGCCAGAAACGTGGTTTAGAAACTGAAGACTTTTGTTTAACCACATTCCTGATAAATTTGGCGGTACTACTGTACCACCGGTACAAGTTTACTTTTTTTTTTCAACAATTTTTTATTGTCATGGAATTTTTCATAAATTGAAATTTTTGCATTTGAATAACAAACCTCCGTATAAAATTTGGTGCATTTTGCATTCAATACCATTTGAAAAATTGACTTGTTTTTGTGAAATTATTTTTGTAGGTCTCTCATTACATTTTTGGAGTTCAATCAGGAAAGTTCAAGTGTCTCAGTGTGTTGTCCAGGCTGTGAAGGATGAGCCGGACAAACCTTCGTCCGACCTCGGGGAGGAAAATGAAAAATAAAATAAAAACTCATCCCCCAGTGTTTCTGGACAACTTTAATGAACCGTAAAACCCCTTTGGCCCTCGACCCGGACCGCCCTCCCTGTATTTTTTATTGCCGTTTACTATAGTTTCAAGAGGCCAACCAATTACCGCTTCTTAAATGAGCTGGAACCATCGGGGAACCCAAAGGACTCCGCGAAGGATGAGCGACGGAAAACGGACGAAAATCCGACCCAAAACTCCTTTGAAACTGACCCTCCACATACCAAACTGACCACCTCGAAGGTTATAATTTAGTTTTGATGAAGGTACTTAAAACTTGAGTCATGTTCATAGTCATAAACCTCGTATAAGAACACAAGAACTGAAGACTCGAACCTCCGCACTATTCTCATTACGATCATCCGGTTTATGATGATTGTTTAGTCCACCGTTCAATTATACGGATTCATACTTGGGAGAGACGATAAATCACTCGTCGAAGCAGCAGTGGGAAATTTTGAAGACATTTTTGTAGAATTTCATTGAGACGGCTGACACTCAAAAATCAGACAATTGGGAGCCAGTTTTGAAAATCTCAGGCTCAAAAATACAGAAAAACAAACCAAAGTAGTTATAATTCAAAACGTAATTGGAAATTACAACCAAGTAACCCTGTAGTATTAAGACACAGGGGGCCCCCAAAATTTTGTGACAAAAGCCTCACGGTCGCCTCACGGTGCGACCCAAATCGATATTATCGTTCAAAATTATTTCGAAAACGACACTTCATTCGGCCTCTTGTTCAAAAATCCCTCCTAAAGCCCCATAGTGAAGTCGGAAGGTTCTGAGAACCCCATAAATTAATTCAACGTCAACAATTTATTTTTGGAATCTACACGTCACGAAAGGGCCAATTTTAAAGTGATACAAAGTCGCCGTTTTTCTCATTTAATATTGATTAATAATTAATATTTCAAAATTAATAAATAAATTTATTGTAATTATTTTTGAAAATTAAATCGAATTTAATTTATTAAATGACGATGAAAAGAGCACGTTGTAATGTTTTGAATGGTAGATGATGATGCGTACTCACCCAAATATGACGCGTCCGTCCTTCATCATGATTTCATGTCCGATCGTAGAAGCACCAACAACTCAACTGGTCCGGCGTCCCTCATGAAGAGCTTTTGCCGGTAAAACGGGCTCGAAAAGGGTGGCGGGGGAGGTGACGAGGGCGAGGGCGAGGGTGGGGCCTGAGGGTGGGTTCCCGGCGGGACGACGGGGGATACCCCCACCAAGGGCGATCTCATCCCTCGGAGATGCTGGCTCCTCGTGGGTTGACAATCGAGGGGAATGTGGGGGCTGACGAAAACGCTGCAAATTTTACAAAGGGTTTATTATTCTTTTATATAGGTTACTTGTGCAAAAATTATTTCTGTGTCAATTTTTCCTTTGGATTTTTTTTTTTTTTTTTTTTTTTCAAAAAAAATTGTTTTTTCAAAAATTCTTTATTTTTTCCTCGAAAAATATTTAACCTCCTGGGATCCTTCAAAAATCCCATTTTTAGCCTCATGAAAGCCCTATAGATCGCAACAGAGAAATCGGATCGTTCCGGGACCCCAAAAAATGGATTCTACGTCCAAAAATACCACGAAAACGACACCTAACTCGATCCCATAGCTAAAAGCCTTCAAAAAAGCCCTCCAATAGCCCCATTTTAGCCCCATAGCGCCCCACGGGTTTGGGCGATCGGACTGAAAACCTTGCGGGCACAACTAGATGGTAAACCAAGTATTTTGTCACAATTTCAGGTTTAAAAAAAAATTCCTGCTGCCCAAAACGGCGGACGGACATTTCGGATTTTGAATGTAGACCTTTTGAAACGGATAATGTCAAATTTTGAGGCCGATCGGAGTCGTCGACGCCCGTCGCGAAAACATAGGTGTATTATTCCAAGAATAATAAACCATAAGTGCACCGCTGGGATATTTACTGTAATAAAAGTCAAATTAACAGAATTTGATTAATTTAAATGGCATTTTTTTGGCGCACACTATTTTCAATTTGGTTTATTATTCTACATAATAATCAACCAGTGTTTTCGCGACTGCGGTGAAAGTTTTGATCGTCCCCCAAATTGCATGTGTTCACAATTGTTCCTAAAAAATTGAGCACAAACGATTTTTTATTTAATAAATAAATAGTTACATCTCAGATAAACAAATTTTGTTTATCTGAGATATAACTGCGGATTTTTTATGTTGTTTGGGTCCCTTAGAGGAATTCCAACCCTGAAAACCTTGTGCTAACATTTTGCTAGTCAAGAAACCGCGAAATTTAAGGTTTGAAAAAACCAATAATGACGAGTTTTCGACGAACATCTCCCTGTACACCCTTAAAGTAGGTTATGTTTGCTACAATTTGAAACCACTGGAACTCTGTAGGTCTATTGGTTGCGGAAATGCTGTCAACTGAAAATGGGTGATTTTTTTCTCCAAAAAGTGCAATTTTGGTCGACTTCAGACTCAAATTACGGCCGAAATACTTATTCTGCGAGGATATTTGTTTCGTGTGAACTTCTAGGAAATCTGATAATTAGATTTCCTAGAAGTTCACAGCTAATTATTAGCTTTCGTTTGACCACTAGTAGAACTCTGCAAGTCGAATAGGAACCGAAAAAACGAATTTAAATCATAACAAGAAACGCTCAATCTGACACCCCTCAGCGAAAAAACGACGTTTTTCAGAACGTTTTCGGCTGTAGCTCGGAAACTATTTGCCCGATTTCAAATTTCATTTTTTCGCGTGAAAGCTGATGAAATTGCCTTTTGCAGCTGGGAACAATGAAATTTCGTTCGGAGAAATAGTTTCGGAGGGAAAGAAGAAAATGTTCTGAAAACTTGGTCGGAGGAGGTCAAATTTCTGTTATTCACTCTTTTCGACGAATACTAATGGCACTTTTGCTTTCTCAGCAGAAACGCAATGAACCGTCCCGTATATAAAATTTAATCAGCTTTCACAAGAAAGAGGAGAATTAAGATGGGACTAACTGATCCGAGTTATGGGCTAAAATTTGCAAATTGACTTTTTTGCCAAAATTTGCAATTTTTCGCCACACCTGCCCCTCTCTTATTGAAGCTCAAATCAAAATTTCACACAGAATAGCTTTCATGAGAAAAAAGAAGAAATTTGGAATCGGGCAAATAGGAGGTCAGCTTGAACGTAGAGGCACGTACAGATTTCTCTGAAGCCTACAGAGTTCAATCTTTGTTTTTTGCCCTATATGTATTCAATAATCGAGTACACTACGGTTTTTTAAAAATTAACTCCCCAAAAACCGGGTGTTCTGAAACACTGTTCGATCGCCACCCGTGGGGCTGTGAGGCTGAAAAGGCGCTGACAGGAGGGGCTTTTTAAAGATTTTGTGTAGTGTCGAATGGGGTTTTCGGATTGTTTATGAACGTAGAATTCAATTAACTCAGACAGATGCGACTGAAAAATGGGGCTTTTGAAAGAACTTGGGCTAGGAAGTTAAATGAGGTGGGGGTTTTAAAGTGATTTTTGGACGTAAAACCGATATATGGGGGCCTCAGATCCATCTGACTACACCGCAGGGATCTATGGGGCTGCAAATGGGGCTTGTATTTTTTGAAGTATTTTGGACGTAGAAACCCTTTTTGGGAGTCCCCTATCTGCCATGACCACATACAAGGTTTTTTTTTAAACTTTTTAGGAATAGTTTTTGTACAATTCATGCAAATCAACCCTTTTGTAAAATGATAAGCGTTTTTAATTCACGTAAATGATTATAGGAATGGTGGTTGTCGAAGAGATGGTAAATGGCCATTTTTAGGGCTTTGCGAAAGTGGTTTCACGCGTCTTCATAACGCTAAAAAAAGAAACTGTTTTCGAAAAATACGAAATTCGTAGGTATCTAGATTCAATATCCACTTTTCAATGGTGTGAGCTACTATACCGAGCCATGATTGTGTCTGAGGCCCATTCATGGTTCAATATACAGATTCTGTTTTGGTCCTTCGGCATTCTGCTCTTGCTTTACAGCCTAGGCTCATGGCAATCGTCATATTATGTCAATTAAACTTGCTGGTTAAGGAGCCAAAAAGAACCTGTAGAGTTGTTGGACACGTCTGGGTCCTCAATGAACTATGTTTGAAATCTCTTCGAAGACACCACACTCGCTAGCCAGTCTTCAAGTGTCAGAGCCCTTCAAAATCCCCAACTAGCCCTGTAGTGCTCAGCGATGTGGTCGGACAGGTCTGGGACCCCTGTAAATCGATTCCTTCTGTAATAATGCTTCATGTGAACCTCATTCATCCCCCTCAACATATGTAGGAGAGAATAAAAATTTTTGACTCCAAGAATAATAATGTTAAATAAAAGTTATTTAAATGTATGAGCATGGTGAATTTGTCGAGGAACAGTCAAATCGTTTGAATTGGTCAACCCACAGCAAATATTCCACTCAAGTCATTCATCCAGTCAACACCACCACGAGCATTCACAGTATCTTAATGAAAACGTCACCCTACAAATTTAGAAAAATTTTAATTTAGGTATGAAAGGTTCGGCTGTTAGAAATAACCCACTGTGACGTCACTGTAGATCTGACCAATCACAACGGTCCAAAATCCTCTGGAGGCCCAGCTGTGGCCACGGACCTCACAGTGTCTATGCAAACTCAGTTGCCGCCTTCTTTCAAATTCTTGTTTTTAACTCTTCTTCAAATTCTTTCAACTCTTTCTGATCAAAACCAATAGGAATTTCGAAGGAAGATTTGACGAAAAAGGTTTTTTTTTTTTTTTTTTTTTATGGTGAATCCGATTGTCGTCGAAAACGCAAAATTTCACCTCCCTAAAAAACCTTTTGTCCTCATTTTGAGTCATTAGTGAAGCTATTCATTCAGAATATCAAAATGGCAAAATCCCACGCAGGGTTTGTTTTTTTTATCATCGGGAGGGCGTTGAATAAGACGAGGAAAAGACAGATATTTCTGCGGGAAGAACTAGATACGGAGGGATGTCCGTTCGCTAAAATTTTTAATTTTATCACTCCGCCTTATCGCCCCGTCAAGTGGGTTAGTGCGTTGCCGAAGTTCCTGACGAAAAATGTGGGGCGCGAATAGGAAATGGCGTCCTGGTAGAGAATGAGGACATACAGCGCAATATTGGGGGAATTGTACCGAGATGAGAAAATCTTCGAAAGTCGCAACGCTTCTCTTGTTGGTGTTCGGTCTGTTGAAGAAATGTGCTCCAAGATGAGGCTGCGATGAGTTTAAAACTCGCGGGTTGTTCCTGAAACGGTTGATTTTGTGTTGGTGGAAGGAGTTCCGAAGGCCCGCTGTCCATAATCACGCCGCCTTTGGAGGAATGGGATTGTGATATGATAGGTTGGCATTCTCAGGGTCCATGCTTGAGATGTCAAGGATTCCCCCTGGGCTCACTGAAAGATGAGGTGGACCCGGATCCTCGGTTGATGGACGAGCGGTGTGTTTTAACTGGATATGTCCTTTTACTCCTCTGATTCACTCCGACCTGGTGACAAGTGCCCTAGAAGGACCTGGGCTTCCCAGGTTCAAGGACAGATATAGGTCCAAGGGGTCACCAGGAGCTCCACTCCAGTCCAGGGTTTCCCTCTTTCCCGCCAAAATAGTGTGATCAGACGTGGTAAAAAAAGCCAGCTCAAGCTCGAAAATCGACCGGAGACGAGTGTTTTTATTCCGTTCAGATTTATTATTCAACGCTCTGGCGGCTCCATGCCCAACTACTCGATGCCCAGCGAGGGAAGTGTGACGTCATGGCCCTTCCGCTTTCAGTTCAAAATCTCCAACATTTATAAAACACTTCTGCACGTAACTATACGAATTTTCGAACTAAAAAGTTGTGTAAGGAGGTTTTAAAGGGTGCTGAATCCAAATATGTTGTTAGAAATGCTGATTTTCCAACCTTCTCAAGGAGCCCATTCCCCTTGTGATGGTATGCAAAAGATTGTACTTGGATGCCGAATGTGAGCAACCTGGTGCGTTGTCGGCAGTTCATTGCGTAGTTTGTCCAGGGGATACGCAGCATGCGCCATATCTCTTGGTCCAGGTCTTGGGCCTTCAAAGTCTACGTCTCTGAACTATATAGCAGCATCGTCAAAATGTAGCGTTTGATTACTCGCTAACGCAGAGTAAAACTTAAATTCCAGTGACATAAAATACTTTGCATCTTGCTAGATGTCCCTCGAGTTATCTTGATGGGACTTCAATGATCATTTATCTGATCAAGCACATCAATCCTCCCTCCTTGCTCATCTGCCAGCCCGATGCGATCATTGCTAGCGTGGAAATCGCCATTGATTTTGTTATGGTTATGTTAACAGCCAGGCCGTCCTTCTACACTGAGAGAAAAAAAGGGCCTATTCTAGGTTATTTTTCGATTTTTTTCTAGGTTAAATGCTGCCAACCTAGATTTTTTTGGTTTTCATTCTAGGGTGGATCAATTTAGCCTAGGTTGAATATAATTTAACCTAGATTGAAAATACTGGTGAAGTTACCTTCCTAAAAATGCAAACAACCAAGATTTAAAATAAGCCACCCCCACACTTTAGTTCTAGGTTAAGTTCACAGTGTGTGCCGCCGCCTCCATCCATTTACAGTCTAGGTTAAAAACATTAATGTCTTGGTTGTCTCACCCTGGTATTCAATGTTTTTCACTTTCATAGACGGTTGATTTACCCTAAAACAAAAACGTTCTCAGCCCACCTCAAACAATTTACAGCCATGGCGCGTTAGAACCCTTTTTTCTCTAGGTTGTGTCCCTTTATTTACGAGGTTGTTTCAATTACTATCCCTGTTGTTCCAGTTAAATTTCTAGGTAGCTTCCTATTCTTTTCAGGTTGGTCCTAATAAATTACTAGGTGGTCCACTTTTCTTTCTAGGTTTGCTCCACTTCCATTGCAGGTTGTTTCTATCAACTTCCAACTATCTTTCTGGGTTGTCTCTGTTTCCAACTCAGTACAAAAATTTGAATGTGACGTCATAATATGACTGCACATAGTGACAGAAATTAGATGATTAGAATTTGACAAAGATTTGGCCTCAACCCCACCGGCTAAATAGCAGGGGGCCTACAGTGGCGCTCTCCGCGGCCGCTTAGCGTACTGTAGAAACAACCTGGAATTTATTGAATGAATTTCAATCACTGTTGTTTAAACCTAAAACTATTTGTAGTACTACGGTAGTTTTAACCGAGACTGAAAGTCTAACTTTTTCTTCTGGGTTGTTACCTAAAGTAGCAATCTCGCCTTTTAAATCTCTCGGTTGTTTTCAGTTGTACAACCGAGACTTTAATGGAGGGAAATTATATGGAAGGTCAAATCATTCAATTCTAGGTTACCCCACTTAAAAGTCAAAGGTAGGTAATATATTTTCTAGGTCTTCACAATGTCATCCTAGACCAAATGTGAAGTTCACATTTGGTCTAGGTTGACACTTTTTTATTCCAGGTTGTGGTCAGAGGGCGGGTAATAACGGATTAGGTTGTTTCTATATGGGTCTAGGTTGTATTAATATTTTTCGATGTTACTTTAACCTGGACCTATTTTTTTCTAGGTTGAATCAATTGATTCTAGGTGGTTTCAATTTCTTTTCGAGGTTATTTCGGTTTTAACCTAGCCACTAAAAAAATCTTTTCTCTCAGTGTAGGCTATCGCCACCCCATCCAAAAGCGCTTGAAGCGCAAGCTGGGCCTGCGTTGAGTACACACCATTTTAACGGATACCAACATCGCAGTCATCCAGGGCCTCCTTGAACACCCGCTCAGAGTAAACAGCAGTGGATCTGGGTGGACGAAATTCGCAAATGGCCCTATCCTAAGGGAAATTTAACGCTGATTACGAATACTTATATCATATCGTGGCAGTCAGTGTAGAAGGACGTATGTAGACAAATCGGGTTTCAGGTTAAGTAAGAATCTCGACACTTTTTCGCGAGGAATTCGAATGTGAAGAGATTGTGACGATGTGGCCAATCAAAAGAAAGAGAGGATAGAGGAAAATATATGGGGCGAATGTAGATCTTATGCCAGCCGAAGGGCGAATGTGACAGTTTTTGAGGTTCCACCTAACCCAAAAGCCACAGGTTTGTGTCTTTTCGAAGGATTTTGACGACTAGCAAAGTAGCTACCTACAACAAAAACTACACTTGAGAAAAGAAGGGGAAGTTGGGAAGTTATTTCTGCCAGGTTATCAATCGTTGAGGCGCTAGTTTGTGTGGCATGCGAATCTGTTCTTGATGTTTTTGTAAGTTGGTGAAAAATTGATAATTTTTGGGCCGTTTTTTGTGATTTCTGGTTCGTATTGTGGGTGATTTGATTCCTTTCGGGTATGTTTTAACCCTCGCAATCAACCGGCGAAATGTTAAAGCCTTTACTCAGTCAATTCAAGCAGAGATAATTGAAAACATGAGTACCTACAAATGTTCATGTAACGTTACCTTCATGAGTACTCGCCCAGTATTTTTGATGCTGATGAACAACTCAGTTCTACTGAAGCCGATACAATATTATTAATTAAGTTAACTCTTATTAAAATTGCACGTTTTCAGAGAATCGTAGATGCAGAAGAGAAAAGGTAACGTTGTGCTCAGGTGTTATACTGGAAATGATGAACTGTGTTTCTTATCATGACAGTGACATCTGAGGATTGCATGACTTTGAAAACACAATTTTCCATTTTCTATGCTTTGCATTTCAGCAGTAAGCGAGGCAATGAATGAACAGGATGATGGAGAGCTCGTAAGATCGTTTGAGGATCAAGCAAGGATGATGACGAGGTTGAATGTGACTGCAGTCACATATCTCTGCTAGTTAATGTCATGACGTTAACTAGCAGAGATATTGCGAAAGGGCGAGTGTGACAAGAAAATCAGGCTTTTTTTTTGCATTATTCGAGTTACATTAGTGGCTGAAGAAAAGCTAAAATACGGACAGAATCTGTAAGTGAAGGTGAATCAACTAATACTTTCAGAGAAGAGGTAGGCGTTTTGGTTTATTATTCTTGGAATAATACACCTATGTTTTCGCGACGGGGGTCGACGACTCCGATCGGGCTCAAAATTTGACATTATCCGTTTCAAGAGGTCTACATTCTAAATCCGAAATGTCCGTCCGCCGTCCGCCGTACGCCGTCCAGGCCGTTTTGGGCAGTAGGAATTTTTTTAAAAATCTGAAATTTCGGCAAAATACTTGGTTTACCATCTAGTTGTGCCCGCAAGGTTTTCAGTCCGATCGCCCAAACCCGTGGGGCGCTATGGGGCTATAATGGGGCTACGGGAGGGGTTTATTGAAGGCTTTTAGCTATGGGATCGAGTTAGGTGTCGTTTTCGAAGTATTTTTGGACGTAGAATCCATTTTTTGGGGTCCCAGAACGATCCGATTTCACTGGGGCGATGTTTAGGGCATTCGTGGGGCTAAAAATGGGATTTTTGAAGGATCCCAGGATGTTAAATATTTTTCGAGTAAAAAATACAGTTTTTGAAAAAATACATTTTTGAACAAAAAATTCCAAAAAAAATTTTTTTTTTGAGATAAAAATCCAAAAAAAAATTTTTTTTTAATTTTTTCATTGACAGAATTAAATTTCTGCACAAGTAACGTATATCAAAGAATAATAAACCCTTGTGTAAAATTTGCAGCGTTTTTTTCTTCTCGCTACGTAGATTGGATACCTTTTATATGAGTGGTCTATAATGACTCCTTCCTTGATTTCTGCAAAAAAACGATGTTTTTCATCAATTTTTTTTCATCTTTATTTTTTTCGTCATTTTTTTAAATCAATTTTTAACCATTTTTTCCTTTATTTTTTAAAGATTTTTTTTTTTTTTACATCGGGCGGGGATAAGGCGACTAAGCAAATTATGTTCCCTGAAGACTACCAGTGCGTAGCAATCCGCAAGAACTTTCTTCCTATAAGTAACCATAAAAAGACTATTAGGTACCATCATCATCATCATTTTGTTATAATATTGTTAATAGTACATACTTGGAGCAACTTTCTTTCTTTTTTAAGGGGTAAATCGTTACCTACCTTTACCTCGTTGATTGGGATTTCCAGGTCTGGCATTTAAAGTTGGACTCACACAAAAGAATGCGTTGCCGGGGTCTCGAGATAGAGATGATAGATTGTGCTCGGAAACTGGATTTACGGTCGATTCGGTTGTCAGATAATACATTTTTGTTTATTAAGCCGAAAATTCCTCATGGAAAAAAAGAAGAGCAGTCGGCGGTTTTGTCATTTTCGGTACGGTGAGGTGAAAGCGTTCAGTTTTGGTTTGCGTAGACTCAGAAGAATTTCCTAAAACTATTTTTTACCGTTTACAGTTTCTTCTAACACCACCTGGCTGTTTGTTGCTTATTCTGTCAACCTTCCCCTCCGAGTTTGTAAACACGCAAGTCACCACCGCTCACATCAGTCATAAAATAAAATGTGAAGTCTCACTCGAATCTAAACACGTCTATAGAAAGTGACAAAAAAAGTTGAAAAAAAGTTATGGAAAAATAAAGTCTAACGAGGGCAGGCGTCTCAAGGACGAATTGGGCTGAAGATGGATCCTGACCTAATATAAAATAAGGTTAAACGTTAGGTGATGATTTACCCCTTAAAAAAAGAAAGAAAGTTGCTCGAAGTATGAACTATTAACAACCGCCGCTCGTATTAAGTATAACAAAATGAAGATGATTAACGCGAAGTGACTCATCCCCCCCCCCCCCCCCCCCTCACCATTTCAGGAACCACCACTGTGTCAAGGTGCATCCTTACATTCGATACCTCAGCGTTCTCAGGATGCCAGGCTGGAGAATCCCCAGCGGCTGTGGAGGTCGTTCTTAGGGTCATCTTCTGGTTCCTGCTAGCGGTGGCACTCGGATTATACCTACCTGAAAATCTTGCTTCTTTTGACTCAAAATCTGTGTACCGCTTCGTACCCAGTTTGGATTCTGCAGTTCTATTTGACGCTTCCAATCATTGGCGCTGCAACCATTTTTCAAAATTGAAGTTTGAAAAACAAAAAAATCGCTGGTTTTCCATAATTTTTCTGAGGAAGTTTTCATTTCTCACTGATATACCAGTTGGTTGAGACTGTCTTCAGGGTGTTTTGGTTCTGGTGGCAAGCTTTTCCGTTATGGCCAGACGAAGATGTCTCCTCATCGAAAGCGCTCTCCACCAAAACAATCAGTGTTGACAGACCCAACCAACAGAAAGTAAAAACACTGGCGGAGCTACAATCATGTCAGATAATGATATATAAGTATTACCTGTATGTTATATAGCACAATGTTTTCATTCCTACCTCTGGGAGGAATCATTTTATCAAGTGCGAAGGTGGAAAAAGTTACCTAAATCCAAAAGCGCTCTGAACCAACAGCTTCCATATTGACCACTCGTTGGATCGTCATTGGGATCATTCAGGCCCGGAGAGAAGGTTCAGCTCTCAGCAGAGGAAGCCCAGGCTCGTGCTGGCTCTGATATCTTGAAAGCTGCGTGGGGGCTTCCTGGCCTTTATCGACTTCCTCTCGTGTCAACCTCGCTATCAGCCCGTTTCGTGCCCCGTCCAGGAATACTCTTTCGATTCATACTTTTTCGCCTTCTGGTTGCGGCCCAAAGCGGGGGAGTATCCGCACTGAAGCTGATTTCCTACGCTTGTACGTTTTAAGAAAAGGGGGGGGGGGTGTGGAAAAATGGTAAGCGCCTCACGCCCTGAAAGCGTAGAATTTCGTAATGTCCGTCAAGTCACAAGCTGTGACTCAAGTTAAAATGACTGTACAGTATACACGTGTATTGGGGGGATTGTTCTTATCACTCGCGCCCTACGGAAGAGATCCATTGGCAATCTCTTCTTGATGCGCGTGTAAAAATTCGATTGAATTCAGTTTCAAAATTCAAAAGACTTCTCTTAGTGGTAACAAGAAGTCTCCGCTCCGTTATATTTTTCAAACGTCCAAGAAAACGTTTAGACGAAAAAGACGCTTTATTAGTTCTATTCCAAAATTACAGATTCTGTAATAAAACGATCTGATCGTGATGGTATCTTCCAAATTTTACACGAGGGTCACTTATTGTTATTGGTTTGAAAATTATTCCGTCAATAAAAAAATCGTGTACAAAAATTTATGTCGAAAAAAACCTACCTATTCAAATTCATTCGAAGTCGTGGTTAAGAAGAGGAACAATTTATCGCTTTGTCATAAAAATGTTCTCAATCGACACTCATTAAGATGTTAAATTGTTATTCTAACGATATTTTGATTACGTTTTTGCGAAGATTTTGCTCACGAAAAAGTTGATTCTCTATAAAATATTTGAAAATGAACATCGTAGGCAGAGAAAACGCTGCAAATTTCAAGCAAGGGTTTTTATTCTTTGATATAGGTAAATTGTGCGAGAACTAATAATTAGTTCAACGGCAATGAGTTATGCATACCGTCCGACGCGTCTTCTCGTGGCGAATCAATCAAACTTGATGGTTTAAAAGAAAATCGATAGGGAGCATGATAATCGCTGCTAAGTGAATAATGGTGCTAACTCACTGAGCAAGAAAAGGGCATAGACGATAATATCGTCTTGTCATCAGTAATACCCCCACTTTGCTTTATGCCCTTTACTTGCTCAGCGAGTTAGTTGTGGGGTTAGGTATTGCTTTTGTGGTTTTTGGGCTCTCCTGAAAAACTTCAAAAATTGTGATGTGGGGTGTTACTGTGAGACTCGATGTACCTATTTAAAAAATGAAGAAATTTTCCATTTTGGACAGTTGTGGGACCCCTAAAAGTGGATTACCTATACGTCCAAAATAAATCGGAAAGCGACACCTCATTTGACACCTCCTGACATCCTTCAAACGCTACAAAATTTGTTGTAGGCGGTGGATTCCAAAACTGTCTGTCCGATTTTGCATTTTTTCAGGAAACACGAAAAACAATGTTTGTGAGACATGTCATGCCTCAAACTCAAACAATAACCCGGGAGACGCGATTTCTTTTGCATTTGACTCATTTGGCATCACTAAATGAGTGAGAAAATTTTGAACTAATTTAATTAAGAAGGGAGCCAGTAAATCGAGATTGAAAAATGAATGTAGACAGTTTTGACGCGAATTGTCGAATGGAGAGAGTTTTGCTTCGACTCATGAAAGTAGAGAGTTTTGGAACGAACCCCAAAGTTTGGGAGCCAAAACCAGTAGAAAGGAGACAGTTTTGCTTGATTCTTAAGTCATTTTTCGATGGAGCGCGGGAAAATGCTTCTGAATCCACTGCTAACTAGATTTGGCCGAAAATGAATGTAGACAGTTTAGGAATCCACCGCCTCATTTGTACCCCCACGAAAACTTATAACCCCACAGTGAAGTCGAATGGTTGCCCCCCCCCCCCCCCCCCACATCCTTTTTGGATGTGTCCTCCAAAAAGACTTCGAACACGACACCTAACTTGACTAGCCGAAAACCTTCAAAAAGCCACCCGTAGCCCCACGGGTTTGTGCGATCGGGCAGAAAATCTTGCCGGTGAATGGAGTATTTTATCAAAATTTCAGGTTTAAACAAAAAATTCTTAGGTACCCAAAACGGCCCTGGACAGGATTTTTGAAATCTACGTGTAATTTCAAATTTTGAGGCATATAACAATTTTCGACCCCGGTCGCGAATACTTTGGTTGATTATTCCAAGAATATTAAACCAAAATGTAGTTTTGGAAAATAAAAGAAGAACTGATTCATTTGACTTATTCAATTGGTTTCGAAGGTACCTAACGAAGAAATAATAATTGTTTATCTGATTTTCAGCTATTATGGAAGTATGACATTATTTTTTACAATCATGTGCGATATCTTTCTAAAATATCATTTTATCATCACGTTGGATCATTTAATGTAATATAACCTAACTAAATTAACATTTACAGAAGCACCGACATCTGAAGCAAATTCACTAATTGTAGGTGATTGAGGTTCAACTCAAAAGATGCGAAGTGATGAGCTAGAAAATGAAAAGGTGGACGACTTTATTCTGCAAAACGAGAAAAAAGAGTCTAATTCCTCCAATGGACCTGCAACTGTGAGTATACTTAAGTATACTCAATTGAGTAGTTTACAACTCGAAATATGTACTTAATATTTGCTTTTGCTTCTCGGTTTGCTAGGTTTCGTCCGGTTTTTGAAGGTTTGGAGCCACCGTGGGGTTCCGACGTGGTCCGACTCAAGCCGCTTTCTCCACCAGCCGGCAGCAACTAGTAGCGTTCGCCTGTTTCCGCCAGGATGCGCTGGAGGCTCTTCCAAACACGCCTCCGCCCACTCGTGCGAATATACCTACATCTCAAGTACTTACCTAATTACTCGATGAGAAGAAGTTCTTAATTAAGTTTACTTTTGTGTGAAGTTTCGGGTATCTAATTAAAATTTCATTTTCAAAATTTGACCATATTAGGTCATCCTACACGCTCAAAATTCTTGGAGCCTTGTGGAATAGTAGGTAGGTACCATTTATCGTGTTCAGAATCAATTTTCAGAAATAATTGAATTAGGTTCAGCAGGATACATTTCACTTGTAAATTGGTGTAAAGAATAGGGGCGTTCTTTATGGTAATCTTTCGTCCGATTGAATTATATTTTGGGATTGCTTCGGTGTAAAGACAATATAGTATTCATGAGGGGGTTGTCTGGACACGATAAATAGCTCTTCCGAGGGGATCCTTTTTGGCGATGAAGTAGCTGAATTCGCCGTCGTAACGAGACACCGGGAAAGGAAAAAGGGTAATTGATTAATTAACATTGGATTAGTTCGGCCCTGGGGGCGTTGGGTGGATTGGGATGAGTTGGGAGAGGACCAGACCTGCCTCAAGTAAGGTTGTCTCTTCCTCCCGTTCCAACGGTCTCATCGAGATCGAGAACTGGAACAGTGGAGGATATCAGCTTCAACTGTTCAAGCACTTGAGAGACGCTCGTGTAGAGTCGGAGGTGCTAAGGAGGTGTAAAGTAGTATTCTCATCATCTTTTTTTCTGAAAATGATTCGATTTTAATTGAGGACAAACTAATAATTAGTGAGTGTGAATATCGGCCTAGCTGAGAAGATTCTCTTGCATGGTGATATGGGGGGGGGGGGGGGGGAATTGGACAAAATTGTGTTATCATAACATTGTTATAACACAACTAGATCAAAAACCAACAAAACCAAATGTTCTGAAACATCCAGCTGATTTCGTTACCGTAAGCACAAACACAACGTAACCTGCAAGTTAGAAAGCAATCTATTGTGGATGTATCCATGTTACAACTACAAGTACTACAAGTACTACAACTACAAGAGGCCATTAGTTCCATTGTTGGTTAAGTCCATTTCGGGTCAAACTTGGTAAAACACGAAAAACGGTTTGAGGGTAGTTTTTGCCTCGAGTCGACATTTTACGGCTTCTTTTCATAGATTGGGCCTCTCCAGATCAAAACAAATCAAAATTTTGCCTAAAACTCTATTTATAGAGGTGGAATTCAATAAAAAAAGTATGGACTTAACCACTTTTGACACCAAAGTCTGGACGTAACCAGTTTTGTATATAAACAAGAAGCATATAACTAGTTTTGAAACTAAAATGCTGGGAACTGACCAGTTTTGAGACCAAAGAGAGAGTTTGAAGACCAAAAATCAGAGGCACAAAAAAGGATAAAGGAAACACATTGAAAACAAAACACCTCACAGCGACAGAAGACTTTGAACTCTTACTCTGAAAGCAGGGTGAAGCAGTTTGACCACCTTTCCAGAATAAAAGTTCCATTCCTACAGGTAGCAAGAAACTCGAAGGTTCAAAACTAGTAAAAGACCGAATCCTTTCTCTTAGAATACCTTCTAAATGGTGGGTGGATAGTATGGACGTAACCACTATTGAAACAAAAGTAGTGGACTTATCCACTTTAGAGCCCAAAATCTGTTATAACCACGTTTGAATCAAAACAGACTGTGGACTAAACCACATTTGACACAAAAGGCGCTTTTCAACCTTGAATTACAAGGGGATCTAACTACTTTTGACGAAAAATAATACCGCCAATCGATTCCTCGCTAGGAGAAACCTTAGAAATGGCTTTTAAATCGAATTTCGACAAAAATGGACTTAACCAACTTTGGAACTAATGGCCTGGTACTTAGTACCTAGTTGTTTTATCAAAATTATCTCACTCCCACGTCCGTCGGTTGCCGTATGATTTTGTAGTTAATCGGGTTTTCTACGTTGAACATTTTACTCGGTAAATTGTCCGTCTGAAGACCCCCAAAGAGATTAAAATCTAGTTAGCCAAAAACATTTGAGAGTTGGACCGCATGATTACCAAGTCGTAGTCTGTATTGTGGAGTAGTTTATCTAATCCCTAATAACCAGTTGTTACTTCTTCAAATAAATGTCTGCACCCTCGAAACTGGTTTCTGCTCTCTCAAACAAGTGTTTGCACCCTCCCAACCGGTTTATGCTTCCCAAAAATTTGTCTCTGCTCACGAAGTTGGCGATGAGCTCAGCTCCTTAAAACTGGTCTTCACACAAGATGACACAAGATTTTTCGGGGAACATATAACCCTACTCTACGTTGCAAAAATCATTGCTGGGGAGGAATAGGTTGAGTGACGACTATTCTGCTGGTCAGTGACTCGAAGCGGTGTATCTCTAAACTCAGAAAACCTCAGCTTTTCTCCCTAGTCTCCCACAGTAGATTAAACTTCCCTATACTCCTTCGGAAAACTCCCATTTTGTTACTAATTACTCATTTTATTGTGGGCCAGATCTATTGAAACTTTTATAAGTTGCTTCAATGAGACAGTACCGTGGTTTTATTTATGAAATGTCTATTATCAAAGTGTACTATAATATAGTACACATAGTATGTTTCTTGTCGATATCCATGTTTTCCCCTTTTAGCCTGAAATATTTTTTTATTTTTTTAATCTGAAGTGGTAATACTGGTTTGGCCGTTCAATTTGACACCTTCACTTCCTGACAATTCCTTTCTCTCATCCATTGTATGCATTTCTCCAGTTTCGTCCAGGTCAATCCTGCCCACGTCCTGGTAGGCCTCCCGCTCTTCCGCACGCCCACTGGAGCTTCACCCTCTTCCGGGCATGCGCCGCCCACCAGGTTCCCAAACAACACACCCCTCGCCCACGACAAACGGATTGATCCCGCCGTTCAGAGCAGCTGGGCGCCCCCAGCCAGCCGGCACCCCCACGAGCCACCGAACCCGGTGAGTACGCATTTCCACGCACGTACTTTCAGGTCTCAGCCTCAGCCACGATTTTGGTAATGACTTCTGTCCACAGAATTATGCACTCGAATTTGTCACATTACCCTGGAGCTCTTGAAATATGTCCAAGAACCTTCCTGAAAATGCCCGGAACAATAGTGTGGGCAGGTGAAATTGTCTACTCCTAGAAGAGCTCAGGCTACAACAGGGTTTCGAGACATTGATTAGACAGCAACGTATTCTGGTTGAATGATTTAAATCAGCCATTAAAAACTTTGATTTAAATGAAGCCCTGAAAGAAAAATAGGAACGACTACAATAAGCCTTTTAAGGGAATTTCGCTTTAAAAAATAAAGTTTGGGAGTGACCACTTTCACGTAACCGACTTGAACTTGAGCCGTAAGTTCACCAATACGCAATCATCCTGTTGGTGTAGTCATCAAAGGCTCTTGGGAAGATATCGTCCTCCGGTCTTGGCTGATTGAGAAAAAAACAAAAATTCATTTGGGTTTTTTGGCGGTGTTGAACCTGCATAATCATTTCGGATTAATTGGTTGAGAATGGTTGGTTGAGATTGGTTGATTGGTTTTAAATGGCACTCATTTTGACCATCATTTCGATGTACTTCGTGAACGATAGTCTCAAAAATGAAGATTTTTTAATGGATATGAGAGATTTTTTTAATGAAGATTTTTTAATGAATATATAAATGAGTAGCTTGGTAAAATTTACCACTTAACGCATTTTGCTGGGGGTAAACTGGCTTAAAGAGTGGAGACGGGTATCGTTTTTTAAAGAATCGATTTTTTGAATCGATTGTATATTGAACGGACGAATCGGCATTCCTTTTTCTTTCTTTTGGTTTATTATTCTTGGAATAATACACCTATGTAATCGCGACGGAGGTCGACAACTCCGATCGGCCTCAAAATTCGACATTATCCGTTTCAAGAGGTCCAGATTCCAAAACTGAAATGTCCGCCGTCCGGGCCGTTTTGGGCTGTAGGATTTTTTTTTTTTTTTTAATCTGAAATTTTGACAAAATACTCGGTTTACCATCTAGTTGTGCCCGCAAGGTTTTCGCCCAAGGCCGTGGGGCGCTATGGAGCTACGGGAGGCGTTTTTTGAAGGGTTTTGGCTATGGGATCGAGTTAGGTGTCGTTTTCGAAGTATTTTTGGACGGAGAATCCATTTTTGGGGGTCCCTGAAAGATCAGATTTCACTGTGGGGATCTATTATAGATCTATAATAGAGCTTTCATGGGGCTACAAATGGGATTTTTGAAGGATCACAGAAGATCAAATACGTATTTTTCGAGTGAAAAAATAATTTTAAATTTGTTTACAGACACGGAATTAATTTTTGCACAAGTAATCTGTATCAAAGAATAATAAACCCTTGTGTAAAATTTGCAGCGTTTTTTGTTTAAAAAAAAGATGGTATACCTCTCTATAGATGATCTCACATTATGAGAAAGCTTCCTTAGCATCAGACACTTCCAATAGTATAAAACTTGCCCTTCTTAGTTTTTCTGTCAGTACCGAGTAGGCACCAATTATAATAAGCACTGACTAATAATTAGTGGTATCCCAGTCAGTGCTCATTTAGCTAATATCAAGAAATTTTCTTTCATTAATAAACTCTTTGGCAAAGCAGAAGGACTGGCTCTTCCCTCCCAGCAGCACTCTAAACTCTAATATAGCATGCAGGAACTTCGACCACATCTTTAATTTTCAAAGTAATGTCATCATAATAATCTTCATCTCACTACAGCTTTACAATAATTTTGGAAATACCTAAAAGATTCAGGACCTCTAACTGTTATCCAAGGAAACGTTTTCACAAGAATTCGCTCTTATCCTTACGATCTTCGATCGCACGATTTCAAACATGGTAATTCATGTTACGTTAGCTGAGCCCTCTACGTCGAAATCCTCCCATAAAAATCCCTCCAGGAAAATAATATCCCTTACCTGCTTGCATAATGAGGATGAAAACTCGACGGAACTCAATTTGCCTCTCAGAGCTCTTGAACATTAACGATGCAAACTTCACAGTCTCCGTTGTCATCCAGGAGCGTCGAGACAAGTTCGTTAACAAGAGTTTGGGCGGTTAGTTTGGCCAGTTTACTCGGAGTTTGTCTTTTGGTTTATTAATGTTCCTGTTGTGGGAGACGAACACTTGGATGTATGGCTTGTAAACGTTAGTGTTCGTGATGAAAATCGTGTAAACTAAGACAGCCATATTTTATTTGCCATAAAGGAATAAAGCCGCTATGAGATTTTTCTTTGGACACTATTGAATCCCTCTTTTTTTTCTCCGGTTTTCCCCATTGTGGTACGAGGTCTCCTGAATGTCTTCCATAAGCCATAACTTCTGGTTGACGATTCACCTTATATACTCATCCGTGACCCCGGGTTTCTCCCGTAAATCCTTTTTTTTTTTCTCCCCGTCCTTTTATGTTCCTTCCCTTACATTATAATCTTACCGTTTGGCTTCTCGCCGTTTGGAACAGGACAATGTCTCCACGGATCGAGACGGTAAGACCTCTTTCCGTTTTCATAACCTTGTTCACATCAGTTGGCATATTGTCTGCGAAGCTGGGTCCCTCGGTGTCAGGTTTTGTGGCGGATGTCTAAATTGCTTTTCATCCCTTTCAGAATTGTATTGTTATAACTGCGGTGGAAAATGTTTTAAACCGACACAAACATCGTTGGACTACGTCCTGAATGACTAAAAACGGTACCTCATTCGACACGTTGGACTAAATCCTTCAAAAACAAGTTTGGTTGGACATTTATGTTTCTATCCTAATTCAGACAGTCTTTGTGGGTATGTACGTCACAATATTACTTTCCTATAACATTCAACAATAAAATTACGAGGTTTTGATTTATTATTCTCTGCACATGTAGGTATTACAAAAATAGTTGTAGGGGAATGGTGGGTATGATGGGATACCGTCAGATGTGGTAGTCAGGTGTTGCTTGCAATCTGTAGACTAACCAGTTTGATAAGATCATCTTGAAGAAGCAATCAGTGCTCTATTATTGTGGGAAAACACCAAGATTCGGATGCTGGGCGTGTACCTACTTTTTTCTTTGTGTACCTAAATTAGAAGTTAAATTACCTAAATTTAGGTGTTGTGTGTTTGGCAGAGAGCCTGAGGCGTAACAAAGTATTGTTGTGAGCTCCGAACCTGGGGCAGAGTGCAGCCGCAGAAATGGGGGAGGAGCTTGCTGCTGATTGGCCTGAGGTGTCAGGATCCACCTCAGAGGCATCCTCACCAGAAGGGAGCTGTGAGGATGACACTTCTGCACGAAGTGTCGAGGAGGACATGGTTTCGCCCAGGGTCCGAAGTTTTACTCAGTCAGTTTCTGCAGCTACCTGGGACAAAGTATTGTCGTCAGAGGTGGCATTCTCACTGATCCAGTCTTACCTGGAACCACCCCTGGGGCTTCCTTGGTCGGATTATTGCAAAGGAGGCCTGGACAGCGGATCCAGGCGTTGGGATCTCTCTGATCCAGCTTCCCTGGGTGAAGTATTGTCGCCGAGAGAGTCCTGGGTACGATTTCCATAATTTTCTAGAGGAATCTCATCTTACCCGCCCCACTGCATTTGATCTGGTAACCAGAGTACGTTGAAATTTGCCAAATTTCCAACGTTTCTCATTAGCATACATCCATAAGAAGAAAACAAGGACATTTTTAGCTACATTTGAAAGAAATTGTAATCACAATCGTTCAATAACGTTATGGCATCTCGTCTTACCCATCCTTCCCCTACCCATTATGCCCTTGGCGCAAGTGGCGCTCGGTGGGCGCTTTGACGCAATATCAAGCGTTACAATTTAAAATAGTTACTCACCAAAAGTACACCTTTTTACTTCACAACATTTTCCTAACGCGAATTTCTGCCTGCTGAGAGAGAAAAAAAATGGTTCGTCCCCCGTTTGCACTTTTGTTCCTAAATGTCGTCCCCTCCACGATGCTAATCATCTCCTAACTCTCAGCCAACTTCATTTAAAACAACAAAAGCACGCGGAAAAACTTGCTCCGCGTAATTAAGAGGCAGAAAATTACAGAAAAACTTTTTAGTCCAAAGGCACCAACTGTCGAGTTTCAGGTCCGTTAAATGGTGAAAAATAAGGTTTTCCAAGCCGGCGATCCTCATAGCGGTTTCGAGTCACGTTTGGCAACCGTCGAGAAAAACGGAAACAGGGGCGGGAGGAGGTTTTCTTTTTCAAATCGAGTGGGTTTTGCGAGAGATGAATTCTGAATCTCATTTGGTAAATGTATCCGATTCAGTTCGTCGGGCATATCCGGTATTTTGCCCCCTTTATATCCGAACAGGGCGGTTGTACGATCCGCGTGTCGATTTTTAAGAGTGCCGGTTTCATGTGGCCTACGCTGACTTTGATTCTGATGCTTATTCTTTTTTTCAAGCTGTTTTAATTTTCTGCTGGGGATTCCTGTTCCATAGGTACAAAGTGCCCACACCAGTTAAGCTTCGCCTATACGTCGGAGTCGCAGTCATGAGGGCTCCGCCTCCTCGAAAAGCGCACAACAGTCATATTGATTCGGAGTGTTCGGGGTAGCCGCGAGTGTCAATTGCTTGATTGGCGATACACAAACGACTAACCAAGAGTCCCTCTTGGTCCCGACTGACATCAGAATCAAAACCTGCTTCCTTACCGTCCTCTTAATTAGGTACCTTAGCAAGAAGGACTAGTCACAGACAGTGTATTGTCAGCTCTATCTTGAAGACCAGAAGAATAGCAGACATGTACTCTAATGCCCCATGCTAGCCGAGACTCGTGTTCAAGCTCTTCCACCAGGGGTTCTTTGAACCCGACAACAAGGCACAACGGTGGTGGACGTTCTTCAAAGGGGGAAGGTCTGTCCGAGGTCATTTACTAGAAGAGAACTAGTGATGATAGATCCACTTGGCGGTCACGGTAGTGCTGAAGATGTTGACACTTGTCCGTTTGGAAAAGAAAAGAAAAATCGTAGGTAGCCCCTGAACGTCAAATGTTCACGCAATTCCCCAAGTCACTTGTCAACCCTTAACCAACTGAGTCACGAAGGAGAAGCCCATCAAGTAAATACAATTATCCTGCTCGGGGTGAGTGCTCCGTTAAGCGGGTTTAAAGGTTCTGAGAGGAAGACTTTGAGGAAGCGAAAATTACCTGGGGTGGGGGATTTCATTAATTCGAAGGCGAAACAACAGGATTCTCTCTCAGTCTTTTTCGGGATTTCCCCGACAGCAATAATGCTGCTCCGTCTGGTCAAAAGAATTTCGAGTTAACCCCTAGGACGGCTGCACTGCTCTGATGCTTATTCTAACGGATTTGAAACGATTCTTGCAGCTTCACCCGCCCCTTTTAATCAAATATTGACGTCTGGGTTGTGAGTGGTCGGCCGGTTTTTTTTTTTTTTTTTTTTTTTTTCTTTTTCTTGGGAAACGAGACTAATGAACCGGCAAGGGGTTGGAGAGATTGGGGGTAGACGGCGCGAAAGGTTTCCAGTCCAAGGCGTTTCAGCCATCACACAACACAACTCAAGCGCTACACGGTGCACAACGCTACTAAAAATAGCGCGTGGAGATCGATGAGCAATATCAGAAACTTGTCAGTTAGAACCAAATGTAAGCTCCCAAGGGTTAGTCAGAACAGGGTGGGCTCATTTCCTGCAAGAATCAAAATACCTCAGGATTTGCTCAGGGAGAAAGCCATCGTATTCATTACCATTATTCATTCACTTGTGGAACACCAGGAGGGGTTGGGGGAGGGGGGAAATCTAATCCCGACCGCACCCTTTTCTTCCTTGTGATCCTCCTTTTCGACCTTTTTCTTCTACTGTGTTGAAAAAGGCCCAGAGAGTTATTGGATTTTCAGGGATCGAACTGTGGGGAAAATCGGCCGGCGTTGGCAATCGTGGTCCATGTTGGAGCGAACAGTGATCAGATACTCTCCCCCTTCAGTGATTCTGATACTCAGTTTTGGAAGTTGAAATGGAATTATTTCTCAGATCTCAAACAAGCTGGCAGGGAATCCTTCTGTATACCATCAAGTGCCCAAGCCAATCCTAGTTCACCTTTAAGCCCATTAGTTGCCGCGCTTCACCACAAAACTAACAAGCAGGTTAACAGCGTGAAAGCACGGAGGCGTCGCCCCTTTCCCGCACAGCATTGCTGCCTGACCTCTCCTCGTCCTTACGCTCTTGAATTCTTCAAGCAATGAGCAATTCATATTATGAATATGAATTATTAATTGCTTCAACATAGTGCGCACCCTTGAAGTCCAATAATGTATTTTTCAGACTGAAGGAGGCTGAAGGGCCTGGTTCAGGAACCTGAAACCTTTTACGTTCTCCAACGATTGCAGTTTTTGGTGCTAGGAAGTCAGAAGCCAGAGGTGGATGGAATTTCCACCATAGGGGATTGCTTGAGTATGCCATTAGGACCTGTGGCAATTTTTCCTTGCGAACAAGTCCACAGGAACTTAAAGCTCGTCTTCAGGCTTGGGCAGGGTGAAGAATTTTGACGCTTCCAGTGACACCACCCTGAAGGAGACTTCTACCTCTGTGATCCAGGCATAGGACGCAGTCGTATGTTTGTCAGGATGAAGTAATGTGAGACGTTTGTCGAGGATCAATTTGAAGAAACGTGACAAGCAGCGCTAAAGAGCCGAGTAGAAGTAACGTACCACAGTGATCGAGCGTGAAGTTGAAGTAAAATTGCATGCAGTGCTCGAGCATCGACTTGAAGAAACAGCACTTGCAGCTTGAGCACCAACGCAGTGCTCGAGCGTCGACTTGAACTAACTTTGCATAGTGTTCAGGGTTCAATTGAAGTTGAAACGTAAACGTGACCTGCGGGGCTCAAGCGTGGAGTTGAATTGCATGGCAAATTCCCAGCCTTTTGTTGGCAGATCGGTGACTGATGGCATACCCGCAGTCGTCGACCAATACTTGTGGTTGTGTCTGTTTCATCCGGACTCTCCATCATCGGTTTGATACAACAAGGATCGTCAAAGAACGTACGAGGTTGCCATTTGCGGTGAGAGATGATTCGAAAAAGGCCCCCCCCCCCCCCCCCCCAAGCTCCGAGGAGGATAAAGAACCAACATTTATCTTCGAAACCTCCCACGTCACGCGAAAAGGGAATCAGAACCTGCCAAAGGCACTTTTGTCGCTTCATTTCACGCCCTTCCTTCGAACAATGCCTATTGTTTCAACTGAAGAGGGGAAGGCGAGGCAATTTCATCGCTAAAGCTCCTCTTCTCGCAAAACATCAGAATTGGGTTCTTAGACGAATTGTTCTCGGAATCTCGAGGGTCTTCATCAACTGTCAAGAACCCACAAGGAATATCGCGCATGTACCTCTCCCTCGAGAACCGCCAAAATCAATTAATTACACCCGCGAGAATTTTCGGCGTTATGTCGGCTCTGGAAAACCGATCCTGGAGGAAAACCCGTCGGATTGCGAAGCTCAAGGGGGGTGACATGTCGGCATTTGCGGTGAAGTCTGGCGGGAGTTAGTGCCACGGGGTGACATCCAGGCCATGTAGGTACCGTTCACGCCTCTTATCTCTACTCTTTGTATTGAGTTACGGCGAGGTGGTAACCCCCAATTCGGTCGACCTCATTCCGGGGAGTTTTTTTTTTTTTTTTTTTCGCTTTTGCTTCCGAGTATTACCCACTTTCATTTTCGAGATCGATAAAATCCTCCAAAATTAAATGTCCACTTGCATTTTGCGTTTCAGAACCTCCTAGTTTCGGGTTTGTCTGTTCACAATGTTGATCCGATTTTGGTTAAATTTTCAGGGATTATTTATGCGGATACGACCCCTTAAGGTTCCATAAAAATTTCATAACGGTTGAATCAGCGGTTCGCTCAACGCGAACTTCGTTTTCTTGTTACAGTCCGTCAATTTCGTGATGACCTAATAATCCAATTTGGCTGTATATCAGGATAGTCTTCGAACGCGAGGAAGTTATGTGCAATGTCCCTCTTGGTCGTGTTTTTCTTTCGTTAACGATTCCTCACTCGGGGGTGGGATCCCGATTTGGTAGGCAAAACCCGCGTAATTGTATTGTTTACCGGTTAGTTGGCCAGTAGCCAGAGGGTTTGGCTCGTGCGTGGTGTAGCTTTTTTTTTTGTTTGAAATTGTTTATAAGGGTTTGAACAACGAAATATCAAATACGTCAGCAAAATTATTGCCGGGAAAACTTTTGGGAGGCAAAAAAAACCTCGATTGGTTCTGACCTTTTCGCATAGAATTCGAAAACTACACATCGTAGAGAAAACTTTTAAATTACAAAGTTGAAGAGCATACAATTTTGCGTTGAATGACCTCATTAAACGTTGGAATCGGTTCAACCGTTTAGCCACAATCAAGCGTCAAAAATTGGGAACTAGAAAGAGCGTCTAGCTGCGTTCAGAACCAACTAAACATAGAAACCAGAAACATACCTTCCTTAGTAAATAGATCGAAATGGGCATGGAACATAACCTGTACATGCAACCGATAACAACTCTAAAATTTAACCTCCCTTCGTCAGCTGGTCTTTGCTGCAAACACCTGCAAACAGTTTGCAGAAGTGGTCTATTGAATAGACTCTATTCGAAATAATATGATCGTAGGTAAACAATAAAGAGAGAGACATTTGCGATAGATGGGCACACCGAACGCAAAATTTCTGTTTGTTATTGTAAAACCTGACTTGCGCCCATTTCCGCCAGATATTACGTCCCAGAAACGCTCGGAGTTAAGTGGTATAAAGATCCTCAAAAGTTCCAACGACCTTCGAATTCGAACCAAATCTCCCTCGTTCATTTAATCTCTCCTTTCAACCAAAATTTCACCCTTTAAATTATCTTTGCAAAATGTAATTTCAGACCAAACTCGTTCCTAAAAAAACCAAGACTTCAGAAAGGGTAGAAGTGAATGGTAGTGGGCGAGAGAAGCTTTCAAGGATTCTGTGAATAATGAAGGGCACTCAAGCTCCTATTTCGGTCTCTGATAAGAAAAAGCTACATCCATTGTGGGGGAGGTCGTTTAGAGAAGAACTGTGAAGTCCAACTTTAATGCAGTTTGACTTTAGTTGAACGTGGATTCCATTGAAATACCCGGAACTTACTTGCGATGATGTTCTTCGGATTGACGAAAAGTGGTATCAACGTTTGCTCCTTTTTTGCACCACTATTTGGCAAAGGAGCGCGTTCAGAACAAGTCAGTACGTCGAAATTTGGGTTTGGTCATCGGAGTGTGGCCCAAGCGAATTTATTAATGTCGATTTTATCGAGCTGACAGCAAACGTGATTTTTCCCTTTCAACAAGTTGTGTATAGCTGAGAAGTAGTGCGATGTCGATTGAACTGGCTTCAACCCCAAAAGGTCAACACGTTCTATCGCTTTTGTTCCAGCTGGCTCTGACGGGTCAACCCAGCTAGGCGGAAATTGAAAGTGACCAAGTTAAAGTTTGAACGGAAAGTCGAATTTTAAGACGAGGAGGGTGCAAAGTTACAAGGACTTGGAAGAGACGGTTTGACAAGATGAGGTCAAACGTAAATGTTTGGAGCGAGCCCTGTGCGTGCAGCAAGATTTTCCAGAGCGGGACTATGGGGAGATGGATGATCTGTTGGTGATGGCATCAAGCCCGGGATGCAGCGTCGGTAGTTACAGAGACCGCTGGCATATCCTCGCTTGGCCAATTTCAAGAGGGACTGTGAAGTGAGCAGGTTCGAAAAATGGCACATTACAGTGCACCCGGCTCATTGAGGGCTGCTGTGGACCTGGCAGACGAGTTGACGTGTCCCTGGGTCGAGCACAAGCTCGTGCCATTGCCTGTCTCCCGTCGCCTCCAGCAGCCACCCCATCATGGGGCAATGACTTCGAGGCCCAACCAAGTCGGTATGTGGTGTGTGTTACCGGTGTAATTGATATGTATGTCAATATATAAGCTTATATATAACCTCCATGAGATAACAGAAAGTAAACAAGTGGCATTGCAAGGTTGGATTTCGTCTAATGAGCTCCCTCCGGTGGAATTGCCAACAACCCAGGTCAGGCTGGGTCGGATCGGTGGCAAGCGGGCAAATCGGCGAGTGAAGCGATCCCTTCCTTTTTGCGTGCTAGTTGTCCATCAAGTCGCCAGATGCCGCAGGGGGTAGTATTCTCTCTGACCGCATAGTTCAAAAATCTCTCATCTCACCGTCCACTGGTCGACTTCAACCACAAAGAGATTGATGCCCTTCCGTCCAATATATCTTAAAGCCAACGTTTTGCAGGGCATTTCCTAGACTCACGCAAACCCTTGAAAACCCATCAATCAAGCGGGCTGACAAATAAAAACACTCCGGCAACCCAAGAGTGAGTATATTGAGTTTCCAGGGCATTTATATAAATAGTAAAGGACCGTGTGATCTGAGAGTAACTGACGAAGTACTCTGTAAACAAACTCAATGGTTCAAACATTCGTTTAGGTTCTGACCCAGCAGTTGGATGTTTTGACGCAAAAAGGGATGATAATTTTCGGTTTTCCCGCCCTCTACTTCCGTTGAAAGGCTCCAAAGTGTGAAAAGCTGTCGGGGTGGCTCGAATTGGTTTGGCGCCACAAGCCAATAACGCTTTCCCCGGAGGCGTCAAGGATCGTGCGGATACGTCACTATACGACTCAGTCTACATCTTCCCATCACGTCCGCCAACCCCCCCAAGCCTATTTAATCAACGGTAACATGTTGAGGTTGGTTTTTATGGTGAGCGTCAAATCAAGAGGATGGGTATCGAAGCGCTTGAGGTTTTTTCCCCCACTTAATTGAGCCCATTGGCAACAAAATAATCCATTACCAGATTCGAAGCTGGGAGAGATTCCCAGTCCCCAATGTTCTTAACTTCGAGAGCTGACAATGGTTATCGGTAAGTTTGATACGATTATGCAAAAAACGAGGTTCTTATGAGCTCTTGGAGTTCAACAAACAGCAGAGTAAGTTGGGTCAACGATGCCGTCGCTTCAGCGGTTCCTTGATGCCAGAGATAACCCTTCGAACCCATCCACACCTTTTGTTTGGTCCATAACTACTTACGGTGACCATTAACTTGATTTCAATTATTAGTGATTTGGAAGTGAGTATTTAGCTAAACTAATAGTGATTTGGAAGTGAGTATTTAGCTAAACTAATAGACATTATTGTGAGTTATTCATTCCGATTTTTCATGTTCTACAAGAACAATGAACTGTAAGTCATATGCTGTGGGGAGGAGCTGTTCATAAACAGCATACAATAATCATACCTATACATATATTAATAATATCTCATAGGTAAGATTACGAAAGTAAAAAGGTAAAACAGAATACAAGTTGGTAAAAGTAGATGAAATCAGAATACAATGTATTCTATGTCATAGAAGCTATTTAATTACCGTCTTCCAAATCCATTGTAACTTATACTGTTATGTATAATGACAGTGCCTGTATACATATCACAGCGAATTCGCAATATTATGATCACGGGATCTTTATTTTCTGTGTCAGTTACAAATTAGGTATTTAGGTTGGTGTAGGCACGTTTACTTTCTCTAGCTTGTGACACCCAGTCTGACTGAGAGGTTTTGAAAGTTAATAATTCAAAGTTAACTACCTAACCAATGGCAATATTCATTTTACAGTCAGTGTAAAGCGTTCATGTTTTCTCTTTTTGTTGCAGGTGATGATCGTCATCGTGAAATCATGGTGACCTTGGATCCTCTGGCATGGGCAACTGCCTTTCTGGCTGCACCGCCAGGTGAGTTGAGTCGGGATCAAATTTAATCCTAAAGCCGAATTGGCATTTTCATTTCGCGAGCTGGTATCTTCGGCATGTAGCTTCCTGGCAGAAGGTCATCAAAAGGTGTCCTAGATGGTTCTGCGGTGAAAGGGGTTGTATAGACGGGTCGCGCTATTCTCCCAGCTGACATCTGTCAGCCATTGTACGACTCAGCACTGATTCAGCTCTCATGTCCTCACGTTATAAACCTCCGTTGAACATGACGGTGGGTAATTCTTTTTGAGCGTGTTTTAATCTGTTTAGAGAAACAATGAACTGTACAGTTCATCGATCTTCGTTTTGAAAAAATAATGGGCTTGGAAGAAGTTTGGAAGAAAACATCTCTCTCGGGAGTTTTGAAGGGCACTCCACCCGATGAAAGGATCCCAGCAGGATTCCTTCCCTCGATTGACCCGTCTTTGGGATATTTCGGTCCCTCCGTGGGAATTATTTAGGATGAAATAACCGGGTACATTTTTATTCTACGGTCGTAAGCGGTGCGTGTCATGAAGGGTGAAATTCTCGCGTATGGGCGAACATGAACGACAAGCTTTGCCAGTGATGAATTAATAATGCGCCAGTTTTGCTAGCTACTTTTTTTTTTTTTTTTTTTTAAATATCGATCTACCGCAATAAGAAGTCCCTCTTCTTTTTTCAGTGCAAATGTGGATTTATGTCTTGGCCGGTCCCTGGAGGGAAGTGGGAGTCTAGAAAACCCCCGGAGAACCGTGTACATATTGACAAATGACTCCTGCATGGGATAAATGGCCCTGGGGGTCCTCAAAAGAAAGGAAACGGGAGCTCTACGAATCGGATCACGTTCAGACGGAGGAATTACTGGCCGATTACTTCAGGAAAATAAAATGGGAAGGAGGGGAGTTCTGCGTTTTCATGTTTACACTGGAGCGCGAGTCACTGGTTTGGACGCGTAGTTCCGCTTGCTGCCGCTTCCCGCGGCAGGAAATTCATTCAACATTAGGCGGTGCCCAGTAGAGTCTGGTTAATTGAGGCCGACCGCAATCAATTAGGTAGTCAATACTCCGGCGGTGAGGGCGGAGATTACAGCTCGACCCGGTCAAACATCTGATCACCCACCGATCATCACTGATTGGCGCTCTTTTACTGTTGTCTGGCATAGTTTTATGATTAAATCATCTCCGGTTGTTAGAAGGTACAGACACCTTCTAATAAGTAGGTAGACCTCAAGTGCCAGACACTAGTGCTCACTGAAGAGTAGACCTACTGTACAGTGAGCACTTGAGTCGTGACAGCGTGAACACGAGAGGTTCCCTGTGGGACAGTGTCGGCGGTTCCAGTTATACTCGATATCCCAACTTCAACTTTCCTGTCACTTCCAGTACAGATGCAAAATCGGTAGTCAACAATCGATTTTGGCAATCGGTTTTCAATTGAAATCTCACAATCGATTGCACCAATTAACCGGGCTTATGAAATCGAATTTTCAGCCAAATTATCCTAAGATCTTTCAAATAAAAACAAAATGCACTAAGTAATACTAAATTTGTGAATTTATGGGCCGTAAAGTATTTTAACTATCGAAATTCGGTGTTTTTATTTGATGCATGCATAATAATAATAATATTATTATTATAACACCGTTTGCATAATAAAATAACGATTTGTTACATAAATAATTTAGTGGGGTTGGGGTGAGTTAATTCCATCAGCTCAGAAGGTATTTATACCTTGGAGTCTCGTCCTCCATCGGCCCATTTTTCTTATGTTTATAAACATAAGAAAAATGGAACGATGGAGGACGAGGCTCGAGATAAAAATTGATCTAGGGTGGTGGTGAACTAGGGTGGACACTAATAATTTACGATCGAAGGACAATAATAATTATTGTCAATGCCCTTCGGTTGTTCTCCCTTCTCAAAATCTAAGATCTGATGTGTTTTCTATTAAATAGAATAAAAATATAATATATTATAAAACTTTTATCCTATTAAATAGAATAAAAATATAATATATTATAAAACTTTTATCCTTCTCGTGGGTAGGCAGTGAAAGTATCTACAAAACAAGGAGTTAGTACAAAATAAACAAGCCAATGTAAATCGATTTCTCAAGTCGATTCTGCAATAAAAACCGATTTCGGGATAAAAATCGCTTCGATCAATCGATTGCAAAAAATCGGAAAATCTAAGGTAATGTATCGATTTTTAGATTTAATCTTAAATCGATTTGCAGATCCCTCCTGCCATTTTTACTTGTAAGACAAATTTTACCTTTGCCTTAGGTTTAAATTCCTCCTAAGACGTCCAATACCTCAATTTTGTCCTTTTGCAGATCTACATCCGGAAATGGAGGTGAAACAGTTATCAGTTACGCTGGCGGCAAGTTTTATCAGACAACGAAAGAGCCGGTGCCGTGTTTGGATGCCAAAGCACAGGTAAACTATAGTGAGATCAATTGCCGCATCATCTTGATGTGTTGGTGTTTTGTATGCTGCACGCATTTTTCATGGTAAGGGCGTCGTTTGATCAAATCAAGCTGGCTGTGATTTTTGTTATGGGATTGCCTATTCAACGTAGGACACTCCAGTTGCCTGCAGTGATGTGCCCCGGGAATATTGTCCGGGGAACGGGGAATTCATCGGGAATATTCCCCAAAATATAAATTCCCGGGAAAAATTGGGAATTATTTTTTCTCCTCTTCAATTTACTCAAACATCTTTTTCCTAAACTAAACTCTTTCTAATCGATTGATAGGCCATAGTACCTACCTACCTTTGCTGCCTGATGATTATTTTACCCTAATCCTAACGTCTGCCATAAAGCTTCGTCAACAGCAACACCAATACTAAAATGGAAGATGAGGAAGAAGATCGGGGTTGTCGAGAGGGGGAATTTATGATAAGTGGCACCTCAATCCTGTTCTCTGTTAGGTACTCTGCTTTGTTCTCTGTTACTCTGTGGTACTCTGTGCCTCAATCAGCTTATGTTATGACCTGAAGTCAACACCGTTTAATTCTTGATTTTCTTCGCGGCTCCGGCTTTTCACTTATTATATTGATTTTGAAATGGGGAGGACATGGAAAGACTCAGTTTGGGATCATTTCCGTATAATGCCCGGAAAGGGAAAGATCGCAAACATGACGTGTGCAGGTCAAATACCTACTTGTATGTAAGAATAGCGCCTACGCCAAAATACGTGGTACTTATGTTACACATCAGGTATATGGAAATGCCTGTGCGATATTATCCTGTCCCCTAAGTAGCTAGTTACCTTTTTAGCAATTTATGAAAGGAGGTTCCGAAAATTCATTTCGTCATAAATTAATATTTAGGAATCCTAATACGAGTAGAATGCTGCCTTGAGGTATCGAAACAATGGTCAAGTCGTTCTGTGTTCATGGAATATGGTTTAAACAATTTAATTGAGAAAAAAATAAATTCCCGGGTCGGGAATATTCCCCAAAAATAAGTTCCCGGGAATTTGCCCATCACTGGTTTCATTGTTATCCCTGTGGATTCATTGTTATCTAAATATAATGAACCTGGTAGTTTCTTCAATTATCAACGTGGTTGTTTCAATTTTCGGAGGAAATCTTCGTGTGTTGAACGTTGTGGTTTGTACGAAGCATGGTTTGGGGACGAGATGCGGTACACAGGTTCCTCAGGAAGGCGGAGTATGATTAATGAGGTATCTCGTTCGTGATGATGAATGAGAAGGGCGAAATTGCCCTCGTTTCACGCTGTTGGCTCCTGAGCGGTTGACGGAGGATTATTTGGGGTTTCATTGCTTAGTGTGCCCCTAAAGAGAGTGGATTTTGCACGGGAAGCGGTAGCGTTTGCTCAGATTTCCTTTTCCGTTTGGATAATTCTTTACCCTTATTGTGGTTCCTACGTGAAATGTTACGTTGCTTCTTTATTTTGCCGTCAAGTTTCCAGATGAGATGTGGAGGGTGAGGGGAGTCGCTAACCTGTGCCAATTGATGCAAGAACAATAATTATTTTTAATTTACTTTTTTTTAAATTTACATTACAACCACTTTAACAAATTGTCATTTTTTAAAATTTACATTAAAACCACTTTAACTTCAAGATTTACATCAAGAACTACTGGATTGGTTAATGATTGGATGAATACCATACTCCTCGATCCATGGAAGGGCACCACCATCCTCCTCCCACGGGCTTCACGCTTTTCCAGCCTCTCTCACTCTAAGTGACACCGTCTCGATGAATGCCACCTGCTGGCGAACCATTTTCCACCCAAAAACTTGCGAATACGGCTTCTTCCATTTTCCGGCTAATCGTCTCAGGAAGGCCTGGGATTGTGGATTTAAGGCTGTCGGCTGAGCGTATAAGGGGGTGAACGATCCCCTCGCTTCTTCTGCTGCCCAGTCATACTTCTGGTGGTTTGCTTTGGATGCAACTTCTGCCGTTCGCGGCCAGCCCAGGAATTGATTGATTGATTTCGCTTTATTTATAGAGGGGCGAGATAGGAGTCGGGGTTAGCATCTGAGGTGTTGAAAAAGGCCAGTCTCTCACTCTCCCAGACGCCTTCCTCAGGCAGCAATGCCGGGCTTCTATCGGCCCCTTTTATCCCGACACTTCAGGTGGCCCTCAGGAACCCAGATCCTCCATTACTGCAGCTGGAGCATTCTGAGAGCCAGCAGATCACAACAAATTGTCATGCCTCTGATGAATCTCCACATAGACACCCTCCTGCATCCTCCAAAAACACTTGCGGCGTAACCACGTACGCTTCCGCCACTCACACCACAAACCTAATAATCAATTAGGAAAAACAATTCATGTAGGTACACTCCCACCTGGTGGTACGCTACAGAAGGCTTTGGCCCAAAGTCAAACCGCCCGCCTTGTGTCCAAGTTCTTGTTGGTTCTGAAGTACTCGGGGGCGCTCCGGCTGTTTAACATTTTTCAGAGGGTGCTGTTCTCGACCAGACAACACCTTTGACGTTACTTCCGAATTGATTTACAGTCGATATAAATCTACAACAGATAGTGGGTGTTTGTTGATGGAACTCGTAAAAAAAAACTTGTTTACGCGAACCGAACAGAACGGCGTTACGACGAGGAAAAATGAGAAACGGCAGAAGAGGGAAACCCGGGAACGGTTCGTTATTGGGAAATATATACTTCGCCCCGACGGAGGCAATTGAGGGCGCGACTGTCTGCCGTATCGTGTATCAAAAACACAAAACGCGGAAATGAAAAAGAATTCCAGAAGCTTGTCAGAATTTCTGACTCAGAAAGGATCATTCTTTTCCGCCATGTACGAGACAAAAACGCCAGATGATGAATTGAGCTTTTTCAAATTGTACGTTTTTCGTTCGGCACTGTTTAGCTGTGTTGCCAACTGTCACAAACACATTTTTAACGTTAACGGGGAGAACAAAGGAATGTATTTCTACCCCAAAACTGTATTTACGTTGCGCGAAAAAAAAAAAATCGACTTGAATGGCTTCTAATTGGAACAGCAAAGCCCGCTAGGGGGAAATCGATGTCCCTCCCAGCTTATTCACTTTGTGGCTTTTGAAAGTCGTGGGGGTTTATTTTGGCTCCCCCCCCCCTTTTTCCGGACCGTAGAGAGGATTATACCCTCACAGAGGGCGCTGCCTTTGATGTGGGGTGTGGGCCACGTATTGAGTTAGCCGTGTTTTATTCCCTTCCTGGCCTCTTATCCTATTCGCTGCATAAAACTCAGAGAGAGAAGGAGAATGAGTTAAGTTTCATTTGAAGGAAAATGAGGTTAAAAGGAATTAGTCGTTTTTTTAGGTTTTAATTTCGTGAGTTTTGTATTTTGATTTTGCACAGGTTATGTTTGCCCCTAGCATTGTCCACATTGACGAGCACTTGGGTTCTCAGCATTTGCCAATGATGCCTCATTCGGGCCAGTCCTTAGTGGCTCCTTTTATTCGTCTTCCTCTCGACCCTCCTCTTGACCACAACAAGTGGAGACTGAAGAATCATGAAACCCCGGGAACTACTACCAGTTTGGGCTTCTGGTCCGCTGTTTCAGCTGGATTTCATCCACTGGCGCTGGTTAGATTCCTTTGCGAACCACGGTTTCGTTGCCCTCGCCGCAGCTTCCTCCTGGTGGTTGCAACTCTTCGTTTCTTAATAGCTGAACATTGGTTTCATTGTCATCCTATCGTTGTCATCTTTCGATGTTCAATGCTTTCATTCACTTCCCAAGTAGCACGAAGCGAGTTCTACACACTTCAATATGTTAGGTTTGGGGTTTTCGTATTTGTGAATAATTCAAAATTATTGTGAAGGTTATTGTAATGCTTGTGACTATACATATAAGGTTCAGTAACCGTTTTGAAGAATCCTCTTATCTCGATTGTCTAAAAAATTGCTGGGATGGCTACCCGAAGGTAACTTATCGATTTTAGTTCACACAGTGGCCAATTTATGAACTTTAAGGCAAAGTGAAGAGTTGAATTCCTCCTACAGGGAAGAGTTTCAAATCTCTCAGGCGGCAGGGAAGCGACGAATGGTGGTGATCAGCGTTTCACAAAGTGAATAGGGAAACTAACAAATCTGGGCCCCTCCTAGGTTGACTGGAAACGATCCATCAAAGTGTTGTTGACAGACAGGACACGGCGTAGAAATTATTTGACTTTTCGAAGTAATTATCACACCACAGAACTAAACTTCAAAAAAGTCTTATCATTATAAAAACTTTCTTCTTCATAGCAAACTTTGTTTATATATTAATCAGTTGTTCAGTCAATCGAGGAAGTTCACCCTAAAATTATTATAGGTGTACCTTTTTTTTTTTTTTCTTTTTTTTTTCTTCAAAGAAATCAAACTTGTCGTAGGTGGCTGGGGTCAGGAGTCAGTTGGACAAAGCAGTTATGTTACCACAACACTACACTGTTGTAATTTCTTCCTTAACAACTCGTTGAAATCATGTCAACTGGTCGCCCACTTTAAATGAAGAAAGAAAGAAACAATGGAAAACAACACCGAACATAACGTTTAAACAGTGACCTGCAAAAAAGGAAAATCCAAACCAGGGTCTTTTTCCTTTTTTTGCAGGTCGCTGTTTAAACGTTATGTTCGGTGTTGTTTTCCATTGTTTCTGTAAGTCACCTAAGTCGTAATCACAGAATTTCTCCAATCAGAGCGTACGTTAAAAAAAGTGTCTTCTACTCAGTTCTACAGACGAATCCAAAAGAGCCACCTGTTGGTCATTACTATAAACGATCACGCAATCTGCCATTTTCCCCGCCATTTTTCACACTCTGCCTTCTTTTCAGAGTTCGCGGATGCGTGCGAGGAAGATATATAGCACATGTTTTACGATTTCGAGTGATTCTACCGTAAGGTTCCCCCGTAGCTATAGCCATTTTCTTCCAATTGAAAATTTTCTTAACACTTACTTGAATCCGTTTGGGGCTGGTACGAGATACGGCTTCAGTAAAATTAGTCACAAAGCAGACCTCCCACTTCCAAGTTTTGACATTTTTTCGATTCTGTGCATCTTAACACGTTGGCTCTTGTTGCATGTTATAGTCGATTTGGGCGGTTGTTGTTAATCATGTGAGAACTTAAGGCTTACCGTACTACTTTGCATGTCAAAAACTAGGACGTTTCTATTGCATGTTCGAATTTGATCGAATCGCATCCTAACTTTCACGCTCCGAATACGAGTATTTTGTTTGGTCAAGTAACTCAGCAGTAAAAACAACAGGTGGCGCTAGGGCCGCTAGCATGTCCCGGAAGGGCCGCGAATTGGCGTTCATTTCAGATTTATGATTGTTACCCACCTCTCGCCCTTCCGAGTTGAGGAAAATACTTTGCTCCATTTTCCCCTTCGCTCCAATAAACTCGATAATGATTTTGCCGGCGAGAGGTGGGGGATTTTACGAGCCTCGTGAAAGTTTGGGAATAAACTGTCTTTCAGTTCCCGGCAGAAATATTGAAAGTAGGGAAATTGTAGGTTAGCGTAGTGGGAGTTAGTTGGGAGTATTGCGGCGTCCTGTTGATTTCGCGAGGGGGTCAACAGTTTCCATAAATGAAACGTCCATATTATGCCTTCTGTCCTATGCTCCATCAGTCGCTGCTGTTTGGCCAGTTCGTTGCTGGGCAACTGCTGTGCTATTTTCGGCTGGCACCACCGAGGGAGAGCACCAACAGGCGGGTTAATTGGCTACCGTCTGGCTCCACTTTCCAAAGACCCAGGGAATGGGCTGAGGAGAAACATCAGGAGACTCTGCATAGCTAGGGGTGGTAACCAACAATCAACCGCCCCTCTTTTCGGGGAGTGTCCACCAGGCATGAGGGGACGTCTGCTGGGCGTCATTACTCGACCAGCAGTTGTCCCCTGTCGGGCCAGAATCACCTGCTAGGGGCTTGAAGCTGCCAGCACCCTCAGGGCATCTACTTCAAATGCAATGAGCACCCTTTTGTGAGATGAGGTGGAGAGGAATTTGATCCACAAGAGAAGACTTCGCCCTCCAAGATGGTCCTTTCTCCTGCCAATGCTGGGTAGCTCCGAAATATGCCCTGCCCTCTCGATCACTACGTCACGGCCATGCCTGTCAGCTAGTGGCAGGAGTGGGTTGTTGAGTCCTCAGGCAGACTCACCTTTGAGTTCTTCTCAACTGTGGCTCGGCTGTTGTAGATGCCATGGGTGGTCCCTGATCATAACACCTCACAGGTACTGAGCAGCCATGGGAACTCCCCGGCTAACCTGCATTGCCCTGACGGTGTATGGGAGGACTAGAGCAGGTATGCAGCTCGCGTTTGCAGCCTTTGCAGCATCTGCCCCGGAAGCCGTGCTCCTGCGCACTTCATGGGTGGCAGATGAGCCAGGCCAAGTCCGCCTGGTGACGCTCCCTGGTCCCTACCAGGGGGGACTGCTGAAACCCCCACTGGCTATATATATGTGGCAACTGCTATATATAGCAGTTGCCACAAGGAAAAATAAATTCAAAAAACCATGTGCAACCAGCGCTAGTCGGCAGACGTTCGGGGCTGAGCCCTCATGACCCCACGAACAGTCAGGAGGTAGGAAGCCCTGTGATCGGGTACCACTCATGGCATCTCCAGATCTGGACTCACCTCTGGACGCTCTGGGTTGTCTCGTGTATGGGTTTGTTATTAAATCAATACAATTCGTCTTATATGTTTTACTTTTTCAGAGCCCGTGCGAGAAGCAAGTTAAAGAATATGCCATAGTCCAGAAAGAATTGGAGGCCTTACAATCCCAGATCACCCACAGTCAAGCAGTCCTAGCATCACTGGTATGACAATGTTTTTATAATCGATAATATTCAAACGAGCTCATAACCTACCAGTGAACTCTTCAAAGCGAATATTGCTTTTCCAAGAGCCCTTATAGCACAGGAAGCCTTCCACGTTCACCAACCGAGCTTTTTCCCCCGGCTCTTACTACACCTTCATTTTTGTTTGTTTCCGTCTGTTTTTCAGAAGTTCACTTTTCTTGAAGCCTCAGCGATCCGCAAGAACTTTGACAAAGTTAATAGGACTACTCAAACTTTCCAAGACTCGCAGCCCAAGTAAGTTTTCCGCCGTGTTTTCCCCTCCCATGTTCTGCGTTTGAAGTCGATATAATGAAATAGGATGTAACACTGTGAGGAATTGCCCGGCTGATATTTATTATTGAGGAAAAGAAGGAAACGACGTCAACAACTCAAATTGGTTTCACGTCTGAACAACAACCTCCTTACTTTTCATCTTTTGGCTTTTGATAAGTTCTTGCAAGTGAAGTTTCGCCAATTACAAACACAAGTAAAACCCAGATTGGAATTGGGTCTAAACAGGCGCCTGGATCAATCGGTAAACTTCCTAGGCTTGATGGTCGATAATCGTCTCTCGTGGCTTTCACATGTTGAGGTACTGTCGCCCAAGTTATCATCTGTAATTTACATGGTTAGGAGATTGAAAGGAATAGTGTCCGACGAGGTCCTGCTCGGTTTATCATGCTTGCTTCGCCAGCGGAGACTCTTATTGTATCATCGCATGGGGCAATTCCAGTCATGCTTTAACCATTTTTAAACTTCAATAGCGAGTCATCAGATCTATCATGGGGTCAGAGTTGTAGGGGCTCTTTCACTCGTTTAGGAATTCTTACTATTCCTAGCACTTACGTGGCTGTGTTAAACCTGGTAAAATCCAATTCTTCGTGTCTACCCGGGGTTGCTGAATCGCACCAGCATAATACTCGCTCCCGGGGCAATGTCATCATCCCTTTCACCCGCCTCTCTAATGCCCAACAGAATGACCCAATACGGTGGGCTCCCTACTGTTCAACTCCCTACCCCACCATGTTCGGGATTTACCAGCTAAATCCTTCTTTAAGTACGTGAAGTCCCACCTGGTAAAAGAAGAATTATATGTCTAGAGGAATTTCACAAGATCACATGGAGTGTGGTGAATTAGTATACGGAGTTTAAACCATCGTCAGTTATTGACTTGCACACGGCCATTCATTGTTTTGTGTATCGGCAGTTGACTTAATGTCATTTTCTCTGTCATTCCCATTATTACAGTCAATAACTGTAATCGGCTCTATAACCAGTCAGCGTATTCTATATTTTCTAACTTTTGACTTTTGCTCTGTCATTATTGGCTTTGGCAAATAAAAAAATTCTTGATTCTTGATTACGTTGTTTGTCCTCGTTTTTTTAGGTCTCTAGAAAATGTATCTGCTAGCAGGGACAAAGGATGGCAACAGCTCACTAGTTCGTGTCCCGCCATCGTTCACAACATTGCCGTCCAAACAGGTTGGTTAATTTAATTTTTCTAAATTTGTGTTTTGATATTTAAAAATGTGTAAATAAGTCTATGAATAGACCCCAATCGTGATCTATGTGTTTGTCGTTGGCAGCATTGTTTCCTGCCTAGTTAGGTTTTCCGGGCAGAAAAACAGTTTGCCGCCGAGTGCACGAAATTGAGCCCGGCTGAGACGAGCTGTTTGCTCTGAGAGGTTCACATTTCCGCTCGAACGTGTCAACTTGGGCCTAATACAGGGCTGCCATCGGTCTCAGTTTTACTGGACATGTCCTCTACTGGAAGGGGTCTGGTAAAACAGTTATGATGCCCCTTAAGCTTCCCGTATTCTCACTTGAACGCAGTGAGGCGCGTTGACTCAATCAGCATTAAACGCAGACAAATTTTGTCTACGATGTATGTGTTCCCCTATAGCGCAGTGTTGGACCTAGATACCTGAAATTTTTAGGGTAGACAGTTAGTGTCGAGATGGGCGAAAACAAGTTGTAACTAACGACCACAACTTGGGGCCGTCGATGGTGTAGTGGTTGTAACGCCGGGTTCACACACAGAGGTCTGGAGTTCGAGACTGTCTTTATAATAAGGTTGTTTGTCCTTTTCCTTTCCACAGATCTCGTTGAACTTCCAGACAATTACAATAATAAAAAGTGGCAAAACATGCTATTCCGGCGGCTCTATCTCATGTTGACATGTGTGTGAGATAAAACCTGGCCTAGGGACTTAAAACATCAACACATGGATGCGTCGAATCTGAAGTTCAATCGCGTACAATCGGACCACTTGAGGACCGCAGTGCCGTTGAGGATCAAAATCCTGCCAGGATGAAGCGACACCATCGTCTAGCCGTGACGGTGGTCTTGTCCCTCCTGCTTCGGGATTTTGATTCCCAAGTTTGAATTTCAGAGCTTCTTTTGGTGGTTTCAGTGATGCATTTGTGGAGCCAAGTTTTGGTGGTTTCAGTAGAAGCTCCACAAGTTGCTCCACAGTTAGCTCCTACTCCACAAATGCTGCGGCTTGTCATTGCGACTATTGCAGCGGTCTATGGGCAAGAAATTTGAGAACGTGTATGGAATGATTAGCTTTTAGGGGTCGTGCCTACGGGTTTTTGACCTGCCAAGTCCAACGGTAGCTCCTAAGCGCTCGCTGATACGCTGGGCAGTCCACTGTGTATTTATTTGTTGACACTCGAAGGTATCACGGAGTCATCTACTGAATGGTTGTTTGGAAAGTTTTGGGTGTGTTTGTAAGATCATTTAATAAGACAACATACTGAACTAATGAAGATTGACGAAATAAATATTGACGAATTAGCCCAAAGACAATATCTATTCCGTGTCTCCTAAAACTTTCGAGTTCTTCCAGTTGGCTCAAAGTCATTGCGTTTTCAAGTCTTTGGCACAAAGTCAAACCAGTTGTTGACTCAGGGGCTCATCAGGTGCTTCCGGAAAATTTTAACTCGTTACGTTTTGGTTTTCAGAGTTATCCGACTTTCTGAAGCCTACAATTATTAACGATGCCGAATACTTCCTACCTCCTATTGGCAGCCCTCTCGACCACAAGGTATGAACATTTTGAGATTTCTAAATTGACGAGAGAAACCAGAAAAAACCTTATAGTGTGCATTCCAACTCATTTGTTGGTTTCGGTTCGTTTAACTAGAATAGTGCTGCAAAGAATCGAAATCGATTAATTGGGTTTTCGTTCATTATTGTCTGAGTGTTTCAACATAATGTAATCATGTTTCTAAAGCGTACAGGAGGGGTTTTTGAAACCATTGGGAATGTTCCGATGTCTTCAAATCAAGGAAGGAAGCGTCCTTTTGACGAAACATTAAGTGTGCGATCCTAAGCGACTCTTACAATTTAAAGAGAAAGTCCCGAATGACTTAATTTTTCTTACGGCGTTGAATCATTTATGCAAATTTAATGTTGTAAAATATCACAGCTTTCTCCAAGTCGTTTTACAACCCAACCCTCCTAAATTGAAAAGGGAGGAACACGCCGAGAAAAGCACCAAGAAACGAGGCTCGTTTTTCTAATTTCAAAAGCAGACAATATTGAATGCGGAAATTATTATTTACGACTTTCTCTGTGAATTCCCCAAACGAAAAGGGCCCGCTATGAACATTACCGAGGAAAGTTCCCCTTCCACCTTAATTTACAAAACAAAGCCGAGGCACGACCTTTAAGCGGCTGCAATTTATTTGTATTCCGTGCCCGTTTTAAAGCTCCGGGATTAGTAGAAGGGAGAGCAAACTTGGCATTCCGGAGAGGATGGAAGGTGATAAGGAATATCCTTATTATGAATTACTAAGAGGATTTAGGAGTTCTCAGTTTAAAGCCGAAAATTGATTTAGCGGGAAAGACGAGGAGATGGTTCATTTTCTCCAAGTTTGAAACGGAGGGCAACGTTGAAGGGATCCTGAGGACATCCAAACATTAGGGTTAGCCCGGGTCTTAAAAGGCTACACGAGGGTTTTTTAAGTAGATACGTCAAGTACCTAGTAGGGGTTTGAGTTGGGTGACGTTTTCGAAGAATTTTGTGGACGTTGAATCTCTTTTTAGGGCTCCCAGTCCCACCCAACCTCACCGTACCTTATGGGGCTTCAGTGGGGCTATGAATTGCTTTTGAAGTACTCCAGGAGGTCAAATTAGGCGTTTTTGATGTATTTTTGAACGTAGCATCCATTGTTGGATACTACGTCAAAACACTGTACCGCATCTGTCAAAACACTTTGAGTAGTTTTTGTTTTAATTTTTTCCAGTAATTTTTTTATCGTAATGGGAATCATTTTGGCACAATTTACCTATACAAACGAATAATAAACCCTCGTGTAAAATGTCCTCTTTTTTTCATTTTTCAGAGCCTCAAAGATCCCAGGATCGGCGGATCGGTGGACCCGCCGAATTGCATCGACCTCGACATCTATCGGTGAGTTTGGCAACGACGTTATAGGCTGAAAAAAGGTTAATCAGGTGATCAGTTGATGATCAGTGGGAGGAGAATCGAATCCCAGCCAGTAGTGAATTCTGGCGGTGAGTCGGTGGTACTAAGCTTTCTTGGGCAGGGAACTGTTAAAACGTTGACGGGCAGTTTTTGTCGTGTTTGACCGGCTGAATGGTGATATTGTGTTAATTAGGCACACATAATGTGTGACACATTAGTTCAGTAAAGGGTTCGCACTATTTTCGTAATTATTTCTTTACGGCTGGTTTGATTCTTCAAGCAATTTCATCAGGCGGTTTTCCACCCATTTTGACGCTTCCAAGTGTTTATAGTTTCCTGCTCTTTCAAACGAGAGAATGTCGTACCTCCTGTCTCATCCTGGTCCCCTGGTGAAGGAGAAGTTCGTAGCGCCACTATAAGGAAATGAAACAAAAACACGAAATTCCTTCCGCGGATCAGTTCACGCTTCCAGTGGAAATCCCTTTTAGCGAATCCCGCAAAAAACGAGTTATATGCGGTGGACAACGCTGAACGAAAATCGGTGTTTGTCTGACGATTTTATATTAGCCGAAAATTGTCACCGTGTGTGATTGAATAGGTATAGTGTCATTTGATGTGTGCTTTTAATTGTTAAGTCTAGCAAAAAATATTTCATTGCCGGTGTCGACGCTGAGATCTCGGGGCGTCTCAGGCGGTTTCTGACTTGCCGGGCGGTAGGAGACTGGTTTCTGGAGCGGTCTCCCCTCTGACGCTGCTCCCCACTCGCGTCGTCGGTAGAAACTTGTGTGGCTCAGACCTTTTTAAGCTCTGAAATTCTGAATAGGTGCTCATTTCTTCTTCTAGTCGTGTCTGCACGGTGGTTTTCAGCCTGGTTTCTACTGAGGAGCTACATGAAGGGTTTAAGAGTAAGGGGTCGGGTGGGGTGTCGTTTTCGAAGTAATTCTGGACGTGGAATTCATTTATAGGGGACTCAGGCCTATTCTACTACACCGTGGAGATATAATATATCATATATGAGGTTTCTATGAGGCTACAAATGGGTCTTTAATAGGACTTGGGTCAAGCGGTCGAATGAAGGGCTATGTTTGAAGTATTTGTGGCCATTGAATGTAGATGAAGAAGAACCCCTAAATTTATGGGTGGTTCTTCTTCATATCCCACACTACACGTGTGTAAGGGAGAGCGGTGCCAACTAACACCAGCTTAGTTTTTAGAAAAACTTTGCTGGTGTCGGCTGTCTCGATGATAATTTAAAAAAAAAAAAAATTAGCCCTCGAATCTACTAATGTTAGGCTACAAACCCCCCTACGTTCAATTCTCTAGGCGATGCTGTACGATGGTTATCTTGCATGATAGACAGCTGATCGGCATGCCAACCAACCCCGCTGTTGGCATACCCTGTGAGGTTTGTTGTGATAAGTCCCAGACGAGAAATTACTGTAGCCGATCACTTATGCCAGCCATCCCTGACATCCAAAGTAGCTTTGTCATGGAGAACAACGAGGGTGTTTTACCACGTGAAACAGCTGTAGGGGAGACTGGGGGTCCAGTTGACACAAGTGGTTGGTTGTCACAGTCGCTTTAAAACCTCTCCTAGAAGTGTTGAAGGTCTATCACTCTCATCACGTGACTTTCTAGTGGTTGTTCAGTTGCTCCCAAAGTTTCGTCGGCATTGGAGGAATTTGCGCCCGTCATTCAGGGCGGAAGAGAAAAAAACCCGTTTTTGTCATCAGTAGGCTATCTAAGTAAAAAATTTCCGTTCAACTATTTCTTGTCTGGTGTTGTGTTTCCTCTAAACAATTCTTAACATAGAAAAAACAAGGTTTTTTTTTAATTCTTGCATGAGCAAAGGAGTCAAAACTGAGGTTGAGTGGCAATTATCATTTACCGAGGATCCTTTCACTTCCGAAAGATGGGGAACAATTTCAGACACACTCGTGCACTTAGGGGGCAGTTAGCATATTCACAGGAACAATATATCTTATGCCTACCATGCCTGGCCTTTATCTGCGGTGCTCTTCTCTCGGTCTTCTCATAGTAGACAGCATGCTCAATTCCTACGTCCATCAGGTAGATATCACATAATATGTGATATTATAACGGCAGATAATAGATAGGCAGGGCCGTTTCAATGAGAGAAAATCCGGGCCCGGGGGCAAAATTCTTCGGGCCCCCTAAAAAAAAATAAGCCATCAATTGAATTGAATAGATGAGCGCAACCTTTTTGTTATTACGAGAGAAACTAAGAAACAGTAGGTATCTAGCGACCAAACTATGCCACACAGCACATCAAAAATATCCACGTGATGCTCATTACGTAAACAACTGCACCCTAACGACCGATGCTTAAGAAAACCTTATGCCGATCAGAGGTAACGAACGGCTCAGGCTGCGAAAATCGTTTTGGAGTCGTTGGAATCAGCCTAAAAAGCTCATTCCATAGACCCTTGTACCAACGAAATCGGACAAAAACTTTCGTCCCCCTATTGAGGCCTCCTTAGTTACACATCAGAGATAAACAACTTTCGTCGTGAAGTACCTCCCGAAAACCGATGAAAGGGATGAGGGAGGAAAAATCAAGGTAGCCTATAACCACCCCACGAACTCGCTGATCACAATGAGACCACCCTCATGAAAATCTGTTGAGCCGCTCGGGCGTGATGCTCTGTACACAAACAAACAAAACAAGCCATCAATTGAATTGAATAGATGAGCGCAACCTTGTTATTACGATATATTTAATGAGCGAGAGAAACTAAGAAACAGTAGGTATCTAGCGACCAAACTATGCCACACAACACATCATCCACGTGATGCTCATTACGTAAACAACTGCACCCTAACGACCGATGCGTATCTTATAAGAAAACCTTATGCCGATCAGAGGTAACGAACGGCTCAGGCTGCAAAAATCGTTTTGGAGTCGTTGGAATCAGCCTGAAAAGCTCATTCCATAGACCCTTGTACCAACAAAATCGGACAAAAACTTTCGTCCCGCTTTTGAGGCCTCCTTAGTTACACATCAGAGATAAACAACTTTCGTCGTGAAGGACCTCCCGAAAACCGATGAAGGGGATGAGGGAGGAAAAATCAAGGTAGCCTATAACCACCCCCCGAACTCGCTGATGACAATGAGACCACCCTCATGAAAATCTGTTGAGCCGCTCGGGCGTGATGCTCTGTACACAAACAAACAAACAAAAAAAAAAAAACATACATGTCGAGGAGGTGAGCGCACCTTTCCATTTTTTGGAAAAAGGTTGCGCTAAAAAGTGAAAATATTTCCTATATTGATCTGTCCCTTTTCCCATTTTGCCTCCTAAAAAAAAAAACGTTCTCAAGAAAATCCGGACCCCCCTACGAAAGCCGGGCCCGGGGGCAACGGGTCCAGTGCCCCCCCCCCCCCCCCCCTCAACGGGGCTGTGAACCGGTACCCATATGCCAACTGTCCCTGACTGAATCTCCTGGAAAAAATTGCTGCCACCGACGCTTTAAAAAACCTAACACGCCAAATAACCCGTGATTTTTGTTCTTTAGATTGAGCAGAGTAAGGAAACGATTTCATACACGCAAGAACTAACAATTTTTACTTACTGGTTACAAAAAAAATTTTTTTTCTCCCGAACGAAGGGCGCAAACTCCTCTGATGCCGACGAAACTTTGTGAGCAACTGAAATACCACTAGAGCGTCACGTGATGAGAGTGGTAGCCCTCCCACTCTTCTAGGAGCGACTATGCCAACCGCACCCAGTCTCCCCTACAGTGGTTTGTTTCAATTTCTAATTTTCTACAGATAATCGTTTACTGACAAGAGTAAAATTTTCGCTCATTTTATACTAATGAATATTACTTGAACACTTGTGGAAAATTTGCAGTTTTTTTTTTTATCTTCGGCCTTCGGGAAGGTTGACAATGCGGTGGGCGGAAACAGTTGCCGGAGAAGCTTATCGGGCGAGCATTCAACACCTGCCCTGCTGACGTGGTTTCCACAGGTCAATGTGTCTCTTTGTGGGTCTGGCCCGCCTGTGGAATGTAGGTCAAACTCGAACGAAAATAGACGGCGGAAAACCCCGGAAACGGTTCCGTCGGTGAAGAACTTCGGAGAAGCCGACGACTAAAAAAATGGACTATTTTATTTAATTATTTAATTTGTCAAAAAATCGATCTCCCCCCTCCCTTTACTCGATGATTTTGCGTCGTGCATGGAGTGAATTTATCGGTTTAGAATGAGAAGCCTCTGAAAACCCTTCGGGAAGCAGATTTAACCGGAATAAACCCCCCGTAATCCTCTTCACTCCAAACGAGATCCACTCCCTGTATTTCATTTCTACATCGAGTGGTTTGTTCTCTTTTGAGATAAATTTCGAAGTTGAAGTGAGTTCGCCTTGTACAAAATAAATTGCAAAACGTAATAAAAAATCCGGATTAAATAGAATTTAGAGAGGCCGGTCAATACCACGGTACACACACAACAACTACCTACTTTACATATTGCTCCATCCGATCAATAATGTAATGCACACTTACACTGCAATTATGCTTCTTCGAAAGGTTAAAATTGCTTTGGCGAAAATTCCTTCTTCCCTGGAGCTTTGTTTGAAAGCTCCAGGAAACTCCGATATTCGTGATATTCCTCCTCTGAAATGAATATTTGAAATCAAAAAGGAGGGCCATTTTTTAATTACTTTTTAATTAGTTGGGATTTTATTGTTCGCTGTAGCGCTATCTAAATTCCATTTCTCTGAAAAAGTTCAATTTTCACCTTTGTTAATGCAAAATAAACGGAAAGCTTCGTTTTTGCTCCCATCACAGATTACGTTGAATTTTTCAAAGCATCCCTCATTCTTTTGACGTAGAATTCTAAAGACTGCAGGGGATTCTTTTTTAATCCGGAGGATTTCAAAGCATCGAGCAAATCAGGGTCCATCTTCTGAAGCCTCTTTTTCCCTCGTCAAGTTCAATTAATATTTTAATTACTTGGTCCGTTTAAATATTATAAAACCGTGGAAGAGAGGGAGATGAAGTGAAAAATCGTCTGGTTTTATGGGAGCAAGGGCGGAGTCGGGAAATGTGTGGATGAGATTTCACCCTATTAATTCCACCCCGCACGCTAAGGGCTCCTGACCCAGTTGAAACAAGGCCCTGGGCGGCTGTATGGGGTGGAGGAGCGGCGGGAACTAACCTGGGAATGGGGCTATCAACAGCGCTATCTGGGTGGCCCTAGGAAGCATTAGGATAAGGGTTTGGGGGTCAACCCGGCTAATGGACGGGGCCACGGAAAAGAGAAAAATGGACAATTGTTGAGCTTGGGCGTTCTAGTGGAGGAGAGAGTTTCAACCCAGTGTTGCCAACAGGGCTGCCCCAGTTATCCTTTTCAGCTTGGGTTAATTGGCTTGAAGAGCGGCTCTGGGTGGCCGGACAACATTAGGCCATTCATGTATTGGAGAATCGAATTTGTGTTCACTCCCTCAAAGCCAGGAATAAGTGTCGTACCATGATTTTTTTAAAGCTTGATGGAAGTTTTTACCTTGATCCTTGTTACTGCTCGAAAATGTCCGGTTTTGGCGTGGCTTTTGCCAAGAACTCAACAATCTTCATCTGGTCCTCAGTGAAAGAGACCAGTGATTCTGCCAATGAGAGAAAGGGGTTTCCAGCAACAAACAAACAAAATCGTTCGAAGGCAATGCCATTTTTAAACCAAATACGGGTTAATCGGAGACAGTAGCGGTTGGAGACACGATTCGCACACATCGCCACACATCTAGTGTCTTAGCATTTTACTACTATAATAAAACTTGACTATTCTTGCTTTAATCCTTGATCTAACCTTAACTAATCATGGAATCTGAGGGTGTTCTTCTCTTTCCAGATCCTGCCGCAAGCTCTCCGTGCTCCCCGAAGAAGAAGCCACCGGGGATGACTCCCCTCCCGGATGTCGTCTGGCGATGCCGCGCTACCCTGAACAGCAGTCGCACTCCTTTGAGTCGTACCTGCTCCCGGCTCCAACCAGCCCCCAAGTCATACGGCAGCTCAGTGACCCCACAACTTCCCGAAGCACCAGGAGGCCCCTACAGGTGCGACAACTGAACAATTGAACTCAAATTTAAAAAAACGTAGAATTGGTCCTTCCTTTTTTCGAAAATGAGACACATGGCCAGCTGACCAGCATTGTTAGTGTATTGCTTAATTTGCGGTCCTTGGTCAGCGGACCAAAACAAAATCAAGGTGTTATGGTCAGCAGACCCACACAATTGGCCTTGTTTGCATACCCTAAACTGTGGGCCCATTCGATGAGTCCAAAGCCATCCTGTTGGTAGTATTTAATTTATAGTCAGAAGGCCGGTAATATTAGTCCTATTTGCGGCCCCTGGTCAGCATACCCTGAAAAAGTGACAATTGCAACACGAGACACGTGGTTTTAAAAAGAAAATCTATTCTACGTTAAAAAATCACATCCTGAACTCTATTAAGTGAATAATCTATTTCCTTATTAATCTTAACGATCTTAGTAACCTTAACTTCCCAAAAAGGATGTACACTTTCTGGTTGTAAGGAGGACGTCATTCACTCTTCAGTGTAGCCCAATATTGATGAATAACAGATGGATTGTGTCGTCTGATACCTAATTTCCTGTTAACATCCTTAACGCTCAAATTACCGAATGATTTGTGGACGTCATTTGTCTGAAACGTAGAGATAAGACGCAGTTTGGTGGCATAGTTCGTAATCGGTTGACGGGATCTGAGGCTATAAAGTGGGTTTAACGTCAATGGAAATTTTCAACAGATATCGACGAGCGGCGGGCCGATCAGTGAAGGCAGAGTCGGCGTGCAGGATTCAGGTTTGGGATCTGAAGTGAGAATACCGTCGCCGACGTTCACTACGCTTCAGGTGAGCTTTATATTTGGTGAGTACTGCTTGGCTGAATCGATTTTGAACTTGACTGAATTTTGCAGGACACTGCGAGTCAGCTGGTGACGATATCGTATTCGTCGGATCCAGATTTGGGGGCTGTTATCACGTTGAGGACGCCAGCACCGTTGTCGCCCGAAGCGCCGTTTAAGACACCGCCGGACATCACGCCGTCGTCGCCCAACCAGAATTCGTCGTCAGATACGTCGCTGTCGTTTCAGACGCCTACCGAGCTGCAGACGCCCACTCCGGGAACGGAGTCTCCCATTGAACGTTTACCTTTGGGTAGGTAGTTTTGTTGCTAAAATGGTCGTTTCAGGGTTTGGTACTGACGTTGGAAATCATTTCAGATCGACTGTCTCTAGCCAGTACGCCGATACCGGAAAAACCAATGCTCTCGGTGCTTCTGGATGACGTGCCTCTGCCGCCGCCGCCGCCCCAGGCGTTGGATGCCCCCAACGAGGGACCTCTGCGGCGTGTGCCTTCCAAAAGGGGAAAAGTCCCGCTCATCCGGTCAATGGCAAGGACAGACTCCAAATCCGCCCTGGGACTCCCCTCTGGCGATGAAAACAGCCTGAGTGGAAGCGGCTCGGGGAGTCCATCAGGTGGAAAGTCCGTCAATGGTTCAAATTGTGGCGTGAACTGCCCCAATGGTGCCAGCAATTTGACTCAAAATGAATCAGCGAGTATAATCAACGGTGCCACTAACCAACATCAGACGCCCAACAGTTCCAGTCTTCCACCGAATGCTGAACCATGTGGCAGTGAGCCAAGCAGCAGTGAAGCAGTCGCTTTACTTCAACTACCGACTATTCAGAGCCCTGACGTGAACGAGTAAGTTTTCTGTACCACTAATTCATACAGTCGTATTGTATTGTTTCACGCTTTAACTGTAAGCGATAGAAGCAATTTATTTTGCTACGAACTCCAAATCCCTGTCCTCTCATACTGGGTGGCATGTGATTGGGCGCAAATGGGCGCACCTGCGCCCAGTTTATTTCAAGTCTTGAGCCCCGATTGTTTGCCACATTCAGATTTAGGACCTAATTTTACGTCTGGTTCGTTCATCCAGCGCATTTTGCCTCAATGGCCGCAACGGTGAGTTAGGGGACCTGTTGGTTACAGACAGTAACTTACAGTACAATCCAGATGGCACCTGGGATTGTACCTTCCAAACCCAATTTTTATTTCGAATTTTGAACAAACAAATTCTAACGATTGGGAAGGTTTTACGAAGAGTTAAAAATTTAAATAAATCATACACATAGTGAGGAGCTGGCTTCCTGAAAGAAGGAAACCGCCTATTGACTACTCCCCTTATACCCCCCTCCATAGCCTGATCTTATCAAATTTATATTGAACGGTACTGCATTCGCAAAATTGGTTTAAAAAGTTCTTAACTAGACCGAGCAATGTCTGACCTCAAAGAGTTTGTCAGAAGAGCGAAGCTGGGCATCTGATTGGTTGAGTTCATTCTAAGTGACAGATTCGTCCTGGTGGCCTCTTGCGGCGGGTATGGGAATTAACTGATAAGGTTTGCTTGACTTCTGGAGACCGTGTGGGGTGTCGGCTTTGAAATAATGGTATCAAGTCAGCCAACGTTCCCCGAGCAAACGGAGGCTTCTCACTTCAGATCCTTGTGGCCCTTACTTTTAATTGAAATTGTTGTGGCTGTTTTTACTGACAATTCTTGAGGTATCAATGAAGGGTGAGCAACTCCCTAATTTGGCTGTGTCTCCACTCTTCACAAACTGTGGCTCCATTTGTCTCAGAATGCACCTGCTCGGGTTACTGTCGTATTGGGATTGGGGCAGGTTGGGTTGGCAGAGAGGGAAACCCAAGATGGTGGCCGCCTGTCCCACTTGGTGTGGGCCGCGTCCTTCTTCCTGCTTTTCGCCGACCACCAGGAGGCCAGAAATGCGGGAGGAGGTGAGGCGTTGACGAGTCCGTGGAGGCGATGAGGACCTGCGGGGCGGCGGCCGGAGATTTTCATTGCGGATGAGGTCCAAGTTGTCGTTGTGAAGTGATTATGGGTTATTGAGGCTGCCCGCACGTCAGTGAGTCTCAGGATGATTTCTGGCAGTTTACTTCACCGTTTGAGTGGTTTCCCCGTCCTTCCATGTTCCTCTTCTTCATATTCTTATACATATTCCGGTATGTGCTCAAAAGCAACGTCGCCCTCCACCGTCAACGTCATTGGTGATCCTCCCGGTGATCCGCTCGTGTCGGGTTTTAGCTCCAAATGATGAACCCCCTTCCCCGGAGAGCAGATCCCACCAGGAGTTCCAAGTCCGTTCGACACGTCGGTTCTCCCCCATTCCACGACACTCTCCAATAACCCCCCCACAACCTTTTTATCGTTCGAGAGTGAGAACGTTCCTTGCAAACAGCTGACTTTCGACCACTTGTCGTCAAAAGAAGTTCGTTATCGACTAGGAGTTCAGCCTCCCTCAGGAGCTCGCCGTTTCTGCCCTACTAGTCGTAGCTCTCTCGCCCTAAAGATGGAGCTCGAGGACCTCCCTTGTGTAATAATACGCTAATTAGCGAAAATGGGAATAGTTGATGAAATCGGAACAAAGTTGAGAAAATGGAAATTATTTGAAGCCCCAAATTAACTTACTTACCCAAGTTAAATTGAAACTACCTACTTGTGGGTGATGAATCACCAACGTTCAATTGAAACTAAAAATTATGAAAATATACTGGTGTATTGAGTGGAAGTGTATCACTTTCTCGCTTATTGGTTGCAACAAGGGGCGAGTGCTCTGTATACGGCATCTCAAACTCTTAGTGTTGCCCGAAATGATCAGCTTCTTCCCGCAAGTCCTGCATTTTGCCATGCCACCGGACTCCCTCGCAAAAAAAAAAAAATAAATAAAAAAAATATATTAAAAAAAATAACACGTAGGAGTTGTCTTCGACGACAAATTTAACTGTCTGAGCACAAAATCTGTATCTGTATTTGTATTTAATACAAAAACCGTAAATAAACAAACAACAAGAACAATGACATTTTTTATTTTAAAAAAAATTTTATTAAACAACCATCTTGTTGTTAATTTATTTACTTATATTTATTTAATAACGACATCTTGTCGTAAGTAACTGACTTCAGTTATCGAAAATTGATAAAAACTTCAGTATTCTTCTCCTCCTTTCCCTTCCCTCTTTTGAAAATTTATTAAAAAAAGAATTCAATTAATATTTTTTCTGGCAAATCAACATCGATGTCATTCTTTCATTACTAAAATTATTTATAATACCCAAAGATTTAAATTTTTATTTCATTAATGTAAATGGATCAGAATTTTTTAAATTTGAAATTAGGCATGTATTATTATTTTTCATTGATTTTTAGGGGTACACTTATAAGTCTTGTACATTAATACATTAATTGTAATTAAATAATTAATGTATAAATGTACATTAATTATAATTAAATAATTATTATAAATAATTAATAATTATGAATAAATTAATTAATTTTTAATTATAAATTAATAATTAATACAATAACAATTTAATTAATTAATTAATAATTATCATATAAATTAGGTAAGCCAAGTTATATTGAATAAAACTATGGGATTTCTGCTCATGAGAGATATCCGGGAATGTTTTTTTTTCCAATCTCCCATATATGCGTGACGCCATGATTAGGTTGTAGTTGGGGGAAACGGTCTACTGGATTTTTCCAGTGGTATTCCCGGACAGGTTGGCGGACTTGACGAGGGGCTTCCCCTTCATTAGTCATCTGGGACTCGCGTTCCCTGGAGGTTAACATCTGACGGGTTTACACCTATGGATATGTAGACAGGTTGGCCTGTGACGTTGACGTCATTGGCGTTGTCGAGGGTTTGCCGTTGGACAGATTTTTTTTTTTTTTTTTTTTTTTTTTTTTTTTCGTTTTCGTTGAGCAGTAGATCCGAGGAACTTGGGATGAGACTTGGGCTTCGGATATCCTCTCTTCCTCCCTTATCGCCCTTCCGCGGAATCCTCTGCGCAGGCCGACCCTTGTTTCCACGTCCGCGATCGTCGTCTGGGGGGGGAGGCCGGGCGACCTCCGAGTTCTTCAGTCCATCGGCCAACACTGTCGTGATCGGATCCTCGTCAGGCACTAGTCAGGTGAGTCCTCGAGAACACGCCAAATACTAAATGATGGGATTTTAACGAACTGCGAGCTGTCAAATAACACCCAGCACGACAATGACTCGTCTAGATGGCGGAATAACTGAACAGACAAAAGATATTTCTACATGACAAATAAGTTATTTAAAATGATCACTAATTACAGTAGATATTAAATGTTGTTTATCATTATGTAATCTTGTTGACGTGTGCACTTTTTTATGTTCAGCTAATTTCTGAACTTCATAGTGTATTTCGAAAAAAATACGTTCATAATTTATGCGTCCATTCGAAATCCTCTAGGAAAAAATAAAAATAGAAAACACTGGTTCCGATAAACGTCAAAACATCTCAACGACTTGTTGCCTGAGACGTTTTGCCGGCTTCACAAATCAACAGGTGTCGCGTCCCAAGAAACCGGCCTTCTTCTCTTTAATATCCCCAAAACGTTCTCGTCAAATGGCTTCCCTATTTGGGGATAAGGCGAGTGGGCCCGAATGGGTTTCAAAAGGTCTAGGAGATCTACAGGATTTTAGTGGCCACCTGGAGGGCCCGCTGAAATGGTTGACCTTCTCTGAATCCTCGAGAATGTCATGTATTATAATATTTTGACTATCACGTATTATTCTATTTTGACACTCGCCCGGTTGGATCTTCTCGAATTGAAAAATTCAAGTCCCTGTGTTGACATCGAAGAAATATACTTACTTTGGGTTTGTGTGAATAGGTGATGAATGTTATCATGATCGTTAAATTTATTGTTGTGGAAACCGTGATTTTTGATCTTCTTGAATGCTATTCGACCGTTTTGAGTTAGAGGTAGAAAAACGCTATTGGAAGATGACACCTCGACATCTGCCGGCTTGCTGCTGGTTGTCCTTCTCCAAAATCTTCAGTTTGAATGGAAAACCTGTTCTATTTTGACATGAAATTTTTGAGAGCCCTCTTTTGATAAGTGCGTTCCCACCGAAACAATATATCGTGGTTTGTGGGTGGAAATACCCGGAAAAATCATGTTTCTGCTCGCATTTGCCTAGATCCCGTAATTTTTCCCTTAGTCTATTTTGACACCTCCTGACTGTTTGGGTCCACTTTAATGAGTGATGAATGCTCGAAAAAAAAGTTTTTGGACATGCATTAAATTTTGACAAGCCCATTCTCGTTGAAATCGATGACACCAGGTCAGTTTTGGACCTCTTGACGAGACCTTTTTCAGAGTCTACCTACGGCTAGAGACCTTCGAGACTATATAGTTATAGCGGGATTGTTTCGTTTATATATTACAATATACAAATATACGTTAGGCCACTAGTTCGGCTTCATCACTTGTCCTACGGTTAGGCCACTAGTGCGGCGTCCTCACCTGTCGTTCGTTACGCCCCTATTTCGGCTTCATCACTTGTCTCCCTGCCAGGCCACTAGTTGGGCTTCCTCACCTGTCATACGTTAGGCCACTAGTTCAGCGTTCAGGCAATAGTTCAGGAGCGATTTGAAAAACGGCGATTTTTTCCACGTTTTTCGAAAAATCACTTTTTCGGATGTCAAGTTTGTCGAAAAGTGCCTACCGTACGAATGGCAGGCAGAGTGTACCGCTTATCTGCTATAGTTTTACAGCTTCTGACAGCAGAAAATATAGTGTTTGTAGTTTTTATCGTAATGTTGTCCCCACGATAAATCCGTTACACAATGTTCGGCGTAGGTCTCCACACAAAATTTATTTTATTTTATTTATTTTTAACCAACGCGGAATGTTAAACTAACAGGATTTCACCGTCGTTGGGTCATAATTTTTACTTGGACGGTCACGAGTTAATTGTCAAGTAAATATCGCATGACGCTTTACTGGTTAGACTAATTACCCCGTCGTTAAAATCGATTATCACCTAGCCTCGAGAGACTATTGAACCTTCTGATTTTGCTCAACATATATTTTTGTTGAACCTAATCTTGTTTGTAGATAGTCTATCTGTAAGGTCAGGACCTCGAGTGGACTATTGAATTTCACGCAACTCGATGCGGTATTACCGAACGACAATGACTTGGGCGATGTTTTGGATCTATCGTGATTTTGCAGGGTTTGTGGGCTTCCTAATGACCGGCTTTCCGGTCCGAGTTTCTGAGGCGGTGATTTACGTTCGGGTAATGAAGAAAGATGAATCTGGATACACCACGAATATAAATATCCGCTCTGGTTTTGTTGGGACGTTGAAAAGGGGCTCGCACCTTTTTGTGATCCGGATTTCCTCTACCTTGCGATTTACGGCGAGGTCGTTAACGTTAAGTTTATTGTGATTTATAGTGAAAATATTCATCAAGGCGACAATCATGGGAAGAACATCCCACGCCCTCTTGCATTCAGGGCAGCCACCATTCACAAAATGAGTATTTTTAACCCACTTGTTTCGGGACATCTAAGAGACGCCTCTAAAAATCTGAATTTGTCGTAAAAGCAAACCCTCTGTATGTTGACCAAGTCACTATTCTATTAGTTACTTAGATTACTGCAAAAACGGCTCCACAATCTGCCCATTCTGCGCATGATTAGGCAGGTCTGAGATCCCCAAAATGGAGTCATTTACTTATCTGCATTTAGTTCGAAAACGACGTCTCTCTCGACCCAGTGAAAGAAAAAATTTTAAACCTTTAAAAGCTCGAAAGTCAAACAAGTCTTTCAAAACCTCCCCGTTAGCCCATTAGAGCCTGCCTTCCAGGACCCCCCCAAATGAAGAAGAAATGAAATTGAATTTGTTAGACACAAGAGCAAAAGCTCCTACAACGAAGTCCACTGTCCTGGCCCGCTGACCAGGTTCGTGATTCAATCATCAACAGAACTCACTCGAGGAGGAAAATACGCCTGCCGGTGCGGCAACGACGTCGCTCATCTGATGTTGACGGCCGTGTTTACAAGGTCGCTTTTCCGTGCTAACCCAGCCAATTGAAACTTATCTGCTCGGAAACCCAATGATTTTCCCATACACACAATGCACGTGCACCTAATTCCCTTACGCAACGACATCAATTGTCTGAGATAATCTCTATATTGTCGAGTACTTCCATTCTGACTTGGCAATTTGAATGATTGGCTTAATGGTTTTTTTTTTCTTTTTTAAATTAGGCGTTTGACATGGTGTGTCGGGTAAGGCCGTTGAGGAGAGTTAGTAGCAATAATTCGTGCTCTTGTGCCAGTTTTTGGATTCTTCTGTGAATGATGAACCTATAATATTATCTATGTGATAGAGGTCATAAATTTTGGTCGACCTCAAAATTTAAGGTTAGGTAGATTCCATTACCTCTTTCTTCCGCCGTCGCGCCGTTTGGGGTTGTATACAAATTCCTATAGGAATTTCTTTATATCTGAAATTATCTTCAAGTTTCCCAATCCTCAGCTCTTCTTAGGGCCGGTTTCACCACCTCGAGTTAGGCTAACCCACGAGTTAGCGAAAAAATTCACGTTTCACCAGCTGTTGTCTCCTAGTTACCAGGACGGTTAACTTCCACTTTTTTAACTTGCGGATTTTCGGAAGTTACCTCGTTAACTTGAAGTTATGTTGTTGTGTGCTTAAACTGATTTTATGTCAATCTCTAACCTCAAAATAGCTAACTTGAACTTTAACATGAGGTTGGTGAAACCGGCCCTTAGTCGGATAAAACGAATGCAGAGCGGAGCCAGTTTGAAAAGATATATAACTGGTGGTAAGATAGGTACGTTTATGTATGTCTGCCTTGTGGCTGAAGAGGTATAGGAACCCTTATGAAGAGGTATAGGAACCCTAGAACCCGTATGAAGGGATATCGGGCTGGTTGCAAAGTCATAAAACCAGTTTGAAGAACTATTCCAGGTTCGACGTTTAGTAGAACTCGTACCAGAGCTATAAAACCAGTTTGAAGTGATTTAGGTCTGGTTAAGAAGCTCTGCAGAGCCATGGTTAATACTGTTTTGATGACCAGCTGAGCCAGTTCTAAGCACTACCTATAAAACTGGTTTGAAGACCCATAAAACCTGTTACGGGGCAATAAAAATGTAAATATCGCGGGTCTGCATACGTGCCTCTATGGCTTAGGTACTGATGGACATGTTGTTGTCGTTGGGGGAAACACGTTTGCGGCAAACAACCCAATTTGTCGACACGTTTGCGGGAAGTTTTACGATACGTTTGCGGGAATAAATATTTACAATCGAGCACGTTTGCGCTAACTACATTACTCGCCGTTTTTACAAGTTCTTCGTAATGTTCCACATTACTGCGTCTAAGTTTCTCCTAATTTTCATTCTTCTTCCAAGGTCGCTGAGTAATTGTTGATTTGGGTGAAGTAGAGCATGATGTCCCGATGTTCTTGGTACTGAGTCCAACAGTTTACCAGAAATTCGACTTTCTTCGCCAGATGTTTTCGAGGTGGGTTCGTACAGCCCTTCTTGATGGACTTGATTTTTAGGCCCGATTCCACCTGGATATCCTCAAAAGTTTTAATTACATGGTGTATATTAGGGTGTGGGTTGTAAAATTGCCGGTTGAAATCTGCGTGAAACGCATCTGCCCCATTGGTCGTTCGTGGGGAATCGAATGATGGTGGAGCTGCCCAAATATGCGGCGGAAAGAACAACTTTCCTCAATATAGTTAGTCAGTATGTAATAACTGAATGACATCCCTTCTGTCGTGGCCAGATATCAACAGATATCAAGGATCAGAGTTCGCGCAAACGTCTTCCGCTATCGTGTCGCTTTCATTGCGGACTGCTGGCCCTCAATTCCCGCAAACGTGTTACACTCTTGTCGTTTACGTCCTATATTTTTCTAATTCTCGGCAAGGATCTTTTTGTTTCTTGGAGGTTCTTTTTGTCTTGATTTTCGTTTTAAATTCTTGAAGTGACGTCGTAGTTTTCAACGTTCAGTACAGTTTTCACACTTTCTCCCACCTGGCAAACTTTTGAATTTTTGACGCTCGAATCTTGTACTTTTCATGCGTTTTATGCTCTAGTTTTCAAGGGTAGGGAAAAATTCTGCTTGGTGTGTTCTGATTTCTAGGTGCCGATATCCCTGATTTTCTTAAAGTGAATCTGTCAATACTAATGGAATGCAGTGTCCTTTCAGAGGTAATTTTTGACGTAGAATCAATTTTTTAAGGTCCCTGATCATCCCACACTGGTACATATAGGATCCTATATGTACTGGTTCCTTTTAGGATATCCCACTGTTTTTCTTAATTTTTGATTTTGGTTTATTATTCTTGGAATAATACACCTACGTAATCGCGACGGAGGCCGAAAATTCTGATCGGCCTCAAAATTTGACATCATCCGTTTCAAGACACGTAAGTTTACGAATCTATATCTATGGAATCTATAGATTCCAAAAACGTAATGTCCGTCCGCCGTCTGAGCCGTTTTGGGCAGTCGATTTTTTTTAAATCTGAAATTTAGGCAAAATACTCGGTTTACCATTTAGTTGTGCCCGCAAGTTTTCAGCACGATCGCTCAAATCCTCGGGGCTCTGTGGGGCTAAAAAGGGGCTACGGGAGGGTTTTTTAAAGGGTTTCGGCTATGGGGTCGAATGGGGTGTTGTTTTCGAAGTGTTTTTGAACGTAGAATCCATTTTTTGGGGGTCTCAGAACGATCCGATTTCACTGTGGGGTTCTATGGGGCTACAAATAGGATTTGTCAAGGATCCTAGGAGGTCAAATAAGGTGTCGTTTTCCGAGTAATTTTGGACGCAAAATCCATTTTTTGAGGTCCCATATCTGTCCAAACATTGTGCAGAAAAAAATGGTTTTAAAAGTTTTGTCAAAAATATTTTCTTAATGACACAGAATTCATTTTTGCCCAATTAACCTATCGCAAAAAATAAAATCCTTGTGCAAAATTTGCTGAGTTTTTTTAATGGCATTGATATATTTTTGTTATTTTTGGATCAGTTGATCTCGTTAGCGTTTACCAATTGAGTTTTACCGATATTGGGCCACGCTCTTTTTGACGGAAGGACGGGATTTTGGCAGTATTGATCCCGAGTCCCCTGGGGAACCCTTCCTGATGATTGATGAAGACCATTCTTGAGTGGAGGCTCCACTTGACACGGCCACTTGCGCGCACCCACCCCTCCCCTCCGCAACGTCCCATCTCTGTCTGCACATCCACTTTAGTCCACTCGACAGGCATTTCGCAGCTTCCCATTTCGCAAATCCACTCCGACGAATAAACCCTGAGTGGGTCTATAAAAGACCGAATAAATTTGCGGGCGGATGAAAAAAACGGTCCGAGAAGTACCTTATTTTTCCATTCTGTTTGTGGATTTGGGACCTACTTTTTTTACACATTTTGGTTTGCTTTGTTTTTTTGTTTTTTTCCTGAATAATCAACATTCTACAGGCATGGGAGAGTGGGGCATTATTAAGCACCTACCTAATTCCTCCAATTATGAATTTTTGGCCTCCAGTCGCCTCTCATTAGTGGGAATGTGCCACTGAGAAAATCGATTTTGAAAGTTTTACAGGAGCCCAGAAAAACTAGGATCTCGCTAACGACCGCTAATAACAGACTGCTGGAGTGCTATAGGGCCTTCTTCTGACTCTCACAATCACCAGCAATGAACACTTGACGACGATAACGAGCTGATAACAAAGGCTCTTCTTCCACTTCGATTTTTCTCACTTCTTCACGAAAATGCGACTCTCCTTATCTCTTTCGGCGTCGTTTACGACTTAAAACCATGGGAACGTGGCATTGGCTCTTATTGGCCCAACTGGGGTTTGAAAAAGACGAGAGGCTAGCCGGAGCGGGGAGCTTAGTTCCTCAAACTGCCGCTCAAGCGCTGCGTGTCACTTAACCAACCTCGCCTCGCATTTTTGAAACTGGAAAACCAACTCCAACCAAATAGTCACCCGATCACGAAACACGAAAAAATAATATGCTGATTTGTTTTATTGTCTCAAGTAAGGGCCTCAATAGGTAGGGACTCTGGTTTCCACCAAAATATAATTAGATAGTAGGTACACCTATAACTGTACCCTCAAAACTGTACGCCCAAAACCCTCAAAAATTTCGGACTTGGTTCGTTTAACACATAGCTATCCTTGAAACTATGCGTTTTATTAGGTGAAACCAACGGGACATACTAAGACATAAAATTTCAAAACATCTTTGAGCGGAGAGTAAAAACAATGCTCACAGGTCCTTAAACAGTTTTATTTAGTTAGGTAGGAACTTTTTTCTCACAACCTTCCATAGCAGAAACGTAAATATCACAGGTAATAATGCTCAGGTTATTTTTATTGCGAGGATATCTGTAAAGGCTCGCTTAAATCACAGCTTAATATTCCCACACAACTTATAACTTTGGAAAAAAAAAACAAAAAAACAACTAGGTAGGTAGGCACTCATTTAAAAAATTAACTTTAGGTACATAATATGTAAAATTAATTTTTTAAATGAGTACCTACCTACCTAGTTGTTTTTATCTAATTATCTAAAAAAAATAACTATTTATCTGATTGAAAGTTACCTAGCTACCGACTAAAATGATCACAAAATACTTAGGTAGGTAGTACCCAGGTGGTAATCTAGGTTACCAGGAACTTGGAAAATGCCTATATTTATGCCGGTTAATTAATTATTGCAAAGATATCACCAAGTTAAATCACAGAAAGTGTAATCTTCAACAGAAAGAAAAAATGTAAACTTAAACAAAATACCTAGGGTACCTATTGCCTCGGTATCTAGGAAACTTCAAAAATACCTGTGCCTACAACACAAGCGCTCGGAGTTGCAACTAGTGCATTTAAAGGCCATTTGACAGCTAAACACGACCCGAAAACATTCATATAAACTTTAATTAACAAAAACAACTAACATTAAATTAACAAAAACTTTAAACAGAATGTCGCATGCCGAGAAATGAGAGAAGGATTGCCGAACGGAAAAAACAAACATTGATAAGAGGTGTCAACAGTGGTGACACGCAGCGCTTGAACGGCAGTTTGAGGAACTAAGCTCCCCGCTCCGGCTAGCCTCTCGTCCCAACTGGGGTTTGAAAAAGTCGTGACATAGGACACTAGGAAAAACAGGAAATGGAAAAAAGAAAATTTTACACTTTACTGAAGGTAAACGTAGGTTACAACAGTTGTTCAAGTGTTGAAGTAGAAGTTTTGGTCATCTCTAATTATTTTTTCCCCTTGCCTCCAATATGACGCTGCCGACATTCATATTTGTGGAGCATGCTTTTCATCCTTCTTGCATTGAATGAAAATTTTGTAGTCCTAAACTTTGATCACGATTTCTGCCGATACTGTCCTCTTCTAAGTGATTTTTTACTCACCACATAAATAGACCATACTTGGCTAGGAGAAAGTATTTTCAACCTAAACTCATAAAAATAAAAGAAATACTCATCTTTGAAAACTTATGGTTTTAATGCTTCAAATAGGTAGATTTTTTAAAGCAAATTTTGTTGGAAAAATGTTGGACATTAGGAAAATGTTAGGTAGGTACCTATGCTAGGTAATACACCTAGCGGCATTTTTGTTTTTACAAATTTTTTTGCGTTTATTGAAAAACAATTATTCGAAATTCGAACTTTAACCCCTCAAACCATTGGGTCCCGCTGACCGCCGCAACTCCCACCAAATCACTCGTGAATTGCCGTCGGATCATACGAAAGAGAACACAACTCGGGAGGCGATCCGCGGCCGAGTAATTCGCCACGTAATAACCGTCGGGGGCGCACAACGTGCTGGTAATCGTTGCCCATAATGGGATTCGGTCCATTAAAGAACCTGCCGGCCCGGCTCATCAACAATCCTAATCTCCCAGTTTCAAGATTCTTCCGACACATCCTTGAGACGACCGTTTGGGACGAGCAAATTAGGAACGCAAACAGATGGTAGTCCAACCGTCCACGTTGGCCACAAATAATTTATTATCTATCACAATCACTTAGGGTGGTGGCACCTATTATCGACATGCTCCTATTATTCCTTAAATAATATTTATGGGGAACTAAGAAATTATATTATAATATCTTTAAGGGGATGTCAATAACAGGTGCCACCACGTTTTTGGTGTTTTTGTTTTTAATCTTCTTTTTTTTTTTTTTTTTTTCAAGTACCTATCTTATCGAGCTGCCAATTAAACGCTTCTCACAATCGTTCACTTAACTTCTTTCTTTTTTTATTGTACATGCTGTCAGACTCGTTAGCCAAGCAACTCACTGACATTGCACTTCCCACGAAACTTCGGTGCATTGTCGTGGGAATGCTGAATCAGTGGGTTGTGGAGGCAACTGACCGCACGTGCAGACAGCACCCCAAATTTGCACGGGGCCGTCATTGGACGAAAAGATAACCAATCAAAGTCGCCGTTTTTCCTGAAATACTCTCTCCACTCAAAATATTGAAGTTGAGTGGGGAAAATAGGGAAACGATTGGTTCATCTGGGAACTCCTTAATTTTGGGCGCTCCCCGTGAAAAAAAAAAAAACGGCGAGTTGCCCTGGAAGGAGCGTCTTTTTGAAGTATCCAGTGATCCGGTCAACTTCCCCTGGAAGACCCCGGGAAATCCTTCACGAGGAAGCACACATTAAAATTGGCCCAGACGTGTAATAGCCAGCCGTCTGTTCCAACTCATCATCCAATCGAGGTTAGTCCCTAAAACGTGTCCGTCGGTTTCGCGCGCGCAGATTAATTCTGTGAGGATCTAATAGGTAGGAAGATCTTAAAGTATCCTTCAAAAATCACATTTGTAGCCCCATTTTGGCCCATAGTGCCCCACGGGGTTGGGCGATCGGGCTTGAGTGCACAACTATAGTTTATAAATGATAGAACGAGTGCTGTTTTTTCAGGATTTTTTTTTTTTCTGATAAAACCTTATTATCGTGTCGTTTTACGTGTAATTTTGAATGCAAAATCTTTTTTTTTTTTTTTTTTGAGGCCCCACATCAGATGTTGGACAGATTCTGTCCAAACATTGTGCAGAAAACAAATGGGTTTAAAAGTTTTTTCAAAAACATTCACTTAATGACACGGAATTAATTTTTGCACAATTAACCACATATAGGTCTATATGAAGGATACTATACTGTTGCTGTAGTAGCAACACCTGCTAAGTGAAACAGTTAAATAAAACAGCTAAATGGAACAGTTACATGAATCAATTTTTTTTTTTTTTTTTTTTTTTTTTTTTTTTTAACGAAACAGTTTTCCTAAATTGAAACATTTTTCTGTGACATCTGTGAAGTTAGAAAGACGTGGGTTAAGCGGTGTTGCATCTATAGCTACGAAACCCTTTTGTAAAATTTGCACCGTTTTTATTAAATAAAAAAACGCTGCAAATTTTTTTTTTTTGGATTTTTATTTTTCAAAAAACATTTTTTGGGATTTTTTTTCAAAAATGTTATTGTTTTTTACATGAAAAATATTTGACCTCCTGGGATCCTTCAAAAATCCCATTTGTAGCCCCATGAAAGCCCTATAAATCGCAACAGTGAAATCGGATCGTTCCGGGATCCCCAAAAATTGATTCTACGTCCAAAAATATTTTGAAAACGACACCTGACTCGATCCCATAGCCAAAAGCCTTTAAAAACCCTCCTGTAGCCCCATTATAGCCCCATAGCGCCCCACGGGTTTGGGCGATCGGGCTGAAAACCTTGCGGGCACAACTAGATGGTAAACCGACTATTTTGTCAAAATTTCAGATTTAAAAAAAAATTCCTATAGGAATTCCTATAGGGCAGTTAATAAGTATACTGCCCAAAACGGCCCGGACGGCGGACGGCGTACGGCGGACGGACATTTCTGATTTGGAATGTAGACCTCTTGAAACGGATAATGTCAAAGTTGGGGCCGATCGGAGTCGTCGACCTCCGTCGCGAAAACATAGGTGTATTATTCCAAGAATAATAAACCAAAATAAATTTTATGGGAACAAATTCATTCGAGGCTTGGGTAAGTTTTCGAATAGCCTTCCCACCGAGTATTTAACTCTTTACATCCCAGCGCTTGTGTCCGCGGACAGCTCGTTTGAAGCTGTAAATTTGAGCCAACATGAAACTCATTGACTAATCATGCAATCGACAGACTTCGAAATGATTGACTGATGGGTCCGCAATGCGGATTTATTGCCTCCGAGGGCGTTGACTGGGACAATCTTCTAATTGAGAGTTTCAACTGAATGTCTTCTGAATGCTTCCCAATGTCAAAACAGTCGCTTCTCGATGAAGTGAAATGCGGCGTAGGTTTCACTGACGTCGCTCACAAGTTTTGCGTCGTGGGACGGTCTTGTGAGCAACTTGAACTCGTTCAGAACTAATCTACCGTGCTTTTGAAGTGTCGCTTGATGAGTTCTTCCACTCGTTTGGCGTCAAGTCCGCCTCAACGGGTTTTCCTTTCCTCTTGGGTTCGTCCCAGAAGGAAATCACCCGACCCTTTAGGGGCTCCTTTGACTTGACACACGAAGAGGAAACCCGAAGGTCCGACGGCTCATCCGGGTCACGTGCCGAGCTCGGAGTTGACAGGTGAAGAGGTTTTCCTTCTTGAGGGCACATTTGAGGAGGTTGCACTGCAAAAAGTACTTTATCCACTAGAGTGAGTTTTACAGGAACCGCAAAAACCTGTAGGTAGCAAATTTATTATAGCTCACTTCAGCTAGTGGGTGCTCTCGTCTGGCTCAATGGGGCTGTTTATTGTGTTTTGAAGGGTTTTGGCCAGAGTCGAATGAGATGTCTTCCAGTGTTTTTGGACGTAGAATCGACTTCAGAGCCTTCTGACCATCCCGTGGGGCTTCTAATGGGCTGCGTATTGTGTTTAAACGGTCTTGGCCAGGGATTCAAGTGACGTTTTTGAACGAAGAAGGATTTACGGAGTTTTCAGACCCGCCTAACTACCCTGTGAGGCTGTTGAGCGAGGGAGTGGGGTGAGTTGTCATTTTAGAAGTGATTTTGATCATGCAATCGATTTATGGGGATCCGTTCGATCACTCCATGAGGCCTCTAAGAGGCCTTTTGGTGGGTTTTGGCCGGTATGACTAAGTCCTCACAAGTCTTGTGAGTTGTCGTTAACGAATTGTTCTTGGTCGTAAATTAGATTTGCGGGGTTCTCAGTCCCGTCTGACCGCCTCGTTGAGCTTGTAAGTGGTCTTTTGAAGGCTTCTGGCCAGGGAGTCGTGTGAGGTGTCGTTTTCATAATTACTAGCGATGTTGAGCGTGCTTGGATCTTCTACCCTTCAGTAACTATACTCCTCACCCTTAATACCTACGATCTGGCCGCTCTGTACGGGAAATTCCTTCAGATGACCATCTCCGAGATGGTAATCGAGCGGCTCATTGTGCGTTCGGCTCGTAGAATCACACCACAAAGGTCTCGTAAAGCGCTAATAACTTCACTGATAGGCCCGAACCTTGCAATGGACGAGGGGGGTTCTGGGATCCGTACGACCTTGGCGCTAATGTGGGTGGAGCATGCAATCTCTCTAAGGCGAGTGTGCAAAAAATAATGTTTTTTCGAGAGCTCTCGGGAGGGTGTGTTTGTGTGTGTGCGCGCTGTTGAGCAAGTGTAATCGTGTTGAGCAAGCGACCCATCCGAAGAGGATCCAGACCGATTCGGAAGGAACCCGGCATAACCTCCACGAACCTTCCCAAATAAGAAATCATCTGTAAAATCATCCTAGCCGTGATTGCTTTAATCGATCCCACATGTTCATCATTGTTGCTGCCATTTTGAGCAATTTGAAGCCGCGGATTTACAGGAAAACGATAACACTTGCATACGAGGGGCACCTTCTGTGAAAACCGGTTCGGTTATTTGCGAGGAATTTCAGAGCAGACTCGAGAGGGCTTTATTCAGTTTGGAGTCACCAGCTCAGCGTGTCGCAGGTCGTCATTGATTTCACTACTCCGGGAAACGCTGTGAAACCAAAGTGGTTTTTGGAAAAGGTACCAATTTTCTGAAGGATTTTTCCGACTCAACGTGTTCCTAAAGCTTTATAATTTTGTTCCTCAATGCAAGAAAACCAAAACAGAGATGTCGGTTTTTTAAGCATTTATTCCTTCAAAATTCTATATTACAAAATATATTTCCGAAAATACCAAATGCAACGGTTTCCTGTGCAACGGAAAATCGTGAGCTGGGGGACTGGAGCGTCTTCTGCCTGATTTAATATGTATTTAGTGAACAATGTGGTGTTCATACATTTTTGCAGTTTTTTTTAGTTTTTTTTAAAAATTTCATCTTGTGCGCATAATCGCGTAAAAATCGTAATGTGAACAAAATGTTTATAAGTAAAGCAATCACTGTAAACACGGAGTATTAAGTCAAGCTTACAATGTACCTATTAGTAATGCGAGGGAAAGTAGTAATCCTTGATTAATTTTTTTAAATAAATTTAAAGGTAGTTACATAGTTTATCTTTTTTACTAGAGTAAAACTTATAAGCCATGTCGAAGTAAGTTACCCCTTTATGACTAGTCCTTGAGCTGCAGTGGTTTTCATTTTTAGTGCTTTCAACGCGGTCTACAGTAACTGTAGACCGCGTTGAAGTAGGTACCTACTGTTGGTAACTGATTTAGGATCACCAGCCGTTGACGATCATTTTTCTCACCAGCCGTTTTTCTCTCTTCCCCCCCCCCCCTTTTCGGGGGACCCGGTCGTGGCCATGGGCCGACATACCGGTGTCCAGCATTTGCCTCACCAGCCGTAAAATGATGGTGGTCATACTGTCTCTCAGTTGCCCACCAGATACGGACAGAACAGCTTTGAGAACCAGAGAACTCAACTTTGAGAAACTGAGCTTTGAACTCACTTTGATGAGTTACCTTATTTTATTCGAAGTTACTCTTTGACATTTTCACTAAAATCGTCACAAAAAAACCGATTTTCATGTGCTCATGCGGCATCGTAGCGTACAGCATATTATGTAGGTGGGCGCGTGAAAATGCTTCACAATGTTGCGCACTTGTAAGCATGCAATTTGTAATGGGTAGCGATTAAAAGTCATTCAGTACTAAAATTCCAAACAGTCATCTTAATTAAAGACTGATTTTGAAGCCTCAATTTTAGTGCCTACAAACTTCTATAGAAGATACATGGATGTTGCGTTGAGAAAGAAGACTTTTTTAAATGATTGAATCTTTTGCAATGTCACATTTGTACTTGGACAATAATTATTATCGTAATCTGCATGCATCTGTTTTTAAACGTCCCTCATTGGCCGAAATTGGATTTGGGATAAGTTGGCGCAATATCTTGAAGTTCCATGCCTTTAACCCTCAAACAATGGGATCAAGATTTTTTCCCAGTCAGGTATACAGATGTGTGTGAATTTCATCTTGAACGTGAGAGTCGGTAATTCAATTCGTCTCGCATGACTGATGCCCGTACTAGTAAATAAGAAGAAACAAGAGGAAAATCGTAATTCGAGTCGTCGAAAGCCACCGCCCGACATTCAATATCGCGATTAACACCTCCGATTTCCGATGTGATTAACCCCTTGCCTTGACGAGTGAATTATGTCCTCAATCATGCGCGGAGATTTGTCACGGATTTGGGCAGCGGGTCTGAACAATTTCAAACGGGGAACAAAACGGTTGCTGCGTGTTACAGCTTCATTACGTGGGTTTGTCATCTGGTTATGGACGTGCTGGTGGGTGTTCGGGTGCGAAACGGTCGTAAACGGCGTCTCGCTCACCGGGTCTGTCCTATCTGGGATTGTTGGCGGTCAAGGATATAAGTTTGAAGTGGATTTCATTTGAGGCGTCCTAAATGGAGCGACTGGAAGCTGAGGGTAGGACGGGTTTGGAGCTCTGTCGCCAAATGGTTTTCAATGGGTAGAATACGGTGAAGCAGGGTAGCGTTCAATCCACTATAATATTACCTATCCAAGCATATTAGTCTTCTTTGGAAAATTCCTCTGTAAACTACTCTTAATATTTAATTTGAAAAAATGAGGGAATTCTGACTTGGGAACTCTCTTTTATTTTCTAAATTGGCAAGTAAATAATTAATTACGTAAGTACAGGTCCCTGCTATTTGAGACGACCTCACACCTACCATACCTTGCCACGATAGCTGAGCGTTGTTATTTGCTTAGGGGACACTTGGGGAGTCACATCTTGAAAAATTTTTTTGGAATCTAGATGTTCGTGGCACGAATAAATTTTATATCATAAAAAAATACGTTTCTTGCTGATTCAGTGGTTTGTTGTGTAACGGAAAATAATAGGGTTGGTAGGTACTTTCAAATATTGAAAGAAAATTTACAGTAAAAGGAGTAAAACTAAATTTGTCTATTTAATAGACCACTGACCCAGTGCGAAACGGCTGAGTACCTTATAAAAAAAAAAAAAAAAAAAAATCAGGAGGTAGAAAAATGTGAAATATGCTTACCTATATACCCAAACCCCCAGATCGTCAATGTTATGATCGAGGATCAAACCAATGGAAACACAGAATGTGTTTTTCGGTGCCTAATTCCGCCGAAGGCTGGTGGAATACCTAATCATGTTACTTGAATGTCTGTAAGAATTTATGGAAAGAGACTCAACAATTATTTCCTTAGAATAAAACCATCTCATAAAAGGTATCCCAGCTAAAGAAATCTAGAAAGGATAAAACAAGAAGTAGGTATAAGGTAAAGACTTGATGACAACTTAATTTTTCATGTCACGAATATCCTGAGAGTTAACTATTTAAAACTGGTATAATAATTATTAATCATACACACAAAAATAATTAAGCCTTAAAAAAAGCATGAATAAGAAGACAAGTTATAAATAAATATAACTATATAAATAAATAACACACTTAATAAAATAACAAAATATTAAAAATATAAATGATCAAGTCGAGGTCTGCATTAGGGGTGTTGAGCAGGAGAGTGGTGGGGCGAGGGAACGTGATGGAGGGCAGAGAAGCAGTATGCCTGCCAGGCATTGCCTGGGAGGATGGACGGACGGACGGAAGGACATTTTCAATCCGCAAGACTCCCGGAAACACATTCTGTGTTAAATATTTAAACTTTGAGCAACTTTATTGGACTCGGCAGGTCGAAAAACATTAGGTTAGGGCCTATATAGGTAGGGCCTACTACGCTAAGGACACGTTTTTCGGCTCTTAGAACAGTAGCTACTGTTTTGAGAGTTCTTCCATTGGTTTCAGCGAGTTGAAAAACTTTGAAAACGCCACCTAACACTTTTTTTTTTAACTCGTCACGTGGCGGCCTCTGTTTGTCGGTTGCATTGTTGGACTTGGCAGGTCAATAAAGACCAGATGCAACCCTTAAAAGTGGATAGTTTGGCTCAGATTATATTTCTTTCATATTGCCGCTGCTGCCGCAGTAACACCGAAAATTCCCGAGGTCACTTTCAAAATTTTAGGTTGTTTTTTCAATTTTTATTTATGCAGATTGAGTCAAATTACAACCTCTCCGCGTTCGGCAATGATATGTTGGTAGGATTGATATGAGATGAATAAATCTATACAGGTATAAGAATACTGTGATAGGTCTATCACAGTGTTCTAAAAACTCTCAAAACGATCAACCAGCTCTTGCCCTCAACAAAACACTTCAATTGTTGAGTTCAATTGAAATAAACGTCAGAACAAAACCATAAAAAGTATATAAAAGAGAAAAAAAATCTAAAATTGAAACAAAATCAAAATATTATCCGATTGGTCATCGATTTTTTGAAAAATCGATTCGTTCTTAAAAAAGAGTAATCGATTTTCATCATTTATTTTGATGCCCTTGATTAAACTCCGAGTGAAATGAAGACACTTCTGGACATCGGTATGTGAAATTCTAACAAGATTTTGCACCAACTGGACGATTAAAACGTGCCAACTAACAAATGACTCGTCCTAGTTGGAGGCGACCTTCGTTTTTGAAAGGATGGCATTTGACTGTCACAACAACAAGAGGGTTATTGATTTGAAAGGGAGGAGGGCATCCGATTTGACGATAACTACCTTTCTTTTCCAGCGGCCTTTTTTTACGAGTCCTTTTGTTTAGTTTGTCCTCTTGGCGAGCCTCTTTAAGAGGCGACCTTTTTCACTTAAGCGGTGTGATTTTTACGCCGTGAGATTCGTTCTCGAAGATCACTTTCTATACTCTAGTGAAGTGCTAACATTTTGGTTTTTTGTTTGTTGCAGAGCTCAAGGCGACATCCTGGATCCTCCGGCAGTGAGTATTTTGTTTGAATTTTGGTTGCAAGAAGGTAAGTGATATTCAGCGTAGTAATCTTATGTTTCTTGGGTGTCTGTGGGGGGGGGGGGGGGTGTCCTACCCTATTACATACAGGTACCTACCCGAAGACAAGTTTCGAAATTCCTAAAGGCCTGTGTTCTTGAATTTTACTGGATAAACTGTCTTCTGGTGGCTCCTGGGTCATTTCTACCCGAAGACAACCTTGTAGAGCATCAAATTTCCTTCAAATTTCACTATTCAGGACTTAATGAATACCTTCCAAATCAAGAGGTACAGGACTTTGAAGATGCGGCAAGATTTAGAAATTCCTAAAATGACTCAAACAGGCAATTTCTGCCCGGCCACATTTTTCTTGAGCTTCTCGCGACATTCTTATGCGAATCTACTTGAGTAAATCTCTCTGTCAACTACTGTCAATGTAGAATACAAAACGAGAAGCACGAGCACCCACAGTTGATTAACAAATCAAACTTGTTTACGCATTTATTACTACTTACAGAATGAAGACAAAAACGGCCTAGACATGGAGAAACAGGACAACCAAGTAATTTTCCCCAGCCTGAGTGATGCGGCTTTGAGGCAACTGGGGTTGTTCCTTCAGGCCAACTCGGGGGACGAAAGGTTTGTATTCGAAAGTCACTCAAAAAATTAGCACGCCGGGACATATACAGTTGACGTTTGCCATTTCCAGCTGGACAAAGAAAATTATCACGCAGACCCGGTCCGATCAAGTCTCGCAAAGGGAGTATTTTGCTTTGGGTTTTTAGGCCGCACCAGGGACGCCCACCTCCCGTTTTATCGGGCCGCCTTCCGCCTCGAAAACCTCACGAGCTATCTCTGTTGGTAGTCGTGGAGGGCGACGAGGAAGTCGGGCTTTGCGAAAGGGGGGAAAAAAATCAAATTTTAAGAGCAGTCCAAGTTGTAAACGCCAAAAGATGTGGAATAATCAAACTAAGAAGAGTCCTGTAAATAAAGCGCTTCAACGGAAATATTTCTTATGCGTTTTCCTCCAAGGAAAAGATTGAGGGCGGGTTTGTAACCTTGATTAATGCCCGAGTTGGCAAATCGCTGAGTAACGCTATCAAATTTTTATAGCGTTACTCAGCAATTAGCATATATCGGGAGTTAATCGAGGTTACTTGCATCTGTTAAACCCGCCCTAAGTCATCAGCAGAGTCCACAAAATTCAACTATTCGAGTGATAGAAGTTGTAGGAGCACCCTTTACAACTGATGTTGAGGATGTACCTACGTTAATTTGAGTTCCTACTTAAGCTGAATTTGTATCACCCAAATTTTGTGTTGTGAGTTTAGCGGAAGGCCGGTGGCATGAATCCACAATTTTGCCGCTTTTTGTTGTGGAGGAAGATAAAGGGAGTGTGGGAACATTTCTTTCCTGGGCATAACACGAATTGTCGTGATCCGCTGACCAGGAAGAATGCATCTGATGCAGCCACCATGGAAGACCCACACTCGCCAGGCTCACCTGATATGTCAGGATACTGTGACGTTGCATGGTCTCCGTAAAGGGAACCGAGGGGATGCTGATATCCACCGCGATAGGTTGTGGCCGGTGTCAGTTCACCCTGGGATCACAGTAGAACTGATCTGTTGCAGCTACCTCAAGTGAATTGTCACTAAAGATGGCCTGGCCAGCTGACCCAGTCTTACACGGGACCGTGTTCCTGGCTTCCACAGTTGAAATGTCAACAATGAAGGCCTGAGCAACGGTCCCGCACGTCGGGACCATACTCACTTCTTAGTATGGAAAGGCTGAATGGCCAGTGGGAGAAGAGGGGCGGGTCGCGACGCGCTCCCCCCGCCGGTACTAACTCTAGCAAGCTGGCGATCCGCGAGAAGAGAGTGGGAAAATATGTCCAGATTTCCCACAGAAGTTAAGTGTTGCCATCTGGTAGAGAAGCCTGGAAGGTTGGACCTCCTAGAGACGCGGTAAAGAGACACTTCCAGGAAGGGTATTATGAAGGGAAATGCATTCGGAATGGGCATTCCCTTGATGAATTCTTTTATAACTCGTCGCAGCAGTGAAAGACGGAGCAATGATATCATCCGAGTTCATGGTGCCCAAGGCCTGCAGCAGGGTTGTGGAATATCAAATCTTTTCAGTGTATTTTTGGGGGAAGTTCTGTGCCATGGTATGAGATTCACGTTTGGTGGTCATGGTTAGGCAAATGGATGAAGCATTTGGAGAGGCTGGCCTAAGGATTACTGCCCAGAATGGTTGGACTGTCAAGTAAATTGATGAATTCAGTACTTCGGGTCTATTCCTCCTACCCGGGTCTTGCGAGGATTGTATCGGGTACGCTGGCTAGAATCGCAATATGCTCCCTAATGGTGTTCTTTGGAATCGCGAAGTCCATCGAACAAAAGTTGTTCCTCAATGCTTCTTTAGAGAGCATTTTGTTTTATGGATCAGCAGGGTGGTCGCTGACTCATCGGAATAGCACACTGAGAGAAAAGATTTTTTTATTGGCTAGGTTAAATCCGAAATAACCTCGAAAAGAAATTGAAACCACCTAGAATCAATTGATTCAACCTAGAAAAAATAGGTCCAGGTTAAAGTAACATGGAAAAATATTAATACAACCTAGACCCATATAGAAACAACCTAACCCGTTATTACCCGCCCTCTGACCACAACCTGGAATAAAAAAGTGTCAACCTAGACCAAATGTGAACTTCACATTTGGTCTAGGTTGACATTGTGAAGACCTAGAAAATATATTACCTACCTTTGACTTTTAAGTGGGGTAACCTAGAATTGAATGATTTGACCTTCCATATAATTCCCCTCCATTAAAGTCTCAGTTGTACAACTGAAAACAACCGAGAGATTTAAAAGGCGAGATTGCTACTTTAGGTAACAACCCAGAAGAAAAAGTTAGACTTTCAGTCTCGGTTAAAACTACCGTAGTACTACAAATAGTTTTAGGTTTAAAAAACAGTGATTGTAATTCATTCAATAAATTCCAGGTTGTTTCTACAGTACGCTAAGCGGCCGCGGAGAGCGTCACTGTAGGCGGTGGGCGTTAATTCTCGTTGTCTTGGCACCCCTGCTATTTAGCCGGTGGGGTTGAGGCCAAATCTTTGTCAAATTCTATTCATCTAATTTCTATCGCTATGTGCAGTCATATTATGACGTCACATTCAAATTTTTGTACTGAGATGGAAACAGAGACAATCCAGAAAGATAGTTGAAGTTGATAGAAACAACCTGCAATGGAAGTGGAGCAAACCTAGAAAGAAAAGTGGACCACCTAGTAATTTATTAGAACCAACCTGAAAAGAATAGGAAGCTACCTAGAAATTTAAATGGAACAACAGGGATAGTAATTGAAACAACCTCGTAAATAAAGGGACACAACCTAGAGAAAAAAGGGTTCTAGGTTAACGCGCCATGGTTGTAAATTGTTTGAGGTGGGGTGAGAACGTTTTTGTTTTAGGGTAAATCAACCGTCTATGAAAGTGAAAAACATTGAATACCAGGGTGAGACAACCAAGACATTAATGTTTTTAACCTAGACTGTAAATGGATGGAGGCGGCGGCACACACCGTGAACTTAACCTAGAACTAAAGTGTGGGGGTGGTGCATTTTAAATCTTGGTTGTTTGCATTTTTAGGAAGGTAACTTCTCCAGTATTTTCAATCTAGGTTAAATTATATTCAACCTAGACTAAATTGTTCCACCCTAGAATGAAAACCAAAAGAAATCTAGGTTGGCAGCATTTAACCTAGAAAAAATCGAAAAATAACCTAGAATAGGCCCTTTTTTTCTCTCAGTGCAGATATTGTGGAGACGGATGCGCTCTCTTCTAACTGCCTGAATCGGTGAAACTAACAGTAAAGACGTAAAAACCACCATCAACTCGATTGTCCAAATCTGGCGCTACGGACCTTTCCTGCATTAATTAAATCAAATGTCGTTAGGGCACCAATTAGCCTCATTTGTACGTAGCTTAATGTGATCCAGTTCTAACTTGTTTTCCAATCGTCGTGATTAATTGTTGGTGTTTCAGGGAGGTGCAGCTCACAGAAAGTGATGTCGAGGTAATAAACCATTTTTTTCAACACGTTCCGATTTGAATTCATCCATTCACGTCGATTTGTTTTGCACATTCGGATCTTGTTTGGGGGCTAAAAGGATTCGCCGGTTATGGATTTTGCGTTATGATGTTTACAGAGCAAATACACCTCTTTGGTGCTGGCTTTCAAAACCGACAAGCTCACCCTTTCCCGGCGCCTCGAGCTCCAAAACAAACTGAGGGACCAGGCGGAAATAAACATGACGACGGAGTTCGACGCTCTCAAATCCGTCGTTCGGGTGTGTAATTGGGTGCGATGTGTACAAACAGTAATATTGTTGACATTTTTCGCCTTTGCTTCGGCACATGAACGGAAAAAGCGTTTATGCTGGGCAAAAACCGTCACGAATCTCCGACCAGGATTAAAAATAACTTTTCCTCCTATAGGCCCGTTGCCCGGAACTGATGGGAAACAAGAAAATGCTTTGAGTTTGGTTAGGGAGAGAGAACGACTCCTCTGCTGAATATGAGTCGTTCTCTCTCCCTAACCAAACTCATTGGATTAGACCTCTGCACCATCGGCAAACAACCACTTTAAGAAAATGCTTTCCCATACGAAAATATTTTATTTTTGTCGTATAATCGAATGTTAAATTCATGGTGATTGCAGCTGCTGAGCACTATTTGCGTTGACGCCGAAAAAGCAGAGACTTTGGAGAAAATAAAGCAGCAGGTAGACACCCTGTACAAAGCGACTCTTCGCGTATCGAGCACAGCAGAGGTAATTTATACTACTAATTCAGACGGTCTGTATGTTTGTCACATGCCATGCTTAGATGGTAAAGCAGGGTTCACATCCATGCGGCAATCCGTCAATGCGTGATCGCGTCAGCACAGGACAAGCGTCAGGCAAATTTTCACGCATTCAGCGGTGCACACAGCTGTTCCTTCCCTCGTTTATTTGTGTTTTGTTGATGTTGATATGGCGACCACAACAACCTGGATGCGCAATAAGTGCGCAAGTTATTGCTGTTATCAATGCGGCATCCGATAAAATATCTGATTTGTACTGAATTTGTAAAATTTCGGATGTGTACTGTCAGCTTCGAAAGTGCTTCTCCAGCAAAACTAACTTCTTCCCGCCGACTGGCATCGGCGGAATCAGCGGACTGAACGCAATGCCGGAATGATGCAATACCTCATTGCCGCATGGATGTGAACCCTGCTTCAGTGATAAAATTATTGTATTGGGGGTTTCCCCAATCCCACCGCATGCTAGTTGAAACGAGGAAAACACGGAATATTTGAAAACAAATTTCATCAAAATCAGATTTACAAAATATATATAATATAATTTATTTGATGTTGTTGTTTCTTTACTTTAGAACGGATTCTGATGAAATTTGAGGGGTAGAAGGATTAGAATGCTGACAACAAACACAAACGGTCTCCGAAACTGGTTCCTTCTCATTCAAGCATTAAAAGCCCAAAACTCGTCGATTTTCACTTTTTTTTACCGAATCTGTTGTGTTTGCTGCCTCTTTTTCGCTTTTATTGTGCATAATACACAACAGTAGCTACTTTTTAGCGATTTTTCTAAGTAGGTACTCAGAAAAATTAATTACGTTGAAAACAGTTCAATGTCTCCAAACATCCGCCCTTGGGGCCTGTGGGGAACTAAAGATGTGCTTTTTATGGGATTTTGGCCAAGGAGTAGACTGAGAGTGTCGTTTTCGAAGTGTTTTTTGAAGTAGAATCCATAAATGTGAGGTTCCAGACCTAACCGACTCCACCGGTGGGCTCTTTGTCAAGGTTGGTGAATCACAGATTCGCAAATCCTATCCGAGCGTCGGGTGACCCATATTCGCACGTTAATCTCCCCCGGTTACTGCATCGTGTTTACCGTTTACGTGATTTTTGTCTCGTAGATGTACGGAGCCGTTCAGCAGGAAAACAGGTTATCCAAAGCGATGGACATCGTCCTGCGACACGTGGACAATCTCAAACAGGCGTACGATAAGGAGAAGGGCGACCACGAGGAAACCAAGTGAGCTGGTGTTGGTTAAATAAATAACAAGGGAAAACTGCTGCGTAAGAAAAACGGAAGATGAGCCCCGAGCTGTTTGTACAAACCCAGCTTTAATGTCACTCCTGGCTGTGGAATTGGACATGCAATGATTCTAATGTATCTTGGTATCGATACTTTGCTTCCGTTATTATCGTGCTATCGATCATCCTATATTTCCTTATTGAAATGTTTCGGATTCAGATGTTCAAACTTTCCGAGTTATTTTGGACTTACCACAGCCAATCGGCCATTTATCGGGGTCCCACATCTGCCCAAACAATGCAAAGGTAGTTTTTTTTTTAATTTACCATGTAATGCCCGAGAACAATGAAATGAAAGAACTAATGGGCGTATTCGAACTGGGGAATCGGGTGGTTGATGTGATGCCTGACTGGAGAGCGATCGCGGCGAAGGAGGCAATCCAACTGAGGGATCCAAATCATGGCCAAACGTGGCCAAAGTGGAACACGTCATGGTAAAGTCTGCAGTTTTGCACCATCCATGTGACTCATGAAGGGATTCAATGTCCCCGTAACCCTTGCATTTTTGGCGTCCTAATCATCTGACAAATAGAAACAATTTTAGTTCAACGTTTGGCAGTTTTGCCTGACAATACCGACGCAGGATGTACAACTCCAGGTGGTCCCCCTCCATTTTGAAATCGGCGCTCTTACAGCTTTCCGAGCACTTTTCTCCGAAATTCAAAATTTATAGTTGCCCATTTCATTTAGCGTTAAGAAACATTATTGAAGCGCTTACACAAGCATTACAAGAATTAGACGGAAGAGAGTAAATAGTGTAAAATGACGTCAGGCGCTAGGAAGGGCACTCCAAAAAAACTTTTATTTGATTTTTTGATGGAAATCCACATAAAGAATGCATTTCCCGTCCCCTTCGAAAAAAATGATAAATTCACCCCAGTTGCGTCGTCTTGACTTTCCCCCAGTTAGACGCAAATATTTAACCCTGTAGATTTAGATTGTCTTTTGGGTCATATGAAAATATTTTCCCCCTGTTGAAACGCACCCGAACTAATTGCCGCATTTCGCCGACGATGTGTTAGTTGAGAATATTCCTGATAGATTGCTTCTTTCCCCCATCACTATAATAGTGGCAATAATTGCCACGGCAGATTTTCTAGAATTTTAGGCGTTTTATTGTTATTATTTGTATCACTGCATTTGGAAGAAATGTTTTTTGAAAATTTGTTAATTTTGTTATTGTTTTCCGCAGGAAACTCGCTCAGAAAGAAACCAAGCCGGTGTCACCAGCAGTGTCGGCTTTGAAAAATGTGAGTGTGCCAAGATTATTGTGTCTATTCCCCCGTAAATGTCACGTGTACATGTTCTCCCGTTGTCAGCCTGGGCATACTTGTTGAGCTGTACCCCATTGTCTTCAAAAGAATCGGGCTTGGACGATGAAAAAAAAAGTAAACTTTTTAAAGAGATAAGTTGGACGGCTTTAGCTCCCAAACGCAATTTTAGGACTTTTTGCCGGATTATCGAAGTTGAACGTTTTCAGAACGGGAAGAGGAGAGCGTCGATAGCAACGCTACACCAAGGTCAAAGCCACTCAGAAGCGATACACGCTTCCGCTGTAAGTTTTGACATTCGATAGAAGAAAAAAAGTCAAACTCGTTGATAAACTGGAATAACTTCAGAAGTACTGCTTAAATATTCTAAGCACAGCGTTGTCAGACTAACCAATATCAATTAACAAGCATGATTTTTAGTGGCTTATTTGTATAGGTTTTGGGAGGATTTTATCACAATCAGCATGTGTCCAGCATGTTCTAATTCACATTGTACTCGTAAGTGTTGTGTCGATTGAAATGGGTGTGGGGTGAAATTGTGTTGCGAGATGTCTTCGCCAACATGCTTCAGTGGTGCTTGATACACGTGGACATCAGTGTTACCACATACACAGGCCCAACTTCACTCTCAAGCACACCATAATTTGACTGTTAGCCTCGCCAGATTCACCAATAGATTCTCCGTGAGCGTCAATTTGGAAACTGTCAAAACCCAGAAATTGCGAACAAAAAGCTGGTGTGGCCAGTTTAATAATGAAATATTACTCCATCATTTTTCGTTGTTGCCTGATTTCTCACCAAAGCTTATCTGTGCTGTTCACAGCCGCCAAAAAACCCAGTGAGTACTTTCTCCCTTGCCCACTTACTCCCTGTTCTCCCATCAGTGTTGCCGACCACATTAACGTTCCTCAAGATTCCCTTCATGTCAACATTATTTTGAGTTGCTATTCATTATTAAAACGTGAAAATGGCATATAACTGATAGTTAGAGAATAATAAATGTTGATGAAATAATTGGCATCATTGCGGCAACTTTAAATAACAACTCTGCAAATTTTCCACAAGGGTTTATTATTCTTTGATATAGGTAGCTTGTGCAAAAATAAGTTCTGTGTCAATAAATAAATAAAAATAAAAAACGTTCGTAATTTTTTTTTACTGCAAAAAAAAATTTGTTTTGAAAAAGTTTTTTTTTTTTTTCAAAATACCTGTTTTTACTCGGAAAATATTTGACTTCCTGGGATCCTTCAAAATCCCATTTGCAGCCCCATGAAAGCCCTATAGATCGCAACAGTGAAATCGGATCGTTGCGGGACCCCCAAAAATGGATTCTACGTCCTAAAGTACTTCGAAAACGACACCTAACTCGGTCCCGTAGCCAAAAACCTTTAAAAAAAACCCTCCCGTAGCCCCATAGCGCCCCTCGGGTTTGGGCGATCGGCCTAAAAACCTTGCGGGCACAACTAGATGGTAAACCGCTTGGTTTACAAAAATTTTAATACCTACTTTAAGTTTACAAGTATTTAATACTTATCTTGTCAAAATTTCAGATTTTTTAAACCTACTGCCCAAAACGTACGGCGTACGGCGGACGGACATTTTGGATTTAGAATGAAGACCTCTTGAAATGGATAATGTCAAATTTTGAGGCCGATCCGAGTCGTCGACCTCCGTCGCGATCACATAGGTGTATTATTCCAAGAATAATAAACCAAAGTTTGGCCTCAATGCTTCTAACCATTTCATCTTCATTTCTGGTTGTCGTCAAAAACTTTTATTTATTACTTCAATAATAATAACATTTCCAATATCAATAATTGATTGAACATAGTAATTACCTATTACCTACTGTTCTTATTGTCGGCATTGTTGGTCAAAAGTCATCAGTGTGGCCAGACATCACGCCAGCATGTAGGTAGTTAGTAAAATCTTGACATGTCGCAGTTTTGATGAGTAGTTCACCTGTCATTTCTCATTATTCCCGAAGCACTGTAGCCAAACCACCCCTAAAAGAATCAGAGCTGCCAGATATATCACATATAACATATTATGACACATTGACGTCAGCGTTTCTCGAAGAGACACTCACGCACTCTAATTTGGCAGTGTTAACACGGTATTCCGCATGTATAGGATTCTCAATCCGAAAAGTTTCACTCGTAGTTTGCATGTTTTTTTCTTCTTGTATCCAAAAGCTCGTTTTTCGAACTTTGGAAACACCTCATTTACTACACTGAATCACTCGGACGCAGGGTTGCCAAACGTCCTGGTTTGACCAGGACAGTCCTGATTTTGGGAAAAAAAGTCCTGTGCCCTGCCCAAAGAGCTACCAGGACGCTAAATGTCCTGGTTTTCGTCATTTCGCCGCAATAATATCTACTACTATTCCTGTGTCGTGGTATAATTATAAAATAAAATGCAATGATGATTTCTAGCCAACTCCACTAGTGGCTAGTGTCTATCCAGGACACAACCTTTTCGAGGATAATAATATTATTATGTTTATGTACCGCATTTTAATGAAGAAAATTAGTATTACTATTAGTTCCATGCGTAACTATTTGAATTTTCCGTGTCTATGTCCCTTTTTAGGCCCGCCTATTTAGTCCAATTTATTTCAATGAGACTGAACACCTACAGAAGGTGTTATTTGTTAACGCTTTTAAATCTTTGACGCAGAAAGTTTTCAACAAAACTATCACCAGTGTCCTCAGAGATTTGGCAACCCTGCTCAGATGGTGCAGTACCTTCAATGTAACCTCATTTAATATTAACTTAAAAATCATTCACCTTGAATTGAGGCTATTTACGGGTTGTGAAATGACCCTTTTTGTTTCTTGTTTCTCCTTTCATAATTTTTTCACAATTTTGCGCATGCAGCTGCATGACAAGAGATACTCAGTCGTTTAAGGTAAGCTAAGATTATGCGTATTGTATTTTAGTCGCTCTGATTGGGCGGCCATTTTGTTTCAGTGCCTTCTAAATAGTTTTCTTCTTTTCATGTTAAGAGTGGTTTCTTGAGGCGTTGAGATTTATTTGTATTTTTGTAGGAAGAGAGGATGCTTAGGAGAGGAAGTTCATCAAGAAGAGGTTCCCGTTCCCAACTTAGAAGATCCAACACCCACAAAGACGAATTGAAATGTGATTCACACCCCGACAAGTAAGATGGAGTGATTGCGGTTGTGTGGTGGGGGGGGGGGGGGGGGTTGTATCGCAAGCGTAAAATGTTTTGTTTTTGTTTGCAGCGGATCGGATGAAATCCTGCACGACATTTCCGAAAAAGTGGACCGAAGATCCAGCCGCAGTCACTCTCTCCATCCTGACGAGGGTCTCAGCGGGGCTTCGCATCCTAACAGGTGAAAAGGGGGTGCGTGGGAATCAACCTCGGGGTTTAACCGGAGGGTGATAATTCGGGGACCCTCCACCTCCGGAAGTTCATCCAACTCCGCCAGTGATCAACTCCTCCAATAGAAGGAATGGGTCCTACTCCGCCAGTGAAAGGAGCTTCACACATATTATGCCACGGGATCTCTGGATCTTTCCTGGTTTCTTGAACTTTAGGAGCTCTAGATTTCTGAATTTCAGGGTTGTCTGGATCTCTGGATTCCTAGAGTTTCGGATTTTTTGTATCTCTGGATCTTTCCTGAATTTCTGGAGCACTAGATCTCTAAATTTCCAGATTTTCTTGATCTCTGGATTCCTAGTTTCTGGACTTTTTGGGTCTCTGGATCTTGCTTGTATTTCTGGAGCTCTAGACCTCTGGATCTGTTAATTTCTGGAGCTCTAGATCTTTAAATTTCAGGATTTTCTGGATCTCCGGATTCCTAGATTTCTGGACTTTTTGGATCCGGTCCGAGGTCCCAAGAGAGGTTGTTTACAGTGCAAACTTTGTTCCTCGGATCTTGTGTGTTGAAGACGGACGCTTAGGCTGCCTTCGTCACGGGAGCCTCTGCTAGGATTCTCATAAACTTTCAACAGTTCAGAGGTGAAATGTCAACCGACAAGACAGGTGTTACACATGATTGACATTTGGTCAAACATTGGTGTTCGTCCCCGGATTCGAACCAGGCTGATCGGTGCCCCGACTGATTGTAAACAGGCGTTTGACTGACGCCTTAGTCCACAGGGCCTCCCTGACCCCCTCATATCATCAGCAAACAGAATTATGTCGCCTTGTTTGTTCTTAAATTGGTAGGCTACATCGTTTACAGCAGAAACAGGGTTGGCCTCAGAACGGAACCCTGTCTTACCCCACATGGCTTGATCTGTTGGTTGGTTTGGCTCCTGCTGCCGGTTTGGGGCTCGTAAAGAGGGTGTGGTGGAATTCGTAGCTGCCCTTTAAAAGAGGGATTCAAGAGGCAGTGATTTCAAAAAGGGTTGCCATACACGAGCAGACATTTTTGGCAGATTTCTTAGCGTGACAATTCTGGATTGAATCACTAGCCGGAGATCTATCACTTGATCGGTACTTTGCCTCATTGTCGTTAGTGTGATCAAATGTAGCAGATTCAGGTCTGTCAATGAAGTATTTCGGGCAGTTTTGAGGTATCTGTCAAATCTGATGTTGCCCCAAGATGAGTGACAGGCTTGGAGCTCAGCCTGTAATACAATGACGTGACTTGGTGGCTGCGTCGAAACATGTGCTTGACAGCTCTTGTGACGAAGGTAGCCTTTAGCACGTAGATAAGGGTTCGAATCTGTAAAAACTAATCTGTTTTGGGAGGTCCTTGACAGGGGCAAAAGTTCTGCTGGACCCGTAAAAACATGCCTTCGTTTGCTGAGAATGTAAATAGTAGCCACGCAACCTGCAGCTATGGAGAAGGGCAGTGTATCAGGAACTGGGCATCGACCACCAGAAAGCGCATTGGCTCAAGAGGTCGCTCAACGGAGCACAATAAACCACTAGGCTGCTGTACTTGGGCCTCCTCCTAACCCTATCTGTCAGTTATTCCAATCTATAATCTGGACCTTTGCGAGCACTTGAGAACAATCCATCCCTGACTGTCCCTGGACCAATAAGGGAGCCTCCCCTTCTGAATAACGCTGAATCATTGTTATCTGATGTTGTATGACCTGCTAATGTTTGTTGTTCCTTCCACACGTGTGACATTTCCTGACTGGTTTTCAGCTGTACCGAGGGAGAGACCGAGACAGACGACGACCTCTACTACGAAAGGGAGCAGGAGCTCAAGAAACAAGAGATGGAAATTCTCAGGAGGCTTCCCAACCGGTACAAGTTCAGAAAAAGGTAGTCATTTTTCTCCCCTCCCCCTAAATTTTCACCTTCCAAACGCTCATTTTTTTCCACGCTCTCCGTTCAGGTCGTCTTTCTGCGCCCCTCCCTGGGTCCTCAAGATGATGGCGTACCTCCACTGGCTCCAACCCTACGAGGACTTCGCCATGCAAGCCCGCTACACTCTCGCCGGCATCTTCGTCCTCACCGCCATCGGGATCGTCGTGTCGAATTTCTTCGTCACTCAAGAATCCTAAACGTCAATACTACAGTTTTTAAGCTTGAAACTTACAAGACTTTGAAGACTCAGAAATCCTAATCTTTTTAACTTATCCTAACCTAGTTTTTATCGCTGACGGATAAATCTACAAATTTTGGTTTTTACTCCTTTTTCAAATTTTTGAGAACTGCTCTCATGGACTTCCTCTTAAATCAAAACGTAGTTTGTAGTCAAATTGTGTAAACCGTAGTATTAATTATTTGTCATTATTTTTAGTGAATACAGAAGGAAACGCTTTATAATGGGGGGGATCTAGATTTGCCTTCAGATTTAGTAGGTCCCGGCCCACTGTTTCCGAGTGATTAAAAAGTTATTAATTTTGCTTAGAGAAGAAGTACGTACTTAATTGAATGGTATTGCATTATTTTTACTTTTTCGCCAATCTAGGAAATTCTGAGTGAACCGGGATCTATCGTAGGTGCAATTTCTCGAGGTCCTCTATTCAAAATGTATATAAACGTAGTCATTAAAATACCCTTTAAAAACTATCCCTTGAAACATTTGCCATTTAACACAATTATTACCCGGTATTTGTGTGAGTTTAGTGACTTATCTTGGGGAGTGCGCAAATTGGGAGAACGTTGAGAGGTGGAAATGGGCTCCTTGATTTTTTTTTTTGATTTTTTTTTAATGTTAAAATTGAATATTAAATACTTATTCTATAAAATTTTACTTAATCATGAAAAGTTAAAAATATGTAGCAAGAGAATCTTGAGATTGCCTGCTTTTGATTGGTTGTGAGATGCCAATTTAGCCAACAGCACGAAATCGAGGCTACAGCCTCCTACGACCAATGGCTGTTTTGTTTGATTTGATTACATTTCTGACGAATCACTCCTTTTTCGCATTGAAAACATTGGTCAGGCCATTAATAATGATTTCTCAGCACGCTCTGGCAGGTGAAATGTTCGTTTGACACCACAGTAGCTACCGCCTTTTCTACGTCTATTCAGAATCTCCAAATAATTACAATACCTAGCCCTGAACGTTTTCAAGGAATTCAAACCATCGGAGTGGGATCTAACGAAGTACTGCGTTCAAAGAATTATTGTCTTATTATTGCTGTTTTCAAGGAGTCCATTGGGCGAATTTTTTTTTTCTTTTCGTGCGACAAAGTCTTCATCGTGAGATTTTTTTCCGTTTCCGCGAGAAAACCCAAATGTGCAACTGCGAGCGAAACTGTAACCGCTGCTGGTTTCGGCTGTATTTAGTTCATCGCTCCTTCCGCTTTTCGTTTTAAAACAAGTAGCTGCAATTCGCATCCAAAAAAAACTGTGTTTGAGGACCAAATTGTTGCCTAAACAAAAATAAAACGATAATAAAATTCAAACAATTGAGCCAAAGTCCAATGCGGTGGGATCAGTAAATGAATCTGTGAAATTTTGTTCTTTTTTTATTATTGTAATCGGGGGGAAACAACCCGAATAGACAAAATATTGTAGTCTTTTAGAACTATGTGATTAGGACACCCTTTGTAGAATTAGTCGCTGAGATTTGGAGCGGTAAATTTGACATTCTTCCATATTTAGCCCAAAATTGTGATACGTGTGACAAACCAAAGCATTCCAGAAAAAATTGTTCAGCGAGAGTACAGTTACTTATTTTAAATTTCTCTACTTATTACAATGTTGTCCATTTGGAGTGTATGGATTGTGTTACATCCTACAGATTTTACTCGATAAACCTATATGAGAGATATTACTTTGGTGTATTCTTAATCCTAGAGATTTCATAGGCGTATTTATCTAGTTGTTTGTTACCTATCGTTATTGTAAATAAAAATTTTACGTTCGAGTTTGTGGTTCGTTTTCTAATGACCTAAAAGGGCTCTGGGTTGGTGAGACCATCCCCGTAAAAGGGTCGAGCGGGTTGTCGTTCTGTTGGGTAGTTAATAGTTAAGACTTTTTTTTAAAGATTTGTTTTACTTTTGTAATATGATGAGAGAACAGATATTGTCTGTTCATTGCCTTCGTTTGTGTGATTTCAATGTATCGATCCATAAGAAGTCAAGGGGAAATAATGTATCGATCCATCAGAAGTCAAAGGGAAATCACTACCTTTCCCACATTTCACCGTTGATAACTGAACGTGAAAATTTGCGGGTGTAAAAACTTCATTTGGCATAGAGACTCGATGGCGACGGTTTTCAGGCTGTCGAGGCTCTTGGGGTTGTTCCCTTTCGTCGAGGAGGGGCTGTCGAAAAAATGGGCCTTCGCGTCGCTCTTCTTCCACTCTTATTGCGCATATTGTTCTCTCCTAATAAACGTCAACACGACGCCGCTCAAATTTGAAGTGGAAAAATTCGTCCATTCGTGTCTAGTGCTGTTGCCGATATCGAGCACCTTCGTGCATTTGTACCTCTGCTTGAAAACACCCCTGTTCTACATATTGAAGCCCGCTACAGTTTCCCCAACCCGGAAAATCATTTTGTATTTGAATTTGCTCCCCAAAATCGCCGTCACGATGTATCATATACCGCACGACAATTTCACCCATTGGTCCACTTCTTATTCGTTCTTCTGCTCGTTCATGTCGTCACTTCAATTCGTTGTCGCTTTACAAATGAAAACGCGAGAACTGAAAATGTTGAGGTCAAAAATTAAAACAGTACCCTCGCTTGTCTGTCACGATCAAATCCACCAAATTTGCTTCTTGGCTAAAAAACTCGTGAACATTTTTTCCCCGCGTCTGGTTTTGGAGACGCTTACGCTGTTCGTGACGTCAGTCTACATTATATTCATCAAGATTTCATATTCTGGGAAGAGCCACTTGTGGTTTGCATTTGTGATTTCCGAGAACGTTCAGTCGATTTTCATCATCGTTTGGGCCTGTGAAGACTTTCTGAAAGAGGTAAGCTGACTTGATGGTTGGACAAAGAACTCTTTTGCAGATATGACTGGCTTGATTCTGACCATCGAAGCTCGACAAGCTCTCTTTCTGAGAATGCCATTTTCAATATGAACAATTTTTCCTTCATCTCATTACTTTCCAGTCAAGAAAATCAATTATGAATTCACAATTATGACTACCACCGTGACGTATTCAAACATTGACACAATCTTTGGGAACAGTTGAATGCTTTAACCTTTCAATTGTCGCTTGTGCTCGCAAAGCTTTCAATCAGGACTTCATTAGTTTTCAACGCGTTCATGGCTTTTGGAATTTTCCCACTCGGAAGAAATTATGAACCGTCAAAACTGTGGATTCTCGTGTCAGCTCTGTGGCTTGGCTCGTTCATTCATGCGGAAACCACCTGGAATTGTGAGGTGGCTCGAGGTTAACCGTTTTCGGTCGGCTTATTTCTGCCGGTGACATTTTCGGTCACTTTGTGCTCAACCGTGATCATCCACAATGTCCGCATGGTCAGAAATCCATCAAGGTACAATTGTGAGAGTGCTGGTGACACTTTACCATCAATATCATTAGACAGTCAAGCGAATCAATTATGAAATCCCGATGATGAAGATCCCAGTGACAAATTCAAATATTGACTCAAACTTCGGGGTTGACACATTAAACAGTATTGACTTTTCAAGGAATACAGCTCCAGTACTTCCAAAGCCATCAATGAGAACTTCAATAGTTTTCAACTTATTCAGGGCTTTGGGAATTTTTCCGCTGGGAAGAAACTATGAAGCGTCAAAACTGTGGATTCTCGTGTCAGCTCTGTGGCAAGCCTTATTCATTTATGGGGAAACGAGCTGGAATTTGATAATGGCCGCAGAAACACTCCGGACTTATGAGTCATTTCTGCAGGTGACATTTTCTGTGATTTTGTGCTCAATCGTGATCATCCACAATGTCCGCATGGTATATTTTCGACGGTTGATCCATTCTGTGATGCCTCATCCCAGCTGCCCCGTCGGATTCAGATTGAGCGTCATCTTCATCTCCGAAATTGTCTACGTTGTCTCCACAAAAGGCGGCGATTTATCCCCATGGTCGACCATCTTGTTCTACAACAATTTCATGATCCTCTTCCTTTACGTCCAAGCGGTTGAAGCCAAAGCGAGTCTCATAAAACGAATCATTCCCAACTTGAAACTTTTCCCCCACCACAGTTGTAACCGAATGATGGCAATTTGCGACGACATCAGTTACTTGCACAGGATTTTCGGTCCCATTTTATACTTGGGAATATTCCAACTCGGTTGGGTCATTACTCTCCTATTCTATGCAATGTGGTTTCAGGGGATCAACTGGATTAGCGTTACCGCGGCTATTGAACACGTGTTTTGGCTCATCCTCGTTTTACGTGGCATTGAATTTTTCAAATTTCAGGTGAGTTTTTATGGTGATCGATTTGCCAACTTGCTGTCTGTTTGCCAGCTGACTGTTCAAGTTCATTATCTGGTTTTTATTCACAGCAGAATCAATCTGTTTTTGGGCCGGGGTCAAACATTTCGATTGGTCTCAAAATGATATCTTGACCTTGATTCATGAGGTGTAAAGGGTAAAGAAGTATTACGCCTATTCGCCGTTTTGGACACTGTGTGTTGACTCTTGTGGAAAAACTCGAAAGAGAGCCACCGACCGCCACGGAGATCCCGCTGGAATCTGAAGAAGGCAGACTGGAAAGCCTGTGCCACCCACGCGGATGCACTGGTCACTGAGAGCCTGGTGAGTGATCGTGTGGAGGAATCTCTCACGAAAATAACCAGTGCCATAAAGAAAGCTGCCTTGTAAGTGATTCCAAGGGGACAGGTCATAAAGTAAAGGCCTTTCTGGAGCCGTCAACTGCAGGATCTGATGCTTGACTGGGACAGGGCAGCAAAAGTTTACAAGCGATAAAAATGTCGTGAAGATCTTGTAATACTAAAGCACAATGTAGCTCTTTTCAAGAGAGAGATCATCGAGGCAAAGTGAACTGTTTATAGGGATTTCCAGAAAACGCTGGATTTCTGTATGCATGGAATGAAGACTCATTGCTTTGTCTCACAGCTTGATAATAATAACCCCCCACCGAAAAATCCTGTAGGGAACCCTGCTGAACGAATGTAGAAAGTAGAAGATGTACCTACATGCAAATATTGTTTTCCTAATTGATTACGTACCAATATCAATATTTGTGTTGTGTGTGTCTTTGGAGGAAGAGGGAGGGAGTACTTGAATACCTGATAGTACTTGAGCACTTGATCAGATGTCCGGGAGGCTGTATGAAAGCACTTTGGGAAAACCCGCGATCTCCAGGCTGGCACGAAGTGTCGTTTTGGCCTGGAATGCGTTGGCCTCCGGAAATGAATTCAGGGGAATCCAGTATTGAGGTTGATGTGTCAACTACAACACTGGTTCGCCCTGAATCCGCAGTCATTATAGGAATCAGAAGGCTGCCTTCCCCAGACGAATTGCTGACACCGTCTTACGAATGTGTGATCTCCCGGCGACCACAGTTGAAGTGTGAACAACACTTGCCCGAGCAACAAACTCGCGTTTAAAAATAATCAGGTCCGCTGTCCTGGCTCCCCGGACGAACAATTATTGTCGCCAGGGGAGGCCGGGTCCTCGATCCCGATCAAAAAGTTGCTGCGTGATTATAATGAAAAAAACAATTGTGAGAGTGGTAGTTTCAATATTAACGCTTTTCTCTCAATATTCTTTACACAGTCAAGCGAATCAATTATGAAATCCAGATTATGACGATCCCAGTGACAAATTCAAATATTTACACGAACTTCGGAATCAATGACTCATTGAACAGTAGCATTGACTTATTGACTTTTCAAGGAATACAACTCCAGTGCTTCCAAAGCTATCAATGAGGACTTCAATAGTTTTCAACTTGTTCAGGGCTTTGGGAATTTTTCCACTGGGGAGAAACTATGAAGCGTCAAAACGGTGGATTCTCGTGTCAGCTCTGTGGCAAGCCTTATTCATTTATGGGGAAACGAGCTGGAATTTGAAAGTGGCCGGAGAGCCACCCTGGACTTCTGAATTATTTCTGCAGGCGACAATTTCGGTCACTTTGTGCTTAATCGTGGTCATCCACAATGTCCGCATGGTATATTTTCGACGGTTGATCCATTCTGTGATGCCTCATCCCAGCTGCCCCGTTGGATTCAGATTGAGCGTCATCTTCATCTCCAAAATTGTCTACGCTGTCACCCTAAATCGCGGCCTTTTATCCCCATGGTCGACCATCTTGATCTACAACAATTTCATGATCCTCTTCCTTTACGTCCAAGCGGTTGAAGCCAAAGCGAGTCTCATCAAACGAATCATTCCCAACTTGAAACTCAACCCCCACCACAGCTGCATCCGAATAACGAATATTTGCGACGACACCAATTACTTGCACAGGATTTTCGGTCCCATTTTATACTTGGGAACATTCAAACTCGCGATGACCATTACTTTCCTAGTCTACTCTGTATGGTTAGAGGGGCTCAACTGGATAAGAGTGGCTCAACTGGATTTTCCCTCGGCTTTGGTGAACATGATATGGCTCATCCTCGTTTCACGAAGTATTGAATTTTTCAAATTTCAGGTAAGTGTTTATGGTGCTTCATTTGCCAACTTCTACTGACAGTAGAAGCAAGTTCTCATTTGGTTTTATTCACAGCATAATCACCTTGTTTTGTGCCGGGTTTACACATTTCTATTGGTCTCAAAATTATATCTTGTCCTTCAATTTTTCATGAGGTGCGTCATCCCCCCCCCCCCCCCCCCCATCCAGATTGAAATCCACGATCCACCCCTGCTTGGGATCGCTAACTCATGTGGACTTCCATCTTTGCTGCCCCCGTGCATTACATTTCCAATAATGATTGTTCAGCATGAAAAATCAGAAATCCATCAAGGTACAACTGTGAGAGTGCTGGTCTTTACCCTCAATATCATTACACAGTCAAGCGAATCAATTATGAAATCCTGATTACGACGATCCCAGTGAGTGACAAATTCAAATATTGACTCAAACTTCGGGGTTGACTCATTAAACAGTATTGACTTTTCAAGGAATACAGCTCCAGTACTTCCAAAGCCATCAATGAAGACTTCAATAGTTTTCAATTTGTTCAGGGCTTTGGGAATTTTTCCTCTGGGACGAAACTACGAAGCATCAAAATTGTGGATTCTCGTGTCAGCTCTGTGGCAAGCCTTATTCATTTATGAGGAAACGAGCCGGAATTTGAGAATGGCCGTAGAGACACCCTGGACGTTTGAGTTATTTCTGCCAGTGGCATTCTCGGTCACTTTGTGCTTAATCTTGATCATTCACAATGTCCACATGGTGTCTTTTCGGCGGTTGATCCATTCAGTCATCCCTCATCCCAGCTGCCCCGTTGGATTCAGATTGACCATCATCTTCATCTCCACAATTGGCTTCGCTGTCTCCCTAAATGGCGGCCTTTTAACCCCATGGTCGACCATCTTGATCTACAACAATTTCATGATCCTCTTTCTTTACGTCCAAGCGGTTGAAGCCAAAGCAAGTCTCATCAAACGAATCATTCCCAACTTGAAACTCAACCCCCACCACAGCTGCATCCGAATAACGAATATTTGCGACGACACCAATTACTTGCACAGGATTTTCGGTCCCATTTTATACTTGGGAACATTCAAACTCGCGATGACCATTACTTTCCTAGTCTACTCTGTATGGTTAGAGGGGCTCAACTGGATAAGAGTGGCTCAACTGGATTTTCCCTCGGCTTTGGTGAACATGATATGGCTCATCCTCGTTTCACGAAGTATTGAATTTTTCAAATTTCAGGTAAGTGTTTATGGTGCTTCATTTGCCAACTTCTACTGACAGTAGAAGCAAGTTCTCATTTGGTTTTATTCACAGCATAATCACCTTGTTTTGTGCCGGGTTTACACATTTCTATTGGTCTCAAAATTATATCTTGTCCTTCAATTTTTCATGAGGTGCGTCATCCCCCCCCCCCCCCCCCATCCAGATTGAAATCCACGATCCACCCCTGCTTGGGATCGCTAACTCATGTGGACTTCCATCTTTGCTGCCCCCGTGCATTACATTTCCAATAATGATTGTTCAGCATGAAAAATCAGAAATCCATCAAGGTACAACTGTGAGAGTGCTGGTCTTTACCCTCAATATCATTACACAGTCAAGCGAATCAATTATGAAATCCTGATTACGACGATCCCAGTGAGTGACAAATTCAAATATTGACTCAAACTTCGGGGTTGACTCATTAAACAGTATTGACTTTTCAAGGAATACAGCTCCAGTACTTCCAAAGCCATCAATGAAGACTTCAATAGTTTTCAATTTGTTCAGGGCTTTGGGAATTTTTCCTCTGGGACGAAACTACGAAGCATCAAAATTGTGGATTCTCGTGTCAGCTCTGTGGCAAGCCTTATTCATTTATGAGGAAACGAGCCGGAATTTGAGAATGGCCGTAGAGACACCCTGGACGTTTGAGTTATTTCTGCCAGTGGCATTCTCGGTCACTTTGTGCTTAATCTTGATCATTCACAATGTCCACATGGTGTCTTTTCGGCGGTTGATCCATTCAGTCATCCCTCATCCCAGCTGCCCCGTTGGATTCAGATTGACCATCATCTTCATCTCCACAATTGGCTTCGCTGTCTCCCTAAATGGCGGCCTTTTAACCCCATGGTCGACCATCTTGATCTACAACAATTTCATGATCCTCTTTCTTTACGTCCAAGCGGTTGAAGCCAAAGCAAGTCTCATCAAACGAATCATTCCCAACTTGAGACTCTACCCCCACCACAGTTGTAACCGAATGATGGCAATTAACGACGACACCAATTACTTACACAGGATTTTTGGTCCCATTTTATACTTGGGAACGTTCAAACTCGGGTTGACCATTACTATCCTAGTCTATTATATTTGGTTAGAGGGGCTCAACTGGTTTAATGTTCCCGGAGCTGTAGTAAACGTGATATGGCTCATCCTCGTTTCACGAAGCATTGAATTTTTTAAATTTCAGGTGAGTTTCTATTTTAAATTTCTGCCTACTGACAGTACAAGTTTTTGTGCGGGGGTTTCCATTTTCCTTTTTTTTTTCTTAATATTGTTTATCAATATTTTATCTCTACTATATCGAATAATATCGATATTAGTACTGAATAATACACTACCTACACAATACTGAACGAAAATGAGTGGAATTCGTTCTGAGTTGAGCAAGGTTGCTCTGATGTGTACATCATTGGTAGCTCGTCAGTGTCCACCTCTGTTCCTTGCGAGAAATTGTTTTTAAAAGCAGGGAGAGTATCAGACATCCACAGACAAGTTTTGATGTGGTTGAAAACAAGTTCCGCCTGAAATATGGTTGTCCTTGCCCCAAGTTGCTCTATCTTTCCGAGCTATGATGTATGACAGTATACCCTGGCTCTTAGGCGGAAGATGCCCGAACCAGCTGATAGATCCAGCGACGTAAAAGACGTAACCAGTGAACAGTATATGGCGGATGAAGATTTTTCACAAAGCGCTGCAAATTTTACACAAGGGTTTATTATTCTTTGATATAGGATAGTTGCGCAAAAATTATTTCTGTGTCAAAAGAAAAAATGTTGGAAAAAAAAATTTTGGATTTTTTTTTCAAAAAATTTTTTTTTGGATTTTTTTTTTCAAAAATTCTTTATTCTTTACTCGAAAAATATTTAACCTCCTGGGATCCTTCAAAAATCCCATTTTTAGCCCCATGAAAGCCCTACAGATCGCAACAGTGAAATCGGATTCCGGACCCCAAAAAATGGATTCTACGTCCAAAAATACTTCGAAAACGACACCTGACTCGATCCCATAGCCAAAAGCCTTCAAAAACCACCTTCTGTAGCCCCATTTTAGCCCCATAGCGCCCCACGGCGCTTTTTAAAAAAATTTGTTAAAAAATTCCTACTGCCCAAAACGGCCTGGACGGCGGACGGACATTTTGGTTTTGGAATCTAGACCACTTGAAACGGATAATGTCAAATTTTGAGGCCGATCGGAGTCGTCGACCCCCGTCGCGAAAACATAGGTGTATTATTCCAATAATAATAAACCAAAAGCGGAGTTACAGTAAAGACCCTGGCTTCGCCGATCAGCTGGTGAGATGAAAATCGTGGGGGTTTAGCAACCACAACCCTCAAGATGCGCCTTTGCAATAGGTACGCTAAGCTTCATGTACACAGTTTGACAAACTTCACCCAAAATTGAGATTGCGTACTGCAGGATAGACTGCACAAGTGACAGGTATACCTAACAGCCTCAAACGCTCCTTTGAGACCACCGATCTAACATTTTTTAATGTAGGACCACTCATGAATGGAAAGCAAGGTCGAAGTTCGATGTCTCTGCCATGATTTGTTCACATTTATACGTAAATTGCCCATAATAGGGACGGTTTTTGAATGTTTTCGCAGGTTAACCACTAGAAATAGTACGTTTTTCAAACTTTTTATGGTTGGTACGTCTTCCTTACTGAATTCCCGACAGGATGACGTTGCGAAAGTGTAAATATATATATTCCTTGTATTTTTATTTTATTTTTGAAAAGTGTCCCTATTCTAGTTCACATGTGCCATAATAGGGACACACCTTTTTTTAAAGCTTAAACCGCTTCACAGCCCTCGTATTCTCAATAGGGACATAGTTATGCTTTTTTTAAAACCATTTTTAGATCCAAAACATAAAAAAAAAATTTTAATGAACTTTTTCATATAAAATTTATAATATACATTTTATATGAAAAAGTTCATTATACAATATTATACGAAGGGTTGCCCTAGAAAAGACTACATTTTAAGACCCTTATCAAAATCACAGCTCTCAGGGTTGCGCAGCCTCGGAGCCATGGCGTTGAAAAGACAAGACATGTTTCCATGATGGTGAGCGGTTTACAGGTGGTTGGTAGGTAAATACCGTCAACGCTATATTCATTCGATTCGGCATGGCTGAAAACTTGCAAATGGACCCAAACACCGGCTTATTTCCACTCAAAACAAAACGAGTCCAAAGAGAGGGCTCATTAAGTTCGGCAAAACCGAGATTTCGTCTATATAAACCCATTAAAACACGCTGAAATTACGTTTTTGATCGAAAATCGGCCAAAACAGCTATGTCCCTATTGAGGAACCTGGACACCCCTAAATTGCCATTTTGGGAAAAAACACTTGCCAAAATTCGCTGGTTTGACTTTTTTGAAATCTGACAACGGCTTCCCTCTAGTTAATTATGAGGCTAATAATAAATCCAGGTGACAACGATCACCAAGAGAAGTTTTTCGTACAAACTGACGAAGCCCGTTATCAACTTCCTGTTATCACCTCCCAGGCGGCAGGAGTTGAAAAACGTCTTCTTCTTCTGTTGTTGACTCATCATTAACAGAAGAGTTGACTTTCACCATGAACATGAATTTTCGTGTAATAGGACGCCGCCAGGGGCGATTTTCATCTCGATCCGCCAGTTCTGTCCCTATTATGAGCAATTTACGTACCTCCATTTCCAATGAGAGCACAACTTGCCCTTTTGGTAGGTACATTATTCTCAGTACCTCAGTACCGGTAAGTACCTACATGTAGGTATGTATACATTATCTAGAAATAATAGCAAACCCTTGTGAACAATTTGCAGCGTTTTTGTAAGTGTTTGCTTTCCACAAAGATATATTAAATAAATTTTATTTGTTCTAAACTAACACTTGGAGTAAACGAACCAGAGCGTGACAACGTTGACAAATGTCCCTGCCAACTGTTTGACAAATCATTTTTCAATAAATGACAAGACAAGTCTTGGTCTTTTGAGCGTCAATAGACTGGACAGTATAGCGTCAAGTGCCCAACGAAAATGCTTCACTTGTTTCGGCTATTTGGGATCTTTCCGGTCACCGAAGTATATAACAAGTCCAAAATTTGGTTATCGGTGACTTGTCTATGGATTGTACTCCATAGTTGTGCAGCGATTTATTTTACCATTAATTTCTGCAGGATAGTTGGAACATTTACGCTGCAGCCAACCGTAGATATTATCTTTTACTTGAAACCTTATTTCGACTACAGCGTCCACATATTCACGCTGCTCAAGCAATACCGAGCTCCGGGCTTGCCCCGGATGAAAATAGCCACGTTCAAGTGTGGAAAAGCGGTGTACGGGATGTTGTTGTTGAAAGTTTTTTGGGTAGTCATGGGCACAACGTTGGTACCGTGGTTGTTTCTTCCTATCATCGTCATTCACATCACGGTAGACTTGATCCAGATGCAGTACTGCCTCGCAATCAACGCCAAAACTGAAGAATTGTCGGCTTGTTGTAAACGGGTTGAATGGGACGCGTTGAGGATGTGTTTAGCAGTCGGGAGATTATCTTCAGCCTGTTCGCGCCTTCATGGAATGTTTTCTCCAATTATGTTGCTGGCAATAATTAAAATAGGGACTGCGATGCTGGTTCAGTCGTTTGACTCGTTTTATGGGGCACAACGGCTCAGTTATTTATCTGTAGTGAGCACTGTAGAATATTCCTTGTGGCTTTTGGTAATGGCGCACACATGCGAGAGCTGCACACATCAGGTACCCACCTAATAGGATAGCTCAACGTGTTTTTTTTCTTTTTTTAAGATTTTCCCCTTAACCCTTCGTTTGTCCTGCACTCTATTATATGGTGGGACTATTATATCTCCCTGGTAGCGGATGTTGCTCATGTCGACTACCCTTTTGCTGACCTGTTGAGCCGAGCTGAAGGAGTCAATCGCCAGGGTCTCGTAGCTGCTAAGTGGTGGCCTGACAGCCTGAGGTATGGCTGGATACAGGTTATTTTCTGCCTTTGGGGCCGGTAGGCAGCAACGGTCCCGGTCAGGGATGACATGGTCGAGCACCAACAGTTGATCCATGAAGCCAAAGCGCAACAGTTGGCAGCCTTGTGGAAAAATTTAAACGCTAATTACGAGCGTAGCTTGCAGAAACCAGCACTCGATCGTGTCTTCAATGGCGAACATCCATAGAGCCATTCGTTAATTCTGTTCTAGACGGTGTTTAAAAATGGGACCCTTATATTGTACTTTTGGTAGAAAGGGATATTCGAAGGCAACGTAACATTTGTCTACAAGTTCACGTTCCTGGATACTGCAGTTTGGTTTTGGTTTACTAATCACATTTGTGAAAATTTTAATCATCAGGTAAATTTTGATCAATAGTTGATGGTGATGTTGACCGTTTCAATTAATGTTGTTGGAAACTTGTTGAGGGTCAGTCAAATAAGACGAGATTTTTTGCCGACGTTTCAAGAGATATATTCTCCTATCATCAGGGCCTAATGAAATGAACAAAACACGAATTTAGACTTTGAATTTAACAATTGATGAAACTATATGATACGATACAAAGTGTATTAGACACGGAACAGTGAAAAGTGTACATAGAACAAATGAATATGATATAAATAATTTGGAAGGTAAGTAGAGCAAAATGATTGAGTGAGCATGTTTTTAAATTTTTTTTACAACATTCGTGTTTTAAATGCATTACATTACATTACAAAAATTAAATTTTACTTAATTAAATTTTAAAATTTAATTTAAAATTTAAAAATTTTAATTAAATTAAATTTTAAATGCATTACATTACATTCATTACAACATACGTTTTAAAAATTTTTTTACAACATGCTTTTTACAATTTTTAAAACATGCTCACTCAATCATTTTGCTCTACTTACCTTCCAAATTATTTATATCATATTCATTTGTTCTATGTACACTTTTCACTGTTTCGTATCTAATACACTTTGTATCGTATCATATGTATCGTTTCATCAATTGTTAAATTCAAAGTCTAAATTCGTGTTTTGTTCATTTCATTAGGCCCTGATGATAGAAGAATATACTCTTGAAACGTCGGCAAAAAATCTCGTCTTATTTGACTGACCCTCAACAAGTTTCCAACAACATAAATTTTGATCATTTTAAAATTACTTTGTAGCTTGATAGCTACAATGTAGTTCTCACTGTTAAACGCAAACGGCTTTGGAGAAGGAGATAGCTCAATCAATCCTGGCTCAAAGATTAATATAGCATACGATAATATTAATAATATTATGCTCTTATGTTTCAGTTTGATGCGTTCTACGCTGAGCTTTTTCGAGTCGTGTGGAAGCGAAGCGACCTGTGCAGAAACGTGAGCTTCTCGATTTCTATTAGGGGTATTCAAAGATCCTCTCTGCAGGCCACTTGGAGTTTTGGGAAAGTACGACAAAATTACTAGGTGGGATGGGGGAAGTGCAGATATGGGGTAAGTGGGGGGTATGCCTTTTAAAATCAAACTTTGGGGATGATGTAGATTCCCTGTATGGGTTTGTAGGCAACAATGTTAAGTTTCACAAAATGACAAAATGAGTGTGCTCATCGTTTGTAGGGGTTCACAGTGGGGTTATGTTGTACCAAGTAGCTCTACTCTTTTCCAATCCCAGTTCATCCTGCCTCCGGTAGGGTATTTCTGATGCCTGTCAAGGTAATCGCACACTTTAATATTGTAGTTGTATAGAACAAATGTAATTTTTAAATAACTCAGGGCACCTATTTTGAAAATAAGAACTACTCTGCACTTCCCCCTTTTGTCCCTCCTACCAGGAAAAGTGCAGAGTAGGAAAAGTGGGGAGGTCCGCACTTCTCCCGAAATGGAGGAAACCAGGTTAAGTATGGAGCATACACTCAATCAACTTGAGTTGTGAATTGTACTTTCATATTACAGATTTTACCTTTTCAAAACTGTGTGTATAAGTAGATTAATTTCCATCCGATTTTAAAATTTCGAAAAGTAAAATGACGCCTGAAACGAGCCCCCCCCCCCCCCCCTTTGCAATTGCAACAATACGTGATGCCTAGTATTCCCTTCTTTATTTTTTTAGAACAAGCTGCTCCTCTACCTCAAAATACGACCCAAAGTCAATTTTTCCGCCTGTGGATTCTTCACGTTGGGCTACCCGCTGGTGACATCAGTAAGTTCTAACCTTGTTTTATAGAGCCTTCTAAAATTGGAGGGTTAAAGGATAAGAAAGACAGACTGTTTACAAATTATTTTTAATGATTACTTTTAAATATAAAAACAATTTAACAACTATTGTTGCATTTAACATTTTCAGATCGTTGCATTTAACATTTTCAGATCGTTGCAGCAGTGACCGTCTACCTCTCCGTCCTCATTCAATTTCACAAAGGTTGACTCAGTTGTTTATGCACAATATTGAAGGTTGTTGTCGACGTACTGTAATGTAATGTAATACGTAATGTTGTAGCTATCAACTAGAACAAAATTTATTATATTAAATGTAGTTATTATAATATTAAATTTTAATATAATAAACAATATGTGAATTATATTTAATTTTATGGGTGTCTTTAATAATCAGAAAAAGAAGCAATAATTATTGTGGACACATTATTATTCTTTGAGATATTAACTACATGGTAAACTATATTGCACTTGAAAATATTTCAAATATCAAGCCATAGTTTGGAAATGCTGGGAATATATTTCTAATTTCAGTAGGTATTTTCAAATGTAGTAGTTACTGAATACTTTTGAGTATTTTAATTGTGTTCCTATAACCCCCAACGTCTACCTAATTTCACAAAAGTACCTAACCCCCTTCGCAAAGTTTTATTGCGAGAGTAAGTATGTTTCCCTCCAGGAAACCGCCATTTCGAAACGGCTTTTTGTTGTATAATACGATAGAAATAGGTATCCCCACCAAGGAGTCATACGAGGGTGTCCGAAAGACGACAAAATAGCGACGACGCAGTTTATTTACATGAAACGAATTTATAACAAGAAAATATGTATAGCGTGTGTACCATCCAAGATTATAGCAGATAACGTATCCAATATAGGTACCATCTCATCAACTGGGGAAGTACAAGCGATTCTGTTGAGACGATTTCAAGCTGCTACGTCGAAGAATCTGTCAATCAGTGATGCCACCTGGTCGGGTGTGTACTTGACGTATTTCTCCGGGTTTTTGGTGAACGGGACGTTCGAGAATCTGAAAACATGAAAATTTCATTCTACCATCGTTGAATGGCCATGAAAAGCGAGTTTTGGGGTTCATTAATTAGGATATGAAGTCGAAGTGGGGTGTCGTTTTCGAAGTATTTTAGGACGTGGAATTCAGTGATGGAGTCCTGGCTCATCCGATTTTACCATGGGGATTTATGGGATTTATATGGGGTTACAAATGAATGCGTGCCAGAAATGGCGCTGAAAAATTAGGATATTAATAGCGACGTCTGCTGGAGGCCCTTTTTCCGTGCACCCATTCGAATGTTGCTTATGAAAGACGTCAGGAGGTCGAATGGCGTGTCGTTTACGGAGATATTCAAGACGTCGAATCTACTAAATGCGATCCATAAATCCATAAATTTTCGAGAAGCCCAACTTCTCAGTTGGAACAGATGGACTCCACCTTCAAAAGTACAAGACGAAAATAAACAGATCGAAAACATAGGTCCTCGTTGTCAGCAGGCACGGAGCTGTATGCGAGGGTGAAGACGGAATCGCTGGGCTGACGGAGGAGGACGTCGTGCGTTGGTTATTGGAACTGGAAGACACCGGCCGCCAGACAAGAAAACGGAAAAAGGTTGTGGAAAGCCCACCCCGGGCTGTGACGCCAACAAAGAAGAACGAGGGGGTTCAGAAGGTTTTTGGCCTTAAGGTCTAGATGTGAGGTTGTTTTTTCTGAAAAGTGTTCATACCGGTTGTGGAAAGCGTTGTATTTGGGGAGAATGTACTCTTTGTTGTCCCTTTTGAGTGATTCGCGAAGCTCCACGTCTGGGATGGAGTAGCCCCTTTGGAGTTTGGCGATTTCCTCCATCTCTTTGTTGAACCCCTGAAAAAAGACGAGGATGTACCAAAAATACTATTTCGGCCGTGAATAATTATTATTGCTATTTTGCCAACTTACAGCAAACCGCTCTTTGATGACGCTTCGGTCCTTGTCCTTCATACGTGTTGGGGCTATTTGAACATCATCCAAAGTTGAGATAAAAGTTAGTGCTTTGGTCCAACTGCAATAAACGATCAATTTTTCAAAACCAGTCCGTCAAATGAGCGTAAAACGTACATCCAGCACATACCTGAGTTGATAAGCTTTCTTATGGGATACGATCATGTCCAGGTAGGTTTGCTCGCAGTCGGGTTCGCAGGTGGAGACGAGAGCGAGAAGAGACGACCTCTGCAGGGCTTTCAGTACATGGTGACAGTTGTTCAAGCGGAAGATGGCTTTGACGCCGGGCTCGTAATATGCTTCCGATTTGGAAATCAGAGTGCAATTCAGTTGAGAGAGAACTTTTTCTGAAACAAAAGAAAGGCAAACGCTGCGTGAGCATACGGGCTGCCATGGAAAAAGAAACTGCGGAAAAAGCGGAAAAGAAACTAACTGATGTAAACGGCTAGGCTGTTCTGGTTGTTCGTGTAGGGCTTTGCGAGGACGCCTTCGAGGACCTCTTTGTAGTCTGCCAGATGGGACACGAGGACTAGGATGTTGCTCGTCAATTCGGCTACTGTGCCGTCTTTCGGAAGGCCAGACGAGGAATCGTTCCGCAAGCTTTCCACCACTTCTTCGAGACCTTTCGCCGCCTGAAATATTGGTCAACATTCGTCTTGACAGAGCATTTCTACGCTTGCGATTAATTTTTTTGCCTCACATCCTCCTGAGAGTTGCGGTCTAAATTCGACAAAATCGTACTATTATACACCTGTTCGTTCCATTGCTGGTAGACTTCCCTAAAACTTACCGTGGAATGTAATGTGTTCAAGATGGAGTTAAACTGGGACCGAACGTTGTAGTCACAGCCTTCCACAGTCTTTTCGAACTCTGGCTTGATGGCGTTCAAATTCTTCAGAATGGCCAGCACAACGAGGACGGAACCAAATTCATGGCGGCCGATACACCTTTTCGCGCGCGTGGCTATGTTCTGAAAAAAAAAAAAAATGGACATTTTATTTAGTTACCTACCTGCTGACCCATGCTTTTCCAACCCTCTGCGGAGATCGCACCTATCACCTCGGAAACATCCCCCCTCCCTCACACTTTCTCAACATCCCTTGAACTGGTCTTGCTCCTACTTTATTAGAGCCAATGTTTTGTTGGTTTCAGAATTTTCGCGTACTATGCTCGCTGAGCTGAATTTTTCAAAAACGTTTTCAAAATTTTCCGACCGCAAGAAGTATTCTAGAATAAAGATGCTCAAATGTAGGTCACTCGCCTCCTCTTCGTGTTGCAGCTCTACTATAATAGACTAGTGGGCGACCCCCGGCTACGCCAGCCAACCCCCGATTTTTCCACCTGGCTTCAGACCCAACCACTCCCTTTCCCAAGTTCATCATGCATTTTCCCTTAAAGACATGCCAGATTATGGTTGGGCAAAGCCCCCCCCCCCCCCCCATATAATATAACCTAAAAATTAGGCTGAATATTATTCAGACTAATTTTTAGGTTATTACGAATTCCTAGAAAAGGGAGTCCTTGATGGGGAGGGGATGGGGCTCCTCATGTTTCCCCTTCTTCATCCCCACCCTTTCACAGCACCGCCATATTGTTGTTGTGAACATTTTATTTCGTGGGATTTTTTGTTACCTACGACCTCCCCCCCTCCAACGTTTGACACCCCGCGGGGCCTTAGACATCCCACTCCCTCACACCTTCCTCACCAACATCCTTTCAACTCGTCTCGCTCCCCAAATTTTTCAAATTTATCCGACCGCTAGAAGTCCCTTAGAATAAAGATGGTTCTCCTCCGTCTCCTCATGTTGCAGATTTAATATAGGTAGTAGAAATGACTTGAAAGAGTTGAAAGAATGCCGTGTACACAAATTATTTCGCAGACATCAAAAAAGGTCCGGGTAAAGCGAAAATCTGCTTTCAACCATCTACTTCCTCAGACCAAGGTGATTCTCATTACCCGCTCATCCGAGGTCGGTAGCATGGTTAGCATGGTCACAGTTAACTGCGGGTTAATATCATTTGACAATTCAGCAGTTAGAAATTTCTCACAATACCTCTCCATCGTGCACAATCAAGTCGATGGAATCCTGGACGACATTCTGGAAAACCTTGTTATGGTGCGCTGTTGGGATTATGTTCCCCATGAGATTTTTCTCGATGGACATCAATTTCTGCACAGCGATCACGCACATGAGGTAAGTCTCCATTTCTTGCTCGTCGATAACATCTTCTCTGTTTTCTGAAGAAAATTAAAGGGAAGTTAAATCAAAGGCTAAGCTTAGTGCGGATGAAAACAAACAGTTTCTCAGACATACAGTCTCACTCCGCCTCGATTTAAAATACAAAATAACAGTGGAAGGGGAGGGTATTTAGAACCAATTTGGATTTCATAGAAATTGGTCAAAACAACAAGATAGTATTGATTAATATGCAGAATACAAGGGACACATTTCTGAAAAATGCGATTTTGAGAAAAGTCCATTGAGAGATACTCCAAGACCAACTCTTCGCGTAGCTTCAATGGGCATATTTCTGACTGCTCTGGTTGCCACTAGAGAGCAAGTTAAGCCTTTCTCATTTTCGAAAAAAATGGTTGGGAGGTTGCCCCTATAAGGGACGCAAGATAGAGCGTGCCTGAAAAATCATTATTCCTTTTTTTTTTTTTAAATTGTGTTTGACTCCTTATGATTTTAATGGTTAATAAAATTATTCAAATTACTAGGAGTAATGCAATAAATTACATTTCAAATTCCGCAAGTTGTTCTTAGTCGTAGTTTCGAGTTGTGGCGATTGCTGACTCGGTCTTTGCTAACAAGGATTATTATGCTCAAGTTTTCCTACATAATGGTAGAAATTAAGCAGTCATTTATCAAATTCATTAATAATTCCCTGTCCCTGAATTAGGTTTATTATTCATCTGCTTATTTTTGGTGGAAGCAGTTTCTTTCTGAAAACGATTTGGTGCCTAAGACTGACAACTACAACAACTGTGATATGAGCCAATAACGTTGATGGTAATAATAATTTCCTGGTGGTACAGTAAACGATTGTGATTTTACTGCTAGCAGATTGAAAAAAATGTAAACTTGATGCACTGACTGCGCCATCTCTTATTGTAGAAACTCGACAGACACCCGTACTCTTGAATCTTCAGATGATAAGCCCGTTAGTTTATTCAGTTGGTGGTAATTACCGAAAGCTAATGTCCCTCGGCGACCTCCAAGCGTGAGACCCGTCGAGCTCTCCAAAGTTTGCGAAGCCTTCAAGAGCATTTTGTTTGCCTTCTTTTCAAAAACTGCGGTGATCCTTTTTGAAGCGCTTCTCCCCGAAGTGTCATGGCGGCTTTGAAATTTGGGCCTCTACAAAGAGAAATACAAATAGAATGAAAGAGTATTGTGTTTAGGACGTTAACGGAAACTAAAAGCAACCGGCTAACCATGTTTGGGGAGTGATGGCCGCTGTTTGACTTCTCCTGGTCGACCAGATGCTTGATGCTCTTCAACATGGCGTCACTCCGGGCCCGACTGTAATGGTCTAGAACAAGCGTGTTCCCCTGGGCCAACAACCAGGAGCACATCGTAGACAACTCCGAAGAGACAGTCTCGTTAATCCCTCCAAAACTCCCCAAAGAGATATCGTCACCGCTAACTGTGAAACGATGCAGGAAAATCAAATCGGTGTGTCATTGTATCCTATTCAATAAGTACAACACTGCAAAGGTAAACTGTTTTTATGCAATCTTAGACAACTCATTACATGCCACACCAAGACAAAAATGGATGGGGAAAACAGTTAGTTAGTTGATGATGATAACTGAGTCTGTAGAGTTGCATTGTTTAAATCAATGTCGAAGATGACGTCATCCAAATCTGAAATTTAAGTTCCCATCCATTCATATTAGATTATAAGTCTGCCAGTTTTGATGACGAGGTAAATTTGAAAAATTCTCCGACATAGGGGCTGTCCAATCTTGTGTTGGTGAGTGAGATGATGTGGTCCTGGCTAGGGGCGAGACATTTTTTGCTCCCCAGTTTCGGAAGTAAGCACGACTAGGGAGCCGATTTTATTCCTCGCCAATTTCGAATATATTCTGGGCTTTTAGGTATTTTCAACATCCACAGGTTCGAATTGGAATCTCTACGATCGGGAGTGTTTCATGAGTTTGAAATTTAAATTAATCATAAGTCTTGACTGATTATTCATATCAAATATTGGTAAAATTTTGGTATTGGGCCCCTGTCAAAAGAGGCTGAGTCTCCTTCCCATCTTCTTCCTCGCTAATGTTGAATACATTATACACAAATGGGTGGGCGAAGCGAGCCCCCCTGTCCGAGAAAGTGGCCGTGCGAGGCGAGCCCCCCCCCCCCCCCCTCTGACCATAAGGTATAACAGCACACACCTATCACCTCACGTCTGCCTACGTCTCACGTCACCTACACGTTTGCCAGGCGTGTAGGCAGTAAAACGTACTCTGGCATGGCTGTCCCTTTGATGGAAACGACAGACGGACGACACGTCCAAGACTATCATGTTTTTTATGTATTTCCGAAGATATAATCATTTGTAGGTACAAACTTATTCTTTGTATTAATGCTTTATTGTGATGACTTGTTCGTATTGGCCTAGGTACCTGTTTATAACAATAACCATGTTTTCTATCTACCTATCAAACTAGGCCATTCAAAATTAGGAAGTTTTGGGGGCTTTATAGTGTACGTCTATCAGACGTGTGAGCGATAAAAACGGGTTGAATCCTCACGGTGGTAGTCTAGGGTTAAAACATCAATTCCCTCGTGAACGCACGAACAGACACGATGGATGCTCAACGTTCCACGAACCAAGTCTTACTCATTTTGGTTCTTTTCCTTTCGGGATAATCTTTCAAAGACCAAATTTGAAAAGAATTCCGGCGGACGGGCTGTGTCGGAACGAAATTCCAACTCTCCGTGAAAGCCGAACGAGGTCGACAGTGTCTACGGGCACCAACGAGGCGAGTTGAACTTGCTGATGGATGGAAACCGGAAAAGAGGGCGTGCAACACCTCTTCAACTGAAGAATCACAACGGAAATCAGAAGCGTTTCTGCAATTTTCAAATCCAAAGCGCCTTTGTACATCAGACACTCCTTTTCCACTTTTTCGTCTTACCATCATCCGTTGCTACCAAATCTAAAAGAGTGATGGGCGGTATGGAACGGCTGTGTTTTTGTAGGGTTTCCTTGAATTCCCTTAGAAGAATGTCAATCCCTATGTTGAAACAGGAATTCTGAAAACAATAGAAAACTATTACAATAAAATTTATTGAACCAAAACCCAAAAGCTCAATAGAGAAGTTGCCATGATCAACAGAGTATCTTGAAAAAAATCCTCTATAAGCTAGGATTACCGGTACAGGAGTTTGGTTCGGGTTTAGTTATCTATTAAAAGCAAAATTTGCCATTTAATGAAGCATGAACGGCAAGGGCATGAAGATGTTTGAGAGTAGGACACGAAGCTCCTAGGAACCGGCTAAAAAGAGAAAATCAACGCAAAAACACATTCTGTGTCCTACTGATTTGTAAAAAGAAACAACCCGGGGGGTCCATGGGGCGGACCATTGCGAGGCGGGCCAATTTCTTTTTTCTTTTTTTTCATAAAAAAGTTACCGAAAACGCTGCAAATGTTACACGGGGCTTTTGTATAAACTGAGCAAAAATTAACTCAATTACAATAAAATATGATTTTTTTAAAAATAATTCTATTTTAAATTAAAATTTAAAAAAGAACATTTATTTGTGCACAGATTTTAGACAAATGTGGGACCCAAAATAATGGATTCTGCGACCAAAATTATTCGGATAACGAAACCACCTACGACCTCTAGGCGTCCTTCAAAAGCCCTTTTTGAGCCCTATGAAAGCCACTGCGAAATCGAATCGTTCCCATAACTGGATTCTACGTCTAAAACTTCGAAAACGCCACACAACTCCACACCAAGGCCAAACACCTTCGAAAAGCCCTCCCGTAGCCCCTTTATAGCCCCACACAGAAGGGGAGCTTTAAGCTATCGGACTGAAAACCTTGCGGAAGGACAAATTTGGAGGCAGATTTATGACTCCCGTCTCGAAATCCGCCTGACCAAGGTTGCCTCCTCTTTAGCGCTAAAACCAAGTTTTAAATTTTGGTGTAACTGGGCCTAAGAATATCAAGGTTTACAGAGAATTTTTTTTGTAGACCAAGCAACTTCTTTAGGTTCACCTACTATAATATATTATCTCACTAAAACTCACCACGTTGGCCAACTCGACGCTCTGCGGATTGTTCTTTTCGAAATACGACAACGCATTTTTCAACCTGTTGAGGACGGCGATGTAGTCTTCCAAAGATTTTGCAGAAGGGCCAGCTCTCACAGATGCGTCAACTTCTTCGACAACACTGTAATACCCGATGACATTGTCCATGGCCCCAAGCGCCTTTTCGATATCTGTAACGACCCACCGTTGACATTTTCTGTCCCATATGTAAAACATACAAAGCATAAATTGAATGCATGTGGCACAAGGATTTAACATGCCGAAAACATCCCCATTTGTGCTACATTCTTACTTTGTTGTCTCCTTTGGAGGTTTTCGGTCTCATTGTACACTGGCAGAATGGTCTCCTCCAATCGGGCCAAACGGCTTTCGAAGGACGAAAGGATATTGACCATCCCATTGGTGATTTGGTTGCTCCGTACTACATTTTCCCGAATGAGTCGCAGTTTGTCTATTTCCTGCAAAACACGTAAAGAAAGCCGTGGAATGCTCGTGCCATTTTACATACGTCCTCAGACGCGCGACGTCAAAATCAAACGCAGATCAAACTTTGAATATTGTTTTAACGAGATGTAATAGTAGGACTCGAGACGCTTCGTGAAAGGTATACCTAAGACGAAAAAAATTGCTGCCACACCGTACCTTCTGCAATTTGTCCCCCACTTCGAATCTCCTGTCACTCGATTCCCCATCGTACACCATTTCACCATGAACAAATTTGAGCTTGCAATGTATTTTGGGCTTATTAGAGAGGAACAACAAACGTATCAGATTCTGATACTATCTTGTGATGGTAGGGATGGCAACGATATATCGATGTTTTTTCTATCGATGGTTGGGTGCCGATGTTTTGTGGACCATCGATGTTTGGCTATCGATGTATCGATACACAGCTGTTTCCATCCATCGATGTTTTTCATCCATTTGTCCTCAAAAAAACGTTTTGATGAATATGGATTTGTTGGTGGTGTACAGAATCAAACTTTAGTCTTTTTGATATATCGTATCGAGTTCGTAACCCCAGAGGAAGAGTACTGTAACCTAAACACCCCCTCCCAACTAGTAGGTACCCTCCCAACTAAGTACCTCGTGGTAACCGAGGTTTGTGTTGATGACCATTTTTCATTATGATGGCAGACCATTAAAATTTAATGGTGAAATTTTCACAGAGACGGTAATCATTTGTGCAGGTGTAGGGACTACATGCGGGGTTTTTGAAGATTTTCGGCTATGGGGTCGAGCTATGTCGTTTGTCTCGAAGAAACAATTTGTGGACGTGGAATCCATTTTGGGGTGCCAGAACCATCCGATTTCACCGTGGGGATCGATGGGGCTACAAATGAGACAGGTAATAACAGACAGGGTTGTTTTCTATACAGGTAATAACATTATGCAGAAAATATTATTAACATTTAATATTTTAATATTAAATATTTAATAATATTAAATAATATGTATTTAAATATTAAATAATATTTAAATAATCTTTACAAATAATATTTTTAAATTAAATATTATTGTAATGATGAAAACATCAATACATCGATGTTTTTAAGAGAAACATCAATACATCGATGTTTTTAAGAGAGACCTCAATACATCGATGTTTTTAAGAGAAACATCAATACATCGATGTTTTTCAGAGAAACATCGATGGAAAAAAAGCATCGACGTCTCTGAGGCGATGTTTTCGGGCCATCGATGTATGGTTGTCGATGTTTAAAACATCGATACATCGATGTCTATACCTAGGTTTTGCCATCCCGAGAGGACGAAGCTGAAGGGCGTTGATGTAGGACGTCTTGTCATTGATAAGACTTAGTTATCAATAGATTTGTGGCTGACGTCACTATTACTGCCTGGTCAGCGGACCATCAGATGTGTGACCTCTCGATGGAGGAACTGGGGATGGGTATCGATGTTTTTGCCCAAACACCAATGTGTTTCTCATCTGTCTTATAAAAAAATGTGAACGAAAAGAACCTGGTGGACTTTGAAGCAACCAAGGAACTGAACGCTCAGTATCGATTTACCATTTTGCCTTATATCGAGAATGGTCGTGGTATATCGAACACGACTATTATCGTTCTCATCCCGCTTGAAGCCACGCTCCGTGTTCAATACCTACCGAGAGATGTGAGTAATAAATAAATCATTTCGAAGTCCTTCTTTCCTTTCACCAGTGCACCGATAGAGGGTTTAAATAAGAAGAAAAGTGTTTGGAAATATACTGACACAGTTTAATAAATAGTATACAAGTGATCACATCAATGAAGGTACCTACCTAATATGGGAATCAGAAATAGAAAATAATTGAAAAATTACAGAGGAATTTGGTCATTCATGGAAAACTTAAATCTAATTAATATTTAATTAGTTTACAAATCCACAAATAAAATGAAAATTTTATTTTATTTATTTATTTTTTATTTATTCTGTATGCAAATATTTAATATTTGCATACGGATATATATTTGCATATATGCAATATATATATGCGGATACTCCCTAAAGTACCTTTAGGTATGAGGAGGACCTTTAGGCGCAAGTATGGTTTTTGCAGCGTAAGCAACCCACAAAATGCTGGATCAGGCGGCGTAGAACGGAAATCAGAATGGGGCGAAAAAGCTGTTTAAAATATATATATATATAAACTTGGAACATGTTTTAGCCCTGACCTCCCAACAAAAAATTATACATTCTCATATCTGATCTGTTTGTGCTAACCATACAATTCAGTCCTGCGAAAGTTGACGAAAGGTTTTATTTCACGATTGCTTCTAAGGTGGCTTAAACATTGATAAATTACAGAACGTTTGTGGCCTGGTTACGTGCTTACGAGTTCCTTTAGGTTTACGGGGTGCGAGGCAAAAACAGGCTAGATGCCTTGAATTTCTTCCATTTCAACCGCACGCTGTATGCGGTGCAGGGGCTGAGCATGAACTGGGTCCGATTTTTTTTTTTTTGTTTTTTTTCTTTTTCAACAGAATGATTTCAATGTCAGAATTTTCTCCGAAAATTTGCAAAACCAACGAACATAAAATCCCAAGAAAATGTGCGGTTGATGAACAAACAAAAGGGAGGGACGAAGGGATGATGGAAATCGTTATAGGAGAAAGTTTCATCCATATACATTACGCTGTCCACCGCCCAGGCAGCTTTGTCAAGTAGGATTTTTTATTTACCTAGATTTTCCACGAAATATTAAGTAGTCAATTGGACCTGCTAGGTTTTCGATCGTTAGCACTAGTAGGTAAACTTACTGATCAGTAAGGGGTTTTATGGAATTTATCACGGGTTTTGTGAAGTTGTGTGTTATTGCCCAGACTTAACCGATTAATCGGTATGAAATTTCATAAAAATTAATTACAATAGTTGCGTCGCTCAAGATTAAGAAGCAACACCGACTAATTGACTTTCTCAACTTTACAGGAGACAACTTTAGGCAGACAGTATGAAAAAACAGTACCATTCAACCCCTACCTTTTCCCACCAGGCCTCAGACCCCTTCTATTCACTTTCCCATACTATCTAGTTTTTTTTTTTAATCTTTTAAAATACAGGATGAAATTGAAAGGATTCATTCGGATGGTAAAATCTATTTCTAACCCCTCTCTCTGAGCACCCATTTATTGTTGTTTGTGAATTTTTTTTTTTTTTTTTTTTTTTTTTCATGACCTTCGAGCTCCCCCTCATTGGTGATAATCGATCCCCACCGCCACGATGGAGTATGTCCATACCGCCTTTCGAACATCCTTTCAACAAATGGTTTTGTTCCTATTTTCGAACCGTTTTTGGTTCAAATTAACGACATCGAGCCGGTGTTTTCTAACTTTTCAGTTATCTACTCGCCCAGTTTATCGAGACAAATAAAGGTATAGCCTAGAATAAAAATGATTCTCTTTGTTCTCCTTCTTGTGTTGCAGCTCCTTTATAGTGCCTAGATGAATTCTACTATCATAATCATTCATCAATCATTTTCACCAAAAAGTCAAATAGGTGGTGTTGCTTCTCAAGTGACGAGTTGGCTCCTAGTTATCTAAAGAGGCTACGTCGACAAGGTACTGTGACGTAGTCCTGGGTACTCTGTTCGGGTACCAGTTTAGTAAACGACCTCACGCACGTTCTGACATGCAGTATGCGATCTCACGGGTTTCTGCGGTCCCTACCACCCTTGGATACACGACCTTCTTTTGGAGAGAAAGGTAAGGTTCATTAAACCATTTTACTCAGAACAAAATGCTAGTGAGATCGCATACTAAATAGGTACCTCTGTTCGCTCCATACCAGACAAACAGGTTCAGTCCCGATCAGATTTAGCATGTTGGCACTGGATCGGCCGTTCTCCACTGAATCAGTAGCCCTACAATGGTAGTCCGAGTTGATGCGTGGACATGCCAGGATTTTTGACCAGGGCTCGAATAGCAATCTATCTTCTATTCTTTAGACATATTCGTTGGTATGAACAATCGATCTTTGTTTCCGCGGTTGACCTTTTTTTATTTGCCTACGAATCCATCGAGTGTTTCAAGATGTCATGACATCAGGTAACACTGTACTTGTTGTAGCTAGACCTGCTACTTTAGATACCTTGTGACGTTTGACCGACCATCGCACTGAAACGAGCCGCTAGAATTCATTTATTAACTGGTAATGTTGGCAGACTTCACATGATGATTCGGGGCTCTGTAACAGAGTCAGCGATGTTCTTGTGAGGGAGGACTTGACCGCCGTTGATGTACAACTCGTCTTTAATGATGACGTCTTCTCCCAGTACAGTTGTATTTTCCATTCTAACCTAAAAATAAACAATAACAATTGAATAAGGGTTATTCTAATAAGCCAGAACAATGAGTATGTCGTACTAGATACATTCTGTCCAACTTTACAAATCTACACAAAACTATTTTAAATCAATCCCCGTGGGCAGGAAAATATTGCACATGCCCGTTGGGTCCCCCAAGTGTGAGCAATAATTATTAAGCTTGAGAAGCTTTAAAGCTTTAAAGCTTCTCAAGTCGAAGTCATGTATTCAACAATGCCGGGGAAAAAGTCCGAATTCCCCCACAAACAACAACACACAAGCACGCAGCAAGTGTGTACCAGTGTTTTGTCAACATTTCGGATAAAAAGAAAACCGCGCAAAAATATTGTATCCATAGGTTGTGGACATTATAATATAATATTATTATAATTGCATTTGTACGTAATTACTAACCCATTGCCCAACGGTGCTCTTCCATCCCACAATGCAACCACTGAGCCACGAGTGGGATTTTATGGTGGCATTCTCGAGGATGGTGCACTTTTTGATGCAGACACCCTCTTCAATCACGACGTGAGGGCCAATTGTGACGCTCGGGCCGATGCTACAGCCCTCCCCGATGCGGGCAGTCGGATGAACGAGGACGTTCCCAATGGCGCCGGGACCGGTGTATAACATTGAGGGCGACTTTTGGCGGAGGGAATTCAAGTAGAGGCACATCCCTGGAAGGCAAGACAAGAGAGTGAAAAGAATTTGACGAGGAAATGGGGTCCGGAACAGTGTCTTGATCTTTATTTTTCCGAGAAAGTACTTCAAGTCAGGATACGAGAAAAGTGCAATTTTAATTTTTGTCGAGCCACCAAAAATTAAATTTTGAACGGAACCGCGAACTCGGATTCCGAGTAGAAAGCTGCGAGATTGGCCACTCACTGACCAATGAAAAATCTGGACTGGAGGCTGCAAGCCAAGAAGGTTAGAAGGAATGGAGGAGCCCTGGCCTGAACGCTAGACCTCAGAAAGGTGTTCCGGAGTGGGGTGCCCCCTTAATCCCTATGACAGAACTGTTTTTTCAATTATGTGACTGCAATTTTTTGAAATTTCGACTTGGAACGCCGTGATAAGCTCTCCCCTCCACTTTGGAACCTCTGATAAGGTGTCAGGGCTCCTCCGTTCCTTCTAACCTCCTTGGCAAGTTGACCAACAGAACAAACCTCGAAATTTGACGAAATCTTTTCTCATTTCAGCGCTGGTGCGCTCTGGCGGATTGGATCTGGGGAAGTTCTCGGTTCGATTTTCTCAAATTTCATGGAAATTATTTCACTGAACTCAAGTTGATGAATAGGAACATGCAAATTTACCAGTGAGAAAGTCCTTGGGCTGGCCAACATCCATCCAGAACCCCTGCAGATCCATAGCATACAGTTGGCCGTCCTGGGCCATGTATGGGAACACCTCCTTCTCAATGCTGGTCGGTTGGAGTTGTATCCGGCTGAGTACCGAGGGGTTCAGTATGTACATCCCCGCGTTGATCTTGTTTGACACAAACTCTGCTGGCTTTTCGATGAAGGATTCGATCTTGCCGGTGTCATCATAGACAACCACACCATATTTCGACGGTTCTTCCACTTTTGTCACGACAATGGTCCCTTCTTTGCCGTGAGCCTTGTGGAAGGCAGTGAGCTCTTTGAAGGGGAATTCACATATTATGTCGGAGTTAAGAACAAAGAAAGGCTCATTTGAAGTGGTGAGAAGGTCTCTGGCAAGTGCTAACGGCCCTGCAGTGCCCAAAGGTTCGGTCTCATGGGAGAATACCAGTTGAACTCCAAGCTTTAGAGCTTCCTCCTGTTAACAAAAAAGTCTTGACGTGTGATCCAAGCATTACAGAAGTATTCATTCGGGCAACACTGCTACAACCTTCAACTCCTTCTCCATCTGTTCCGCCCTATACGAAACAGCCAGAATGACCTCACGCACGCCAGCGTCGACAAGAGCTTCAATCTGGTGCATCAGCATCGGCTTGTTGGCGAATTCCACCAAAGGCTTCGGTCGGCTCAACGTTAAAGGCCTCAAACGGGTGCCGTATCCACCAACCAAAATGAGAGCTTTCATTTCGCCGACTCCACTTCCAGTTCCACACATGGCGAGGTCCTGAGGAAGAAATAAACGGCCACATTTAGAGGAATACAAAATTTGTATTACCTTGAATAATTGAACACGTATTCAAAATAATACAAGCAAATCCCCCCCCCCCCCCCCCGGCAACGTGATAGTTCTGTATATATCGGGAAATGAACAAAAAAATGAATTCGTACGGCGGATATGATCCTCATAAAATGATTCAAGGTTCAACAATACTTGAAAAACGATACCCCACTGTACCCTAACATCCTTCAGAACTATACTTAGCCCCACCAGGTCCAAAGGGATTCAACAAGAAGGGGAACGAGTGCAGAGTCAACATTTCAGATTTTAAATTTACACGTTTCAGGAGCGGCCTGGATGGCATACGACAGACGGTCATTGCATTTTTGGAATCGACACTTCATAAAACATGAAACATAAAACATAACCTAGTACTCGGTTTGCCATCTAGTTGAGCCCCCAAGGTTTTCAGCCCAATCGCCCAAACCCGTAGGGCTCTGTGGGGCTAAAAAGGGGCTACGGAAGGGGTTTTCAAAGGTTTTCGGCTTTGGGGTCGAGGTTGTTGTCGTTAGGTGTCGTTTTCGCAGTATTTTCGGACGTAGAATCCATTTTTTGGGGTCCCAGAACGATCCGATTCCACCGTGGGGATGTATGAGGCTACAAAATTTGTGATTTTTGTGACTACATTTAATGTGATTTTTGAAGGATCCCAGGAGGTCAAAATTTGACCTTATTTAATAACATGTCGTTTTCAGAGTAAATTTGGAATCATAATGCATTTTTCGAGGTCCCACATAATATGTAGGTACATTGTTTGGACATATTATGTCCAAACAATGTACAGATTTCTTCTCCCCCAAATTTTCTTCTAAAATACTTTTTTATTGACACAGAATTAATTTTCGCACAATTAACTTATATCGAAGAATAATAAATCCTTGTGTAGCAGCGTTTTCGGATACACAACCTTCCAAACAGTGTACTTATTTTATTATTATTTATTTTTAATGCCTTTATTCATAATAGACAAGTTTTCCACAATCTATACGAAAGAATAATAAACCCTTCTGTAATATCTGGGTTGATTATTCTGAGAATAATAAATCAAACATCCCCATCAAGAAAACCTTCGCAACCAAAACCTATCGTCCGATGTTTTAACCGCCTTTCTATACCAGACTACGCCCAGCACTTAGTGAGAAACTGATGATATCATATTCTCTGAAGTGTTCGGAGAATAATGAGCCCAAACATGATGTGGCAAGTGACACATCCTAATCGCCCGACTTAGGGTCTCTTCACTCGAAATTCTAAAATTGCGGTGTACTTAAAACCTCGGACTGGCAACTAGAATGCAAACCGAGAACCGATCATGTTAATGATATTAATAATATTAATAATATGTCAAGATCCTATACAAGCTATCAGTAGCTTGGAGGACGTGCGGTGGACGGAAAAAGCATCTTTGCAACTTGGAACGTAAACTGACAAATTTTGTGTCGAATCAAAATCATCCCTCCACCGGCACTGATTCGTCAGATTCATCACACAATTCATAGTAAAACATAAAACAAGATTTATATTTACCGGTAGAAAATGGTTGTCAATGTAACTCAGTAGGGTGCCGTTGTAGGATATCAGAATCCCATGCCACGAAGGCAAATCAAATACGATCAAGAACAAAAGGATTCAAACCCAAGGCCGAGCATGAGCAAGTTTAAATTGTCAGATCTCAGCAGTCTAGCAGTTTTCAAGATATCAAACTCAACACATCACTTGAAAACAACACAAATGACGTGTACGGATCCCAAATGACGTGTACGATATCATTAAAACATCGATGGTTCCACCATCGATGCTTATATCTCCGATATTTTCAGGTATCGATGTTTTGGAGTCAATATAGGGTAGGCATATCATAAATAAAATTTATTTGTGGTATTTAATACCGTCCAGGCTAAACCCTCTTGCGCAAGGTTTCACTTTTGTTGGACCGAAACCTAACGTTAGGTATCAGATAAAAATATTCAAGTTCAGAGAGCCGAAGGAAGGGGTGCCGAAAACTGGGAGTTGGGAGTTTGAAAACTTTAGTTGAATTTTTCACTTCGAAATTAGCTTGATGAGAAACGGAAAAATTAGGGGAAAAGTCATATGCCATACCACAAAAGCGATAAGTAAAGAAAATTTTACACGAGGGTTTATTATGTACTCTTTGAAGTAGGTAAATTGAGCAATAATTAATTTTATGTCAATAATAAAATTTGTTAAAATTTTTTTTAATAAAGAGAAATTGTTTAAACCGAGCATTAAATTTTGGTCAAATTTCAGATATAGTTAGTGAAAGTCCTAAGTTTAACTTTTTAATAAGTGAAGAAAAAATCGAAAAATACCTCATTATTATTATTTTTATTTTTTTTAATTTTTTTTTTTTATTTTTTTAATTTTTTTTTGCAACTTACTAACTTTTATACTTTTACTATCGATATAAAAAAATTCCTACAGCCCAAAACGGCCTAAACGGGGGGCTGACATTTCATTTTTGGAATCTACACATCTTGAAACATACCTACTATTTAACATCAATATCATCAACAAAAACTACAATTATTTTGGATATTTTATTGGAGAAGTAAAAAGGAAATACAATTTTATAATAAATTTCGAAACAGTGAACAATCGATACTTCTATATCGATGTCGAGCGTTATCTCTACATAATCTCATGTTCTGCTTTCGATGTCCCAACCCTATTGAAGCCGTGGAATGCGACACTAGCGCCGAAGAGGAGGGGATTGAAGTTTCTTGATCGACTCAACAGCTGCTTACCAACGTAATCACGCGTTTCAGCACCTTTTCTTAAATCAAATTGCGCCAAAAGGGGTCAGTTTATCTATCATGCCGAATTGAAGCGTCGGATGCAGTAGCTAACGAAGCAAACAGGAAGCAGATGTTTGTTTTTCAGTTTCTAGAAGGGATTTCAGTTGTGGGGTTGACAAACTCTGCAGGAAAATAGCCAAAAAATGAATTTCATCAGGTCCATTGTGGGATGAATATGTCCTCCTGGTAACCACTCGTTCTTGCAGCAAGAACCGTCATCTTTAGTAAGTTAGGTGTGGGGAAACTCTAGGTACCCACTCTGTCCAATCGATGTCCTTCCCACCAATGCAGATTTGAGGGGTTCACGTCCAGGGCTCTGCAGAGCTCAAGCGCGCTGGCGAACGCGACTTCTCCCGAGCTTAGCTCAGCGGCAGCCAACTTGAGGGGGCCCTCGAGAATTTAGCCTTTAGCTGTCATAGCCCGTTATTCTCTGCATTTTACACTCAATGTAAATCGCTGTTATTTTCGGACTATTTCTGACGATCCAGAAATCCCCGCTGACATCTCAGACGGGATTTCTGAGGAGGAAATAGCAATTACACAAGGGCCCATTGACCAGGAGTCCATACTTGACAATTCAAGATTGGAAGCCGGAAAAGCGGTTCTTTGTAAGACCAGGGACGGTAACCGGGAGTCCATACTTGGTAGGTAGTTTTGAACGAAAAGTCACAATCCGTCCCAGGCTGAAAATATCGACTTTTCGTTCAAGACTATGCCGTTGAACCATTAATGTTTTCTTTCTGCATAATACATCTCCTGACAGCGGCTTACCGCTCAATTTCGTTTTCCCCCAGCACATCCATAAGGTAGAACTCAAAATGTCAGTAGAATTTCAATTATTTTATTCAACAACGCTATACAATTTATGGAATGAATCGCACGACTCATGGCAGACTTTGTTTTACTGCGGACAATTAAGCTGTGATACCCCTTGAGGGGGGGAGCCCTGTTGACGAAGAAAAATTCTTCGAGAGCTCGGCAACGAAGTCTAACAAATTGAGACTTCACTTAAGTATCTATTTTTCTCAGTTGCAAAACATTAAATTTTGTGAACTACCCCAATGATCGTCAACGTCTGAAATGAGAGTGCGGAGTGACACGGATCGAAGATTGTAAAACCTGATGGCGTCCACGGTGAAAACAGCATAGAGGAAAGGGACATCGTCACCGTAAGTAGATTTTAGGTAGTCGATTTCGAAAACTGATGGGAAGCAATCGGTCCTGGAAGCACAAAAACAACTACAGTCAGTTTAGTTTACTTAAAAAAACGGATTTAGGGTAGGATACCTGTTCGAGCAGTGAAGCCCAACATTAATAACATCATTATGTGGCAACACGAGCTATCTCATAGTTTATGGCTTTTTTGATTTTAACTGTTTTTAATGATATCTCCATATGGAGATATGATTATATATCATTATAATGATTATATAATCATCTTTGGCATAAGGCCCTACTCTGACACTAGAAAAAGTGAAAATTTGCCAAACAAGGTTTTAAATACAATTTGGCTGAAATAACCAGGGTTAATTAAGCCGTGATGAGACGAGATAGCCACTGTTAACAAACTATAGGTCTCCAACAAGAACATTGCGCTCCAACACTGCATTCTGGTGGCGGAATCGAACTACTCTTTGCACGAAATTTCCCCGCTCCCTCTCGTTTTTCCCTTCCTAGTGGCAGCACTTCACTTTTTCTCCCCTAAAACAGGGTTTTTAAAGGAAAAATTTTGAATTTCACATGATTGTTGCCATGGCCAGTGGCACCCATTTGCTTTCCTGTGGCGTCAAGACCGTCGTACTCAGGGCCGTTGAACATGACGTGAATCGCTTCCTCTTGGATCCGGCCCATCGAGGTCTACCCGTACTCCGTTCCCATGGCGACCAATCCTTAGGGCCAGTGAACAACTTTCCGGCAACATCTGACCCAATCAAAACGTCGACGGGCTCATCAGACGTGTCAGAGACCGCAAGGTTCTTTCTTTGGAGTTCCACAATCTACGGTCCTTTTCGAACAGATTACCCCTGAGGCCAGCAGGTCAAAATTGCATCTGTAACGGCCCAAAACCAGTCGCCAGACTAGGTCTTTTAGTGAGACCTTGAACCGCTGATGAGTTTTGACCTCAGTCTGCTCAACACCTGAGTCCATTCATCGTTTTGGCGAGCTGCACCGAAATGAAGCGACCCTGTGCTTGTAGTTCGCATCAGGAGGATAGGAATAGTTGCTCAGGTTTTTCCAGTTTCCGTTGAATCGTTACTTTGCTCCAGCGTTTTAGCGCAAATAGCTGTCGCAAGGCCTCTGAGCACGCCAAACCAACCGCAACGTGGGGCGTTAGTCTGCATCGACGTCCAATGTAGAACCTATGGAGACACTTGAAACAAGGTTTATTTTCCCTCACAATCTTTATTCGGCCATCTAAACACATTTCTCTTGCTTTGGAGCAGTATTCACTGTAGTGCAGTTCATCTGCCATAGTGATCTCAAGTTCTGCACACTGCACAAGTGGCAATTTACTAGGAGTATTCATGGTCTGCTTCTCTTTAGTCAAACCGACGTGCCTAAATCGAAAGGGAGATGAGCAAGAGTTCCCCCGAGGCTCTTTCATTTTTCACCTTCATAATCGTTCGTAATAAAATGTTGCACCTTTGCATGTTGAGAACTTACCTTGCAACGATTACTCGGTAGTTAGGCAGAACCCTGAGGGACTTCTTGAATGGCTGGTTAGGCAGGTACACGTCGTATGACACTCTAACGTCGAGTTGAGCCGTTTCATCCTTCTCCATTTGTCCAATCACTTGCAGAGATTTCATTACACTTTCTGGGAAAAGAAATATACAACTTAAAAACCTGATTAATCAGAGAATTTGACTGGACCAAATTATTTTAATGCGATTTTCTGCTTAATATTTTGAGCTGTTTGCGAAATAAATACCTAATGACACAATTTTCCTACTATACTCTACTACCTGGACATTAAAAATATATATATAAGAAAAATGTTTTTAGATTCTATGTCTTTGCTTTGCCACACAGAATCGAATAATTTGTAACACTTTCAAAAGTAACGCTTTTCGATTATGTGTGCCGAAGCAGACATAAAATGTCAATAAAAGGTCACGTCACGTCATGTCACGTTTAAAAGCAATATCCGAAGTGCCGGACTACATTTACGGTAGGGAGCCTTCCTGAGACAGACATAAAATGTCTCTAAAATTGCAGACTCGCAAGCAAGCGTTTTAAATTTGTGAAAGAGAAATGGTTTTAAGGGGGTTCTTTTAGCTGTATAAGTCGATTATAGCAAGCTCTTTGGTCTGGAAAAATATGGTAAAGCCTTCATTGTTCGGAGAAGCTCAATTCTTAAAATTGTTGGCTTTCATCTGAATCACATTTTTCATTACTACCTACCTACAAAAAAATAGAACAGAATCTGACGACATGAGATGCCTCAAAAGTTGCAGACTAATATAATATATTATGGCTCATTTATTACTTTATTGGCGTTATTACGTTTTGAACTATCATTAAAATGTAATGATAGTGTTTTATCACGTATGTGGGGTTCGTACAAAATTTGTATTACCTATTTAATAATACTAATCCTCTAATATTTGAAGGGGCAAACAATGAAGGTGATGAACGACTTTTCTTAAAATTTCCAGAAAAACCTTGAAACCTTACAACTAAAACGTCCACTATTAGGGAGTTAACATTCATTATTACGTTCTTCCATTAGGTTTCTCGCTGTGTAGTGATATATTCCCTTCAGTTTTGAGTATTTTGGGGGCATTAAGCTAAATGTAAATAAGAGGACACGATGCAAATGGACTTATCACCTTCATCCTTGGTAAAAAACGCTGCAAATTTTACACAAGGGTTTATTATTCTTTTATATAGGTTACTTGTGCAGAAATTAAATTCTGTCAATGAAAAAATTTCAAAAAATTTTTTTTTTGGATTTTTATTTCAAAAAAAATTTTTTTTTTTTTTGGATTTTTTTGTTCAAAAATGTTTTTTTTTCAAAAATTCTTTATTTTTAACTCAAAAAATGTTTAACATCCTGGGATCCTTCAAAAATCCCATTTTTAGCCCCATGAAAGTCCTAAAGATCGCCCCAGTGAAATCGGATCGTTCCGGGACCCCAAAAAATGGATTCTACGTCCAAAAATACTTCGAAAACGACACCTAACTCGATCCCATAGCTAAAAGCCTTCAAAAAACCCCTCCCGTAGCCCCATTATAGCCCCAGAGCGCCCCACGGGTTTGGGCGATCGGACTGAAAACCTTGCGGGCACAACTAGATGGTAAACCAAGTATTTTGTCAAAATTTCAGATTTTTTAAAAAATTCCTACTGCCCAAAACGGACGGCGGACGGACATTTCGGATTTTGAATATAGACCTCTTGAAACGGATAATGTCAAATTTTGAGGCCGATCGGAGTCGTCGACCCGCGTCGCGAAAACATAGGTGTATTATTCCAAGAATAATAAACCAAAAGTGAAGGCAAAAATGGTCACACCTTCACCCACTAGGCTTCCTTTTCAAGTTGGAACAAGGAAAGAAAATCAAATATGCAATCGTCACACTCTCTGGCTCAAATAAGGCAAACTTTTTTCGAGTGAACTTCTACTGAAAAGTGTTGTTTTGACAGGTTCTGATGTGTTCTGGTGACATTTTCCTGGGATAACTCTTGCTGTTCCTTGTTCTCCAACTCCTTACCGGTCCAGAAAGCCACTTTTTCCTTCAAAATGCCCACCTTTACTTTCGGACTTTTTTCCAGCTCACTGTGCACCGGTCCAACCACCGAACGATGTTTGATTATTTGGCATTATTAATTCTCGTGTATCTCAATTTGAAGCGTTTTATATATTCTATTAGAGCAATGTTAAAAAGGAACTTACGAATATCTACGCGTTCATCCCTCGTTAATGCACCAGGCTCTGGATCAAGCTGTTCACGAGGTTGCTCCCGTTGCTCTTTGAAGCTCTTCCACGACCCATCAGCGTTGTTTTCAGGCAGTGTGGACTCTGAAAGTTCTTCAATGTTGGACACGACTGCATCATTTGAAGAACCGCTCGATGCCTCCTCGTTAGTTAGACCAGGTTTCTCAGATGTGGATTCGGCGGAATTGGAATCAACTTGTTCGTCGTAGACAATACGCGAGTTTCGGATGTCTTTGTCGATCGTTTGGGCGGGTGAACTTTCCACAATACCAGGGTTGCATGTACTTGCCAACGGCGAGTCCTTTGCCCCTACCACACTGAAATCCCGGATTGGAACTGGCAGTTTGGGGCTCGTACATGAAGACTCACTTACCGAGGCGACCTCGTCCAAATCAACAACATCAGGGTCGATTTTAACAGACTTCACGTCAGTGGTGATTTTCAGCTTGACCCTTTTCGTGGAGTTCAAACTGGCTATCGCGTTCAGCGCCATATTCCGCTTCAGTGTAGGCTTGACTTTTTCATCTTCTTCGTCAGAAATGACTGTCGTGATGTTGGATGTGGGGGGAGTGACAGGAAGTTCGGTAACTCTGGCGACGTTCCTATCATTGAAGTACCTCCTCCTCCCCTGGCCCCTCCAAGGTCTCCTATAAGGTCTATGCCCGCGGTTGTATTGATAACCCTGCTGCACGTTGAAATTTCCCATGTTCATGGGGAACGCGTTTGAAGGCATAAATCTTGGGATTTGCTGCATGAGTGCCTGGCAACTCTGCATAAGGCCCATTGCTAACATTTGCATCTGTGCCGCCTGCATAGCAGCCATCTGTGTTCCTGCATTTGAACCTCCAAAGTGATTACCACCTGAGTTCGGTTCATTTCGGTAGCCCTGTGTCCACGTTTGATTAGTGAAATGCCCAAAATGTCTCTGGCCTCTGAACCTGTAGTTCTGATTTTGGCCAACTTGTTCCATCCGGGAGCTCCGATGACTCGCCCCTTCATAATTGTAATTTGGTTGTCCAAACTGCATCCTGGCAGAATCAAACCAGGGTGAATACTGGGTATTTTGAGAACTATGAAAGTGACCTTCGTTCCAAGGCGAATGAGAGGACTCTCGGCCATATTGCACAATCTGGTTCAGTTCTTGAGTAACAGCAACATTCCTGGGTGACAGATTTAAAGACGGCGGAGACAAATCCCTTTGATGCAAGTTGATTCTGTATTGAGCATATTTGGTAACGATTGTTGACGGTATAAAACGCCTGTCCGGAGCATTTATAAAACCCGCGCTACCATCGTGCGGTGGGATGGCTTTCCAGATAGAGTTGATTGATTTTCTTCCCAAATCGAAAAGGTCTAGCAACTTGACCTTAGGAATCTTTGTAACCTCTTCTGGTATTTCAGGAAATTTCAAATTGACGAATTCAGTCGTAGACAAAAATCGTTTTCGCCATTTGGTAGGGTCCACATTAGAAGATTTTTGATAAATTATCTGCACATCTTCGTCTTCATCACTGTCTAGGAGATCAACAGTGTCCAGTTCCATGTTACAAGAGTTAGAGTCCATGATCAAGACTTCTTCAATGTCACTGGAAGGTTCATCGTTGATTTCTATAACTTGATCATCGGGTTCGACTATCATGAGATCTGGAGATGGAGAGTCTTCTACAATGGGCGAGGCCATGTCTTCGCCTGCAGACCCTTCAGATTCCAGACAAATGAGATCTTGGACGTTGGTGACCAGCATCTTACTTTTGTCCACCAGTACTTGGATATCAGAACTTGTTGAAATTATGCAGGGTGAGACGTTATCTCTAGAACTGGGAACATTTGGGGCGGAGGATTCTTCACACTCAAGTTTTGAGTCCATTTGCTGTGCATTTTCTGAATTGCCTGCGACTATGAGACTAGTTTCTGTCGGACAGCGCGCTTGCGTGCCTAGAGAGTCTTGAGGTAAAACGGTTTCTGGACGAAGAGCGTTGTCAATAACTGGTGACGTTATACCAAGGTTACCGCTAGACAGAGCAGACACTTCAGTAGTAAGAGCATCTTCTGAACTGATAACAACTGTCTCCTTCTGGCTCCCTTGCTGTTTTGGGCCGCCCGGTTTCAACCGCTTTTTGGCCAGACTAACTTGGTCAGCATGTATGTTTTTTTCGTAAGGCGTAACTGAGATCTCCTTGTCGTGCCTAAGGACTCTGTAGCCATTTCGGGAAAGGTACGAGTACACTCTGTACTCCGACAGGGAGATGTAATCGCCGACGATTAGGGCGTAGGTCTGTTCCACGCTGAGAGGAACCTCTTCAAGGTATAGCACAAGAGCATTCTGGAAAAAAGAAACAGTCGTGAGCATGTTTGTTGGAGCCTGCCATACTGGTCGCCGTTGTTAGTAAGCATATGGTCGAGCCAAGAATGAATATATTTTGGGTTTTTTAGTAGTCAAGGATGGTATGCATAGTACCTATTGGAGTCTTACTCCAACATTCATCCCCCTGATGAAAAAAACACTGGCAGGCCATGGTCATGGACTCACCCAGGGAAAGATAGAACAGGACGTGGGGAATGAAAAATAAAAGCAACTGCGGGAAATCCGCCACACACGGGTTCAGTACCAGGAATGAGAGGTACGACAGATACTTCTTCGACATCGACGCCAGGACCCTCTGGTGATCCCACATCGGTGGGAATGCCAAAGAGAAATGATGGCGAGTTCGAAAGTGTATTTTATCTGGTCACCTCCTGTGAAGATCCACTACTGACCCCCCGACCCCCGCCCCCACTGACTCCTCGATCCTTTAAGCCATGATACTCACGATGTCATCCAAGTAGCACTTGACCTCAGGAAACTCTTTCAGCAACACTTTCATCGTTCTCAAGAACTTAGTAGGAGCCGCTGAGATCCCATAAAGCAAATCACGATAGCCATTAAGATTGATCCATTATTCAGTGTGTTTACCGAACACTGCTTTAGCCTCAAGGAGTATTCGGTCAAGTTGAGGCTGTGTAGAAACAGCTTCCCAAACCGTACTCCAGCAATGATGAAGGGACAGGGACCCCCCCAAGATTGTCATTACTGAAGCCGAACCTTACTGCATTGAGAAAACCTTTCAGAAGCAGCAACTTCAAGGAGTACGATCTGAGAACCCCTATAAATCGATTCTCTGAGGTCCCTGTGAGCCGAAAGGTTCGAGATTCCGTCCAACATGAAACTGACTTTTTCTGGTGAGCAACAGTAGCAGCAGTTACTACTGTAGGTAGCATATTTCTAGAGAACCATGAAACCCTAGGCGGGGGTCTGACACCGGTTGGAAACAGTGCACCTATTAACACCAATTTTTATACGTGACTATTTTCCAAAGGTTCCCAGAAAAGTGTACCATTTCAAGAAGAAACAAGGCCTCTTCCGGTAGCAACCAGTCTTCAGAGTTGAAAAAGTGGCCAAAAACTTCCCAATGCTTCCCAGCCTTTTTGGTAACCTTCGCTTTCCCCACGGCGAACATCCATTCTGCAGTTGACAAAGTTGACCTGGAAACAAGACCAGGATCAACCATGAGATCCATGCAGAAACGAAGGAATCCACATACCTTTTCTGAGGAAAATTTACTTTTTCTCAATCCTCTGGGCGCTGATTAGGTTATGGTGAGTATCCAAAGTCGCTTGGATTTGTTTTTGTTCGAGCCAGGAGTTGTCAGGAGCGAAGCCCTTAATTCCCGGTGGGATATCTTTCAAGGAGTTCTGTTTAAAGTTGATAACTTCCTCACCGCTGAAAATACGGTGTGGTTCATTATTATGTTTTCTTGGCAAGGCAATCCTCCACACGACTCAAAAATGTGTCCAGTAAAGGACACAAAACCTACAATATATCTAGTGCAATTGAGTTATAAAAAAAAGTAGTATCAGATAGCTACTAGATTCTAGAGAAAATACTTGAAAATAAGAATGTCACGTTTTTGAGTAGGAAACAAGATTGCCCTAAATAGGTCACTACACCGTCACGTTTACATTTAATGGTGCATTTACCTCAACAACGTCGTGGATCTATCGGGAAATGACATGATGAGGCAAGAGGAATTCGAAAAAAGTCGAATACGGAGCCCATCAACGGCACGTAGTAATAGGAAACTGACCTAAAACAGTGAAGGAAATACCACCAATCCACGATTCATTTATCACGTACTACTTAATGAGATAAATATAAATAATTAATAAATAGAAGTGGTATGATAATCATGGAGAAAGAGGTTTCCTTTCCACTTCCATTGGATTCAATGTTAAACACTCAGAACAACCCAAAGTTTGGGTCCCAAACAGAGAGGAAATTGCAACAACAATAACAATATTTATTGTTGTTGCTGTTGTCCATGAAAAAGAAAATAACACCATTGGCAGACACAACCAAGGATGGAACACTGATGATAAACATCAACCAAACAAATCGATATCAGAAAAACTCGGGAAGGTAGGTGCGACCTAAATTCAGTAAATAAGCTAAATTACGTTAAATTTAAAAAAAATTAAACTTGCGCCAAAGTGGGAACTAAACGTGTGAATTGACAGTGGGAAATTAAATTTAAATTAAATCGCAAGAAGACTGGATTTTTATTCGAACCGATGTCCGGTTCAATTAATTGGATAATCGATTGCATTGCAACGATTATCAAAGCGTTTTCTTCACCGAAAATTCGTAGTTGAAGTTCGGTGTATTTCTTTCATTCAAACAAATTATCTGAAATAATACCTATGTTATACTAGAGGATTAAGTCATAGGTATACCTATATAACATTGTTTTGTTAAAGCATTACCTACCTATGCCTTAATTCTTCCAATATTACTGGAAACAGCTGGCTGAGACGTTCCCAGCAGTTTAGAAGATCTTTTTTCCGAAGTAGGCCAAATTCTGAGGGAGCCGAGAAGCCAGCTGACCACCAACATGGCCAAGAAGAAGTATAATATATTTCTAAAGGATATTGATGAGAAATGTTGATATTAATTACCCTACCTTTTGATTTGTGGCATGATTTTTTATTACCTAAATGAATTATTTGCCTTGAGTTCGTTGTTTTCATTACTGTATCCATTTTTTCCCTGCCCTTTTAAACATAATCAGTTAATCGAATTTTATGCAATAATAAAACCTACCTATTTAATGGAATTGTATAGGATTCTCGCAACGTTACACAACCCTCAAAGGGTTCCAGTAGTGCTAGATCGCGAGATTAAATCTTGCGACAAATTTTAGCCCACAGCAGAGGTATGTATTATTGGAATAATATCTACGAAAAATTTTAATGGCCTCAAAATTTGACATTATCCGATCCACAACCGGTATATTTCAAAAATCAAATGTCCGCCTGCCGAACGCCGTTTTGGGCGGTAGGATTTTTTTTTTTAATCTGAAATTTTGACAAAATACTCGGTTTACCACCTAGCTGTGCCCGCAAGGTTTTCATCCGGATCGCCCAAACCCATGGGGCTCTGTAGGAACACAGTTTGTTTTTGTATTTATTTGATTTTTTCTACTAATTTTTTATTGGCATTTAAAATAAAAAATTTAAAAAAAAAAAACCCTGTGTAAAATGTTAAGCAATCCTGAACAACGGTGTGGTTGAGATAATTGGGATGGTGAGAGGGTGGAATGACAGAAATCTAATGAGGGAGGCTATGAGTGAGAATTTTGGTTTATTGCACTGCTATAAAAAAAAGTAACCTGCAAGTTGCCGGCCTCATTTTATCATGGATGGGGGTTTTCGAGGGTGCTGAATCCAAATCCGTTGTACGCTTTTTCGACGTTTTTATGTTTTTTTATTACCCACTTTACGGTGTATTTTCCTGGTCATCACGAACTTCGTCCAAAAAAATTATAATGGGGCTAGATTTGTGGGAAATTCATTCTGAATCCAAATATTTATGACCCCAATTTTTTTCACATTGATCCAAACCTTCTAAATCCCCCCAAAACCTATTGAAAAACTGTAAAAATTTATTATTTTTCTTGCCTATTTCTCACTACATTTTTGTTTTTGTTGACTCCGAAAAATATCGAGGGCAACCATTCGAAAGTTTACACTCTCCTGCGACGAATGAGACCAACCGGAGTTTTTATCGAAACGTTGAAAAATCGTCCATTCGGAAAAAAAAGGACAACGGATTCGGATTCAGCACCTTCTGCTTGGAGTGTCCGTACAAATACTGGTAAATTTACTAAAATAGTGAGCCCTCGGCTACACACCTCACCACTTGAAAATTATTGGTCCTGTTGGATGCCTTGGCAAATAAATCGTTAGCAATCTGAGCTATGAACTTGGAACAGCCCCCATGAGGATTAGGGATTGCAGATAGCTGCCCGGCGGGCACGATGTTTTGCAGTCCCCGGTAGTGACGGCAACAAAAAAACGATATTTTTCGTCCGATTTATCGATATATCGTCATCGATATTTGAGCTTCGATATTATCGACCTATCAATATTTTTGTTCCGATATATTGGTACCTATTTTATTTAAAAACTATTACAAGAAAAAAGCTTGCATACGAGTCTGCAACACATTTTATAGGTATCTTTAGTCACCCCCCCCCCCCCACCATTTCCTACCCTTTCTCTCTTCTATACTCCCCTCTATCTACGAATTTCAATTGATACGTGGAAACTAATAACAATAAAACAAGCGGCGATTTTTTTTTTTTTTTTAACTAGAAACCATTTAAATACGATAGTTACAGTTATGTATCTTACTTAACTGTATGTATCTTACTTAAACCTAAGGAAGAATCACTACTAGATCATATACAGCAGAAGGTACCTAGTTGGACTTAAAATAATTTTAAAACTTAAAATAATTTTTTCCTGACACCCTCATTTTTGTTCTCTCAATTATTGAGAGAACAAAAATGAGGGTGTCAGGAATTTCAGATGTAGAACAACAATGAGGGTAGGGTTCAAGGAGTGTAAGGATTGATTGATTCTGAGCTGTGGTTGTGTTTTGTAGATATTTTGAAAAATTTTGCCACCACTATTACAGTACTCCCCGGTACGATGGCATTGTCGGTTCACTTGAGCGGTCGGCGCGGTGACGACAAATTCCTGGAACGTACCATCCCTACAGAATGATTTCATCAAAAAATCAAAACATTACCGCGCCTACCACTGCTACCGTCCCTCACCCTCGCTGACCACTCACCCCGCACCCTACTTGGAGGACTTAACCAACCCCCACCACTCGGTTCGCCACAGCCCTCCTACCAAGCCTCCCAACGGTTTAAGCTCCACCTCCTTGTACCCCCACCATCGGTCTATCGCTTCTTCCATAACCTTTCAGTTTTCCCCTCGTTTGACTCAGTACTATCGCAATTCTCGTTTTTCTCATTCAGATTCAAATAAAAGTTGCTGGTAAAATATTGACTGCCCCATACAATTTCGTGCAAAGTCAATCGGGTACTGCTCCCTGGTACCTGCATGGTGTTTTTGAAACTCTTGTGAACTAAAACTCTTCGGTATCTTGAGTCGTGCTTCCTCTCCGTGCCGTCGGCCATCCCACATCGTATGCTCTTCAACTTTTTCGTTCAGAGAGGGCCCAGGTAAACTTCCTTCCATTTGTTTCCCTGTTTTGTTACTTAAATTTAGAAATCGCCGTCACGTTTTGTGCTGCGGATTATTGGGATTTATTTTTTCTTAATAATAACGCTGTGAATGAAAAGTTTAGATTCCCCACAAGATAATCCTTTTGAATTTAGTGGTCCAGGAACCTCTATCAAATGATTCTACTCCCAAAACGACCCCACATGAGTCAACGATTCGACACGGCTCCTTGGCCAAAACAACTCTATGCCGAAAGAGCGGTGCGAAGCGGGCCGAAAACCTTACCGGACCCTTGGTCGGTCGGCAACCGAGTACCTACCTAGTTTGTCAGCCCAAATTTAAACAAAACACCACAACATAATTTGAATTTTCACCAGCCTCAGAGTGGGGCCGAATGAACATAATATTATTTTGGAAAAACCTGTTAGGAAATTTGATGCTGATTACGAATATACCTACCTACCCCATGTCCCTATTCCTCAAATTGCTCCTAATCCTCAATAAAATTTTAAAAAACTCAAATAACCACGATTTCCAGTATAGCTTTCAGTGTGGAAGCCAAACAAGAATTCTCTTGAAGTTTGAACGCTCAGAAAAGTTGTAGAGCACTAACTTTGGCGTCGATTGAACACCCTGAAATTGCATAAAAAATTAGAGAGTAGTACGATCGAAGACCCTTCTGATTCGAGGAGGTGGCTCAGGAGGCAATGTTTATTTATTGTAAATACCTACTTAATTTATGTATAATTTTTTAAGCTCGGAAAAATTGTTAAAAATATGGTTGTTTATATCCCGGTGAACTGGGACTAACTGCGCACTTTTCCTATTCAAGTGATTAGAACTTCTAAATAGGCAAGTTTACCATCTAGTTGTACCAGTAAGGTTTTCAGTCCGATCGCTCAAACCCGTGGGGCGCTATGGGGCTAAAACGGGGCTACGGGAGGGTTTTTTGAAGGGTTTCGGCTATAGGATCGAGTTAGGGGGTCGTTTTCGAAATATTTTTGGACGCATAATCAATTTTAGGAGGTCCCGGAACGATCCGATTTCACTGTTGCGATCTATAGGGCATTCATGGGGCTACAAATAGGGATTTTTGATGGATCCCAGGAGGTCAAATATTTTTCAAGTATAAAACAAAACAATTTTGAAAAAAAAAGAAAAAAAAGTTTTTTGAAATATAAAAATCCAAAAAAAAAAATTTTCTATAATTTTTTTCATTGGCACAGAATTAATTTTCTGCACAAGTAACCTATATCAAATAAAAATTAACCCCAGTGTAAAATTTGCTGTGTTTCTTCTCTTTTTCCCCACCCCTCATTCTCGAGTAAGTATACGCATTTTTTAAATGGGTTATTATTTTTATTATTCAAACCCAAAATTTGGCATTTAATGTTATGCCAATAATAATTATTGTAATTCATGTTTTTGGCAAAAATTTATGAATTGATGAATATTTATGAATGTGTTTTACGCATTGCCTATGAGGCCTGTCATTAGGTACCTGTATATATACAGGTACCTATATATAGGTAAAATGGCTAGTCACTGTGTTGCGTTTCATACGTTGACTAGCCGTTTTAGTGATTCTATAGACTCATTATATAATGTATATTATCCTATATTATAATTCTCTATAATGATTCCATATACCTAATTATTATATAATACCTATACATCATTGTATATTATAATGGCGAATTTCACACATTGACCATAACATATGCACGAAAAACTGGTTGTATTTTCTCCTAATCATCCCATAAGAAGTCGCTTTTTTTTCAACTAAATATTAATCCAACGACATTTACTAGTTCTTGAAAGGACAATAGTATCACAAAAATGTTCAAGTCATTGTTCATGGTGAAAAAAAAGGCGCAAAACAACGGCAAATTTTATTTCCACCAGGACTTCGGTGAGATGTTTTTATGCAGGTTGTTATTGCTCGACCTCTTTATTCCCTCTCCAACGTTTCACTTGGCATCTTCAGGCTATTGAATTTCTTCTCAGATACATTAGGTATCCTTGTTATAACCTCTAGGTTTCTCTCAACTACCCGGACAACTACATCACTGTTTTTCCGGTCATCAAAGCGAAATTTGTTTATCACAGGAAACCACTCAAACTGGAGATCAAACAGAATTCACCACAGCTTACAGGAGACTTTTTTGTCTAGATATACGAGGCTGCAGGAACTTTTGAAAAACATGTGGCAGCAGAAATGTAATTCACCCGTGCGGTGTTTTTTCACTAACCTTTCCCTACATTTTTTCCTAGCAATATACCCAATCACATATCGTATTCAACTGCATTTTACGTACCTAATATGGATTTATAAAAGATAGTGTATTATACTATCAGATAGTAAAAAGATTCACAACGATACTTAACATCCCAACAATACTAATTTCAAGATATTGCAACTTATATCAGGATAGTGCTCCATAATAATATTACCTGTATACGAATATCACATAATATAGGTATAGGTGTAGATGTAGCAAAATAGGGGGTCATAAGACCTGATTTCTAAATTTTAAATTTTTTATTTTCTGTACATTGGCACAGAAAATAAAAAATTTAAAATTTAGAAATCACAGATACTGGAAGTCTCATTTTCACATACTGTCAGAAATTGGGAACGGGGTCTCTATTTCCCATTCATATGGGTTAGACGCCCCTCCAAGGATGCTCAAAAACGCTGCAAATAATTGTGTCGTAATCCTATTATTAGATTTCTCAAGGGTTTATTGATCGTTTGATGAAAAATCATTCTAGCGAAGTCAGACTCGTCGGGGACCTATGTTGATCAACTCCACGTCCAAAATTACTTGGAAAATGACACCCCACTCACCAACCCCCGAAAAACTTGGTTTTTTTACCCCACTAGCACTCTGAAGGGGAGGTTTGAATAATAGGTAGGTCAAGTGATGGGGTAGGATCCAGACGAAACGCCTACTCAATCAGACTGTAAACGACGAAAATAGGAGGAGTTGGGTGAGTCGGAAATTTCGCTCAATGCGCTTATTGGACGTAAAATTGGCTCGGGAATCCAAATTCGAGAAAAAAAATTAGGGGTTCCCATTTGAAATAAGAAAGTTGGAAGCAAATGCGCCTAGTTGCGCGCAACTCAGGGGGATTTTAACCCCCGTATTAGGAGATGAAATGATGATCATTCTAGCGAAGTCAGACTTGTCAGGGACCTATTTAGATCAACTCCACGTCCAAAATTACCCCACTCTGTCTCTGTATCCCACTAGCGCTCTGACAGGAGGGCCTCGCTTCGCTCGGCCAACCATTTTCTTGGCCCGGGGGCTCGCTCCCCCCCCCCCCCCCCCCCGGCAGTGCTAGTTCATTTTAAATGCCTAAAAACCTCCTGATCTTTGGAGTAGAGAGAGAACACCAGAACACCTTTATCGGAAATTAGTTTGGAATAAGCCGTCTCCCAAATTTTAACAACGTTCTCCAAAATCGCGGGGTGCAGACCTGCAGACCACCTGTGTAAACGATTTCTCGACCCAAGTCAGTCAGATTGAGGAAAGTTCCTTTATGGTCCTTCAACTGTACAGACCTGACAGACCGCGCAGGGGCCAGCCCCTATAAGGTCTAAAAATCGTTCTTATTAAACTCGCCGTCTAAATTTGCCGACCGTCGGAATTCGTTCTTTTGGAATTTCGTAATGAAATTCGGATCGCTAGGTAGGATACTGTGGAAACGCTGACTCAATCCGACTGTAAACAACCAAAAAAGGATAGTTGCACGGATTTGCGCTCAACGGGCTTATCACACGTAAAATTGGCTGGGGAATCGAAATTTGCAAAAACATTTTGGGGTTCTCATTTAAAATAAGAAAGTTGGGGGGCGAATTGGGGGGGACTTCAACGAGCAAGTTGTAGAAACTAACAGAGTCGGCATCCCTCGAGTGCGAATGGAATTTTATCAATTCTGACATCTTGCACTGTTTGGAGGACACGGTAGGACCCACCGCACATCCTCGGCATTCAATTAAAGTTTTTTGAAGGGAACATGGGCCATACTCAGGATGATCATCTGTCGATATGTAGACTGTGATAGATTATGTTTGATTGTACTTGAACTAGGTATATAGTTGTAACTCGGTATGGCTGTAGATGTGCTTAGTTAGGTGCTTAGAAAGGTGTATTTGAATAAATTCGAATAAACAATTATTTTTTATTCGAATTTATTCAAATTAACAATTTTATGTTTAGGTATTCGAATTTATGTTTATGAACATTTTAGTTCCTACATCAGCAGTGGTGTCGTTTCTCTCTCTAACCACCTCATTCAAGTTATTTTGAGGTTTTCACAATGAACTTATGGTTGTTCTCTGCCTTTTCCTCTCCATTTAGAAAATTTCTAAATTTATCGAAATCCGTATATTACAATAAATAAATAAAATATTGATAAAATTCGGGCAAACCCACACGCTTCACAACCAAAACAAGTTGTTTGGGATAATGCCGTTTATTTCTCAAAAATTTACGGATTTCTCCTCCGTCCGAGGTCCGCGTTGAGGTCCGGGATTACCTCAAATTCTGAAATTTGTTTTATTATTCAGGAATAATAGGTACACCTATGTATTCGTGTCAGAGGTCAAATATTTTGTTGGCCGCAAAATTTGTCATTAGGTACCTATATGTTTCAAGACCTGTAGATTCCAAAAACAAAATGTCCATCCACCGACCCAGACCGTTTTGGGCAGTAGGAATGTTTTTAAAAATCTGAAATTTTGACAAATTACTCTGTCCACCATCTAGTTGTGCCCGCAAGGTTTCTACGGGCTAGGGGAGGGCTATTAAACGACGCCCAACTCGATATTATACCCGAAAACCTGTAAATTTTACAGATTTTCGGGTACAATATCGAGTTGGGCGTCGTTTACGAAGTATTTTTAGAGGTAGAATCCATTTTTTGGGGTCCCAGAACCATCGAGTTGCACTGTGAGGATCTATGGGCCTTTTGACGGATGAAAGGAAGTCGAATGAGGTTGTTTTCCAAGTAATGTTGGTGCATACATTAATCGGGGTCCCAAATTCGTCCACAAACGTTACAAGAAAAAACTTTTTTAAATACATAATTGAAATAATTTAAAAAAATTGATATTGAATTAGTTTAAAAGCTAATTATCCAAAATTGGATAATCTATATACCCACTAAAATAAATTAGATGAACAATAAATCCACGTGTAAATTTTATTATTGTTCACAACGGTCACAGTTTTCAACGAAATCCATCTTATGTTCGATGCATTAATATAGTTACCTATTATATTATATTAACGCATCGAACAAAAGTTGGATTAAATTAAAATTTGGTTGTACGATTTTTCAATATTTTCAAAGGGCCTACATTAAGAAACTTCCAAGAGTGAGTGTACTTACTTTTGTAGAATTGCGTGCATATGATCCTTAAGCAAAAATCTTCATATCACGTGTAATAACGTCTACGAAGATATCTTTGCGAGCGGATCATCATTTAATACACTGCCAAGGCCATGGCACAGAAGCTTCCTCGTGACCTTCACAATGTCACACCATTTTCCCTGAAAATCTGACCTTAATCTGTTCAAAATTGGCGGACACGGAGGGTTATGATGGTAACAAGGAAATTAAGTTCACGCATGCGCGGTGTAGGTACTGCTTATTTTTCTCTTGATGAAACTGATACGAGACAATCTAGAGCTGAACACTATTCCTGGACTTTTTTTGAGTAAACAAGAATTATAAACCTTTCAATTACCACTTTATTGAAAAAACAAAGCAAAGCTTTTCAGCTAAATTTTAGCCATCGTCAGGCAACTACAAAAGAACACACTTTTTCAATAAAGTGGTAATTAAAAGGTTTATAATTCTTGTTTACTCAAATATGGAGAATTACCACACAAGGTCGCCGGCCACTTTGGCAAATTTGATGAACTATTCCTGGACGTTTCATTGAAATCCGATCCAAATTGTGGAAGTTATGGCTGTGACAAGGAAATGTGGACGCCACGCATGTGTGGAATTCCACTCGCATGAGTGGAATTTGTCATTTTGGAGGACTAGAATTGTTTTCGACCTTGAAAGTGAACTCAGAGCTTCCGCTAGGTACCTTCGATAGGCTCGTAACAGAGCTATGGAGGAAATTTGGATCATTCAGCGACCTCTGAACTATTTTATATTTTCAATATGGCATTTCCCATTCTTCCGTTGATTCATTTCATCGCCAAATGGTTTCGCTTTTTGGGCAATCACGAGACTCATTTCGAAGGGGGCCGTCACCATCGATAAGAAAGACATTCGTCACTTTTCTTCTTGAAAATCGATTAGTTACTAGATCCCAGGGCTGAACCAATTGTTTGTTTGTCAAGGTCAGAATGATTTTGCTGGTAATCCCTTTGTAGGTTGAAGTTCTTGGGCATTGCAGCAATAGTGTGCAGATCAAACACAGGGGGCTTCCTCGCACCCAAGATTGACTGCACGAATTGCGATTTCTTCTTGAGAAGTTCTTTCCTTGCCGCATGTTGAAGCCTTGTTGCTTTTATGGAAGAAAGAAGTAGTTATGCAACTTTGTCAGCACGATACCGACAATCGATATGTATATCGATAAGGCAACGTCGATACAACCGATATATAGGTATATATACCTATTGTACCTAAAATATCGATATTAACTAAATTGGTAAAAAAAATTATTATGGCAGTAAAATATCAGGCTTTGGATGACATTAGGAAAACTGTGCCAAAACTATTACCTATTGGGATGACATCTAACACCAAAGCTTGGTGATGGTCATGTGAACTGTGAAGTTCAAGGGTCATGGGATGACGCAACGGGCGCCACTTCAGCAGTTCAGGCTGGAGGTCTGGTTCAACGTATGAGCATTGGCCATTCCCTGTCACTAAACGAGGTAACCTCGTGTATGAATCATACAGTATAATACATCCTGGCTACGGATTTCGAGTCACAGTTACTGACAGTAATAAATGATTAGCTGGATCTCAGGACCAGGACCCATTTTCATCCCCGATCAGGCTGGACGGCGGACTTACATTTCATTTTAGGAACCCACCCATCATGAAATGAAAAGGACAAATTCTGAGATCGATCAAAATGTGTCCTAAAAATATGGGTTTGTTCTGAGCATAAACCATAATTAGGTGGACGAGTTTGGGCAAGATTAGGCCTTTTATTTAGTTGACGAGTGAAATCAGATAATAATGTACGATGTACCTCGTGGAGGTTGCAGTTGTTTTTGAAGTAGTTTATGTGAAGTGTCATGTGCGCCCCCACCACCCAACAAGGTTTAAACTGAATTTGTCTTATTATTATCAATCAACCTATGTTTTCGCGATGGTAGTCAATAATTTTGATCGGCGTCAAAATTTGTCAGACGTCTCATCAAGTGTATACACTTGATGAGACGTCTGACAAATATAGGATCATTCGCTGAGTAAATTCATTATTATTCTGGCCGTTCGGGATCGATTCCAAACGGTTCTGAACGAGTTAGTTCTACGTTCGCAGAGCATCAGAACTTGAGGGCTTAATTCCTGGAAGCCGAGGTACCCCCACTCTGCTTATGTGGTTTCAAACTATTTACCAGACAAACGTGAAGGCACCTTATATTTGAGGCCGTGGATTCAAAATCGTGTCTACGCTCAATTTTGCAATTTTCCTGGAAACACGAAAAATATGCCTAAACTCAACCAATGAAAGTAGGCAGTTTTGGAACAAATCACAAACGTTTTGAAGCTAGAAACACTGAAAAGTGTTTTACTAAATTCTGAAGACATTTTTCGATGGAGTGCGGGAAAATGCTTCAAAAACCACTGCTAACTAGATTTCGATTTTTTTTAAGCTGCAAATTTTACACAATGGTTCATTATTCTTTGATATAGGTTAATAATTATTGTGCAAAAATTAATTTTGTCATTATGAAAATATTGTTTGAAAAAGAAAAAAGAAAATGTTTTCTGTATTATACAGAAAACATTTTCTTTTTTCTTTATATGATAATGATTGGACAGACCTCGAAAAAGACAACATAATATGGTGTCTTTTATTTGACCATAATATTGGTGTCAAATATTATTTGACCTCCTGGGATCCTTCAAAAATCCAATTTGTAGCCCCCATGAAGCCCCCATAGATCCACACGGTGAAATCTGATCGTTCTGGGACCTCCAAAAATTGATTATGCGTCCGAAAATAATTCGAAAACGACCCCTAACCTGACCCCATAGCCGAAAACCTTCGAAAATCCCTCCAGTAGCCTCATTTTGGCCTCATAGCGCCCCACGGGTTCGGGCGATCTGACTGAAACCTTGCGGGCACAACTAGATGTTGAACCGAGTAAGTTGACGTTAAACCTACGTACTTATTTTGTCAAAATTTCAGATTTAAAAAAAATGCCTACTATCCAAAACGACTCGGACGGCGGACGGACATTTCGTTTTTGGAATCGAGACCTTTCGAAACGTATAATGTCAAATTTTGACGCTGTTCAGAATTTTCGACCTCCGTCGCGATTACATCGGTATATTTTTCCAAGAATAATAAACCAAAAGTAGACAAAAAAAAAAGAAAAAAAAAAACGCTGCAACTTTTACAGAAGAGTTTGTTGTTCTTTGATATAATGTTGTTTGCTAGTATGAGCCCATGAAAGCCCCACAGATCCTCGTGGTGATACCCGATCATTCTAGGACCCCAAAAGAGGATTCTACGTCCAAAAATACTTCGAAAACCATCATAAACCCCTCCCGTAGCTCCTTTTTAGCCCCACAGGACCCACGGGTAAGGGCGATCGGGATGAAAACCTTGCGGACACAACTAGATGGTGGACCGAATATTTTGTCAAAATTTCTGGTTTTAATAAAAATTTCTACTGCCCAAAACGGCCTGGACGGCGGACGAACTTTTCGTTTTTTTGTGATCTACAGTTCTGGACACGTATAATTACAATATTTCGGCCGATCAAAATTTTCGACCTCCGACACGAAAGCATAGGTGTGTATATTCCAAGAATAATAAACCAAAAGACACGTCCGTCCGACGTCCAGGCCGTTTTGGATGGTAGTATTTTTTTGACATGGATAATATAAGACATATTATGTCTTTTGGCTGGGGGTCAAGGAATTTTTCGCGACACTTTTTTTGTTGTTGCCACAAACGACAAATGCAACGCGATACCAGTAAACAAAATCATAGCTACATATCGTTGGTAGTGTTCACAATCATAATTAGTGTGACATATCCATGATCTGATGTTTTTCCCTGAAGGGGAAAAATTATGTATACATTTTTAATACAAACTTTGGAACAAAATACTTGGTCTATCTAGTTGTGCACGCAGGTAACTTGCGTTTGTTTTCGGCCCGATCGCTTGGGGTGGTGGGGATTTTGAATGATTTAGGGTAGATGGTAGATTAAGGTGTCGGTTTCGAATTATTTTTGGACGTAGAATCCATTCACGGGGACCTCAGTCCCATCCGACCTCAACGTGGGTCTATGAGGCTTCAAATGTTGGTTTTTATGGACGTCGGGGGGTCGAATAAGGTGTCATTTTGGTGGTAATTTTGGGCGTAAAATCCATTTTCGGGGGTGCATTATCTGTCCAAAAACACCGTTCAGATTTTTTCTATTACGTAATTTAATTTTCGCACTTAAAGTGTATTAAGCCCCTGTGCAAAATATGCTGCGTTTTATTTATTCATCACTTCCAATTATTGGGGTTGCTACGTAACTTGCACGTCCACATCGAAAATCTTGTGGTCTGTCATGAGCCGCCGGCTGGCTCAAATTCCCTCCTATTTCTCGCGGGTCGCGGGAGCATCATCCCACCACTGCATCACAACCCTACCTAACGCCGGGCGGAAGGCAATGGTGGGGAGGCAAGTTCAAGGCCGATGGCCCATCGTGGTCTCCTTTCCACCTTCTTTCCTCCCATCTCTCGTTCTTTCACTCCCACGTCCCTTTTCGGTCTTCCCCTTCGGTTTATGCCTGAACCCCCCCCCCCCCCCCCGAGTCAAACTAATCCGCCGTACTTCCTAAGACGTCGATTCTACGACTGGTCACGATGAAAATATGCTTCGACGTTCGTCGTTGAATTATTCTCAATTATGGATTTGTTTCATTCTCAAGTTTCAAGAAGGTTCGATAATTTTTGGTATTTTTCGGGGTTTGGACATCGATGTATCGATTTTTTTAAAATATCGATGTATCGATGTTTTCAAATATAGATGTATCGATGTTTTCAAACATCGACAACCATACATCAATTAGGGATGGGTATCGATGTATCGATGTTTTTTTTTCTCAAACATCGATGTTTTTTTCTCAAACATCGATGTTTTATACATCGATGTTTACTCTTCGATGTTTTTTAGACATCGATGTTTTTCCCCCCAAACATTGATGTTTTTTCGCGAAAAAAAAAAATTTGTTTTGATGGTCGTTTACGTAAAAATAGTAGATACTTTTATACCTGAACAATAATTATTCATGTTTTATAAATGCTTACTCGGTTGTTTATTATTTTTTTTATAAAAATAATACAGATTCAAGAAACATCGATGTGTCGATCGAATAGTAGGTAGGTAGTTAGTTACCTATCTGATAGTAGGTAGGTATTTATCGGAAATCAAAAATTTCAATCAACATTAAATGTTGATTAAATTTTTATGTTGATTCGTTATCACTTGTCGTTATCTGTGTTCATGCGGCATCACTGCTGACACAAAAACGAACCAATCCCTGCTGAGCTCTCGCTTTACTTGAACGCTCCCAACGAAAACATCGAACAGAACACTGGGGTTTTGGATGGTCAACTGCGGGCAACTCAATCATTTCCGAAGTTGTTTTCAAGAATGAACCAAACGTAGCAACATCAGTTCCTTCTGAGAGGCTATTCTCTTAAGCAGGCTTAATTTTAAGCTCCTTGAGAAATCGTCTCTCAGAGGAACTGGCGTCAATTTTTTTTTTTTTTTTTTTAGTAAATAATATTATTCTTCAATTCAATTCAATTTGTTCACAAATGTTTACAGATATACAAATTGTTTTGATTACATTCCCAATACTTAAGTCTAGGCCTATAGGTCAGGGACCTGTCCAGCCCTCTTTACTGACTTTTTTACTGCCTAGGTACTTCTTTTCATCGCTTCAAGTTTTAATGACTTTTTCGAATTTTCTACTAAAACTACAATGGAAAGAATTTTGTTTTTTCATAACATCCCCCCCCCCCCCTTGTCATACATATAAAACCATCGATGTATCGAAACATCGATGTTTTTTCTCCGATGTTTTTGAGACATCGATGTTTCTTTAAAAAAATCATCGATGTCCAAACATCGATGTTTTGCTCATCGATACCCATCCCTAACATCAATGTGCCAAAGTCATCGCCTCTGAACCATCGATGGTTTTTATCTCATCGATGTTTCCCTCAAAAACACCCATGTATCGATGTTTTCATTATTAAATAATGGACAATAATGTAGTGTGTAGTTTTTCGTTCGGGGTAGAAAAAAATAGGATATAATAATATTTTGTATATTATACATAAGTGTTACAAATTATACTTTAAAAAATGATAATAATACAAAAAAAAAAATTGTCAACGAAAAAATAGTCAATAATATTTCAAAGTAAAGTACACAAAAATAATTACCTGCACAAATGGTTAATATATAATATACATATTATGTATATTACAAAAGTCGTCATAATGTAAAATGGTCAGCCATCATAATAAATTGTCACAAACACGAACCTCAAGCTTGGTATCTCGTGGTAACCTAGGTAGTTACTACTTTTCGATTATTCGTATCTACGAATCGTACGAGTTTACGATTACCAACTCGATACGAATAATCGAATATACCCTTATAGGATTCTGTACACCATTAACGAATCCTTTTTAATTTAATATTATTATTTTTTTGGAGGACAAATGGATGACAAACGACAATGGATGGAAACATAGATGTACCGATACATCGATAGCCAAACATCGGCACCCAACGATCGATGGAAATACCTCGATGTCTTTCTCAAAAACATCGATGTATCGTTGCCGTCCCTAAGAAGGAATATTCTTCCTTGACTCCATAATATTAATGTAGCCGGACTTTTATTAAAACACTACAGTGTCAGTCAGGTGCCCACAAAAGATCGGATGTTATGTTTATAAATTTTAATAATTAAAATGTATAAACAACATCAATTTATAAACATAACAACAATTATTGTTGTCTGACGCCCCAATAGTGTGAAACTCAGCGAATCCAATAAACTTTTAATGTTTATCGGGAAAACTTTTGGGGGGCTAAAAAATCTCGAAATTTTCCGGCTTGTTTTTGTTTTTTTCGCTGATATCTCGAAAACTACGCGTCACACGGAACATTTCACTTATTACATTATTACATAAAATTCATCGTCGAATGGCTGCTCCAACTTTAAAATTAATAAAGCGATTGGTAAGGTCGCAAGCACCCGCCCAAAAATGCCAATTTTTTCCCAATTTGTGTGAAAACGACAATTAATCGACTGCAAATGCCTGTAAATTGAGAACGGTCATTCTGTGTGAAAAACTCATGAAATAAAAGTTGTAGAGCATGCAATTCTGCGTTCCGAAAGCACCACGATTTTTGAATTAACCCAATATTTAGGTTGAGGGCTGGTTAGCGCAAAGGAGAATGACACTCAGAGAATCGGAAGGTGAATCTTCCCCAACTATTACCACAATTTTCTGTTTCCTGTTGACATGACGCTCAAGCAAAAACAAAGCTCTTATGCAAATTTTGTACATTGTAGCTGAGTGTAGTGCATTTAATGCAATATCACCTACAAATATTAGCTAGGTACAATATTAGCTACATTGAGGGGGTTTGAAAATGTTGGGTTAGAACTAGTTAGGTGGGGGGTTGAAACCTATTGGCAGCTTGCTTTTCCGAGTTTTCCAATCAAGAAAAGGTTTCAAGGGACCTACACAAATATTATGTAGGTCCCTTGAAGCCTTTTCTTGATTGAAAATTGATAATAAATTTATTATTTAATAATATTATTTATTATTTTAAAATCGTGGTGCTTTCTGAACGCAGAATATGCTCTACAACTTTTATGTCACGAGTTTTTCACACAGGATGACCGTTCTCAATTTACAGGCGTTTTAAAGTCGGTTAATTGTAGTTTTAACGCAAGTTGGGAAACGTTGGTATTTTTTATGGCTCCATTTTCGCAAAACTTTAGTTGGTTGGGATTACCCCAACCAGATGGGGTTATAATAACCCAAATAATTGCCAATTATTAATTGGTTCACAAGAGGTTGGCAGGGGAGAGCTTAGAGTAGGTAGGTTTTATTATTTGAATTAGTTATTTTAGGAAGGGCTTTTGTCCGTTCTTCGGGTTTTGGGAAATCAAGAGAAACTTCCTAGTTTTCTCAATTTTTGAGGAATAATTATGGGAATATTATTTAACATTCTGCAAGGGTCCAATTCTGCCGTCCTAGGATAAAACACCCTATCGACCATTTTGGTGTTTTTGGAATTAGGTGCATGGTTGAGTAGATTTCGGCGTGGCGAGTCTTTTGCACCATGTTAGAACTTCCTATCTCCATGAAAGGTTCGGTAAAAGACTTTATCCTATCTCGAATAGTGTGGATGGCCTACAAAATCTCATTCAACAGCTTTTTTCTCGAAGTAAAAAAAAAAAAAAAAATGGAGATAGGGTGTTTCAACTAACAACGGCAGAATTAATAGCTGATCATCGATTTGCAATAAATTGCATTATTCTCCAACGTAATAGTGTTCTGCTACAGTGTTCCACAGTCACTGTTGTCCACAGACACTGTAGAACACGATCATGCGAGCTTTTATTTCAATGGGAAGGAACTTCGACAAGCCTATGAACCTCTAGTTTCATATTTCGCAATCAAATAACCCGTTCATTTGTTAGTTGAATAAACAAATGAAAAAATACATGATTACTTATGAAACACGTTGACGTCATTATCTCAGCCTCTTTGCGGAACGGATATCCTCCTCTTCCCAATAAAACCCTGGGAATGGGGGAAATATGCATTGATACATGTTTTTCTGCATCTCGCGCCCATTGGGAGTTCCTGAAAACCCCGATCCACCAGTGAAGTTTGCTTAGCAAACGATCACAGCCCACCTAAGGCGTTAACAGTAGTAAGTACTGCTGCTTAGCAACTGTTGCTTGCATTAAATGGTAAATTTTACCACTTTATTAACCAAGGCATGTTACGAATTCGAAATACAAATTGAAAAAATAAAATTAAAATAAATAAAACCATCGTAAAATTTATTTGTTTATACAGAAGACAACAAACCGAAAAGGGAGGGCGGTTTTCAAAATAGCTCCGAAGTTGAGGTCCTTCCTTGTAGGTGGAGTCGGTGAAAGCACCTTCTCCGATCGATTGTGTCAAAAGGCTTCTCGTCGCCAACCTCCTCCCCGGGGGCTGTTGCCAGACATGTGAATGTTGCGGCCTGCGTCGCAGCGAGATGAGTGGGAATTGAATACCCAAGAATATCGCACTTCCTCGGGCAGTTGGATACATCCGACATGTCGCGGGCCCGCAAGAAAAGTGACACAACTCAAAAACACCAAATTGTTCAGTAGAGCCAAAAGAATTATTTCCTTTTTTTTCAGCTTCCTGTATTAGGTACTGTTAGGCCGGTCATAATATGTATAATATAGTACACTAAAAAAAGCTAAAATCACAAACTAATGGGTACCTACCTAGTTTTGATTTTTTTTTTTAATGTTATTTGGTTTGTTATCAGGACTTAAGTATCCAATTTTGCAGGTAAAAAAAATCGTCTGGAACTTAGTGAGCAGCTCGAAAAACCGCGACTTTACGCAGTTGTTTTGGTGCTTTGATTATATCTCCTAAACTAAGCGTTTTAACACATTTTTTTATGCTTACCTATTTTAAAGTAGATGAAATTTTCAGAAATTTGAGCCCAACGCGAGCTCCGTACGACTTACGTTTGTCAAGATACAGCCTTCTGAAAATAGCTATTTCCCAAATATAGACCCAAATTACCGCCAAAATACTTCTTTTTCGAAGATATTCGTTTCCAGTGAAGTTGTAGGAAATCTATTTAGCTTTCAGGTTAAATAGGAACCGAGAAAACGAATTTAAACCAAAACAAGAAACGCCCAATCTGACACTAAATCTGATTCTAAATTTCTTTTTTTCCGTGAAAGCCGAAAAAATGTTCCATCGCAGCTATTCCAAGTAAAACTTTGATTTGAGCCTTGATAAGGGAGGGGCAAGCATGGCAATAAATGGCAAAGTTGGGCAAAAACTTGTTTGTTCGCACCTTTTTGCCAATATCTAGGGAACTGTTAGTCCGACCTTAATTCTTAACGTACTGCTCCTTATCAGGCGCGACTCGTGAGGGAGGCAGCGTCACAACTGCACCCCCTCGATGCAGAAGGGCGAGAGGGGGGGGGGGGGCTACGTATTACCTACCTAATTAGTTACCTACCTAAAAATGAATCAAAACTCCTTGGCTCGAATATCTACGTAAGTTCTTGTAGACCTTACATAGTTCGCGGAACGTCTGAAAAGCCTGTGTTGATAGTACAATGATAACGGGAGCACTGCCCCTCTTGAGACGATTTTTTTGCATGGACCTTATGGAACAACGAACTAAGTGTGAAGCCAGAAATGTCGAAATGTGGGGCAGTTCTGGGCACTGCGCACACCCTTCCTTCTCACCATTCACCAGATGTTAAATAACCTCCACAATCAGTGTTGGCAGTCTTCGTTCATGGGCAGGGAATTTTCGTTTGTAATGAGGGACTTATTCAGGATCTAATCTGTCCCAAATCATGGAAAGAATAGGGGCTTAGGTACTTTTGGAATATTTTGAAAACTTTTTGGTGTTGCTATATTACTTTGTACGGTATGAAATCATAAAATTTCGATCGACCAAGGTTTCTGATTTTTTCAGTTTTCCCACAAAGGTATTTTTTACCAGAAGCTATAGCAGTTGAGGGGATGGCATCAGGGGTTTTGTGTGCTTCCATGTTTTCTGGGAAGTTTTTTCTGAACTCGGTGATCTGCGTTTGTCTCATTTATAAGTTTTTTATTCGTTCGTTTCATTCGATCGTTTCATTGTTCATTTCATAAAGCGTTTGTTGGATAACTCTATTGATTTCATCTTGAGGGAGTTTTCCCGTTTAGGCGTGAGTGATAAGTGTGACATTCGCGACATGGGACGGCCAACCTCACCTTTACCAGGTTTGCAGCGTGTACCCGTGTATTTTGAAATGAAAGGAAACTGGTAATAGTTAATTGGAATGTTTAAACAAATAAATAAATAAATAATGAACTATAGCAAATCTTGATAGTAGGTACTTTTTATCTGTGTTGGGTGCAATAATATTTTCAAAAAATATTATCACGAATCCGTGACTGCACCCTCTTGTTCTGCCATCACCAGTCGCGCCTGCTCCTTATATAAAATTTAATCGGCTTCCACCAGAAACAAGGACAATTTAGAGCCGACTTACTGTTCCCGAGTTATAGGCAAAATATGAGACGCGTGAATATCATAAACTCTCCTATTACACACCAGAACTGAGATGCGTCGTTGTTCAACCGTCACTTTCCGTTTTTGATAGTGGCAAAGTGACACATCGCTCACACCAGCAGTTTTCCGTGCAACTACATTTATGACATTTTTCTTTTAGCAAGATATGACTTTGTGAAATAAAACGATAATTGAAATTGTTCGAGGTATCACTTTTCTTGCTTGTCTTGTAAAAATTTGAAATTTGACATTTTACTCGGCTCCCCTTCTAGTCTGCCGGCATGTAACATGCTTTGCCGTGACCTAACTGCCCAAAAGCGTTAATCGGGAGGGAGAGGCGTGAGTGTCACAATTAATGTGACATATAAACTTTATATAGCTATTAAGTAATATATAAATATACATTAGGCCACTAGTGCGGTGCCCACACCTGTCGTACGTTCGGCCACTAGTTCGGCATCCCCACTTGACTCACCTTTAGGCCACTAGTTCGGCGTTCTCACCGGGCTTACGTTGGGCCACTAGTTCAGCGTCCTCACTTGTCTTACCGACTGTTATATTAAACAACGGTTTTTAAAAAAATACCGAACCCATCCCACGCGGTGCTATTAATTTTGTAAAATGACAAACTTGAATACATGATGCACAACGAATGATTTTTTTCTGTTTGTTTGTTTCAGGAAGTGGTCGGGATAGAGTGATGCTAGGGAGCCCCCCACGGGCCCCAAGGATCTGGCTGGATCCACCTCCAGCACATTCGAACGGTAACGATAGTGAGAATTACCATTACCTACCATAAATTTTTAATGGAAGACGAAGTCGCCATCGCTTCGTTCACTCAATGACTCTTATCAACCCGATTGTTTAGTGGCAAAGAACTTATCTCCCTAACCGCTAACCGATACGAAATTCGCCAATTCACACGTTATTGTGGCGTTTCATTGGCTGGTTATAAAATCGTGATAGTGTGGTGTCATAGATGTCTGGTGGACTGTTCTAATACTGCATGCCGCACTGTGGAGCAAACCCGGAAAACCCCTCAAAAATGGAAATTAGTTTTGTGTACTAAGTCTTTTGGTTTATTATTCTTGGAATAATACACCTATGTAATCACGTCGGAGGTCGAAAATTCGGATCTGCCTCAAAATTTGACATTTAGATGTCTGGATTCTAAAAAAGAAAAGTCCGTCTGCCGTTCGAGCCGTTTTGGGCAGTAGGTTTTTTTTTAAATTTGAAATTTTGACAAACTACTCGGTTTACCTTCCAGTTATGCCCGCAAGGTTTTCAGCCCGATCGCCCAAACCCGTGGGACGCTGTGGGGCTAAAATGGGGCTACGGGTGGGTTTTTTTGAAGGCTTTTGGTTATGGGCTCGAGTTAGGTGTCGTTTTCGAAGTATTTTTGGACGTAGAATCCATTTTTGGGGGTCCATGAACGATAAGATTTCACTGTGGGGATCTATAGAGCTTTCATGAGGCTACAAATGGGATTTTTGAAGGATCTCAGGTCAAATTTTTTTTTCGAGTTGAAAACAGTTCTTGAAAAAAATTTATTTATTTTTTTAATGCAAAAAAGTTTTTTCCAAATTTTTTTTTATTGACACAGAATTAAATTTATGCACAAATAACCCATATTAAAGATTTTTCGGACCGTTTCGTTGCAGCGAAAATAATTATTTATTTAATTTAGGTTAAAATTATTGGCTGACAAATTTTGTCATTAACAAATAATGTAGAACGGCTTATCATTTGTGAGTGTATTTAATGATGAGCCGTTCTAAATTGTTAAATACACTCTGTTTTTTCTGGCTGATTTTGGTACTTTTTCATTAAATATGTAGGTACCTACTTACATTTTCTCGAGAGATTGAGTACAGTTATTTGTATCTTGGTGGAGTTCTCTCTTCTTCTTAGCACCCCAGAAACGGAATTTTAATAATCTACCCTCTACTTTTAGAGCATATTGCAATTGACCCACTACAGGTCAATAATGAACCTATAGAATCCCAGGCACTATCATAACGTATAGGTCATAGATGGCAATTAGTATGTAGGATTCCTACGTAGAATCACTTGGTGGCATGACCAGCTTTCTTATCTCATAGTGGAGTTGAACAATAATAATCATTATTGTGAGAAATAATGAGTCGGTGGGGCTGAATTGGGTCAATATGATCCACCTACTTCATCGAATATGTAGTTTGGCTCAAAGACCACGAGTGATTTTTTCAGATTTTCAAAGGTGTAAGTTGTTTTTTCAGTTCTTTCCCCCTAAAAACAGCCGTTTTGCCCCACTGTGCGCCGTACGGGTATCTAGTTGTTTGGTTTTAATTTTTATTATTATTTTTAAAGTATTTGTCATTGACATGATATACATAAGACTAATAGGTTTATTATATTATAATAAACCCTTGCGTAAAATTTAGGCGTTTTGGAATCCCAAGCGTAGCGTCCCAAGCTGGAATCTTAGCTTCCCACTGTTTCACTGCATCCATAAGAAGTTATGAATGCAGTGAAACTAGTGGGGCTTTTGATCTTGAGAGGATTTTGGTCTGGCGTTTACGACAAAATTTCGGACGCTGAGTAATTGTGTAGCTCCCAGACCTGTCGGACGACTATCTATTCAATCACGTTCGGTTATAAGAAGCCAATTTGTAAGTTTATTTTTTCGCAGGGCTGAGCCGAAACCAGCTGCTGTTGGACGCCGAGCCCAGGTTGGCCCATCTACCGCCACCGTTCTACCAACCTCATAAATGTAAGTTTTTGCCGGCAGTGTTGCCATACGACGGGATTTATCCCACGGCAGAAGGATATTAAAGATCCTTAAATTTTAAGGTTCAGAGGGATGGTGGAGTTTTTCTGATGGGACATCCAAAAACTCAGGGATTTTTTAATCAGTTCCAACTACGTAACTATCGAAAAACTGTCCTATATGGTTTATATTAAGAAAAAAGCTAGATTTTAATTCGCTTTTGGTTGCTTTTGGTCTACAATTTTGACAATTAACTTAATATAAAATTTAGTTTATATTCGATATAAACTTTGCTTTACATTATACAGAACAGAGAAGACTTACGAATAACGATACGATCTGCGAATGTAAAGCTCTTTAATATATTATGAAGGAAATGGGTCACTTGTATCGGAATTATTTTCTGCCCCGTCTCTGCATTGATTGAAATGCCAGCATGTCAATTTTCAGCTTGTAATCCCGCGTAGTTCAGCCGGAAAGCGGGACGGAAAAAAATTGAGTGGCGTCACGCCGGCCCGCTCCCCTCGTTGCCTCCCATTCCAACGCGTTGGCTCATACTATGAATTAAGTGACGTCACGGAAAACAAAAAAACTAAAATCTCAAACTAACGGGTAGTTTAGATTTGGTTTATTATTCTTGGAATAATACACTTATGATTACGCGACGGAGGTCGACGACTCCGATCAGCCTCAAAATGTGACATTATCCGTTTCAAGAGGGTTAGATTCCAAAACCGAAATGTCCGTCCGCCGTCCTGGCCGTTTTGGGCAGTAGGAATTTTTTTAAAAATCTTAAATTTTGACATAATACTCGGTTTACCCTCTAGTTGTGCCCGTTTTCAGCCCGATCGCCCAAACCCGTGGGACGCAATGGGGCTACGGGAGAGCTTTTTGAAGGCTTTTGGCTATGGGATCGAGTTAGGTGTCGTGTTCGAAGTATTTTTGAAGGTAGAATCCATTTTTGAGGGTCCCAGAACGATCCGATTTCGTCGTGGGGATCTAAGATCCCTTTTTGCAGCCCCATGAAAGCCCAATAGATCCTCACGGTGAAATCAGATCGTTCTGGGACCCCCAAAAATGGTTTCTACGTCCAAAAGTACCTTCATTGAAAACGACACCGAACCCATAGCCGCAACCCTTAAAAAAACCTCCCGTAGCCCCATTTTAGCCCCACATAACCCACGGGTATGTGCGATCGGGATGAAAACCTTGCGGGCACAACTAGATGATGAACCGAGTATTTTTTTTTCGAAATTTCAGATTTTAATTAAAATTCCTACGGCCCAAAACGGCTTGGACGGGGGACGGGACGTCTGATTTTGAGGTCGATCAGAATTTTCGACCTCCGACGCGATTACGTAGGTGTTTATTATTATACCAGTAGGTATTATTATTATTATTCCAAGAATAGGTAACTACCCGTTAGTTTGCGATTTCAATGTATGGACTTAATATAATGGACTTCCCTTACTGGCTCATACACTCCTCTATTCCACCTTCCGCCGTTTTTTAGGCACTGTGGCTACACAATGTAAAACACTTGAGATTTACCGAATAGCTTTATCTCTCGAGTCAACTGGTGAGAGTGGTTTCCACGTTGAATAGAATTAAACCATTTCCATGTAATCAGGGGCGGAGTCAAGGGCCATGCTCCCTCTCCTCCAGGCCCTGACCGGTTTGCACTCGGGATTGCAGGTTTTAAATCACAACGTATAGATGAAGCGGAGTTTTGGGTGCCCCCCCCCCCCCCCCCCCCCTCCAACACCACCCACCATAGAAATAAATCCTGCATCCGCCCATTACGGTGCATTTTTTTTTTTTTTTTTTTTTTTTTGTGTCCCGTCTTTTCTTCTTTTTCGCATTCCAAAAGTTCAGGAAACCGGCGTTTTGGAAATCCGATTTAAAATTAGATTCCTAATCAGCTGAATTTGATGATGTGAATTTGCGTGTATTTTTCTTAACTCCCTGTTACATGATGTTTCAGACGAGGAGCAAGTACTGCGCAGGAGTGTGTCTCTCTCCTGTCATAAACTTTACCCAGAAGAGACTAAAATTTCACAAAAAGAAGTTTGCCCTTGTAAACCGCTGACAGGTAATAAGCCCCTTTGCCTTATTCCTGAGTTCACGCTCCAGTTGAACTGGATGTGGGTATTCTATAAGAATTTGGCATGAAAATGTTCTTCATATCTCATCATATTTGCATCCTATCTTCTTATTTTCTCAATTCAATTTTTGTTTTAGTATGGTCCGAAAAGGGCCAAGATGGTGGATGCTCGCGGACGACGCCACGGTCGACAGCCAAGTCAGAATCCGCTAATGTTCTGACGCCATGTCAAGTCCCCGAAGTTACCACAAGCGCTAAAACGGATATTCAAGGTATTTTTTTTTTTTCCGAGTCTATAAATTCTGCTCTTCGGTGTATTTTAGTTTTAACGTATTACGTTGCTTCTTTTTTTTTTTCTTTTTTTTTCAGGAAGCACTAGCGGTGGCATCCCTGTGGGGATTGCCATAGCTAGACAAAGGGTCCAGCAGACCAGCCCCTCATCTCCTTTGAGTGAGTCTGAGTTTCGTTGACAAATTGTATGTCTAAGCTTCTCGCAGTAAAATTTTGGTCAAGTCCGGAAAATCTGCCATTTGGCAATTAACCTCTGAGTTCTGGATATACTTTTAATGGCTGATTAGAGGCACCACAACCTTCTGGGCTATTCTCACTGAAAGGGTGTTAACACAAAATGTGTTTTTACTGAGGTTATTTTGTTTGAAGGCGTAAGACTTACTTGAGCCCTTTGTTACTTAGGCCAGGGTCTTACTTAGTAAGACCCTGGCCCCTCACCAACATGGTAGTGAAATGCTATGTGCATAATTATTAACCTCTGAGTAAGTTTTATTAAGCATGATTGTAGCCTACAAGTTCATGCCTTATGTTTCCTTCTATGAAGAGCTTGTTTTGCTGTTATAGGCTCTGATGAAGATTATATATTAATCGAAAGCTCGGCGAAAAAGGCGTAATTCCGTTTTGCCCGATACCTGACGAATTCACCCTCAACCAACCACTCATAAGAGCTAGTGCCCCCCCCCCCCCCCCCCTTCGAGAACACCGACTCCACCCCACGCCCAGAGTTGGCTCTCTCCACATTTCTGAGTCACCCCTTTGGACCCCTTAGTGTCGGTCTTACTGAACATAATTTATGTTGCCTTTTTCATATCAAGCGTCAAATTAAGCGTTTTTATGTGTGCTGACCCCAGGGGCTGTGATTTAAATAAAACTAATAATGTGTGTCTGCTGACCATGTGTCACCTCTAAAATTAGGCGTATTTGGGTCTGCGATTGTAAATAAAACGAATAGTTCGGGTCTGCTGACCATGTGTCGCCTTTTCAAAGTGTATCAGAAGCGTTGGTTGAGTTTGTGTTAATGTAAATATTGCTGAGCGACTGATTAATTTTAAGTATTCCACATGCCCTCTGTGGAATCACCATGAAACACATTCTGCGTTTTATTGGTTTGATCCTCAATAGGGCACTTCTCAGATAATTGGCCCTGTTGAGGTTGCCGAATTCAGAAAAAAAGTGAATTAAGGTGATACCATGGGTTTTCCTATTCTGTATTCTTCCCTGGTGATGATAGAAAGGTTAGAGAGAATTGGAATTAAATTTCTCCGTCAAATACTCATAGGTATGGTGTCAAATAATGGTTCTGTTGGTACCTAAATATTTGATTCAAAATCAGAGGCTTTAAATAATCAGTTTCGTACCAAAATTCATACCTACAGATCATAAAAATTCTTCAATTTCAACATCACCCTCCAATTTGTGTTAAAATAATCTTCCAAATAATGATTTTCAATTACTCAGGTCATTACCGAAACAAAAACAAATTGCTACGGTAATGACAGGATTTCAGTTACGGAGTTGACATTCATATAATATATGCAGTTCATATAATATAAGCAGTTCATATTATGCAGTTTTTTTTTTAGGCCTGAGAGAGGCAGGAAAAGCGGATTGGCGTTTTGTTACTCCTAACAACAGAATTCAAAATAAATTTTAAAAAAGGTTGAAGATTGCGCTTTTAAAAACTGTAGTAAACTGTTATGGTAGTGTTGAGTTGATAATTACGAACCTGAAACTCGACCTTCTAAGCAGCGTTGGGACCGCCTTCCCCCGACTTTTGTGAGGGGCAGGGTTGCCTACTGTTGATCTTTGGCGACTTCATCCCATTTCTGTTTTCTTTCGCTCTTTGGCGCCTACTTTCATTTTGGTTATGGTAATGAACGTTTTTCGTGGGGGACAGGTGTTTTTCATTACTTCGATTATTACAAATTCCAAAATGCCGTTAGAGTGGAGGAAGTAACTAGGAAATTTTCACACGTTTTAAACGTGTTCACAAACCCTTACACATCATAAATCCCTGTAAGACGACCCCCCACATGGCTCTTAACAGTACAAATACACACTGAAAAATTGAAGTGCTCTTCATAGAACAGTTAAGATGATGACATTTCACAACTTTAACCTTCCAAAAACGTCACAATTTATAGGAATTTCGATCATTTTAATGTTTCCATACAAAACGACATCCTACCTTGCAATCCATGACCTAAAATTAAGCTTTGCCCTTCAAATTGGAGAATTATCCACACCTGAAGCTAAAATGGCCTGTTATCTGAGTAATAATAATCCGGTGGTGTGGGGGTACAACGGTAAAAATATAGTTAACCATATCTCCATAGTCGCAAGCGGTAATACACCCCACAGACGGCGTTTTTATTTTATTGAAATATTTTAGAATCTTTTTCTGACTTGTGCGCTTTTCTGCCTGAAGCGATCCAACAACAAATTATTATGCTTTTGCAGCTGTGCAGTTGACAGCATGTCAAGAGCGTGGGCCACACCCGTCCCCATGGCCATCGAGTTTGATGCCCAGTCATCATTACCAAATTCGAGGTAAGTTAAGCTACTGAGATTTTTGAAAATCGTTGCTCCGCTTCTCATCCAATCTCGTGGTTTTTTTTTAAATTTTTATTTATTCATCGTGAGTTAACTTTTGTCTCTTCAGGGCCAGATCAGGGAATGACAGCTTCCATTCAATCGCCCTTTCAGCTGGTTCGAGACCCTGTCACTGGACAATTCATGCTGCTGCCATCTCCATCGCCGAGCCTGGGTGAGTTGTAATTGCCCTACGTCGTGTAGCAAAAGGAAATTCTCCCGATTAAATTCAGTCCGTTTGGTTTTCGTACGAATTGTATATTTTGTTTCGTTACGTTCATTTTTTATGATTTTTATGATTGTATTTTTTGTTGACGTTATTTTGAATTTTTTTTTCGTTTGTTTCATCTTTCCTTTTTTTGATTTTTCCTTCATCTGGTTTATGGGGCTCCAAAAGCTTGCGTATCTCTGACAGAGGGGGCGGTTCAGAGGGCATTCTGGACGGGACCTCCACCACTTCTGATGCACTCCCATCCTCAACCGCAGCCTCTTCTCGTTGACCGATTGGTAACATTGGCTGCTCCAGGGTCTCAGGCTGACAAAAGGAGGACGGATTGTTTGAGTGGTAAGGAGTGCGAGACGAGAAAGAGTGTACGAGGAGGCAGTTTTTTGTTTTGTTTTTTACTCCATACGGCTTTTCATTACTTGAAATGTGTCCTTAAAGTGTATACAATGTCCCCTCTATATTTCAGGGGTGGTTCAAGTACCATGCGACTTCAGCAAGAGCTCCTCTGCGACGGCTCAGCAAGGATTGTTGATCCATCCAGCCATGCAGCCTCATCAAGCTTTCAGCACTCTGCTGGTACAGAACATGCCGTTTGCTGCAACGAACCACCAAAATTCCTTCCTTTTGAGTACGCAGCTCACGGAACAAGCTTTAATCAATCAAGGTGAGTTAATGACTGTGCATGGCAAATGATACTCTGCAAACTGTTGGCTGAAACCCCCTCAATCATGCCCGTGATCCCCTCTTTGGCTTTCTGGGGAGCAAGGCTCATTGTTTACCGCCTTTTATAGCGTAGATCTACGCTATCTATCGCATCTATGCGATAATATGAACAAAATTTGTTCATTTATGACTAGTCCATTTAATGGACTCTGCATCCATAAATACTTCGAAAACGACGCCTAACTCGACCTCATAGCCGAAACCCTTCAAAAACCCCTCCCATAGCCCTTTTTTGCCCCATAGCGCCCCACGGGTTTGGGCGATCGGGCTGAAGACCTTGCGGGTACAAATAGATGGTAAACCGAGTATAAAAAATGTCTACTGCCCAAAACTACTACCTATTTTAAGAATAGAAAACCAAAATTAATGGTTATTCCTTTAAAGGTTCCAAGTATTCATGTATGTAAACTCAGATCTTGAAGTGAAATGTATTTCTCTTGACGTCCCTCATATGGGCCCCAGGCTAAAACTATCAGTGATTAAGTTCTAGACATAAGGTGTTATAGTATTAGAATCTGATATAAGATGGTTTATGGGTCCTCCAGTAAGTGATTTCTTGCATCCAAGGTTGGTAGTGTCCGTCGTCACGGGCTGTTTTGGTGCTGGAACAGCACCAGCTGGTGGCGAGAGCTTTCGTTATTTATCACAATGCCACCGCCCAAAACAGCCAGTGACGGACTCAACCAACAAGTATGTAGCCAAGGTTGTTTGCAGGCTTTTCATTGCTTTCATTTTCCCGTCAACTTAATTATCCCTCATTTTAACTTGGAAAAATCATTTCATCAGGCGGCGTAGTGATATCGAACCACTTGGAGAACACCGTCATCAATCCGGGTCAGATAATTGGCGGCTGTACCGAAACTAGTTTCAATCCGCAAGCCAACCTACTCCACCACATGTCGCCCAGCGTTGTGATAAGCAGCCATACAGAAACGAACTCCTTTGTGAGGGATCTGACCCCCTCGGTGATGACCTCCCTCGACAATCAGGTCATCGTCAAATCTGAAATGAAGTCAGAGCCGCTTTGTACGATGGATCAGGTTAGTTAGCGCAATTTCTCATAAATTGTTTTGTATACCTACGAATGATAGAATGAATGATGCGAATGTAATTTTTGTTGGTGTCAGGCTACGTCACCACCTAATCTGGAGGGTAAATCCGAAGTAGTCACAGAAGAATACACTGAAGAAGAAGAAGAGGAAGAAGAGAGCACTACGGTTGTGGCAGATGCTCAGAACCAAACTGAAACTCCATCCGATTCTGAGGAGGAAGTCACACAAGGGAACCTCAAATTGCAAGCTGAGGTGAGATAAGATTAATGGGAAGGTCTCAATGGTTATGTAAGTCATAAGGCTTAAGGGCCCCAACCCTATCCCGCCTGTCCTCAGACCCCCAACAACTCATTTCCCACATTGTATAGTTTTTTTGGCAGCCGTGTTGACGTTGGACATTCCTCTGCCCACCGTCATCCCAACTTCCTGTCAACTGCTCCAGCTTTTATTTGTTGACCACTTTTGGAGTAACTTATACGCCACATAGAGCTACGTTTTGATGGTTTCAGATTTTTCTCGTCATCTACTCGTCTAAACTAATTTTTGGTATTTTTTCCCCCAAGTTTTGAAAAAAAAGTTTAAAATCCTGTTTTCTTTATCAAAGACACGTTTGACGTGATCAAATGTAACAGGCTGAATGAAACCAACCGCCACATTTGGATTTTAAGTCAATGTACACGCACGCACTCACACTGGATTTGCGAACTCTCTTCCTTCATCGCGAACGGAGGTGTTGCTACGGGTGTTCCAAGTGAAGCAAGGGTTGCATTATTGATAGGGGTTTTGCGGAATAACGAATTTCTCTCCTGCTCATCTCAGAGCGCTAAACTTTGGTACGGGTACAACTTTTTGAGGATAAATTCAAGTAAACCTAAATGGACAGGTAATTTTACCCTCTCTTATTATACGGGATACTTCACGACAAGAATCGGGTCAACAAGGTTGGACGGGTTGGACGTGCTTGCGTTCTGAGTGAAGGATGGATGCAGTATTGAACGGGAATTTGATATTTTATATTTCGTTCGAAGCACGGGTGTCCCAGCTAGTTTAATAATAATTAGTATTAGGGTAATTTAAACTTTGAAAGTTTTAAATGTTATTTTATTGGGGTCTCCCCCCTCTTCACCTGCTACTTGCCTTCAATTTTTGTTGTAACTTTTCAGAATTCAGTCACAAAACAAGACACCGAAACGGAAATCGAAGAACAGGAAACCTCAGTCGTTCAACAAGAGACGACACAAATCGTCACTACCCAGATCACTCGGACCACCTGGACGACTGAACAAACCCACCACGGCACTGTTCAGATCGAGCAGCAGGAAGAAATCAAAGAGGAAGTTGAAGAGGTTGGGAATTCCACTTTTTTTAAATTCAATTATTTGGTTGGACATGGAAAGTCATATGCACATTGTTTTTTCACTCGCGTGTGGTAGAATCAGGCAGTAAATATAATTACGAGCTTTTGAGCTTGCTGTCAGGTTTTGTTGTTTCTACAGGTTCGAAAGAACTAACAAAGTGCATCTTTCACTCCATGAAAATCGTAATCATCATTATTGATCCCTTATTAAAGTTGAACAAATTTACCAAGAATTTTGGAGCAACTTGTAGCTGACAGTTAGTAGAAATTCTTCTCAGGTCATTAATTTAGCGTCAGTCGTAATTTCAAGTTTTACTCCACTAAGCCCAGTGGGGTCATGAAGAATGTTGTTTAGGACCATTAAGTAGTTGTAAATCCATGTTTTCTTCATACTAATGCGTTTGCTTTCTTCGCAATCTTGAAAACCCCGTCAAACTTTTGCGATTTTTTCGGTTGTTGGCCTATAACTCGTTCCCCGTGCAGTTTTACGTAAATCATTCCATTACTCATATTGTAGAGGACACAATTTCCTACAAAGTTGGTCCCATAAGTTTTTTTGGTCCGATTTACAGTAACGGAGATATGAGGCTGCAAAGAAGAGGTAAAAATCTAGTGTTTCGCTAAATTTCAATTTTCTTTCCACGGAGTTTAAAGTTTAAATTAAACTTTGATGTTGGGGATCTCCATAGTTTAAGCCGGCTATGCAGTGTATTAGACTTCCATTCAATCCTAGCGAAGCCCTTGCGGCTGCTGTAAGTGGAGCAACGCGAGCCCCACAACTGTGATATCAGTGCTCTATTCGACTTGGCTTACTTCAATTCGACGTCGAAGTTACAGTTAAGCCCCTTTTTCTAAGAATTATAAACCAAACAGAACGGCAAACCAAAATAAACTGTGGGAATGGGCGATTCTTGTGTTATTCGCATCGATTCTGCAGATGCATTTTCTGGGGTCGTGCTTGGTTGGGATTTTTACATTATTATTATTATTTGCCAATATGGACCTGAACTCGCTTTAGTTGTACTACTATCTGACAGTTGCTTATTAATTGAGAAAGAAATCCTTAATTAATTACTCAGTGATCAGTTTATTTTAAATCATTTCCATAATTCATAACTTTTTGTTGTCAAAACACGATTTAACAAATGATGTTATTCCATCTTTGTTAGTTCGGTTTTTAATAACTGTGTTTGATACCCCTGCACGAGGCTAGTATGATTTAACAAGATTTAGGAATTGTGACCTTCAAAGCTCGACGAGGTATGTGCCTTCTTCGTTTCAACTGCTTGCCAAAATATTTGATTATCTTCCATTTGATTGGTTCGGAGCTAAAAAATTCTGGATTTGGCCGATAAAAAATTGCATGGTCTCAGTTTCGAGGCAGAATTATTGTCAAATATCGTGTAGTTAAGAAAACCCTAATTTTTGGCTCCGAATTATCGTACAGATGGCCAACGTAATGAAAGTCATTGGGTTCGAGCGTTTTAGATGATCTATCCCCAGGTTGTAAAGCTCACTACGAATTGAATAAAAGGCGCACGTATCGTTTAAAAAACGTATCGTTTAACGTGCTGTAATTGTTGCTAAAGAGTGAACGTCAAAGTGTAAAACCTGCAAAACCACGTAAGTCCGATTTTGGGCCAAATAAAGGTTTTGAGTTTTTTTGGGTAAATTTGAGGCTCCAACGTGCGAAGTTTCGTGAATGTACGGTTAGGAATTTCTTCTCAGTGTCGTAAATTGTCTCTACGAGGGTTGTATAAACGAGAAAGTCCCGGCGTGTAAATCCTCGTGAGTGTCACCTTGAACTTACGCTCGGACGACGCATTGTTCACTGATATGATACCGATGACTCTATTTGCCTTCTGGTGGTCGAGGTCCAATCCCTAATCACTACAACTGTAGGTCAGTCAACAAGCCGGGTCAGCAGCCCCCAGCTCTCCCCCCTCAGCCTTAGATTGCTATGGCTAGCTTAACGTTCTCAGCAAACGAAGGCATGTTTTGTCAGGTCCGTCAGAAATTTTCGCCTTGCCAGAGGACTCCCAAGAGAGGTTCATGTGTTCCATCGATCTTGTGTGTTGAAGACAGATTGCCTTAGGCACCTTCGCCAAGAGAGCCCCCCCCCCCCCCCCCCCCATGGGTCTGTAAAATGTTGATTTTGGAACATACGCGGTTTTGCAGGTATACAAGTCGATATAAATTCACCGTATTAACTGTGGAGGTGGTCGATCAGGCTGGGGTATAAAAGAGCCTCCTAATCGCTTGGCACTGTTTTGATAAATCTTCAGCGTATTGGAACACTATGTATTTGAAGAAGAAAAAAAAAACTAATTTAGAAGAGAATAAAAGCGATCAAAGATTTTTTTTTTTTGAAAAAAATTTATTTTATTTTAAGAATAATTTAAAAAGGAAAACTTTTTTTTCTGGATGTCTCCTTCAAAATGTTGACACATTGCAAAAAACTCGTCTCTATTAATTATAGGGCTTATGATAAATAGAGTATCAAAATTTGATACTATCCTTTGGAATTCGGAGGTCTGAGAGTGATTTTCATTGGTCTGAGAGATGCAAGTTAGCCAACCAAAGCGTCAAGCCGTTTTTGGCGTCATCAGAATTTGATTTTTGATCAAGATTTGAAGGTTATTAGCAAGTGATTTTACAAATTTTGTAAAATCACTTGCTAATAACCTTCAAATTCTAACGGGACGTTCTCAAATTTCTATCAGTCAACAAGGAATTCACGTTCTTGTAGTAAGCAGGGTTGCCGTGTCGTGCGTGTTTGGTAAAAAAGAGCGATGGCTCGCTCTGGCGGCTCAATGCCCAGCGCTACCCACCGTGTGACGTCACCGGCCTGAGCTTTTAGTTCAAAATCTCAGAAATGTCTTTAACAGCTCTGCGAATAACTACACAGACTTTTGAACTGGACATCTTTATATGGTGGTTTCAATGGGTGCTGAATTCGGATTCGGCACCCATGCTGGAAATTTCTAACATCTTAGTAAGATGTTGGAAATACGAAACTCTGACCTTTTCAAGGAGTTCATTGCGACAAGATGGGACAAGATTCTTGGTGTTACTTGTACATAGTGTCTTCCTAAAAACTTGAAGGCTGTCTCTGAAAATAGCCGTGACCGTCCCTCGATGTGGTGGTTTTTATCAGTGTTAATAACCTGGCAAGATGGATCATTGAGTAATAGTGCATCAGGTTGTTATATTTCTCTAATGCCCGATTCACCATTTCCACGGTTGCACCCCCCAGGTTTAAATGACAGTCAATCTTGACGTCTATGGATGAGTGTGTTGTTGCCTGTCTTCTCTGGCATGTCACCCCTCCTACCTTTCCTTTCCCATCAATGTTTTTATAATGCAATTCCAAGTTTAACAATTTACTCGTAGAAACTTCCCTGTAGAGATTCTAGAACCGCACATTGTACCAGTACTACCAACCTCCAGCATGCAATCGTACTATTGTTGACTCGGCTAGCTTGAAAACAATTTGTACTTCTATAGTCCGAAAGAAAAGAGAATAGAACTGACCAAAAAAGTTCCCCACCACCGAAAGTCTCATAGCTACTCCCCTTAGTGCCGCTGTGGCCCAGTGATGCTGCTTGGAGGGAACATATCACAGCCAAACGTTTGACGCGTCCTTCTTTCCAGAGTTGAGGATTTTGCTTCAAGTATTTTCCTTCCATTCTCCTACCTAGTAGGAACGAAATGGTTGCTACCGCTGGTCAATGAAATTCGATCGATAGAAAAGCAGTACCATTCAGCTCAGTGTGTCTGAAGTGTCTTATTACGATATAAAACACTCTTATTATATGGGAAATAGCCTTGCCCACAATAGAACTGCGAATGAGCTTGAAGACGAAGGAGGTGATCATTAGGTAGGTGACACACCTGGAACACAGATTTGAGGAAGTCTTCCTATTCTCTTTTCTTTCGGACTCTAATTATTACGATTTTGCATAAAAACAGAAAGGTAAGAGATGACAATAAAAGATTATTTTTATTGCAATTATGACTGAAAGATCATAATAATTTCACCCTTCTCATAATTACATAATATGAGTTTATGAGTGAATATTTTTTATTACTAGAAATGATATTTTTTGATGAATACGGATGGTCTTGAAGCCTATTTGATGTATTCGCTGATGTCCCTTCTAGGTTGTCGAACGGGAGCAGGATTCACAGAGTAGCAGTACGGCTGTCGACCTGTCCGGGTTGGAGCTTCTGTCGAACACGACGATAGCCCAACACGAGAACTTCCGGAGCAGCCCCGAACCCGAAGACGACGACGATGACTCAAGTCGTGGTGACATGGGTGGGTTGGCGGTGCTTTGTCAGGCTGCCGACTTCGCCATGAGCCAACCCCACTTCGCGTCAACGTCGAGCATTGTCATACAAGAGTCCAGTATGACTACCAGTTCAACTATGTCCACAGGTACCAGGATTCCTGGTTCACCTTTTTAACTATCCGTTGCACTAGCCACTTACCACCGTTTTGTGTTTTTCCAGTGTCGTCCATTGAACTCGAAAAACCGAGTGCGTCACCGATGAAACTCTCCCCACCTAAGCTTGTTCCCATTCATGCTATAGAGAAGCTTCGCGAAGTCCCTTTGAAAGATGCCTTCAAAGTTCTTTCAAAGGCTAAAAAAGCGAGGGAGAAGAAATGCTGCCCATTCATTCAAAATGGTAAGATGTTCTATGTGGGACAGGTGATGGTCGTGTATGTACCTACCTACGTGAATTTGAGTTCCTAAATTTGAATTTAAATTCCTCAAATTGTGTGTTGTGTGATTAGCGTGTGGCGTGAATCCTCGAATCCATTCGCCGCTGTTTGTTTTGGAGGAAGATGAAGGGAGTGTGGAAACATTTCTTTGGGGAATTGTCGTAGTCTGCAGACCTAGAAGAAGATGCAGCCACAGTTTGGGTAGACTTGCATGCCAGGCGTTATATGTCAGGATAATGTGGTAATGCAGAGTCTTTGAGAGGGAACTGAGGGGAAGACCAACACCATGGATGAAGGAAAAGGAAGCCCCACTCTGCTTTACAAGACGTGCCCAAAAGCAACACGATGTGTCGTGGCCAGTATTGTTTCGCCCTGGGCTCGCAGTTGAACCTGGGACAGCTGTTGCAGCCACCTTTGGTGAATTGTCACCAAAGGTGGCCTGGCCAGCTGACCCACCCTTACACGGGCCCAATCTTCCAGCTTCCACAGACGAAATGTCGTCAATGGAATCCTGGGCAGATCATTCCCGCTCAGCTTCAGCTTCCACAATCAAATTGTCGGTAATAGTGGCCTGGCCAGTTGTGTCTGATCTCATTGAGGTCACTGCACATTGACATTGTGCCAATTATGAACAGTAATATGATTGAATCGTTAATTATTCCCTTCTTTAAACAGGGATACTGAGCTGCCAGGGGGAGAAGAGGGGTTTGCATGGCCACTCCGTGACCGTAGCGCGACCCGTTTCTCCCACCGGTACTAACTCTGGCTGGCTGGCAATATCGCCATAAACGTGGGGGAAAACCGTCTGAATTCTAAATGCTTTCTTAGATGATTCCTAAAGGGAACTTACACAGCAGTTACATTGTTACTTGTCTTTCATACAGAAGAAGAGTCAGCAATTGCGGATCCACCAGTTTTGGAGCCCTGGTCAGCGGTTCCTCAACGGGTCACTCCACCTCTAGGGCCTCCTACGCTGACCCCCAATAAGAAGCGCTCTTGTGACAGCCCAGAACCTGTCGAAGAACCCGTAAGACCCAGTGTCATACTCTAGATTTACCTACCCTATATAATATATAGGGTAGATATAAAATATATTATATTTTATTATCCAATATCTCAAAACCCTCCGTTTACTCTCAGGATTACACATCTCCGCCACCGCCGTTGAAAAAGAGGAAATTGGGTCGGCCGTTGAAGAAAACCGAAACTGCGGCGGAGGAAAGCTTGCTACAACTTGACACTGTCGTAAAGCCGTCTGACGTATCCATTGACTCTGAACACAAACACAAAATACGACCAAAGCTGAAAGCAGAAGCAAAAGTAAATCCTAACCTAACTCCTAAGCGGTCATCTTCATTGAAATTCAATTATACTTACCAGCTACTCTGTGTGAAGGTTAAAAACCCCGGGGATGAAATCGACGAGGATGTCTTGGAAACCTCTATGGAGCTGATCCCGACCGAAGTGTCTCCCAATTGGAAGTTCAAGCAAAACAAGGTATACATTTTATCATGTTGTTTCGTGTGCTCATCTTATTCCTCATGCTCAATATCTATATAATAACAACGTACAGACCTTGCATTTTTTTAATCTTGTAGGTCTCAACGTACATTGATTATGCAGAAAATATTAAACTAAAACGGAATTTCTGACAAGGTTACCTACATCATTATTAAGATCTATCAATTGTGCAAAAATATAATTTATGTCAATAAAAGATCTTTGGATAAAATAAAGATGAAACCGCTGCAAATTTCATACAAGGGTTTTTCGTTTCAATTTCAATCCAACATTTAATATCTATTACTATTTTGTATCATTACTACAATTATTAATTCCATACAAAAAAATAAATAAATAAAACTTACCCTTTGGGAAGATGAGGGGCCCCAAAAATCATTATCAAAAGTTGAGTGTAATTACATAAAACTCAAACCATCTGACAACTTCCACACTGTAGGCTTTAGATGTCAAGGCTTCACAAAGTTTAGCCTAATCACGGCTCGTTTGAATCTTCACCTTTGAATTTGTATTGCAGGCGAAGGATGACAAAACCAAGGTGACCAAGAAGGTGAAACCTGTCATAAAGGTGAAACCTAGTTCGCCCAAAGATGCCGAATCAACCCAAGACCACAAATCTAGTAGTTTGGCCAAAAGTGAGTTACATTGATTTTTTGTGGTTTTTAAAAATTATTCGAGAATGGATGACTACACGTTTGGCGAGCTTCACGAGCCCATGAAACGTTCTCTTTATGTTCTACCGGTCATTTATCTGCGGTATGAACATTGGCGAACTCTACGACAATAGATTAATACTCGTGATTACTCTTTGACATAGTAACATAATACATTGTATTGTGAACCTGTATCGTTAGAAACAGCGGATTCAATATCGAAGAATAGTCGCCGAATCGAATAGAATAACCTTTCCAGCAACATAAATTTCATTCCCACCGAAACCCTATATATTTTCTATTTAGGCGTCACTTTATGTTATTGCCTGTACGGCCTGCTGGTCTTGTTTGAGAGCGCGCTGCGATTGGTCTTCGTACATTCGACTACCAATGAAATGGTAGGATGTTTCTTTTTGAAGCTGGTCCAGCTTGATGAACAGAGTGTTTCGGATGCGATGTTTGTTCTTAAAAGTTCGATCTTCTCATTATATCGTTTTTCCTTTTTAAAACCTTCCTTGTTATTATTAAATCGTCTCAGAGGTTGTATAATAATTTAATATTATTATTTGATCGGGTTTCAAGCATTGTTTTAAGCACCTGAATTACTTGCGGTTGAATTAAAATAACACACTCAGGTTATTAGTAATCAGTTCGTTTGAATCGAGGTTCTGCTTGTACAGCTTATTGTGGATGAACGTTGTTCCTCGCAAAGAACTTTTCGAAAACTTATCTGAAACTATCAAAATGATTCACGCTATTTTCTCCTTGACTCTTTGTGGCTTCCTACTCATATCACACTGTGTTGTCCTCGAAGATTAGTTCGAAGTTTCAAGAAAAAGATCGATTCGGCCATATAGCGTGACTGCTAATGACTTGTGTATCAAGGGTATATGTTTATAACAGAAGCTGTTTTTCCTCAGCCCTCCCCGACACCAAGCTGAAGGAGTCGGATCTCAAGGATTTCCCGTTGAACATAATGATGTTCAGCGGTGGGCATTTCGTTCCCGCACAAGTGACCGACATCAAAGCTCCGGGTATCTACGAAGTGATTTACCTGAGGAACCCCCGAAATCGAAGGCCTCAAATACTCTGTTCAGAGGAGCTTTTGAACAGCGCAGTAAGCAGACATTTTGATTAGTTATATGGCCGTCTGCTGTAGGTTTTCTAACTCAGTGGATTCCGCTCTTTTCATCAGATCCTCGAAGTCAAACTGGACAACCTAGCAGTCCCAGCCGGCACCAGAGTGTGCTCGTACTGGTCACAGGAATACAACTTCATGTACTCGGGAGTGGTTTCGACTGCGAGTGGACCGGACGAGAAGTTCGTCTTTGTGGAGTTCGATGATGGCGACGATGGGAAAATCTGCAGGGACGACATACGGCTTATTCCCGAGCAAATGAACTTGACAGGTTAGATATGACAGAGACCGTTTGCGTCAAGGAAAAATATATTTTGTAACTATGTATTATGATAAATGTTTACAGATTATGACCCTGAACCTTCATCTCCTTTGATGGGCCGAAGAAGGAGAACTAGTGACTCCAAGGTATTTACATCACTCCATCGTGGATAGGATTTCTCCACAGGAAGCCATATCCTGCTTTGGTTTTCTATAGCATCATAATTCACTCGTTTTTTCCCCCCATTGCAGTCATCTCCTGATCAGCCTAAAACGTCCACTGTTAAAATGAAGCCCCCCCTCCCGCCTACTGAAGAAACTGAAGAGGAAACGGAGGTCGAAAGAAGTTCCGTAGATATAACTGAGAGGATGGAAACCTCAAACGCGTCCGGTGGCAGCGAGGAAATCAGCGAGACCGGCAGCGACACGCCTCCGGCCATTTACATAAAAAACATAGTTGAGGTAAGACGCCAAAGTTCTCCAGAACCTTGTTTTTGACATAAATATGCCTTTTACGGGAGAAGGAGGAGAGGAGTCAACTTGATATGACGTTTATTTTCCACGGATATCAACCTAACCTAATTGTTTTTCTGATTGCCGTTAAAAGGACTTTCTTCAAACTGAAAAAGAAAAGAAAGAAAAACGGCGGATGAAGAAGGAGAAAAAACGTCGAATGCTGGAAAAGTCTGGGAAAACACACAAGCATAAGCATAGGGAGGGCTGCCGGTCTCACCACAAACGTAAGCATAAGCACCACCATCAGCACAGACACAATCATTCCCTTGGTAAATCCCATTACTACAAAATAATGTTTTTCTTCTCAAGGCTCTGACTTTATGCATGAAAGCCAATAATCTTTCGAAGCAGAGCTTAATAAGAAGAAATGTTTGCTGCATTGACAAATTTTACCAAACACTCTGATTTTGATTGCTCATCCTTTTTTGAACCTTGTTTATTTTGTAGTATCTTGGCGTTTGATACTAACTGATGGTGAATGTAATTGTGAGCTGCTGGTTTGTAGTTTTACTTGTAGAATCTAATTTCTATTGTTAATAATTAACCATTATTATTATTATTATTATTATTATTATTATTATTATTAGTATTAACAATTAATTATTATTATGATCATTGGATGATGAAGAAATGGTCATGCCGTGTAACGAATTTTAACATTTGGTGTCCGTACGGGTAATTTTAGATTCAGTAACACAGTTTCAGGCAATTTAACTCAGCCATTTTCTGTGGATTTTTGGTTCAAATTGGCTACATTGAGCAATATTTTGGGTGGTTTCATGCTGATCTTGTATGTTCGCCAAGATGAATTTGTCAAGATTTTTTCAAAGTTTTTTGACTTCTAGAAGGGGGGGGGGGGGGGGATGATTCTCCTCTTCGCGTTGTACCTCCAATAATATTGGAGGTAATATAATAATATATTATATTATACTAGGGGGCCAGCCGACCCCTGACTGTATCCCGCCTGGCCTCAGACCACTTCCACTCCCTTTTCGATAATGAATATTAAAGAAATACAGGATGACAGTTTTTTGAAAACCCAATTTTAAATGTGGACCACCTGGCCTGTCAGAGGATTTTAAAGGGTGCTGAATCCAAAGATGATGTTGGCAATGCAAGATTTCAACCGTTTGACGCGAAATGCATGTGCATGTGCATGTGCCCTTGAGAGGCGATTTTCATAATGCATTTCTCATTACTCAACGAGGTTGTTGCCGTAAACTCTGTGGTTCATTGACCGTCTGGTGTATTTGGAAATGGCTGAAGTCTTCCATGCAAGGGGTTTTTGTTTTTAGAAAACTCTGAACTGAGGATAAAAGACAGCACTGTTTCCAAGACAGGCACCGAAACTGGTCATCACATTGGACCACTAGTCACCACCATCGCCAAGCCAGTCCCGGTATGTAACTGTTCCTGTACTGCGGTAGATGTGACCAAAAAAGAAGAATTTTACGTGAGGTGTTCTTCCCTTTCAGAGCCAGAACGTTGAAGAAAAGAAAGGCGACGAGGAAGAAGAAGACGAAGCAGAAGAAGAAAAAGAAGAGCCCGTGCCAAGCACGAGTCGAAAAGGATCTAAATTCGCTGCCTTCCTACCCGCAAGACACGAACTCTGGACGTGGAAGGGAAATGGGTTCAAGAGGGGAAGAGGCAGTGGACAGAAGAGGGGGCGAAAGATATTCTATAAGACCATTCAACGCGGTTCTGATGTCATCAATGTGAGTTTTACAACCTATTCACGTTCCTACTAATCAAGAATAATATTATTATTACTCACACAACTCTCAATCAACCAAATAGGTGTTCCCATTGAATAAGCAGGAATGTCTCTATGCCGTGTCCATTTTCATCGGCTTATTTGTTTCTAGAGGAACGCCATTCGACTCTGGTTTCAGGTTGGTGACTGTGCTGTGTTCGTGTCGACGGGAAGGCCGGATCGGCCGTTCATTGGTCAGGTCGAGTCCCTGTGGGGGAACCAGAAGAACAGCATGTGTGTCAAAGTGTCATGGTTCTACCACCCAGAAGAAACCGTCGGGGCCCCTGACGTATTCCCCTACCCGGTAACTATAATGTACAAATTTGTTGACATTTCAGCGAATATTAAGTCTTTACTAGCACCATTCTATCAGCCTTTGGGGAGAGGGGCTGCTTTGCTTATACGACCACTTTCTCTGACAAGGGGGCCTGCTTCGCTCGCCCATTTGAATAATAGGTCAAGTGATGGGGTGTGTAAATTTTAAATCGCAAACGCTCACTGAAGAACTGATTGGTGGGAGAGGACAGAGAAGGGTGGAAACTCCCAAACTCTCTCGGGTCGGGGGATCCAGCCAGAGGCATTCCAAGGTCCGTACAACTGCACAGGTCTGATAGACGGCGCAGGGACTGGCCCCTATAAGGTCTAAAAATCGTTCAAATTAAACTCGCCGTCTAAATTTGTCGTCGGAATTCGTCCTGGATTTAGTATTTAAATTCGGATCTCCAAGTGCAGAGGAAACGCTGACTCAATCGGATCGTAAACAACAAAAATAGAAAGAGTTGCGCGGATTTGTGTGCATCAGAAATGGCGCTAAATGTGCTTATCGGACATAAAATTGGCCGGGGAATCCAAATTCGCCAAACAATTTGAAGGTTCCCATATAATATAAGAAAGTTGGGCGTAAATGCGCCTGTTTGCGCGCATTTTGAGGGGATCTCAACCCCCTTATTCACAGAGTCTTTAGGAAAAAGCTGAAAATTTTACACAAGGGTTTATTATCTTTGATGTAGGTTACTTCTACAAAAATTAATCTGTGTCAATGAAAACAATTCTAATTAAAAAAAATTTCTTTAGTTTTTTTTTTTTTTTTTTTTTTTTTTTTTCACTTGGAAATTATTTGACCTCCTGGGACCTTTCAAAAATCCCATTTGTAGCTCCATGAAAGCTCTATAGATCCCCACAGTGAAATCTGATCGTTCAGGGACCCCCAAAAATGGATTCTACGTCCAAAAATACTTCGAAAACGACCCCTGACTAGACCCCACAGCCGAAAACCTTAAAAAAAACTCCCGTATCCCCATTTTAGCCCCATAGCGCCCCACGGGGTTGGGCGATCGGGCTGAAAACCTTGCGGGCACAAGTAGATGGTAAACCAAGTAGTCTGTCAAAATTTCAGATTAAAAAATAACTCCTACCGCCCAAAACGGCCTGGACGGCGTACACCGTTCGGCAGACAGACATTTCGGTTTTGGAATCTAGACCTCTTGAAACGGATAATGTCAAATTTTGAGGCCGATGAGAGTCGTCGACCCCCGTCGCGATTACATAGGTGCATTATTCCAAGAATAATAAACCAAAATCAGCGTAATTTGATCACTTACGGTTTTGGAGGAGCAGGCTCGTGACATATTCTGCCAGCCAGCCAGCAGCCACGGACACGTTCTGAATAAGTGGTTTCGATGATAGTTTTGAGGTCGTGCCCGTCGAAATTATTAGTGGGTTGTGAAGCGTTTCATTACCGTTTTATTTTGCAGGGGGCACTATTCAAATCGCCTCACACGGACAGCAACGACGTCCAGACAATATCTCACCGTTGCGAGGTCGTCTCCCTTCCTGAATTCAAGTCTCGGGTCGACCGGAAGGAATTGTCGACCGACACCGTCTACGACAACCAAGAGGTCTACTACCTCGCCGGTTACTACGATCCCCAGGACACGAGCATCAAATACGAACCAGGGGCTCTCCTTGAACAGTAAGTGTTGTCAAAGAATACTCTGATGGGGCGACCATCAAAATGTCCCCTAAGGTGAAGGTTGAGTTGGGAAGTTATCTAAATCTCCTGGTCTAGAGTCCGACACTCAAGCTTAAGATATTTTTAACCTTTTCCAACTCCCCAGTTTGACTTGGGAAGGACTGGTAAAAAATTATAGGTCTCCCACAAGAATATTGCGCTCTGACCCTGATCTCTGGTGGCCGCAAAAAGAATCACCAATGTGGGATCCTGAGCACTGCTCAAGCGAAGTGATTTTCAATTTCTTCTGTTGACAACATTGTCTCAACTTCCTCGCCGTTGTTTGTTTTCATCTCCCCGTTGTGTTGCAATTTTGTGACGATATTTCTTACAATGGACCTGATTCTTCCTAATAACTGCTCAACAAGAAAACTAAAATGATATGTGATATTCAACATTTTTCATGTAATTAAACCGTTTGAGGGGAGAAAACGAGAACTGTTGCCACTAGGAAGGGGGAAATTTTGTGGGAACAGTAGTTTGATCTTTTCCACCAGAGCTCAGGGTCGGTGCGCAATATCTTTAGTGCCGTTTTTTATTACACTTACCCCGAATTGCGCGAAGTTGTAACTACGTGAAAATAGGCCAGATTTACACTTCCTCCCAAATTATGAGGCAAGTGTAACTTTGATCAAAATTTTTATATTGTCTATTTCTAAGACGTTAATGGGGCTTTTCACTTTAAAATTTAATCAATAATCAAGGATAGTTTGATGAACCTATGGTCAAATTTTCAAAAAGATTGGATGAAAATTGCAGTTGTGATGAGTGTTCAAAGTTGAACTAACGATTTTGTGGGTTGCACTTACCCTAGTGTACCGTCCTTTTTTACGTCTAACTACCTTATACATACTATAAAATTATTTATCTTCTTTTTTTTTTTTTTAGTCCTCAGGGTGGTTACAAGTAGGGAAATTTCGTTTCTTCAACGGGGAGCTTTTAATGGTTTTTCGGCCGCCTGGGGAGATTTTGATGGTTCCCCCTCTGATGGGCTATATTCTGATTACACTCTAAAATTGTTACTAAACTGATGTTTTCAGGCCTTGAATTCTCTATGGAGCGGTTCACTGTTTCCGGACTCCTGGCAATGTAGCATTCCAGTTTTCTGTTTCATCTATTGAGTTTTTTTTGTTTTTTTTCGACATGGATGTCTGGGCTGGGTTTTTTGAGTTTTTTGTTTATAAAAAACCCCTCGCCATAAAAATAGATCTATAATTATCGTTGGCTATAAAGATCTCTCTAACTTTGTAAATAGACCACCCATAAACTTTCAAGTTTATATCGTTGTTACACGGTGTTTATGTCTGTTCTAAGTCAAAATCTTAGCACGTCGAGCGCATGTGGAACGATTTCACTCTCATATTGCTTGTACATATTATTTCCCCGTGCTTAACCCAGTTATTGTTGAATGTTGAATGTAGAAGAATAGCCTAGAACTAGTATATTTTTATATGATACAAGCAATATGGCTTTCAAAAATTTAAACATTTTTGTATGTGTGTATAGACATAAGCACCAATTAGTTAAAATTACAAAAAAAATATTTCTTCAATTTTTGTACAAAATTCACGTCTTTTGTAAATATGATTAAGTCTTCCTCCATGTATTTCTAGCTGCAACATAATACGCTTGTTTATTCTCGTCTTATCAAGATTTTGTAGAACTTTGGGACATTGCGTGCCATTTGAAATTATATTTTAAATAGCTGCTTTTGAAAGAAAATCCTTAAGAATAGGAATGTATATATTTTCAGTAGAGTTCATTGAGTTTATTAGTATAATATACTAATAATATTTTACTATGGTAATCGAAAAGGTGGAGTAATCGCTGTAGGAATAGGATGTTTTATAGTTAGCGTTTTGCTGTTGGTTGTAGCCATTGTGGGTAAACCAGTGGAGTTATCAGTGAGGACGAATTCGAGGGAACACTGGAATTTCGTGGTGGTTTCCTACGAACCTTGTTGACTTATCGTTTTTGGGCAATTCTTTCGACATTTCAGCAGTGCTGCGCGTTCAAATTTGCTTTAGTAGTAATTATGTGGACTCGCCACTTAAATGGCAAAGTCTATTAGGGGAAAACGTGATGTAACTGTTGGTTTCCCGGGTTTGAATAATTTTAAGTATTTATTTTTCTCACCATTTTCTTGAAAGTCTTCTTATTCCTGGTAAGGTGAAGTGGTAGACGAAAAAATGAAAGAGAACAAGTCACTGCAGAAAGATAACCCCCCACCCCCGCCCACCCAAACAGAGGGGCCTCGCTTCCCTCGGCCATTATGTTTGGAAGTTGTGTTACCTTACAAAAAAACCTAGAGAATACAAGAAGTCAACCAACCCCTAACCCGTTGGCATCGTACGGCGGCTCTTCATTGAGCTGCAAGAATGCTCATACGTTGAACTAAATCAGCTCCTTCTCTTTACACTCCTACACCCCCACCAAGCAGTTTTTTCCTCCCTGAGCTTAACACCGCATTCTCCCTCCACCACCACCACCTGTCATTCCAACTGAAGCGATCTGCATCAGTCGGTTTGACTATCTTTTCTCCGCCCCCCACCCCACACCGCGGAGCCAGTCCGCCAACCACCTCCTCCTTTCCTCTCCCACCATCCTTTCAACTGCCCCTACTTTTGAACACTTAGGTTTACATTGGCCACATTTAGCCTACTTTTTGGTTTCATCAGACTTTTCTCCTACTGAGCTCGATGAGCTGAATTTTTCAAAATTTTTTCAAGTGTTTCCGACTTCAGGAAGTATCTTAGAGTGAAGATGATTCTCCTCTTCCTCGTGTTGCAGCTCCAATATATTAGACCAGGAGGCCACCCCCTAGCTAACACTGGCTCGCTTCGCCCAGAGTGGCGGTCGTTGTGGCCTGGCGATTAGTTCTTTCTAAATTTAGCTTTGAAATTCGATTCAAAAGGAACTTGCCATTAAGAGTTTCCGCATTGAATGGCCATGCAAAGCGAGGCCCCCCTGTCCAGTTTCCCTGAATCCCCTTCCTGTACTCGAAAAATCCTCTCACGGCAGCACTGCTTTGAAAAAACATGAGGGTTTTGTTCCATTTCGGCGCACACCAGTGCTATGGCATCAGTAACTGATACTATTTCAAGATGATAGTAACTGTTACTATTTCAAGCTCTTTTGCTCGAGGAAACTGCCACGGAAAATAATGCAGGTTAGACGTACTCCGTTATTTTGTTATTATCATTGTCTAGTTCTTTCAAATCCATACCGTTCTGGAGCCTAAATACGCTGTTCACATCCCGCTTTCATGTTCCTACACGCTCTGATGTTACACACAAGACTGTTCCTATTTTCTTCATTCGACCTTTGTTGAACAAATCTTTACATCAATTTACGTCGTTCGTGCAAGTTCTTGTACATATTAACCAGTGGTTGGAAAATGCTAGTACCACTTCTTTGCATTTTCTTTGGGAATTTTTTTTGTGGTTATAAAATAGTGTACGTCTTTCTGAATCATGTCACAATCGTTAGGAGTACACTCGGGCTTCTGCATAAGGCAATCAATCATCTGTGATGTAAAATACTAATTGCCTTATCGCAAGCCTATTCTAGACTGTAAAAGGGAGAGTGGTGACAATTTTAAGAGACCATTTAAAAAATCTCGTGAGACGTCGTTATATAACAAAATTTGCACGTTTGTAACTTTTTGTAGACATTTTTCAATGTATTTCTCCAAGTCTCACCTCCCTCGCAGTCTGTAAATACTGGATACTGGAAATATCGTCGTTGCTTGTGTACATAATATTTTTTTGTCGTTTGTTTGTCACAGAAGCTTTGCAAAGTGCTGGTTCTCGACTTGGAAAAGCCAATTACTACTTTAAACTTGTTATATTTGCAATGTAAAAAGCCCATCACCTCCCTGATTAACCAAACTGCAGTTTCCCGTCAGTAGTTAAAAACTTATATTTACTACGTCATTTTCCGTTCCAACGAGTGGAACGTTTGGTAATAGGAAATAGTATTTTAGTGGGTTTTGATTGGAGGATGGAGTGAGACGTCCTTTTTGAAGTAAGTAATATTCATGAAGTAAAACCTGAATGAAAGGGGGACTAATCAAACGGAGGCATGCTGCAGCAGGACGCATGGAAGCCGTCCTGGCAAGCCTTGGAACCCATGGCCAGCTTAGCACCATATTGGTATGCCTTGGAAACCCTTTGTCAGTTTGGGACGAGCTTAGCAAGCCTTGGACAGCTCTGGAAAGCTTGGGGCCGTCTTGGGAAACCCTGGTAACACTTTACCAGTTTAGCACCATACTGGCATGCCTTGGAAACCCTTATAGTCAGCTTGAGACGAGCTTGGCAAGCCTTGGACACCTCTGGAAAGCTCGTGAAGCAATATAAGAATCTTCACCACGTTGTCAACTTAAGCGGGGTGTCGGATTTGTAGTTCCGTTGTTGTGAGCGGATTCCTGTTACCTGAAAGCTGCAGCAAAATCTGACGACTCATTTTTTTATGCCACACAGGCTGCGCTCAGTTAGCTGAAGCTGCAGCGAAACGAATCTCCAAAAATGCGGCAGGGCAGCCGACGCTGGGGGGATCTTTCAACCCCCCCCCCCCCCCCCCCCCCACCATGGACGATGGTGACCTTCCATGGAACAGAGAATGAGGAAAGTCACTCAAAACCCACTTGTTAGTTCAAAACCTACGTCATGACTACCACAATTTCAGCCAACCAAAATAATCTCATGGTTTTTCCAACTCGATCATCAGCATTAATCCTTATCGATCATTATATGATTATTATATATTTTTTTTAATCCATATCTTTTCATAGCAAAATCTTTATGTAAAAAATTGACAATTTTTCGGAATTTTCGGAGGGAAAATTAATAATAGCACTTGTGTGTCTTTGTACGTGTGATTTATGTTAGTTCCAGTGCACTAAACTAAACTAGGATAAAACTATTATGTGATACAAGATTTTCGGACCGTAGATGTACTCGTACGCACTGTTTTACAAGAATAATAATGGCTGATGGAGGTTCTGGTTTCAAGAAAATGAAATTATTGAGTTCCCAATTTGAAGAAAAATTATATGAAAACAAAACTTTCACAATGACAATTTGAGTCCAAGAAAAGTGGTCCATTATTATTCTGCAAAATCACTAGTTTTCCAACGTAGTGTCCACGTGTAGGTCTCGTTATTTTCCCCATTGTGCGAGTCCCTTGAAAATAATCTGCTTCATTAGCATCCGAGTACAAAATATTTGCTTTACAACGTCAAAAACGTTCATAATATAAGCTGTGGGGTAAATTAGGCACTGTTTAAGCGCACTTCTCTTTTTTTTAAATTTGTGGGCTTCAGCGAAATCTCGGAACAATTTTGAAAGTTGACGAAAATGTTCAATGAGTTTTCCGGTGTCCAAGTCAATTGCGTTTTGCCCTCAGTTGAAAAAAAGGTCTAATCGTGAACATTTTCGCCCGAGGCAACGAGGTACAAATAGACGATAATCTTAAGTGTTTGTTGATGTCTCTTTTGCGAAATTAATTGATGAAAAAATCATTACGTGCGGCATCAGTTGGGAGCAGCTACTCATTCGAAAACCACCCGTTGTTAGTAACTGTTGGACTGATAGTGAGCATTTCGTCAAAGGGAATCTCCGTAAAACATTTGTCGGTAGGTGAAAAAAGTCCTTCGGGACGAACAATAGAAATTTCAATTATTTTTCTATAGTATAAACAGTGTACAAAGTTTACTCCTGTTGTTTTCCTTTTGTGACTTATAAACACTCTCACAAAACATACCGGTTGTTTGGTTTGCTAAGCTTCAAACAATCTACCTAATCCTTCAGTTCCACTGACTTTGTGCACCTGCCTGTGGTCCTGATCCGAGTCTGCCAGCTGTTTCTGAGAGGTGATGCCGTTTATATTTTGAGATTTCAATTTACGGTTTTTAAAAAAATGCTGTGTGCAACAATTGTATCTTGTTAGTTGCCATTAAAGGTGCTATAGAACACGACGGGTTTTTTTTTTTTCGAGCCAAGTTCCAACTACGTCCCATGAGCATGGGACCCCGTATTAGTCGATTGTACGACCAAAATTTTGACGACTGAGCTTTCATTATTTTTGTATAATATAGTGGGGGTTCCAGAAAAGCAAACTAACGTACGAATTGGCTAAAGCCAGCCAACCCCCTACCAATCCACCTGGCCTCAGACCCCTTCAACTCGTTTTTCGATAGTTTTTTTTTTTTTTTTTTTTCTTAAAGAAACACTGGAAAATTAAGATGGAAGGCAGGTGAAATCTATTTTTACCACTTCATTGGCCAACATTGAAGATCAGCGACAATCCCCCCTCCAATAATTTTATTGTTCTTTATTTCATTACGTGGGTTTTTGTCAATTACCTCTGAGCTCACAGATTATGGTGAAAAACGATCCTCCTTGAGGGGTGGGGGTGGGGGGCTGTTTCTTTTTGCCGCTTTCTCCCCACCCCACGGAGCACAGTGTTTTTTTGCCAATCTAGCTTGACAAAAGTTTTAAAAAAAGAAAAAAGTTCTTTTCTTCTTCGAAATAACTATTGGAGTCTCTTCATAGAATCTATGAAGTAGATAGTTGGCAAGGTAAGAAACTAAGGAGAAAAAGCTCAGAAGGCACAGAATCGTGTCATAATATGACATAATATTATCATGCATTGTTATTATCATGCATTGTTAAGAAGAGATAAAACTCCACTCATCGTCTCGCTAAAGCCGAACTTATTAACATGTTCATTTAACTGCAAGTGATTCACCGGCCGCCTCGCCTAGGGTCCTCCGACAATTTTTCAAGGTAAATTGTACATTATACGAGTACCTACGTACGCATTGAAAAATGTTGGTTCTATGTATGAGATTTTTAGAATTTACCTACGATATTTTTTAAGTAGGTACCTATTCAAGTTTTTTAAGCGAAAAACGTCGTTAGAGCTATAGTTATTGGACTGTAACTTTTGAGGTCCACCTCGGTTCACCCGGATCTTTTTACCACGTTAAACTTAAGTTATTTCTGGATGGGACTTGACCAAAATGAGATCGATTTTTCGAGTAAAAAATAAAGAATTTTTTAAAGAAAAAAAAAAACATTTTCGAAAAAAAAATTTTTTTTTGAAATATAAAAATCCGAAGAAAAAATTTTTTTTTCATTGACAGAATTAAATTTCTGTACAAGTAACCTATATCAAAGAATAATAAACTCTTGTGTAAAATTTGCAGCGTTTTATTGATTTAATTTTTGATAGTTGGTGGTAAGTGCATTACAAACTCGATTGAAAAAAAATCGATCTAAGAATGACGGGACAGGTGATCGAATGTTCCTTATCGAATGGCGGAAATTGACTTTTTACAATTGAGTTTCCGGGACCTAAATTAGTCCATTTAATGGACTAGTACCTAATTTTTAAATTTTATTTATTATAACTTATTTGGTATATTTTTTAATCCCCCCCCCCCCCGTGTTTTCTCCACTACCTACATCCATACCTACCGCCAGACAAAGAGTCGAACAACAACAACAACACTTCGCTTATGACCTCCCTTTTACGATTTTCATGGTTCTCCGAAAGGCACGTTTTGATCTAGTTGTGTGAATTTAAGTAGTTAATTGTTTAATTGTTAGTGGATTTTTGTATTCTCGTCACATTTTTGGTCAGTTGTCGACAATTTTGGCAACCCTTGTGGGGATTGGAAGCAAACGTTTGTTCCGCAACAATCTCCGTAGAAAGGACGCAGATCACCACCTAACCGGAGTACTAGGCAAAGTACGACAAAGGGATAAGATGAATTTTTTTCGTTTCATGATTTATTTTTATATAATTTCCCTACTTGTTGTGTATCGTTAGTAGGGGAACATGTTCAGGGACAAGAGAGGGGCCTGTCGGGCGTTGTTCGGCAGAATTCACGGCGCTTTGTTGCTAATGTTTGAAGACGAAAATTCGATATCGACCTAGTTCAGAGACGAAATACCGTGAATACCGATCTACCGTCATCTTAACGATCGCGTGATTGATGAACAGGACTCCCCACTGGCGGGCGGTGAGTTGGTAAGTATTTTCCTGTTTGAAGCTGAAGTTAACACCAGCTATGAACAAATTGCCAAATTTTAATTCAAACCTTACAGTGGAGAAAATTAAACTGATACTTTTTATTACAGTCACACTAAGGTGCTATAGGATTCGTATGCAGAGTTTGCCAGGCCAGTTATCATGTATGGTAATTTTGAGATTATGAATTCAGAAAGTTTTTTTCTGCCAATTTTTGCCATACCATAGGTGGGGGCGAAGGTTTGCATGGGGTAAACATTCGAATGACCATTAGAAAATAAACTGGGGAAAGTTTCATGGGAAACAGTTAAGCAGCGCACATGTCTACAAATTTTGTTTAACAAACCTCTAGGCATAAGGTTCGCGTGGAGCTTCAATAATGTTAGCTTTGAAATCCTGCCCGCAGTTTTGGTGTTTATTGAAGCAAAACAGGCCATGTCGTCTAATCAACAAGTATTCCAAATGGGGTAAATATTCGCAATAATCTTGGGGCAGAGGTTTTTACAGGGTACATACCTACTTACCTACTCAACATTATTTTTCTATCCAAATCCTTTGAGGAGCCAAGTGAAGGCGGCTTTTATTTTCCTTATTTTTACGAGTACCTTGAATTATTTTTAATTGGTATTCTATTAAATAATTCAATATAATAAAACAATTATTGTCGTAAGTGATTCTTTGTATTCTTTACCAAGACTGTGAAAAACTTGGATTTATTCTAATATATGGGTTGTGATGAGGTAATTAATTATTATGTAGGTAACCTATTATAGGTATTAATATTTTGAACTAAAATTATTTACCACGTTTATGCTAATTCATCTCCAAAACAACGAGTTCGCAATGCAAACCTTTGCCCTGATATGTGGGCAAGGGTTCTCAACGACACCTTTTGGGAAAATGGAAAATTGCGTGCCTTTCAAGGAGATAATCCTTTTTTTGTTTTTGTTTATTTTTTGAGAAGTTGTGGAGACACCATAGAACATCACAGTGGCGGTTTTGGGGCCTTGGGTGGCAGACCTGAAAGAACTGAACATACCAATAACTGACACCGAGGACGGGGTCCTGATGTGAGAGTTCATTGGTGGAAAGCTTGTGCTCAGTTGTGAGTTGGTGTCCCTTGGAACGAGCACGGGGCGAATGTGGTCATGGGGAGAAAGTGGCCACTGGCTGTTTTTGCGGCTGTGTTCATCATTGCAAGCGCCACATTTGAAAAAATTCATTTTTGAATTGCAAACCTGAAGTACAGGAAGCTGACAGTTTTTCGGATTTATCATTATAATATTTATCATATCTATATAAGGATATGATGAGCAGTAATGATATATGATAATATATCATAATATGAAGTTTTTGTAGAGTTTAGAGCCATTTTGGTGGGCTGCAGCTTTGGATCACCTGGAGGATCGTCTGTTATAAGTTTCATTGCGTTTTATTGGAACCCACTAATCAGTGGGTCATTAATGAGCTCATTACATCAATTTTAGAATAATAGAAAATTTAGAATTATTCTTGAATTTTTGAGAGTTTTTGAAAAATTACTATGGCGGAGATTATGGTCAGTCTGGCCTCTTTCTCCTACACCCCTGGCCACTTACTAGATTTTGATAGTTGACAGTATTAACTTTATATCCTACTGACATACTATTTTCAAGAATAAAATCGTTTTTATTATGATTAAATCTTAAACCAACAAATTTTGTTGGTTTTTGAATGGTGCTCGTTTTCTCCCACACCCTTGGCCACTTACTCCCACTTGGTGGGAGGTAATGGTAAAAAGATTGACATGATATAACCGTGAATTATGAGCGGGCATTCAATTTATTGAAGCTTAGCCGGTGAATTTTGGAAATCTGAAATCCCAGGGGTTCGAAGTATACAAAAATTGTTGACGAAAACTTGAAGGGGCCCGAGCAATTTCAATCTATACCACTAATATGAGTAAAAAGTGACTACTTTCACCCTACAGGCTGTAGGCTACCTACTATTATTGTCCTCACAATGTGTGAACTTGCACTTTCTCTTGCAGATATCTGGTGACTGGGTGTAATCGGCTCCAGCGGATTTCAGCATCTTTGGGTGTGGACTTAAGTCAACAAGAGGCCGATTACCTATCAGACAATCACGATGAACCTGTACCATCCACATGTCCCTGAAGAATCCAAACATCTGTGAAAGAGGGATCTTGTGGAAGAAGAGTGCAGCCTACTTCCATGCATTGAGGCTATCTTTCAAGATTATTCGAAATCAATAGGTAGGTAGCAGAATAACGTCCTATGCGACTGTAGTTAGTTGCTGTAAGGTCCATGTATTTGAATGAGGAGGTTCTCTTCTTCAACTTCAACTTTCTGCTTTTGACCTCCATTAAATGGAAATTTTAGGGTATTCTCGGTTTCGAGATGGGCTAATGGAATGGGGGGGGGGGGGTCAATAATTTTGAACCGCCTGTTTAGCCTTGTTAGTACATAGTAGCACAAAGTGGTTGTTTGCCGATGGTGCAGAGGTCTAATCCAATGAGTTTGGTTAGGGAGAGAGAACGACTCCTCTGCTGAATACAGTATTCAGCAGAGGAGTCGTTCTCTCTCCCTAACCAAACTCAGTAGGTACATAGTAGGTTTTTTTTAATATGAAATTTTGGCAAAATACTTGGTTTGCCTCTAGCTGTGCTTGGTTTTCAGCACGATCGCCCTAAAACGTGGGGCTAAAACGGGAGGGGGTTTTGAAGGGTTTCGGCTACTAGCCTACGCAACTTCCACAATTTTGATCGGATTTCAATAATATTTTCATGCATAATGTAGGTTTAGTCCTAGATGATCTCTTACCAGTTTAATCATGATCGAATCAGCAGTCCGCCCTGCGTAATTTACTTATTTCAGTAATAGTCCGATGAACTGATTTGGTCAGATTTTCAAGGGATAGATGTGGGACATCGAAAAACGGATTTTGCGTCCAAAATTAGTCGGAAAACGACACCTTATTTGACCTCCTGGGGTCCATCAAAAGTCCCCATAGTATGTATAATAATCCCCATAATATATTACTTCGTCACGGTGGAATCGGATCGTTCTGGGACCCCCAAAAATGGATTATACGTCCAACAATACTTCGAAAACGACACCTTAGTCAACCTTTTAGCCGAGAACCTTTAAAAAAAAAAACCCTCCCGTAGCCCAATTTCAGCCCCATAGCGCCTCACGGGTTTGAGCGATCGGACTCAAAACCTTGCAGGCACAACTAGGCTGTAAACCGAATATTCTGTCAAAATTTCAGATTAAAAAAACCTACTTACTGCCCAAAACGGCCCAGACGACGTACGGCGGACGGACATATCGTTTTTGAAATCTACACCTCATGAAATGTTGGTAAAATTGTGAGGCCGATCTGATCGCCTCCTTCGCGATTACATTCCGAGAGTAATAGGCCAAAAAAATCTCGATATTCCCTATGGACATGAGCAAATCCCTACTCCATAGAATAATAAACCAAAATGACGTCAATTATCCCGATTTCTGTAGAATCATCCCCACATAAGATTCTCCTTTGCTGATAACTTTTCCGCTCGCAGGGAAAACTTTTACCCTCTCGTCGGCGGTCTGTGGGGGAGAGCCTCCGGTGACGTCACGGGACTGGCGCGTCTACCCGCAAGATGGCGGAGAGGCTCGGCTTCGATCCGACCGACAGGACGACGAGTGGCGGCGGAGCGGCAGCATCGGCTGTGCGTTTTCCATTTCCGAAGTGCGATTTTCCGCTGTCTCCGCGGGTGACGAGTGCGACCGAGTGCGGTGCAAGTGTGGCGACGATGGCGTCGTCGGAAGACATGGAGTCAGTGTCATCGGAAGACGACAACTGCAGAAAGAAGAGGTGCACGGACCGATACGACTCCTCCGAAAGCTCAGACAGGTAGGGATTCCATACACACCGCTGCCTCGGAAGAAACTTCCTAACTAACCAGTATGATCGCAATTGTTTACTCTTAACGCCGCAATCATCTCTAGCGACAGATCTGTTGGTATTTCTACCAACTCGGGTGTCCCAAACATCTGTCATGAGTTTGGTCTACATTCCTGAGCTCCTGCTATCTTTCACCTCCTGATCAAGGATTTTCTTGGAAATATCATGTTGATCGTAAATTCCTTTGTTTATTACCTGCCTGCCTAATTTCTTGATATCTCCCATTCAAATGCTATTAATTTCCTTCAGCCATTATATCTTCAATTATTTAATTATGTTATGAATAAGCTCAACATTTGAGTCTAAGTTATCTATTTTTCTGCCGTCTTTTTCAGAAATATTATTGAACATTATCCAACCAAGCACATTTTGGTTTGACAACTAAGTATACAAGACAATTTGACATGTTTCCTCAGGATGAAAATTGGTTCTTTCATGTTTTGAAGTGTTTGTATTCGAAAACGCTGAAAATTTACTCCCGTATAAATACTAAATGAATGTTGATTAAAAAAAAAGGGTAAAACGAAATGACTTCGAAACGACAACTCATTCGACCACCTAGCCGAAGTCCTTCTGAAGCCCCTTTTGTAGACCCACTGTGTTGTCGGATGGGTCGCAGACCGTCATAAATGGTTTGTACGTCCGAAGTAGGTACCTACTTCGAAACGACCCCTTAAATCGGTCAAAAATCCCTTAGTCCTGTCATATGATGATACCTGTCCGTAGAACGTTTTTCGGCAAATTCTAATGTTGTGTTGAATCCGAATCTGAATGTTGCAAAAAAAAAAAAAAAAAAAAAAAACGCTGCAAATGTTACACAGGGGTTTATTATTCTTTGATACAGGTTACTTGTACGAAAATTAATTGTCAATTTAAAAAAAAATTGAAAAAAAAAAATTCTGTAAAAATTCTTACATTGTACAGATGTAGGATCTCGAAAAATGGATTGTACGTACGTCCAAAATTACTCGGAAAATATTTGACCTTCTGGGAGCCTTCAAAAATCCCATTTGTATCATATCGTTCTGGGACCCCCAAAAATGGATTCTACGAGAAATACTTCGAAAACGATACCTAACTCGACCCCATAGCCGAAACCCTTCAAATATCCCCTCCCGTAGGCCTATAGCGCCCCACGGGTTTGGGCGATCGGGCTGAAAACCTTGCGGTCACAACTAGATGGTAAAACGAGTATTTTGTCAAAATGTCAAATTTGTAAAAAAAATTCTCACTGCCCAAAAACGGCTCGGACGGCGGACGGACATTTCGTTTTCGGAATCTAGACCTCTTGAAGCGAATAATGTCAAATTTTGAGGCCGATCAGAATTTTCGACACCCGTCGTGATTACATAGGTGCATTCCAAGTATACAATAATAGTAAACCAAAAAACGGCTTCACAACAAAAATCGCAAAAAAAAAAAAAATCCGACTTTTTCCACCAAATTACTTACAACTTGAGTTGTACGCAATACAAGTATGCATCCCTGCGTATCCCTAACTATTTATGAAATTAAAGTAGACAAAATTTCCTTTAAAATGCACTGGTCACAGTTAATTTTGAGCGCAGGGTACAGCCACTAGAGCGCCTCGAAAAAGAGCGACTTTCAGGCACATGGCGAAAAACGAGATAAACTAAGTCCTGACTTGCCTCAGACGCTTTTATCGTGTTTTCTCCATGAATACGTGTTTTATTCATGTTTTAAGGTTCTTGTATAGTTACGGAGCCCACGGAGTGGGTGAAATTCAAGAAGGACCGATCGAACCGTATCACATTCGTCTTAATTTCATTTTTAATTGATAAGAAAACCGCTTGATCGGTTCTTTATTAATACCTACCACTCCGTGGGCGCTGTAAACATGTATGAACTGCAGAAAGTGAAGAAAACACATTCATGGAGAAAACCCGATAAAGCGTCTGAGGGTAGTCAGGACTGAGTATCACTCGTTTTTGGTCAAGTGCCTAAATGTCGCTCTAGCTGCGGTACCGTGCGCTAAAAATTAAATGTGACTAGTGAATTTTAATGGACATTTTGTCTGCTTTCATTTGGTAAATAGTGAGGGATGCAAAATTTCAAGATAATGGATAAAGTGCGAAAATTTCTTTTTTTTTGCCTAAGCATTTAATGCTTAGGCGTTTTTACGGTTTTTTTTTTTTAAACTTCAGATTTGAATTCAGCCCACCGAAAAACAAATTAATCCAGGGTTTGGGCGATCGGTCGATGAAAATCTTGCTGGATTTTCAAAGTGAGGGTTGGACCAAAAAGAAAAAAAATCTGCAAATTTCACACCAGTGTTCGTTATTCTTTGGTACAAATTGTTGGTACAAAAAAGTTTCCCGTCCGACGCCAATAAGAGCGCCTGATTCCCAGGCAGAACGAAAATGGAAAAATCCTTCTTAGCCCAGGAAAGTTAGTGCTAAAAAAGGGGCCTTGGTGAGAAAAAATATTCACAGCTGGAAATCGTTTTAACCCCTTTTGGGGGTCCCATATAAGACCCATCTGAGTTTGCGACGGTTTCTAGGCTGTGCTTCAGATGTGGGAGCCTAAAAACCTCGACGTTTTCGCTCTTTTTTCATTATTTCGCTTATAACGCGAAACGTACGCATCCTACAGGTATACTCATTCCGTTTGTAAAGAGGATTAGATTAGATAAATTTAGCGTCGACTGACGTTTGTTGTAGCGAAATCGGTTCAGCCGCAATCGCTCGTCAAAGATTGGTAATCTTTGCAAACTTAGCTCAAACTACTAGTTTACTACGCCTGCAGGTCCCAAATGACCACCGATTGAAAAATGTCAAAGGACCAAACTTGTAACACATTAAATTGTGAATCAGTTGCTTTCTTTTTTGTAATTCGCACACTCCAGTGCTGAGATATGAATTTTAGGCCGAAAGGGTTCGTAGCGCCAAATTTCCGCTCCAAAGGCAGTCCAACGCAGAAAACTTCGTCTGAACTCATAACTTGCCATTTTCATGATTTTTTTGTTGAGTACTTAGTTGACCGAGCGCACTTTTCATACGTGTCACATAATGATCAAAGTGATGTATTAGTCTTTCTTCGATGGGTACCCTGGGGCTTCCGAAAAAAGTATCAAGTCAGCTAAACGAGCACGTAGAGCTTCTGTAATATTTGGTGAATTGATGACTGTAACGACTGTAACGAAAAAACGATTCCTTGCTAATGAAAACAGCCTAGAAGCGTCTAATTGTGATGCTCATGGACGAGTTCGCAGGTGCAGGAGTACCTCCTCTACCTCCCCACGTGCGAAGAACTGAAAGTCCCGACTGTCTCCTACAACTATTCCCCCTGTAAAGACCTCCGACTGTCCACGAGTAAAAATCTTCGGACCTGCTCCAATAGACCTCATGGAACTTGTTTTCCCAGGTTTCAGATTTTTTTTCTCGTCATGGAGGATTGAGCTGAACTCATCAGTCCTTTTGTCGTCCCTCCACCGCTCTTCATAGTTGGCAGGTTGGGCCGCCTAGTGGCGCTCCCTGGTTCCTACGGAGGCCTGCTGAAAGCCCGAAGGGCTGTATTGCGGTTGCCCCTTGAAAATTCCTTTTGCCATACTTTTCTGACCACGGCGAGTCATTTATAAGGGCAGCTAAACGTGCCCTTCCACCCATGTAAAGCCTTTTTTTCCTCTTTATCCTTTTCCGAAATCCTTAATGATTCGGTGCTGAAGGGTTAGTCGTCGGACGACAGAGGACCGACCTTGAATTCTGGAGGCGCTTTCAAGTTCAATGCACCGGAGACCTTCAAACGGGGATGCAAGCAATTCTGCGTCTAAACGGTCAACCTGAACAGCCCACGTGGCTCTACCGTCACAGGTAACGACGACCGATCAGTGTAGCCGTGAGGCCTTAAATACATACAATCAAATAATAATGAAATGCTGTTGGAATTTGTAAATCAAATTGTTCTCGATATCTTTCACATCATTTCTCGAAAGTTGTAACATTCCCCCTAGTCCTAGCCAGTTACCTTAGCGTGTATTTCACAGTTTATCCCCCCGTCGTCCTTGGAAATTACCGAAAAGTATAGAGCTGATGTTGACTTTGCTACAAAATGCTAAATGATTGATTCTCTTGCCTCTGAGGGTTGACGTTTTTGAACGCTTGGCCAGATTTTATGTAGAATTCCCTTAAGAAATTTAAATCGTATACCTGCCTGTCTACCTGCACAGTACCGATTGTCCGCCCCTCGATCCAAAATTCGACCACTGTACCAATCGTCCGTTTACCTAATGAAACATTTTCCTTTGAAACGTTAATCCGACGAGTACCTACTGTACTGCTGACGTCAGCTGTGGGTTGTCGGGGGAGTGGGCTAAGTCCTTGTCCAGAGATTGTTAAGGAGTCCTTGGGAACCTCCTCGTGACTCGCAAAGGGGAAGGGGGAGGGGGCTAATGCAGTTTCGCTATTAGCTTTTGCTGCACTCCTAGAATATTGGAGTCAAGGTAGCTAGGAAGTGCATCACGGGGACCAAGGTCCTCCTTCCGAGCAGTTCAGTTTCTACTCTTCAAGCAACTGCATCTGTTCTTTGTTCTCTTCGGGCTCAGTTGCAGTACGGTGACGCCCCATCAGGTCAGAATTGTATCCCTCTTCGAATGAGTAATTTATACTAAACCTGATAATACTCCACCCAGCTATTCCGGACACTGTGGGCGATCTCCAGCATCCCCACCCTTGTAGTCCTGTCAACTGGAAGTTCTCCCGTAACAAAATTGAGGAAGTTTATTTCTCTACGGAGCATTGTGGTTTTTGGGGTGCTGAATCCGAATATGAAGGTTGGCTTCACATCGAAGAATGCAAAAAACCTCAAAATTGTGGCACTCCATACAAAATTAAAGTAGACAACATTCCCTTTGAACAGCAGTGGTCAAAATTTATGTGATATCATATCCGAAAACCTGCACAACCACAGCCCTGTTTAGCCTCAGGGGGTTGGGCGATCGAGCTGAAAACCTTGCGGGCACAACTCGGTGGTAGAACGAGTATTTTGTCAAAATTTCAGATTTAAAGAAAAAAAAAAAAAAAAAAAAAAAAAATCCGACTGCCCGAAACGGCTCGGACGGCGGACAGCGGACGGACCTTTCGTTTTTGGAATCTACACAACACACTCCTCTGTGAATCCGCCATCGCGTTCTAGAGTGCATTTAAACTTTTTTTCGAGGAGAAGTGTAGGCTGGAGAACTATCAGTGGGAGAATTTGGTAAAATAGGGTGACGGTGTCGTGAAAGGGGAGTTATTTGTTTGACAATTTGTTGATTTAAGTTCGGCGAAGAAGGACCATCACCCGATTGACAGCCTTGATCTTTCTCCTCCGAGTTGTTCTTCATTCCTGCTGTTCCCAAAGTGCAGCTGCTCTTTTCGGGAGAGATGTTTTGTACTGATTCCCTCTCAGAAACCGTCAACGCTAAAAAGAGGTAGTTGGCAACCGCGTTTCGGAGGGGGGGTTGTGGAAGGGAGGTTCCGAGCTGACTATCGACCCAACCCACACGGGCGGTAGTGGCGGAGTGAAGGATGAACCGGGAGTTGAAGGTCCTTCAACTGCATACAACTAATAATTCTTCCCCATTCTTCATCGCCAATGTCCTTAACTTTGCATTTACGGAAATTATTGACAATAATAATTATTGTTGTTCCGGCTTAGACTAGGGAACTTTTAACGTATATTATCGTTAGAACTTATCGGAAGGATCGGGGGTGGGAGGGATAGGATCTTTCCCAGGCCTACGAAAAACTTGGTGGGGGGCAAGATGTCGAGATGCCGCTTCAAAAGTAATTTTAAATTGTAGAATCGATTACTTGATTCTCAAGGCTGTCAGATTACTCTGGGTGTATAATATATATTTTTTAGGTATATAAAAAATTGAATTGTGATATACATATTGACATGTGTGTCAATAAGGGGCGAAAACTTGCAGTGTTATCTACTGCGGTAATAACAACACAATCCTCACAATTCCACGCGATTCTGCCATAAGGCAAAACATTACCTGCCCAAAATCTGATCAACAGAAATATTGAAGATCCGTGTTTCTCTTAATTCACGTTATTATAGTGCTGATGGTGACTGGCACGGCGCACTGTGGACTGAAAACCCCGAATAAGTGCATTAAACATTGTATACCCCGAATAATTGACTTAAACATCGTATACTTACCCCTGGGTTTTTGGGTGCTGAATTTAATGTCTTTGAAAAAATTGAAATAGCGACCTACCTAGTATGTACCTACTACCATATTCCTGGAGTGCTTGCTATGCGAGTAGACCTACAGTCATATCTGTATATTACTGTATTTTCAACCAAATGTGATGAAAAAGTTAATCATTCCTGTTTACGTTAAAACATTAAGAGAAACCCAAACGAAAATGAAAATTTAAAAAATAGTAAAAATAAACTGAAAAAAAAAAAAAATAAAATAAATTGAAATTGAAAAAACAAGAAAAACCCTATCACGAAATGAAAATGGAAAAAATCACAGGAAGTTACTTATAATTTGGCTGATTGAATCACGAGTCACACTTGCCGTGACGTTTCATTTTCAAATTTAGACATGAAACAAAAAAATAACAAATTTTTCTTAGCTCATCGCGAACTCTTGTTGGTTATTAAATAACCAACAAGGCTAATGATTCATAAATTTTATGAATCAACATAAGCCCTCCTGTCGAGCCAGTTCCAATGATGAGGCAGAGAATCCGGCAACTATCCCCCCTCCTAGTAATTAACATCAATACTGACAGTAAATGCATTATCAACGGGAATTGTGCCTATTGCAATAGTTTCGTTTTCTTGTTTGACACATTTAATTTTAATGAGACCAATGACGGACCTTAGATACCTGCAGGCGTTCGATTGCTGCTTATTAATGGTAATTTCTTCCCCCCCGCGAGCGGATGTGCTTCACCGTTAAAATGAATACAAATGCACGGGCTGATGTAGTAGATGGAGTAGGTACTTGAGTTCATTTCCTGGGTCCCGCATCCGTCACGACGTGGACACATGGACGGCCCCTTGTTGCTTTAAATATCGTTTCACTTGGCTAAGGCATTGAGGGATTTGCAAAGTTGGAGAGATCTACGGATACATTTTACGTTTTAATTTGCCTTTCTTGGTAAACAGCCGACAACCAGTAGGTACACATTGCGTTTCAACCCGTTTCGGACTAAGTTAAAACGGCGGTCGACTCCCTTTTTTGAAATCGCAAAATTGCTGCCAGCATGTTCTGAGCGACCAGCTTTACAGGCCTCGAAAGCGTGGACGCCATCTTGGCAAGCCTTGGAACTCCTCAGCCAGCTTGGCACCAACTCGGACAGGTCTGGAAAGCATGGGACCATCTTGGCATGCTTTGGAAACCTTCAGTCAGCTTGGGACGTGCATAGCAAGCCTTGGGCAGCTCTGGAAAGCTCGGGCCCAGCTTTGCAAGCCTTGACAGCTCGGGAAGCTTACAGAAACATAATATGCTCATTATATTATGATACCTCACGAGTATCCTGATCCCCCGCATCATTTTATAGTTTAATGACAGAAGAACCCTGGATAAAATCATTTTGTGCGGCGTCCTATGTCTCTAAAAACGCCCCGAAACTTTTCTATAATCGCCCGTATACTCTTGCCTTCCACAGTGTTTACTACGTTCAGTTGAACCAATTCGAGCTTTTCACAAATCTCAGCCGACAAGATTGGAAGACTTACTTCATCGGGAGTTAAATAACAGTTCAAGTCTTTAACTCTTGGAACCTCAGTCGTACGCGTCTACCATCTTTATGTGCGTTCAGGGTAAATGAAGGAATGGGTAGTTGCACCTACTTACATATTTGGCATGCATAATGTAAAACATGTCTGACAATAACCTTAAACTCTCTTAAACTCTTACCCTTAAATTATATTATGTTATATATATAATTCATAATGTATGTGTGACACAGATTTTTATATTTGTCCTCGTGGTACTAACAGAATATATACCACTGCCATTTGTCGTAAAATGTGGTATGTAGTACTCTTCGAAAAGGTTGCCGTACATCACACCTCCGTCCTTGAAAGCACGACTCATAAAAGCGCTCGTATTATCGATGTTTACGTACGGCGATAGTTGTGTGGACTATCTCTTCAGTCAACATCTGCCCGAAGACTTCAAGTTGCTTTCAACAATAATTATAGTACAATTTTGTCCGTAACTTGAAATCGAGGGTACATGTCACTAACTATGTATGTGGGAACTTTGATTGTCTGCAATATTCTAGTTCAGCTGAAAGTCCGGCGTCTTCTTTATATTATAACGTAATAATATTGTTATAATATAATTCATAATGTATGTGTGATACAGATATTTGTTCAAGTTTTTGCGACTTGATCAGTTTTCATCTCCTCCTTACGTGGACCCCTTGATTAGGTAATTTAAATCTCGGCTACGACCGATTTTCTTGACTTTCATTTTTCTATTCCTCCCTTCTTCCTCTTTCTTCCTTGCTTCCCCATTCTCATCCTCTATTCTTCTCCTCTAACTCTCAGCATCGCATCCTTCATTTCTTTGTCTGTAGGTCTTTCGGAGCAGTCCTCGTCTCCATCTTCTTCATCAGGGGCCGTATTCAAGAACGCTCCTTAACCTAAGGAGCGTTCTTGAATACGGCCCCAGGACTCGCTTCTACGCCTCCATCGTCATCAGTCTTTTCCCCATCAATGCGGCCACAAATTTCTACTTCAGTGCTCTTGGCCCAACTTATAAATTTCTTGCGGAATATCAGTTGGAGGGTCTGATGGGTGTCTTCCGACGAGTCCTCATTTTGAAACAATTTCGAACGGTTTCATCAAAAGCATGGTTTTGCAGCCAGGTGAAGCGCCAAGACGAGATGTCTTCTCGGTCACTTGGTTGAACTAAAAAAAAAGGTGCTCCTGAATCAATGGCATCTGCAACTTGAAGTTTTCACGAGTGAAGTGGAGCTGACAATGTCATGTAAGCATGACATGTTTACCGAACTGCGATAACACTAAACGAGACAATGATCAAAGTCTCAGGGCAAAGTCCGATGTTACTTGCGATTTGGTTCTGGCTGTTTTGAATTGAATAAACGGGCAATAAAAATATCCACGCCCACTGTATTATCAAATAACAATAATAGAAAATCCACTTTCTTTAAGCACATCTTCAATACCACGGCTTTTGAACTGCTTGGCATCTTTTTTAACTCCTGAAGTTTGGGGGAGGGAGTCAGTTACTACTAGTCGCATTTTGTGCACGCCCGAAGTTCATTCTCTCCCTCTTCTGCCAAACCGATCGCCCCGCGCCATTTTTTTCCTCTTCAAGACCGATGCGTCTCTCCCAGGATAAAAATAAGACTGAATGCTCGCAAAACGTCCTGCTGAGAACTCCTCCTTCAGTTCAGGACAGTCAGTCATGTGCCTCAGAGCCTCCTGTACACAACTTCTGCCAACCCTGCAATGGGTATGTCGATGAGAGCAGTCAAACGGAGACGGTCGGTAACCTACCTAATTTTTGCAATTGTAATAACTTGTGTGATCGGGGCTCCATCCTAGGTATCATCCCACTTCTCCTCACCAAATTAATGTTATAGCTTGGGTGCTCGGGGCTCAAACTTGGTTGCATTGCACTACTCCACACCAAATTAGGTGATATCCCACCAACTGATACCCATTCTGTCTTCTGACATCAAATTTAAGGAGACCGGGGGTGCGTGGGTCGAGACCAAAGGAGACTCCGAGAGGTTGATCCGCACGACGATTTATTAAAAGAAAACTCGGCTAACAGCGAAAATAATGACAGGCACAGAAGCCGTTTATTAGAAAACCCCTAACTTCTCCGACTTCTGTTTGTGTTTCCACGCTAACTTTTTTACAGTTGAATTCCTACTCCTTGGAAGAATTTAACTCTACTATTCGAGCTTGTATCGCTTATTAATGATTAATTTCACTCAAGTCTTTAAATCCGTGTCCCTACTCGATGAAAACATTTTCGTTACTTGTGCTTATTTCTACTCTTTGCTAAATTTCTCGAAAATCCTTGAATTTGTGTTCCTAGCTACTCAATGAAAAATTGACTTAAAGCGTATCACTACTTCATGCTAAATTTCCCACGAGACGTTTAATTCGAGGCTTATTTTGAGAAAAAGCGGCACTTTTTTTAATTTATTTATTTTAATTTTATAGCTGTTATCCCTAACTAATGCTAAATTTCACAGAACCATGTACTGCATCACAATTCCCTGAAAATATAATATGATATTATTATGTCCCTTCTCTATGCAACGGTGTACGGTATTTAACGCTATTTAAGCTTTTGCCACTTCCGTACGCCAAATTTCTTTAAAAAGTCTTCAAATTGTATCCCTACTCGATTATTTTAACTTGTTTCCGCACTAAGAAGTTTTTACAGTGGGGTTCCTACGCGATGGAAAATTTTAAAGCTATTCGAGCTTGCATCACTTCTCAATGCTTAATTTCCCTAACATCTTCTAATTAGTATCCCTTCTCGGTGGCAACATTTACATTACTTGAGCCGATATCTCAATGCTCAAATTTGCCGAAAATTCTTGAATATGCGTTCAAACTCCCTTTTGCCTTTGCCTCACCTTTACTTCTCATAGATGAGAGGCTTTTGGCAGATCTGCGTGTGTTGCGGTTAGCTCCCTCGGTTTTGAGCCTACAAAAAAAAAAAAAAAACCAAAATAAATAATCAAACTTTCCTTCAATGGTGGAGGTAAATGAGGTAGGGAAGGGATTTTGAACTACAGGAGAGAGAGATAAGTAGAACGTAAGTTGAGGAGGACACAGGTTCATGGGAAAAGTAGCAATTAGTTTAAAAAAAAGTAAATTGCAAATTGCATACAAACAATATTAGAAGAAGTTAGGGTACACGTGGAAGTTGGAAGCTGAACTCGGACAATTGCCAGCAACCTATGGTAAATAGAAAAAAAAAAAAAAAAAAAAAAAAATCCAATGCTCATGATTAATTTTCATTTACTTCGAGTGGCGGTTGTCCCAATTGAGTGATCATTCTATTATCAAAATCAGTCGAATACTAAGCTTTCGATCATCGAAATCATTCATTTTGCCCATCACTACCCCCAGCCCAAAAGCTGTATAATATAGTATGCCGGCAGAGCCTTGAGTGAATAGGCAACACGAGAATAAAGATGGCCAAAAAATGTCACTCTCCTCGGTCTCCTCCTCGGATTGCTGCTTTAATAATAGGAGACTAATAATAATTACCAACACGCCACTTGATAAAAAGCTTCTCAGCGGGAGCTGTTCGCAATTAACCGCAAGATTAATCATAGGGAAACAACGTGTGGGGCTGGCGAGGACTGTTGGAGGGAGGCAGATCTTTCTCGGCGGTACCGCTCATTAATAAATTTTATTGTAGTACAGTAGTATGTAGTATTTTCATTGTACATTTAATGTAGCATGTCCCCTAATTCTCGCAGTATTTTGTACGTTTACTTTTGTGTGTATTTTTGGTTTTAATATTGTTATACCAACACGGGGGAGGCACATACTTGCCCTCGATCTGACTGTCCCTCGCCCATCGGGCAGCTGAACTTGCTTCGCTCTTCCGTTAGGTAGAGAAGAGGAGAATGACGACAAATCTAGAAATATATCCGAAATGAGAGAAGAACTTGACCCGGCTCCACCTTTTCGTCTTTTCTCCACTTGTTTCGTGTCCTGCGTTGTGCTGGTGGATATTGTAGGGTAGTTCGGGGGTCGTCCCGATCTTGTTCTGTTCTCATACCTGCTGTATGGAAGTGCCCCAAATCTCACCCTTATTACAATACCCTTGTCGATATTCGAAGAGCCCCGGGATTTTTAAAAGCCCCGAAGGTCCGGCAACGCTGCAAGACCCCTCATACCTGCGCGATCCCAACAGTTTACCCACTTCTGCAAATGCATAGTTGATGCACCAACATGCTCTGTATGATCTTGAATGAGAGCGTTGTAGAGGAACTTCTTATTCTCCAATTTTATGGCCCTGCACAGAAAGGGCCGCTTTGGGTGTGGTACTTCCATGTTAACATGTATTAATTAATACATGTAGACCGTGCACGGTCTAGGATCAAACCTAGATACTGTTCGTGAACGGCCACCATCTCTAGCGCTAAGATCCGTTTGGCCGCAATCGATCGTTAAAGTTTGCCAATTTTTCTCAAATCGGCTGAAAAATGGGTTACACTCACGTTTCAAAGCATGTACATCGAAAACGGCGTACCCAATCGAAAAATGTCACTTAATAAAACTTGTAGAGAATTAAATTCCACATTAGGAAACCTCCTAAGACCGACCTCAGGCTCAACCTAGACCACTCAGGTACCTATCTAGAAAGCAAAGCCCTACTACCGTAGGTTGCCATCTGACACCGCTCGGTAAGCGGAAAACCACGTTTTCAGAAAGTTTTCGGCTGTAGCTCGGAAACTAATTGCCCGATTCCAAATTCTCTAGCACTAATCTTTCACTTAGAATAGCTGCGATGGGAAATTTAATCAGCTTTCACGAGAAAAAAAAAAAAAAAAAAATTTTAGCCGATGTGGCAAACGTCAACGGTCGATTTTAGCCGAACCAATGTTAACGTTTGAGATGGTCATTCGACGCGACATTAAATGTGCTGTTTAATTTTGGACCGAGTAAAATTTCTGTAGGACGCGTAGTTTACGAGTTATAAACAAAAACTGAAACAAGTGTCAAAAAATTGAAGTTTTTCGGGCACTCAATTAAGCGCAAGGAGAATCTAGTTGAAAATGCTTAAAACACGGTCTCTAGGCACCCATAAGTCGCCCATAAAAATTCCCGTTGGTCCCGATTTTATGCAAGCTGAAACCAACCCCTCTATACCGACTGGTCTATTAGCCAAGTGTTTCTTCGGGTGCCATATTGCCTCCTTGATGGTGTCACCAGTAGTCGAGTATTCCGATGTAGACTAGGGAAGTCGTCTTGAACCTAATAAGCGTTGAAATCCTTGACGACGAATTTTCTGGACAGTTGTGCCATCAAACGCCGATGTACAGCCAGAAAGGCTGCTGCGTTGTACATTTGGTGGTCGCAGCCTTAGGGCGTAATCGATAACACTTTGATGCTGCTGAGCTGTGGAACGCTCGCTTCTGACCCAGAATTGAGGTTCCGGGATGATTGTTGACACCTGCAGATCACTTTGAACCTCCCGAGGAGAATTTGTCAAAAGGGCCAAATGAAATTTAGTTTAATGCATTTGGCAAACCCGCCCTAAGAATAATAGCCCTGTGTTTAACTAAATTAGTTGGGTTTTACAAGATTTCCATGTTCCGTACGGTTCGTTTTGTTGTTACAAACTTGTCTGGTGTTTGAAGGCATAATTTGCACGCTGCCTTGAGTAGGCTACAATGCTCTCACGTTAGGCGGTCGTCGCTGCACCCTGTGCCGTCTCGTATTGCTCTGGCTCTATACTGTGGCAGGGCACTCCCCTTAACCTTCGCGCCTGCGCACCACTAGGGGCGTAGGAGGATTTCACTTATTTCCGGTCGGTCACAAAGGGAAATGACGTCACGACGCCCCCGCTCCCTCCTCTCCTGTCAAAAACAATGGTATTGTCCGAACTTACTATAAAACCCATAACAACCCCTCCTTCCCGTCACCACCGATCGTATTCCCCCACTCCCTCTTCTGAAGCCCTAGTTCGTAATACATGCCCCCCCAAACGATCTCACAGCTGTTACACTCCTCTTCCAACTTATCGATTATGATCTTATCCGGTCGTAGATTATCCAGCACGTATGTCAAAGAATTCGATCGGAACCTTCTTCCAAATATGGGCTTACTCCATCATGGGTTATTCTCACACAGGTTATAATCACACACGTGTACATAGTTTACACGTTTTATTTTGGAAAATATTTAAAACTTGGAAATCTGAATACGTGTAGGGCAGACATGTTAAGGCTAATGTGGAAGACAGCTCGACAGAGTGACTTTCCCTCAAAGAAGGAGAGGGGAATAAAAATGTTATTTATTAATTTACGTTTAATGTATTTCCTCAAAACCTCAGCAACCGGTTGTCCGAATTCAATTCTGTTCCTGAGGCTTTTTAAACCAATCAAAGCGATTATAGCAATTAAAATCATATTATTAATTATGGTAATTTTAAGTAATTATGTGAATTTCTAGAAAATTGAAAACATTTTATACTTTCCATATTACGAAGTGGTTGTATGCCGAAGGTCCAGAGGTCTAATCCAATTAGGGAGAAGGATGCCACCAGCAGAGGATTCATCCTTCTCCCTTATCTCCACTTCCCATACATACTCAAACATAGACAGATAAGTATGGGGTCTCCAAAAACGGTTTCTATGTATAACATTTCGAAAGCGACACCTCATTCATCCTCCTGGCCTAAATGATTGATCCCTATGCGAAAAAAAAAAAATGCGAAAACGCTACCAGTCGCCCCCTAATCCAAGTGATTGATTAATTTTCATTGAGGTGAGGTTTTTGAATCCAAAAAGTGAATTCTGCCTCCACAAATTTTTAGAAGACTTCATCTCACTCGACTCCATAGCCGCAAAACGTCAAAATCCCCTCCGGTAGAGCCCCTTTTTTAGCCCCACCAAGATCCACAGGCTGAAAACCTTGCGGACATAACTGGATGGAGATCTGAGTATTTTGTCAAAATTGACTAGTAAAATAGGTCTATTTTCGGTCAGACATGAGCTTTAGACTCATTATGAGTACTGTATCACACTGCTATCATACTGGTTTCCTACTGATAATTGAAGCCTTTAGAAGCCCAAGTGCGAAAATGTCCCAAAATAATTGTTGACTTTTCATTTTAGAAATTGGGCAAAACGGGGAATTTCGGTGAGCTACGTTGGTAACAATGTAACTTCATAAAATTTATTTAATAATTTGAATTATTTAATAATTTGGTAGTGTCCGCCGGAATTCTGAGCTCTGCCGTGGACCAATTTCAACGTTAGGCGGCTCATTGAAATCGGGATTCCCCGTGATTATTGCGGAATTGTCGCCTTTCTTCTAAACCTCCTCCGTCCTCGTCAGCTCAAACTTTCCTTACGACGCCCCTGAGTAAACAACTGCTTAGTTACGATTGTTCCTATTTGTTACTCGAAAACTCTAAATAGACGTTGCCAAGTATCTTGACTATAGTAGCACGACGACGATCTCGCCATTTCGTTTTTTTTTTTTTTTTTTTTTTTTTTTCAAGCGCCATGAATACCTAATGGAAGACCGGCGAAGAAAAGAGTGGGTTCGAAGGGCTACTCTTGAAATTAATCCAGTCACCAAACGAGCCACCGAATTGATTAACTGGTACCACACACAAGAACTTTCATGCAACATCTCATACTCGCAATTTAATAGCAGTTCGTCTCTTACCACGACTACTAATCAAGTAACTCTCGACGACATCAAAAACGGCATAGAATCTTCAGAAGCCTAAATTTTGTATTAAATTTTAATACTGTCTCTCAACCGGAAATGAAGAAGACTGCAAGTAGAACTCCCTCGCCATCTCACCTTGCCCCAGATTTAAACCCCCACCATCCTTCATCTATCGTTCAGTTTTGTTCAATTTTCAATAAACATATTGCTATCTGATAGCAATATGTTTGTTTATTGAAAATAAACTTTTTGGTAGATAAATAGATAAAGATAAACTTATTTGTATAAACTTAATTAGTAGATTCTACTAATTAGGTTCCTACTATTTTGCCATTCCATTAATGCCACATTTCGTTGGGGCTTTGGCCTCATACGATAACTTCATAAACGATGTCCAAACATATCTTCTCGTTGGAAAAACCCCCGGGCCTCTAGTAATCCTATAAAAGAGCAGGCGCGACTCGTGAGGGAGGCAGCGTCGCAACTGCACCCCCTCGATGCAGAAGGGCGAGAGGGGGGGCTACGTATTACCTACCTAATTAGTTACCTAGCTAAAAATGAATCAAAACTCGGCTCGAAAATCTACGTAAGTTCTTGTAGACCTTACATAGTTCGCGGAACGTCTGAAAAGCCTGTGTTGATAGTGCACTGCCCTTCTTGAGACGATTTTTTTGCATGGACCTTATGGAACAACGAACTAAGTGTGAAGCCAGAAATGTCGAAATGTGGGGCAGTTCTGGGCACTGCGCACACCCTTCCTTCTCACCATTCACCAGATGTTAAATCACCTCCACAATCAGTGTTGGCAGTCTTCGTTCATGGGCAGGGAATTTTCGTTTGTAATGAGGGACTTTTTCAGGATCTAATCTATCTCAAATCATGGAAAAAAATAGGGGCTTACTTTTGAAATATTTTGAAAACTTTTTGGTGTTGCTATATTACTTTGTACGGTATGAAATCATAAAATTTCGATCGACCAAGGTTTCTGATTTTTTCAGTTTTCCCACCAAGGTATTTTTTACCAGAAGCTATAGCAGTTGAGGGGATGGCATCAGGGGTTTAGTGTGCTTCCATGTTTTCTGGGAAGTGTTTTCTGAACTCGGTGATCTGCGTTTGTCTCATTTATAAGTTTTTTATTCGTTCGTTTCATTGTTCATTTCATAAAGCGTTTGTTGGATAACTCTATTGATTTCATCTTGAGGGAGTTTTCCCGTTTAGGCGTGAGTGATAAGTGTGACATTCGCGACATGGGACGGCCAACCTCACCTTTACCAGGTTTGCAGCGTGTACCCAGGAAATGAAAGGAAACTGGTAATAGTTAATTGGAATTTTTAAACAAACAAATAAATAATGAACTATAGCAAATCTTGATAGTAGGTACTTTTTATCTGTGTTGGGTGCAATAATATTTTCATAAAATATTATCACGAATCCGTGACTGCACCCCCTTGTTCTGCCATCACCAGTCGTGCCTGTAAAAGAGTAGTAATCTATTTGGTCTAAGCAGCTATTCTTACGAAGCGTCGAGTTTGTAAAATGCCCGTTCTCATCAGCGTCGCAACGCAGGGTGTTTTGACTACGTGGCGAATGTTTTCGGTGGGTGTTGGGTGTTGGCCGGGGAGTGAGCATAGACGTAGAAGAAGTGTAAACCTCCGAGCGAGAGAGGCTTGGGATTCCGAGAAACCCTTCCGCTGACCTCAGCGAAGCGAACAGGCCAGAAGACACAACCCACTAGCCGTGTTGACGAGCATACAATTTATGATCATGTCATCACCATATTTGAATATAAAACCAAATTTCTGGTTTCTCCCTCGCCACAGAAGGCCAGTTGTTGAAAAGTAGGGCTAAAAAGAGCAAAAACGCTGCAAATTTTATACTATAATTTATTATTCTTTGATGAAGGTTAATTGGGAAAAAATCGACCAAAAAATTTGAATTTTTCGATTTAAAAAAAATTTTGTTTTGTCTCTTGGGATGTGTAGAACATGACATGTCCACATTGTGGACTAGTCGAAAATGCGAACCCCGGAAAAAATGGCACACTTTTTTGTTTAGCTGTTTTATGGTTGTAATCGTTGATGTTCATTATTCAACTTTGCCCTAACCCGCAGTGCTCCTTTTTCGTGAAGCGTGGAACAATAAGTTTTTCAACTCTTGGTTTGGAGGGTGATTTGAGTGGTTTCAGCGAGAAGAAGCTACTGTGAAAACAGTCATACTTCAAGGCGATGTAGGGACGGAGAAGAGAGTGCGGAAGAAGTGGGTAATGCTTCAAGCTTTGTGTGTAAGATGTGTGTAAAGCTCCAATTTGAAGTCCCATGAAAGCCCCCATAGATCCTCACGGTGAAATCGGATCGTTCTGGGACCCCCGAAAATGGATTCTACGTCCACAAATACTTCGAAAACGACACCTATCTCGATCCCATTGCCTAAAACCTTTAAAAAACCTCCCGTAGCCCCATAGCGGCCCATGGGTTTGGGAGATTGGGATGAAAACCTTGCGGGCACAACTAGATGGTAAACCGAGTATTTTTTCAAAATTTCAGATTTTAAGAATATGTCTACTGCCCAAAACGGCTTGGACGGACATGTCGTTTTTCAAATCTATCCTTCTTGAAACGTTTAATGTCAAATTTTGAGGCTGTTCAGAATTTTCAACCTCCGTTGGGATTACACAGGTTTATTATTCCAAGAATAAAGAACCAAATTTAGGGGAAACTGGCACAAACAAGTACAGAGGCATCTACTGCCAGACGATGACGAGCTCCTTGCGTTGGATACGCGAAACCGACCCTCAATAAAAAGCAAACTCGAAAACAATAAAAGCTCTTCAAACGTTATTTCTTCACTATTTCATTTTGATACCCATTAGTCTTCGGTCCTTGGTAATTCTTTTGCCCCGCCTGGAGTGAGGGAATGCACACAAAGCCTTTTATAACAACTGTCCGGAGGTATGATTCTCATGAATAGCACGTACTGACATAATGATAAAATTCCCACATTTGTCAAATTTCGACGTCTTTTTTCAATGGTCTCCAATCTATCTGCAAGTTCGAACGTTTCCAGAGGTTCTCATTCATCGTACACAAGTATTCAAAATTGAAACCTGAACAAGATGCATAGTTAATATATTGCAGTGCTCGTTTTCGAGTAATTGAAGGATTTTCAATGTTAATCTGTCAGTATTTCCAACTCAACCCAAATCGTAATCAAAGACATCGCCAAGGCCGCCCTCTGCAGCCTCTGGTGAGCGCTGAGCGTTTGTTGCAGCTGAAAAACTTTATTATCGTCGGAGTGTTTTATTACTATCGTAAACCCTCCGGTTTTATTGCTCTCCACCCTCCTATGTCTACTCCATCCCCACCTAAACAACCCCGGCCGGTGAAGTCGGGGCGAGGCCATAATTCACGAGACACTCAAGGTCAACCGAGAAATTGCTTTTCACAACAAAAAAAAAAAAAAAAAAAAAAAAAAAAAATAGCATAGATGAGCAAACATTCAAAGGCCTCCTTGTTCAATCGATTCAACTCTTCAACAAGACATTCATTCATTTACCACTTGGTGGTAAATGAATGATCTCTTTTTGGGAGATAGACCATTCTTCTGCTGTTCGTCTAAATTGTTTATTTTCTTATATAGACCAGTCATATGGTGTCGAGAACTGCCTGTGTCGGTATAAAATTCGGCTAAAAAGTTGCAGCAGAAAAAATTTGCGAATATTCGTGTTCTCGATGATTAAATACTCAAATAGGTTCAAACTACGTTTGAACATACCTGAAAAAATGAAAATACACTCGTATACCGTCGTATTCGCAGGAAAAAATCCGATTCTCACTAATCCAGGTTAGGGATGGTTTGGGATGGTTAGGGGTGTTTAGGAACGCTAAGGGATGTTTAGGAATGGTTAGGGATGGTTAGCGGGGTTTGGGATGGTTAGAGATGGTTAGGGAGGGTTAGGGATGGTTAGGTGATCCTGTTGGAATAATCTGCATAACTGGCTAAGTGAGAATCACCTGGCTAAGTGACAATTACCTGGCTAAGTGTGAATTACCTGGATAAGTGAGAATTAACTGGATATGTGAGGATCACCTGGATAAGTGAGAATCACCTGGCTAAGTGAGAATTACCTGGATAAGTGAGATTCACCTGGCTAAGTGAGAATTACCTGGCTAAGTGAGAATTACCTGGATAAGTGAGAATCACCTGGCTAGGTGAGAATTAACTGCATAATTGAGAATTAACTGCATAATTGAGAATTACCTGGATAAGTGAGAATCACCTGGATAAGTGAGAATCACCTGGGGCTTCGATCCCTCTCGAGACGGTCTAATTACAAGGACAAATTTTTACGCCGATAAAAATTGTTGAGCCCCGTCGCGAATACATTGGTGTATCACTCCAAGAATCTATACAATTCAAGTTGTTCGTCTCTGTATGTATGTATTCACATCTAATCCACGCTACCCAGCCTAAACGGTAGAGCCTAGAGAGACGGCGTTTTTTCGGGTCGGTTCCGTGTAGGTGCGGATGTGTCGTAGGCCGTATTAGATTTCGCCAACTCTCTTCCTTCGTCGCGAACGGAGCTTTCCTTCGCGACGAGAGCCCCGGTCGAATAGCGTCGTTACTAGGGATTACTCGGAAAATTTTCGAAACGCCGAAACCCGATACAACTTTTGCCGTTGGGTTTGAACGAAACTGCGTCTGTTAAAACGAGCTTTTTACGCTGATTTCAACGAGCACAAAACGATTTCTGTACGATAACCTGTTCGCAAGTTATTCGAAGATCGTCGGTAGGTGGGTACGAGTATTTTTTGCGAGCCTTCGATTAGTTTGATAGTAGTACTAGGTAATTTCATTTGGAGTTGATGGGTTGCTTGTGGGCTGCTATGGGCTACTTCAGATTCAGATTCATCCCGAACAACATAGGAACCCGTCGTGAAACTTACTACCCGAATTTTTTCTCGACAAAACTGCCACATGACGGGACTAGTAGGTAGCGTTTCAATGAAGAGTTGCACTCGCATTTGTGACGGTGGGATACATGGGACCCTCATTTCACCCCCAACAAACCGACAGCGGATGCCCTTTTTAGACCTGAGGGTATTGTAACAGGCTGGAGAGGGTGAATAAAGTGAAACCGTTCCAGGTAAATTCGTCAGGCTGAAAGTTCGACAGAAAGCTGACAAATAAACAATTACTGTGGTTGTTATAAACCAGAGGGTGATGTATTTTGTTGACAAATTGCTCACATGAGTTTATTACTACAATCTCACTGTATTTATAACCAATCGGCGTTTTATCGGCTGCTACTAGCAGATCACGACGCAATTAAAATGGCGTAAGTCTGGAGGCCCCCGCAACACGATGGAAAAGCTGCAGCAGGTTTCATGGATCATCGTGAATAAATTTGATTTTTGACTTTCATTTGAATTTAATTTCAATCGTCTAATGAATTAATTTGAATAGCATTGAATACTGAATAGGCACCGAATTTAATTTTCCTCGTTTAATGATTCGAAATGAATGTTTAGAATTTCAATCACTTGTAAAAGAAGCAAACTTACGGTTAATGGCAACATGGCAAACAAATAAATAATTTTGTGTAGGTACTTGTAATTGTAATTAGAACATTATCGTGAAATATTTGTAAATATTTCACGATAATGTTCTAATTTTTGAATTTTCAACTCAACGGAGACGTCGAACAGATCCAAAAATGATTCCACTGGATTCAGCATAGAAAAATGCTTATAATAACACAAGGTTTTTTTAAATATCGGTTTGGACCGTTGATTTTGAATTACATGCGCGTTTTTGCCCCATTGTGCGCCCGGGAAGGAGCCGATTTATTAATTTTTGAGTTAATTTGAAAATTCTTAAAAGTGGTCTGATTTTTCTTTTTCTCGGGGGTTTGGGGGCCCATGTGCGCCACTCACTCTATATTTACGTCACTGACGAGCAAATCATGTAAGGCAACACTTTGTGGTAGGTTAGTTCGCTCATGTCCCCCCGGGGTGAGGAAAAGATTCGGGTTCTACTAGATTGTAGAGGAGGGGCGAGGATGGTTGTGCGGGAGAACAAGGTTGTGTGATGCGAATGAGAAGGAGGACAATACCGGTCGGTGAGCGAGCTGGGAATCAGGTGTGCAGGCGGCGGCAGGAGGTAGCGGATAATTCCCCCTCAAGAGACGAAGGGCGTGTCCTCCTGGACATGCGCAGTAGTGTACGGTTGAGGAAGGGGAAACAAAAGGCCATCGCGGAGAAAAAGGACTGAGACCCTTGCTAGGGGATGGAGAGGATGCCAGCTGACCTGGCGGTCGCCAGCTGTGCGACCTTGGTTAGATCGTTCACCTGCCCCCCTCCCATTCCGGCGATCGGCGGGGAGATGCATTCCTAGCACCGCTAGCGGCCGGGGTCTTCTCCCTCCAAGAACCGCTTCCACCCTGTATACCTTACAGCGGTCCTTACAAGGTACGTGGTGTTCCGTCCATGGGACGAGCTCTCTCCTCCGGGAACTCCGTACGAAAAGGGAAAAATAATGAACCAAAACAAGATGCCGGAGTTCTCCCTCGTTTCTTGCTGTGTTGGACGGTCGACCTCTTCCATCCATCCATGCTCGCTTTAGAAACATTGGGAATTTGGGTACTATGGGCTCTGTGAGGCTAAAATGGGACCTCGGGAGGGGGTTTTGCTGGATTTCGAGTATGATATCGACTGGGGTGTCGTTTTCGTAGTATTTTTGTTCGTAGAATTCATTTTTTTGTGTCTCAGAACCATCGTCGTTTGCGTCCCCCATTTTTTCGTCTTCATTGTCGAGTTCTTTGCCTTTTGGGCCACCCACTTTGTCCTCTTGGCGTCGAGCAGATCGTCGATTTCATCTCGTACCTCTTGCTCATCGTATTTTTTAATCTCCTTATTCTTTCGACAGACCTTTGGCTAGACGCAGGCGTCTACACCTTCGCTTTTCCGTAGAAAAGCGTGCACGTCGTTGCTCCCATTCTCGACGACGACTTCCGCGTCTACTGATGAGGCGAAGAGGTCTTCTGTAGACTTATAAATGACTCGATGACAGCACGAGTTTTCCCATCAGCTCTCAAAGTCGGCGGTGGTCCCATTATTCAAAAAATGCCTTGAATTTGGTTTCCGTAAGGGTCGATCCACCAAGCAATTCAAAACCTTAGATTTTGTGGCATCTGCATTCGAAGATGGTGAATTTGCTTCTGCGACTTTGGTGGATGTCGCAAAGTGCTTCGATTGCATTTCCATGAATTACTGGTCAAAAAGCTCCACAAGTATGGCCTTTCCCATGGCGCCCTGACTTTGGTCGAAAGCTATCTATCCGGCAGATTGCAGGCTGTTCGTCATGGTGGAGGTCTATCCCAGTTCTTGCCCATTGACTGTGGGGTCCCACAAGGCTCAGTCCTCGGCCCAATTTTGTCCCTACATGCTTTCAAAATTCGTCAACGATTCCCATCCTTTTTACTGATGACCCATCTTTGGTCATGAGAGGTAATTCATGTTCTACTCTCTGCGAAATAGACGCTGTTTCTCTAGAGGCTGTCACAAATTGGTTCACAGAAAATCGACTCTCAGTACAATTTTATTGAGGCGTCTTTCTGAAAATCCTGCAGTCCTCGCAGCTTATGACGCTTGTTTTCAGAGCAGAGCTGTCTCTGCAATTCTCTGTTGGAGACACTCCCTTGCAGTATCCATTGTTTTTGCATCCCAGAGAAAGGCTGTCCGGGTCGTCCCTGGTATTCGTTATCGAGAGGATTGTAGACCAGCATTTGTTGAGTTGGGAATTCTCACTGTCCCTGCTATTTATATTTTTGATTGCTTAATTTATGTTAGGAAGAACATTGTCAAATTCCTCAGACCCGACCTTACATACTCCACACGCAGTAAAAGGTACAGTTTGTATTTAATACAAACTCATACTCCCCTTTCACCGACTAACAATCACCCGTAATAGCGCCACTTGGTGGGAACTTACATTTTTCAACGCTCTCCCTGCTGATAAACGCGACGCTCCGGCTGGTCCGTTCAGGGCCCGTATCAAGGGCTACCTCGTCAAACTGGCTCCGTACAGTTTTAATGAGTTCCTGGCAGAGGTTGTAAATTGCGCTATGTAGTGTGCCTGCAATACCTGCGTTAAGTCCATCAGTTTTTTCCCTGTATCTCTGTTTGCCCATACATTATTATGTGTCTTCGGCAAATAAATGAATTTGATTCGATTTGCTTTGACTTTTGGACTGTTGACAAATTAACTGCGCTGTGGTTTTCGTCCTTTTCCCTTCAGCCCTCTCGAAATCCATCCGATGGCTTGCTTGCCTCTCCTGGCGGATACGTTCGAGGTGTTCCCGATACTCATTTCATGGTAATGACGCCGTGTGCGCTATGAGCTGTGGTTGCGGGACCTCAGCACCCACGTGGGTATCCTCTAGCCCTCTACCAGGGGCCCAAAATGAAAATCTGTCTGCTAGCTTCTTAAAAAGCATCTTAAACTTGTCGTCCAAAGACTACTTTGCTTGACCTCTTCAAATAGTTATTGAGGTCAGGTCGATTTGTTCTATTTCGAAGCAGTTGTACTTTTCTTTGTTGGATACGTGGAAGCGACAAAAATGTACCATTCCAAAGGGTATTTAGCAAAATCACGCGGTTTTCGGACAGCATAACGGGCAATAAATCGAGGATGAAACAAAGCAACATCTGGCTTGAGAAACGACAGTTGAAATGCCAGTATCTTTGCAAGGTATGCAGTCGTTAGCCCGCATTATGAATGACAGACTTGGTATAGGTGCATTGGTACAAAGACTGCGTCCTGAACACACACCTGCACGCTCCAGATCCTTCGCGCGCAACTGGTAGGGATTATTAAATAATTTTATTGTTTGTGTTTTGATCATTTGCGCGCAACTGGCGCTTCCCCATCGTGGGTCCCCAGCTCCTTTTCCATCCCGTGCATCATTTATGACCTTCATTCTCATCCCATTATACTGGGACATTGTGGCGCACTCCCTCAAAATTCAAAACAACTCTCCCTCGACGTCAGTCTGCCGAACCAGTGGTATTAATACTTGGGTACCAACAGTTACTAGCAGATGCCGAACGCAGTGAGACTTTGACTGAATCTAACGTAATATCGGATTCTTACTCCTCCAAATGGACAACTACAGATTGCTCAGTCACTAATAACCGGGTTTCTACCACTTCAATCTCGTTTTGAGCAAGTTCACACTGTTTATCAGAATTGTTTTGAGGCCATTTGAAACCCTCTGGCGCTTGAAGGGTTGTCAACCACTTTTAACTTGTTTTCAGCCACTTCAAAGGGGGTTTGACCTTTTAGAACCTGATTTCAGGTTTGTATACTACGTATGATTGACTTATTGCAGGCTAGAACAACATTATTCTTCTGTTGCGAGACACCTGCTCGGCAATGTCACGAATTTGACGGCCAAAAGACGTAGGCAAACCTATAGGTGCAATAAATCAATATGCAGCTGTAGCTGCAATAAATCGATCATACCAGGTAGGCACTCCCCTAGCTGAAACCAGGTTCTCAATGCTTCTCAATCTGAGGGGCGCGACCTTTCTTTCTTTCATTCTTCTTCTTCTTCTTTCAGGCTTCTTTATCTCGAGTTAACGAAGAAATCCTGGTTTTGTGGCGGAATCATTGCCTCTATGTTCTTGATTTTTCCAGCGGATCAAGGTTTGGGCGCAGTGATAGCCTCATCAATGTTAAGCGTAGCGAAAGTTCCGACACTGACCCCTTGCTTGAAAATGTTTGCCTCCCTGAATGTAGCTGCTTCGCCATGTTGGTTTAAAAAAAACCAAAACGCAACCTTTTTTCAAGCTCTCTTGAGTAAGTTTGATCTGAGTAAACTGAGAGATAGAAAGCAATGCCCATCTAATCATAGAAGTTTGTCATGCCCTTGACCAGAAACTTTGGTTTGCTCTGTTTGTCATGAACAATGATTTTCAGTAGGTCCGAGGGAGTCTCGGGTCCCACTTCTCACTATCCTAAACTCATAAATATAGTAAGGACTCAAATACATAACTCAGAGGGGTGCAACAACTATGGCACTTAGGCCTGTTTGGTTTAGAACTAATTTTTCTCCCGGAAGGAGCGCTTCAATCGCACTGAAACGTTTTGTGCGTGTCTAAAAAAGGAATAAAATCTATTTTAAACAATAATAAGCATGAAATATGCAAAAGGGTCTAAGCTTAGTTCATAGTTCAGTTCAGCAATTTTCTGGTCTTGGACGTTTCTTCTCGTAGTTAAGTTTTCCCTTAGTTGCCGGTCGGCCCATGCCTGGGGACAGCTCGTTATGGGCCTCGTTACGGATCCTATAGGAATATAGTGTAAACCTATTATTGTGTATTACATCCCGGTGAAGGGGCAGTAGTTTCATCCAAGTCATCAACAGTTAAGTGCATCTTCACCCCTTTCTCGTTATTTTCCTTGTCTTCGACTTTCTCTAGTCCTATGAACTCGATTCTCACGTCTTGTTCGAAGAAGATTCCTTTGAGTTGTTTTGAAACGTTCATGGAAGTCGCTCAATTTTATTTTATTTTTGCTTTTCTCGCTTAGTAAGTCTGCCCTCTCCTACATTGTAGGACCTACAATGGGAATGAATGGAAGGGACCGGCTGTACGAAAGTGTTCCCAAGCTGGGGCAGAACCACAGAACTGTCCGCTAACGGGGAGCCGATCGGTCGGCAGCGTGGAGGGGCGGAACCCGGCGGGAACCCACGTGGTGGGTTTACCTCCTACTCTTCCCATGCCCTCCTGGTACTCCGATCGGTTTATGCGTCTCTTCATCGAGACCTTTCCCATCGACTCGCACCCTATCGACACGGAAGGCGGCGGGGTCGGACCAGGCAAGCTTCGGTGGAGTCGATCGATATCGACCCGTTCGATGTTTTGAAGACGAACGTTTCGACCCCAGTTGAAACCATTATTCAGCGTTTAATTGTTGACAGTTGATTGGTTTTGTTGATTGATCGTTGAGTGTTTGTTTGTCTGTTACCATGAATCACACACCAAAAAATCATGGCGATTTTGCTGTTTATTCTTGTAGTAATACACGTATACATGTATTCTCGACGGGGGTCGACATTAAATGTCAAATTTTGACATTATTCAATTCAAAATTTGACATTATTCAATTCACGACGCGTAGATTTTGGCAATAGGAATTTTTTAAATCTGATATGTGGCAAAGTACCTACTCGGTTTACCATCTAGTTGTGCCCGCATTGTTTTCAGCCGAATCTTCCTAACCTGTGGGGCTAAAAAGGGGCTGCGGGAGGGGTTTTTGAAGGGTTTCGGCTAGGGGATCGAGTTTGGTGTAGTATTCGAAGTATTTTTTGACGTAAAATCCATTTTTCGGGGTCCAAAATCTGTCCTAAAATTATTTAAAAAAAATTTATTTTTATTTATTTTTATTGGCATTTTTACAATTAATATTAGCACAATTTACCTACATCAAAAAATAATGAACCCTTGTGTGAAATTTGCAGGGTTTTTTAATTGGGTACGAGTAGGAAAATTCACGCGCGAGTCCAGCGACAAACAAATTGAATTGAATTTATTTATTCGTCTATTCGCTGGCAGAAAATTACTTTCAAATATCTTTTATAGTTTACAGAAACACCACTTCACGTGAATTGTATAATTATGATGTTCTTGAGTCAATAATATTAATTGTTGGTGATGATGTTGACCGAATTAATTTTCCACAACAACATTCCACCTACTGTAAATGGAATATCATAAAGTAGAAATGAAAATGTCGAGTGTGCAACACTGCTCAAGTCGACTTGGGCATGTGGTGACTCACAACTTGTGAGTTAATGACATAATCCTGTTGAAAATTTCGCGCTCGAACTAATGGTGTCGATAGAGTTGAAGTTTGGAAGTGAGAAAATTGAGTAAAATAGATTTTGAGCAACACTGCTGCTGTCTCTGTTACTAAATTGTCAGTTCATGTTTAGCTGATGCTAAAATGTGCAAGTGCTGTGAACGCCATTGAGGATTAGCGGCTTTTTATGTCAGCCTTTTTTTGTCGCATTTTGTTGGCGTTTTCTGTGCCTCCTGAAAACTCGGGAAAATGAACTTGAGCAGTGTTGCGGTTGCACAGTCGATGTACAATATTTTCTCCCGTCCACCAACACGTTCTTACGAACTTGGGGTTGCAGGTGGAGCCTCAGCCAGAAACAAATCTACAGAATCTGATATCAAGTAGCAGAACTAAACTTTGTAACCCCCCAAACATTATGTTTGTAGTATAATATAGGTACTACACCTGCGACTCAATTTTTCCAGAAATTAAATTGTTGTCTGCACATCTATATCGATTAGTAGAAAAGCAGGTGCTATCCTTGGTGTTTGCTAAGACGCCAGAAGTCGCACAAGGTATAGCAGATGAGGAGCAATCGAGGTCAGCTTGCGTTGGTTAGCGGTTCTAACCACGAGCTTAGGACCTGATCCCCCCACCGCTTGGGCGAGTTGAAGAAGGGCCCGCTGACCAGAAAGTTCCTATTTCAATTCACCACTCCTCTAAATTGCGGACTTTATTTCTCAAAGGAACATCATACTTGTTTTTTGAAAACTGAAAAACTCCGATAAACCTAACTAAAAGATGAGATAAATTTAACCCAGGTATACATAATAAATTTAAAAAATTCACCTCACCCTCCATCACCTTACAAAGTCAACTCACTCAATATCTTCCCATTCCCTCAGATGTTCAAAAACCACCCCAGCGAAAATGAAATGAGCAATACAAAAAATTGAAAATTTGAACAAAAAACTAGGGATCGGCAATCGATTTCCGATTTTTCTAAAAATCGATTCTTTCTTGTAAAAAACCCGATTTTTTGAATCGATTTTTGTTAATACGATAAAATTGAGAATCGATACTTTTATCCCGATTTTTCCCAAAATCGGGGTAGAGAGGTTCCAAAAATTGGGGTTTAGCCAATTTTGAAAATTATTGTTCTTCTTGAAACATTTTCTTTCTCCTATTTATAATGAGGGGTGATTTTTTTAATTGACTGAAACGGCTTCAAAGAATCGATTCTCAAAAAATCGTTAGCTCGTTTCAAAACTATTATTTCTGCAGGTTGTGGAAGATGAACATTTAATGTGGTTCGCGTGAACATTTTTTCAGACTTTTTCGCTGACCCGGTGCGCTTCGCTGCACTCAATAAAAATAGTATTTTAATGAAAAGCCGGTTAAACTGCGAAAACACACCGACAGATTTTGAGAATTCATTATCTCATTAACGGCTCGACCGATTTTGTAGAAACTTCTTAAAACCCATCTACACATCCACCAAACCTTCCACCAAATCTACCATCTTCACAAACACACACAATTCACACAATTTGGTGCCAAACACTCCCCTGGTTTTTAAGTAGTGAGTCCTCAAACAGATTTGGCAGTCATTTTCATAGATAGGTATAGATTATATAATCCAATATAATATTATTAGATTCATGATCCACTCCTTGAACAAGAAATATAATAACATAAATATATTATATTTCAACAGTTGAAAGATAATATAATATATTGTACATTTTATGTACAATCGCCTACCTACTTATTGATTGGTTTATTTACCTACTTATTTATTTAATTTATTTATGATCGTTTGATTTAAAAAAAAAAGGAAAAATCGCTAAAAACCCGATTTTCGCAAAAATCGATGCTTGAGAGAAACGATTTTTTGAGAATCGATTTTTTGAAGCCGATTCCGAATCGATTTAAAAAATCGATACTTTTTTACCGATTGATCAACCCTACAAAAAACGCGTCTTTTCAGATAATTTCTGTTGTACAAAACAAAACATGAAGTAAACAAACAAATAAACGGACACAACACAGATGCCAAAACTTTTGGTGGTTTGCAGAAGTACAATAATAATTATTATAGTATAATTATTATACTTCTGCAAACCACAGTTTTCAGTACAATTATTGTGGTTTTGTAAAAAAAGTTCGACTTTCATAGGGGTTGTGTAGGTGATTAAAATTGCCCCGCCGTCCGCTCATTTTCCACTAAATCGCTCCCCTCTACCATTGCATGCTTTTGGCTCAGGAGGTCATCCAACAGATGTGTGACATGAAAATTTAGTGAAAATTCATCAAAACTCTCCTCGCTTGTGGACCAATATTAAATTTTTGATTGATAACACTGATAACATTCCTCACCCTCTCGTACCGTTCCCAAAGCGGATATTCAATGTGAAAATTCTTCTACTTCTACTCCTTATTGTCACATTAGTTTCTCTTCAGTTTCGAAAAACGTCCACTACAGTGCGAGGCAAGCCGAGATGTAAAACATATTTTACAAAAGGGTTTATAATTCTTTGTTATTGGTTATTTGTACAAAAATGAAATCTGGGTCATTAACAAAATACTTTTGATAAAATTAAAATAAAAACCTTTTTCTGCAGAAATAATTTTACATGATTCTGCATGTAGAATGTTTGGACAGATGTAGGAACCCAAAAAATGGATTATGTGACCACAATTACTCGGGAACCGACACCTTATTTGACCTCCGGGGATCCTTCGAAAATCTCATTTGTAGCCCCAAGAAAGCCCCATAAATCCCCACGGTGAAATCGGATCGTTCTGGGACCGACAAAAATTGATTCTAATCGGTACTCCGGGGTATTTGAGAAACCCTTGGTGAAACTTTGATAGTTATCATGTGTTTTACTGTTCGGTATCCCCCCTCCCCACCGATATTATCAGTTTGTTAGGTGTTGGACGAAACGTCTATGGGTCGAGTTGTTGATATGACAAAGTGCCTTTTTAGGTACCTAGATTTTCAGATGATAAAACTACAAGGCAATAAGGAATCGGTCAAAAAGTTTGGATGATGTTGAAGCAGTGATAAAGATCAGGGGCGTGCGGGTAACATGCTATCTAGTTCTAATTAGTCCTCGGGGCGGTGCATGTCTTGTAACTTGTAATACAGCACTGAACACTGTAGTTACGGCTTATTTCTCGTTGCGAGTCTTCGGGGCAGAGAGAATGAAAAGGTCTGGTTTTGTGGTGTTACATTCGTTCAAAAGGGTGGTGCAAATGTGGATAGCAGGATCTTTCCAGCTGCCATCGACGGACCACCTGAAAAAAAATGACCGGACAATTTATTTGGTTAACTCTCCGATCCGAACACGAGATCCTGTTCTTGTTTTCTTCAGCAAGGTGTTGAGCTGTGCGTTTTGCGTAACTGTATGCGGTTCTGTGAATGTTGAGACAGAAAAAACCTTGGGATGTGTATCAAGGAGGTCTAGTTGAAAAGAGACACCTGCTGCGATGACCCCACCTGCTTTATGTGCTTCGGTATCCGCTTTTTTTCCCCTCCTCTGGTCGATAATTCAATGTAATTCCGCATGGATCAAGTAACTCAAGGGAAGAATTGAGGCTCAAATAGCAGAAAAATACATTTGCCTGAGAGAAGCACGTGATGAAATGAGGAAAGGTGATTGAACCTATAGAACCAGCACGTAGACAGGGGGGCCTCGCTTCGCTCGCCCATTTGTGAGTACTTTCGTAGTGGAGGAGGATCAGATCTGCAACTCTGTATAATCGTTTTGAGAAAGAGAGCGCCAGGTCCGGAGAAATAAAGAGAGAAGTTTTGGCGCACTGGGAAAGAAGGCGTATGGAACATAAACGCCGCGCCTTCTTCAGCTGAAATTTGGGGTTTAGTTTTTCCCAAAACTCTCCTCTGACTGACAATGCGCCTTCTCGCCCTGCCATGACACTGGGGAGGCTTTTTATATTGTTGACCAAACTAATCCAATTTATTGTGTTTGTTTCGACTGCCGACTCTTTAGATTATTTCTGAGGGATGAAGGCAGATTTCTAGCAGAGAACTATTGCTGAGAGGTTTCTCGCTCCGTATAATTTTCTTATGAATAATACATACACGGTGGATTAGGGAGAAGGCTTTAGCGGGAGGAGTTGGACGGTATATATTATGTTTGTTAAGGTTTTAGAGGAGACATTACCATTTCACCATTTTTCAACTTGGGCGGGGAGAGACGAACCTCGTTGAGGGTTCGGAGCAATGGAAAGTGATCGCTGTGTTGGCAATAGTAATGAGTATAATTAATAATTGCACAACAACATGGTAATCAGACCGCTCTGCACGTAACTATACGGGTTTTCGAACTGAAAATGGTCTACGGGGACTTAAAGGGTGCTGAGCCCGAATATGCCGTTAGAAGTCCAAAACACCGATATCTTCTACATTAAAGCTTCATTAATATTAACCCTCCAATGCCCAAAGGTTACCTGCCGGATAATTTTTATTATTATTATTATTATTTTATCTACTTAGGCTCTAAAATTTAGAGAACGATTTAATAGAACAGCTCATGCATCTTTACCGCCCCTCCCTCCGCAATCCTTACATGAGGCTCTGCTGGTGACATAAGGCACCTTGGAAACTAACGAGGTTAATGAAGAAATTGGCAATCTGTTAAGAAAAACGTTTTATTTACTTTATAATAAAGCATATTGTGCTCCCATACGTTTATAAATATTCATGCACTGGTTGTTTTACGGATGCAGTCATACCAACAATGGATGTGCCAGCCAACTCCTCATTTTTAGCACATAAACCGAATTTGTTTATTGCAATGCTTGCGCTTCCTTTGCTGGCAAGACTTCCTTGGAATTGAGTCACCATTTCTGTTGGTTCTTCGTCATTGGCGCTGAAACGACGGCAAGAGATGGCATCCTAACACCATAACACTTTAACACTCTACCATTCTAACATGATGCTAGCACACTGGGAAAACTGGTTTTCTTTGCAACACAATGAGAACAATCATTTTTATAACATTAATAATAACAGGACCCAAAATGCCATAGTATTTAGCCACATTTAGCTAATATTATCACGGATGTTTTGACAAAAACATTCACAAAAATATGAAATATGTTGGAATAAAATACCATTTTTGGGGCATGGTTGGCGAGAAAAAAGAGGTACATCTGCAATGTAGAAACTGGCGAGTTGGAACTGGCGAACTTTGGAAGGTTATATCCTGTTGATAAGATTTCAAAACCAACTTTTTCATAATGTAAGGTAGATGCGGCGAGATAGTGGGAATCCATCTTAAAAAATACGATTTAAGACGAAATAGTCTATTTCCACGATAAAAATATATAAACTAATAGGGCTTTATCGGTCCCAATGAATCAATTAGATTTTCGGAAAGAAAAAGAAATAATTTACCCTATAGCGGAGAGTAATGGTTATCCTAGGGTTACAATAGATAGAATTTGGGGAAAGATTAGTAGGAAGAAATTTCAGTTAGCAGTCACAAATTTGGAAAGGGAGGATAAAGAACCAGATAATAGGAAGTGGGTTAGTTTACCGTTTTATGGGAATATAACTCAGAAAGTGGGGCGTATATTAGAAAATAGGGGTTTCAGAGTAGGTTTCTATTCACAAAATTCTACGAAGAAATTATTAGGGAGTGTGAAAGATAAGATTCCCTTAGAGGATAAAGGGGGTGTGTATATATTAAAATGTGGTTGTGGGATTCAATACGTAGGACAAACCGGCCGAAAATTTAAAATTAGAATGAAAGAACATAGTGATGATCTTAGGTTGGGAAGGGGTAGGGAAGCTTTTGAAAAGCATTTGTCAGAAGAAAACCATAGAATTAGTTATGAGATAGGCAGTAATAATCCAGCCATTGGGATAGCTCATGTTTGCCAAAAAGGTCCAAAATTAGATGCTTTAGAATCTTTGGAAATTCAGAAAATTCACAATTTAGGAATATCTGTTAATGACCTGGATGTAATTAGGCGTTCCCCGTTAATTGACATTTTCTTGTGAGTCTTCCTTTCACTTATTTGCCTTTCACATTACCTTTCTCCTTTTATGCCACCTTTCTAATGCCACGCCCATTAGAAGGCACATTTCACTTTTGTATATAAGTAACTTCTCACATCTTCCTCATTCTGTATTGTACTGATGATGGTCTAATCAACCGAAACGCGTCTACACGTTTATATATTTTTATCGTGGAAATAGACTATTTCGTCTTAAATCGTCTTTTTTACCAACTTTTTCTTGTTTTTCTGTGTGTGGACACTTGACGGAGGCGAAAATACAAAAACCTAAGCAGCCAACGTACAACCAGATTAATATTAATAGTTTTAGCTAACATTACAATGAGCTTCTTGAAATGAGGTGGTTAGGGAGAGAAAACGACTGCTCTGCGTGTTTGGATACTATTGTAGGTTTAGACACAATTGTAGGGTGGGGACCGGTTTCGAGCAACGAAGCTCATCTAATTTTATTATTATTATTATTATTATTACACTTATTGTAAATCCACCGTGTCAACGTATACGAGATGCTCCAGAATAGAAACACCTCTGTAGCATAGGTCATCTCGGATCCCCCAAAGGGTGGCATCTGTGTCAGATGGCCCGGAACAGATGTAAGAAGACGGGAGCTGACGGGGAGGGGAAAATTATTGAGATTAGGAACGGGCCGCTGGTTGGTATCAGGTGGGGGAGAGATGGGACGTGAAAGACATGGACCAGAAGGAGAAAGCCCACCAAATATAGGCCTACCAAAGTTGCTTATTGTTCAGCGTAATGATTCCAAGACCGTTCAGGACCTAGAGACATTCTAGTCTGCTGTCGGCGACCATCTACACATAGGCGTACGCAGGGAGGGCCTTGAACATACAAATATATATATATATATATATATATATATATCGCACTGCGAGTTCACAAGGGGCGCTTTAGAAAAGCGCCCCTTGTACTCTGAAAAACTAAAAACTCCTTATGGAACCGGAAGACCGAGCTTTACCAGATTTCTAGAAAGCGCCCCTTGTTCCCTTGGATTACTCAAAAGAGCCGCTTTTGCCCTGTTTTCCAAGAAGCGCGCCTTAATAAGGAAATTTTCCAGTTTTTGAATCTCCAAAAAGCGCCCCTTCTACTAAAAAGCGCCTTTTGTGAACTAGCAGTGCGATATACACTTTCAGATCAAAAGAAAGAAATAGAGGAACGCTCCATTTGTATTTGTATTATTACTCAAGTTAAGGGGGTGTAATATTATTTACAATAAAGCTGTGTAACATTATTTACAATATAGGGTACCTATCACACTCTTTAAAAAAAAATTTATTTCGATTAAATTATTCATTTAAATTAATTAATTAAATTAATACAAATTTTATACGTGCAAAGTTACAATCATTTTTAATTTAACTACCCTAGCTGGCAGCATGCCTATATGCAATATTTTTACTTTTAAACCCCCCCAAGGAAGACCTGCGTACGCAGTTGCATCTACATGCTGACGTTTCTCTTGCAGTTAAAAATCCATGAAAAGATATCGAGGAGTTCAACCCACCCATTCAATGCACTGTGCCTAATAGCTCATGTTATTTTCCTCGTAATAATTTCCCCTAGCTCCAACCTCTTCAACGATATTTTTGCGTGGCCTCTTGATTCTCAGCAAGAGTGCATTCCAAGTACGAAGTAAATTGACAAACCACCGCCTTCTTGAGACTCCTTCGTCTGCACGACCACCTCCTAGAGATGGCCTGTAGATTGTCGAGCTCCTCGGGTATCGTATTGCAGAGGAGAAAAAATAAGTTGTTCTTGGTGGCTACTCACACTCACACTTACCCACTAATGCAGTTCATCGTCCGATATGCAAATTGTACCCAGGTAGAGGCCACGGAGGGTGATGCACCCACAGGCTGCATACGATATTCCCCCGTACCGTCTAATTTGATTCCATTTCTCTGTTAGCTTATCCGACCGTGAATTGATGAAGGGAAGGAGGGAGGGAAACTATATTTCACGAGATCCCTGAGATAGCGCAGGAGCTCATGACCTATTTCCTAAGTTGAACGAGGAATAAATAACATTTTAAAAGGGGTGTCATTTAAATATTCGTATAAATAAGATTAAGATCTCTCATCCCGAAGGACACATTGGGAAATGAATGGCACTGGGAAGGCAGGATGAGGACGTGAAAAAATTGTCATAACCTTGAAGACCTCCGGAACGACCTGTGATTATTATAGTTCTATTCTAAACACCTAAGTTTGACGGCTATCATTAAAATTATATTCTAAACACCTAAGTTTAGGTTTGTTCCAGGTCTAACTGCGTCTGTTAATAAAAGTCGACAGCAGTCCCAATGCATTCTGAATCGCTGTTGAATTCTGTCGAACAGCCCATCTGCTGACCTGGAACGCGATCTGTCAACAAACCAAGTCACGTGAATCACCGTGAAGTAATGCTACACAATTTAATTACTTCATGGTGATTCACGTGACAGTAAATTTCATATGGAAAAATCCAAGTGATAATTTTTGGTTTATTTTATTCAGAATAATCAACCTTTTTCAGTACCTAGAGGAGTATCATAAGGGCGGGAATGAGTCATTTAATGTGTTTTGAGGGTATTTACGAGGACTTCGGGAGGACGTGAGTAGGTACAACTTGACGCGCCGAGCACCGAAATAAAGTGAGAAGGTTATGAGAGAGGTTTCAACTGGGTAGGGTTATCCTACTCGACAGCACCCAACCGAACTCATTCGAGCTGTCGGTTTCCGTCCGACAGCAGTTGAACTGTTGTCGACCTACAAATCGACCTGGAACAGCCGGCCACGGCGACTTTTCGCCGACCCAGCGACCTGGAACAGCGGTTTTCTCAACTGCGCATTTCTGTTACCGGTCCGTCAAAGCTGGAACAAACCTTTTGTTACCTATCACTATAGTTACAACTGTTGTTGTCCTTACTTCGGATTGGTAGAATTTTTACTCGCACCCCTTCTGGTTCTTCAACTAGGAACAGTTTAAGCAAACCTCTTGACTTGTCAACCTCTGTGCGGGATGAACGGGAAATCAAAGCACCCTAAAAAAAATAATTTGAGCTAACAAGTGTTTTTGATGGCACTCAAAGGGCCCCTCTCTCGTCACATCATACTTGGAAGAGCTTAATAGCCGTTGAGAGACAAAGCGAGACAGTAATGACTCGAGACAACCACTTGAAATCTTGATGCTTGGAAGTTTTTAAGTGGTTTTGACATTTTCTCGGGGAGATTATGACGAACTCGACTGTTTCTGTTTTTCGTTTGTTGAATATGCATTTCGCCCGATCTCAAACACTGTCGCTTCTAGCTTATGGACGCGTAGGTTCTTGGATAAAATGAGGCCGATCCAACTGGTTTCCGGTCGGTTACCGGAAACGTTCGTTTAACGTGTTTACGAAAACCTTCCACAACACGCAAACGTATTGTTTGCTTTATTGTGTTGGTTCTGTTTGAAAGGGCTTCTTTTATATCGGGTTGTTAAATGACCGCATAAGGTTTTCAATGGCAAATCCAGGGGGGTGTGGCTGGGATTGACCAAGCGAAGGTTCCCTGAAAGGAGCTCACGATAACTATACTTCGACCCAACTTCACTCTTTCCTCGTCGTGGGAAACCAGACGGTTGCAATTGGGATTCTCGGTGCCCAACTGTTTTCCCAGTTTTGCTTTTCAGTTTCCTTTTATCCCTTGGTGCAACCCGCACATCTGACGACGGGGTGGGATTTTATTAGACGCTGGGCTGGGGCAAGTAATAGGTACGTTTGCAACTTCGCGGTTTACCTCAGCGAGGCCAAATCGAAGAACACCTGCTTCGATGGACAAACAGATGAGCAGTGTTGATAGTCGAGTTAACGAGCTAACTTCCCAGGTTTAGATGCACTGTTTAACGGGGAAATCGCGTGGAGATCGGTTAAATCTGGCGTTAAGTTGGTGCACAAGAGTTCAAATACATGATTTAATATTCACTAATTGGTTCATTCAACCAAAACGTTTGGTCCACTAGGTAGTATCCTTTCATTTCAAAATTGATTTGGTTTTTTGCACAAAAACTGCCCGCCCCAAATGCCGCCTTACAGTTTTGCTTCAGACTTTCGGTCGATAACGTCGACTCTGGTCGATATGATGTCGACTGGGTGTGCCTATTTTCGAATCGTTATCGGTCAGTTTGAACTTGTGCTCAAGATAACTCGGAGTTGTTTTTCAGAAGAAGTCGGAATCATAACCCATTATCCTCACCTCGACGGAACTTGGTCGATTGAATTACTCGCTTTTTGTAATAGGTAATATTCCTCTAATATTCCTCTATTATAGAGGAATTGTAATTGTTATTTATAATAATAATGTTATATAGAGGAATTATCATTGTTATTGATAATTCGTCCTCTATAATAATGTTATTGTAGAGGAATTATCATTGTTATTATAATAATAGCAATGATGTGGGTGGAAAGGGTAATTCAAACGGTCAACATAATCATCAACAAATCACAATAATAACAACCTTAGTACAATAATTGTACTGTTGTTATCATTACGATTGTTTTTGTTGATGAATGGAGTCTTGAGGTTCCTTGTTAGGTTAGTTGACATTTGTTTTTTAGTTTGGATATTTTGCCTAGAATTTTGATAGATCCAGTGACTCATCTTTACACAAAAGAAGAAACGAAGAGTTTCATTTCAATTTAATTTTTTTTTTAAATATCGTACAGGTTGCATTTACTCTTGTCAAGCAAATTGCCACTTGGCTGTTGATTTCTCATCCAATTCAGCTTTCCCCCTCTCAAAAAATGGGTCTCCCAAATGGCTTCAAGAAGGAAACCGAACGTTTTCTTTGCACATCCACAACACTACCGCGTTCGCATTTTCTTTCTAGGGGGAAGGGGGCTTTTCCAGTCTGGCCTGGGGACTCGGGAATATTGGCATTGGCTAAGTGGTTTTCGTGACAGCTCAACCAGCGGGCATTTAATTTCGGATCAGACCACGAAAAGGATGTGCTTTGCCATAGCGTCGAGGGGCTGTTTTGAGGGTGTAGACCTATCGATCCGAACGCTGGCATCCAAAAGGGGAGAAACTACCGAGGGCTCTCTAGTCAAACTCAGGGATGTTGGAAAATCTTCAAGCCTTTTTTCGAGGCGGGAATTAAGTGAGAGCTCTTTTTGGAATAAAATCTGGAAGAACTTGGTGTATTTATCTAAATAAAGAGACTGGACGATTTTGCCAATGCCAAAAATCATTATTTCTTGAAGCAGTATTATCTTATTTTTATTTTTACTTTTTATTACCTATATTATGCCAGTTCACGTTGACCTCACGATTGCTCTATGACACACCCAATTACCATTTTTCATGAATTAACCGTTTTCGCGTTTGTCAAGCAGCGTCATTTCGTCTGCACTATGGCAGTTCTTCATAAAAATAGACGGGAATTTCCAGACCTACCCCAACAGGACGGAACATTGCCGTTCACCGAGACAGGAGCAAGGTCGAGGACTTACTTTAGGCGTCGAGGTCAATTGAGCGCGAAATCAAACTGTTTCCATGGCCCCAACCGTATGCAGACTGTCGGCCCCTAAAGAGAAAACGCGATTTCTCGCTGACCGGTAAGGTTTTTGGAAAATGAAAAGGCGTACATTTTACAACGCTATTATCGGTACAGATGGAGAGAATCGTTCCATGAACTGGTAAAGATACTGGAAACCCTTCGGTCAAAATTCGTAAAAAACCATCACCTTTATGGGTTATTGCAAAATTTGCAATACTAGGTGGTTAAGGACTGTAATGCAGAACAATGCCGCCAGGCAGTGCTGAAGGGAGATTGCGGCCTCTTCTCCATACAGCGGTCTCAATGAGTTTCGACGAACCCTTCCCCGCCCAGTTCCCCTCGCACGCTTTTATCAAGTTTCAGAGCGCATTTTGGTCGTGTCTCCATACCGGCGCAGGAGTCAGCCCCTGGTCTTGCCTCGCGAATTGACAGCAAGGACCCTGGGGAAAACTGACCCCTTAGGCTGTATCCGGCAAAACTTGACGTTTCGAGCAAAGCTATGGAAACTTCTGTCCTTAGGACAGCTCGTGAGGGGCATCCTGTGAAGACGCTTATAGTGAAAATGCACTGACCAGACATTTTTCATCTTCCTCTGGCGATGAGAGCCCGGGATGTTACGCTCCGAGCATCCTGGAGGCCCTGACCCGGAATCCTCTGTCCTTTACTCCAAAATTTGCAGAGAACGTGGAGTATGCGCCTTCGTCTTTCAAATACTAATGTTGTGGGTTTCCCGATAATGAGAACTTCCAAACGAATAGGAGTTTCGAGACACGTTGATTGGTGAGCGGTAGTTCGGTCGAGCTGTAGCAGGTTGTCATTATGGCGCTGCGGGGAGACGAAATTCCACCGGTTTTAAAACCCTTCCATTGTTGTTTGACCCGACCATTTGTTGGCGGCGTATAAAAACGGCTACCCTCTCTTTCCCCTATGCCTGATGGAGAATTTGTTTCTTCTTTTTTCAAAAGTCTTCCACCTCGTGGAGGAGCCTGTTTCAACAACCACCATTCGGAAAGGGTTGGGGGTTGGGAGATCTTGAAAATATCACGACTGACACTTTTCGTGCTGTTTCAACCTGGAAAGAGGGCCATGTTCAAATGGGAAATAGGAGTTCAGGTTCGTCACTCCGGCCGATGTTTTGGCCCCTGGTTGATGCAAGGATTCCCCCTGGGTCTGCTGTACAGGTACTGACGGGAAGGCAGTGAGGGTGAGCTGTTTGGAGCTGGCCAGAGATAATACACCTTCCACCCCTGCCTCCAAGCCGTAGGATCACCAGAGGGTCCTGATGACGGTTCCCAGAAGGGTCTGAATACCCAGATCCAGGCCCAATCTCGTGAGATCATGTAAGAAGTCAGCAGAAAAGCTCTGTTCCAGCGCGGTCCATTCTTGGGTTTCATGGTTTTCCAGCCGAAATTTCGTAATTGTACATGGCAAGGGCCCTTGTGTTATTCCCCGCAGCAGTCATCGCTAAACTAAATTACACACTAAATAGCTAGTAAGTAACGCAATTTGCGCCAGACTGGGACACCCCAATCGAGCACCCTTCCCTAAAAACATGTACCATGTTGAAATAGTGAAATTCGCATCACCACTGGATAAATAGCATCCCTAGTTTCGTTGCCCGAAAAACAACCCCTTCCATGAGGAACCCGGTGGGCAACGAAGCGAAAATTCATGAGATTGAATTAATCAAGTTGTTTTAATCAAACTGAGTGGCGCAGCGTCAATCCATTTTACACTCTCGTTCTCGCTACTTTCTCCCCCTTCATTTTACCTAAAATGGCAACAGCTGAACGCTTCGATATTGAGGTGGAAAACATTTGACTTCGAACGTGTCCTCTGCAGTAACTGCCCAAATCGATTTCAAGCGGTTTGTTTCGATTGGAAGATGATTTCGGAAGCCTTCTGGAAGATTTCAAATAACACTCTTGCTGGGTGGGTGCACTTTCTTCAAGAAAAAGACTGACACCTTGCAGACTATTAAAATTTCATAGTAGGGTATGTGATAGGTTTGGTTTATTAATACGACCTGGTGTGTTATGATCATAATATGACAATCCAAAATTGGTAGTTTTGTTACGAAAAAAAAAAGTGTTGCGTTTCATTCGTGACTTTTTTCGCGGTTGTGAACCAAAGTAAATATATTTTCCAGTCGTTTTTTGGGCGAGGACCCATCACTAAATCATGTACCTACCATGCAAAATTGCTTGTTTAATCGATAATTATTATTATTGAACGTTGTTGCTAAAACTTGGGTTGAATGAAAAATGAACCAAAAGAACGGGTGCAGCCAACCACGTGTTCACTCAAGGTCAGGCACCCACAGGGCGCCCCCTACCATAGACGGGACAAAAGGCCTACTTTCTAATATAGAGATGGATGGGCATGGTAGGTACGTGGTTTGGGGTCGTGTCTAAACGAATATTCTCGTGATGATCACTTGTTGTGAAGATGCGAAGAAAGCAGAGAATTACACTATTTGTATCTTCATCATCGGCTAAACGTCTTTTAGTGGAACCGGAATTGGCCACAGCGTTGCAAGTCGAAAATGAAGTAGGTTTTTCTTGTACAAAAGGTTGAAATGATAGATTTTTTATCAAAGCGCTGCAGTTTGGAATAACCACCTCAAATCGTCGTCCAAAATTACTTCGAAAAAACGCCAGGGTGATTCTCAGAAAGTAGGGAAGATAATCCCAGTCAGGAGCGTCTAACAGCCGAAGTATAGTATGGGAAATTTAAAAAAAGAAGTCATGATGGGGTTTCCTGTTGCAATTTCCCTCGAGACATTTTTTATGTACAACTTCTCTGTGTATTAGTAGAGGAGCGGGCACAAATTGGACCCCCCCCCCCCCCCCCCCCAGTTGTTTTTTCAGTTCCTATTCTGATTACAAAATTTGTAATTATTATTATTTAATAATGATACTGTTATTGTACCTATCAAATTGTGAAATTTCAAGTCGGAACCTTTTCAACGCCTTAACATCCTTCCGAGGAAATTACTGCTAAAATAAACTCATCTCACTAGAACCGTGTTTTCAAAAAAGTTGATAATATGGAAACTAGCATGCTAGTTTAATTAATAAATAAATCTTAAATTAATAAATCTTAAATTAATAAATCTTAAATTCGGGATGTTTCGTTCAAATTTAAGATTTATTTAATTTTTAAACAAATTCGTATAACCAAATACAGTCCAGTCATTAATATTACATCCTTTTGAGTATGCAAAAAATCGGATCTTTCCGCCATTTTGGTGGGTTGTTTGGGACCCATCAGGGACCCTAAATTCAAAAAGTCGCACTGATTAACCCTATGCTGACTTTGGTGGTGTGGGGGGGGGGGGGGGGCTCTAAAAACCACGATTTTTTGGGACTTTTTTCAGTTTAAAAATCTGGTCGAATAAAAGTTATAGAGCAGAAAATTCTGTACAATTTGCACTAATTGAGTTTAATTTTCGATCAAATAGGTACCGAGTAGGTTCAAAAATGGGCCAAGTTTCCCAAAATGACAATAAAACCCTTCAGACTTGGTGTTATCAGTTTGCTATGCATTTCAAACAATATTCAATCACTCCAAGATAAATTAATACAGAGTATTACGTCAGTAGAAAGTCCCAAAAAATCGTGGTTTTTTGGGACCCCTAAAGTTAGTACAGAGTTAATCAGTCCGACTTTTTGAATTTAAGGTCCCTGGTGGGTCCCAATACAACCGACCAACCAAAATGGGGGAAAGTTTCGATTTTTTGCAAACGGGACTTTATTTCAGGATCTTCCAATTTTCATTGGTAGTAGGTAACCCTCTCTATGGAGGATGCACTCTGATAGTAATAATTACGACAGTAATTGACGATAATAATGATTATTATCAGGATAAAGGCATAATGATAATGAAATTAATAAGGAATTTTCACCCTTATTTTCGTCGCGGACGTCGTCAGCCGTCCTCTCAAGGAGGATCGGAATTCTTTCTGAAGATGGCGCTCATTGATCCCCATTGCCTCGACCCTCTGGGTTGGGAGGAGTTCACCGTCGTAGCAAGTATTCGTATCGGTGATCTGGCTTCTCACGCTCAAGTACTAACCACCAGCGCCGGATTAACCTCTCGTGGGCCCCGGGGCTGAGAATTACCAGGGGCCCCCTTTATATATGTACATATACATATATATTATATATGAAAGTGGATCCTCTGGCCAGGAGTATCACGTAAAAACCACTAGAAGCGTCTGTCGCTTCACAACCTAAAACTGGGTCAAAACAGTCAAAAAACACTCCGAATGCAGGGCAATCTATTTTTACAATTAAGAAAAAAGACTTTTTTCTTAAGAAGAAGAAACTTAGTTTCTTTTTACAATAAATAAAAATGCTGCAAATTTAACACTAGTGTTTATTATTCTTTTATATAGGTTACATGTGCAGAAATTTATTTCTGTGTCAATGAAAAAAATTTTAAAAAAAAAATTTTGTTTGGGGGGATTTTTACTTTTCAAAAACCTTTTTTTCGAAAATATTTTGTTTTACTTGAAAAATATTTGACCTCCTGGGAATCTTCAAAAATCCCGTTTGTAGCCCCATGAAAGCCTAGAGATCGCAACAGTGAAATTGGATCGTTCTGGGACCCCCAAAAATGGATTCTACGTCCAAAAATACTTCGAAAACGACACCTGACTCGATCCCATAGCCAAAAGCCTTAAAAAAAAAAACTCCTCCCACAGCCCCATTTTAGCCCCATAGTGCCCCACGGGTTTGGGCGATCGGGCTGAAAACCTTGCGGGCACAACTAGATGGTAAACCGAGTATTTTGTCAAAATTTCAGATTTAAAAAAATTCTTTCTGCCCAAAACGGCCTGGACGGCAGATGGCGGACGTCATTGTATGCGGGTTCAATTTCAGTGTGTGTCATTGTATGTGTGTTCAGATTTTATTTTTATCTTGGCTGGTCGTGTTAGTATTAGGGAGGGGAGGAAATTTTGTAGAAGTGATCGTGAGGTCTATAACTCGCGTTGGGAGTATAGACATAGACGACTCCATGAGATGTTCCGGTTTTCGAGTAGTATAGTTAGAGGAAGTTAGGTAACTTTAAACTTTCCGTTCACCTCCCTCTTTTTCAGGAAAACAATTTTTTGGAGATCAGCATAGGAATAAGGAAAACGGTTTGTTAATTTTCAAAAAAAAAAAAAAAAAAAATCAAGGGTGGCGAAGTGGCCCCCTTGGGTTGTGCGCCCCGGGGCTATAGCCCCCCTAGCCCCCCCGTTAATCCGGGCCTGCTAACCACGCCCGACGATGTCTAACTTCGCTGATCGAGGGAAACGGTTGTATACCAAACGCCCCGCCAGAGAACTTGCCTAATGATAACCTGTATTGGCAACTCGGATTAGGGCTCCTTTTTGGAGAAGGTACAAATTTGGATTGGGTGTACAGTTATTTCAAATTGTTCAATTTGCGTCGTTTCCCTCAATGCTGCTTCGAATTTTCTCTTACGGCATCGCCTTGGCGGGCGAGCTCGAGTCGAAGGGTGATTCTTCAGGGAAGCCAACAATCGGAGCCAGACCTTTGGAAAGGGAAGGTATAAGAGGTCTACCTATCAGGTAGACAAAGGAAGTGCACTGAACCTGGGACCTGTTTTTATCTCTCCAAGTCCAACACGCACGATCCGGGCGCATCCAACCGCATCGATGTCCGCCCGCGTACAAACACTAAAAAATTCCGTCGACACATCCAACTTTTCCTTACCTGATTTTCCATTAGAACTCTTGTGTCCATTCGTGTTGTTGACCCTCAGTTTGAATAATTAGCATCATTATTATTTACCGTGGTGACATGAAATGGCAAGCACTACTGATGGACTGCAATTGTAAAGAAAACCCTTAAGTGGCCTGAAATTTCCACTAACTTACACCACCAAAACAATTACAATTGTGTCATGCAAGCTTTGGCACAACGAGAGGCGGATCTCCCCCCCCCCCTCTCTTCCTTGACAACCTGGCCACAGACGACGATTTCTTGAATGGATCGTTTTATAGATTTGGAAAACAGTACGTAAAATATTGGAAAGCGAAAAATCTTAAGCTGGCGAGGTATGTAGGAGTGAGAATGAAAACCTGTTCGCTGATACGAGTGGCAATGAACGTTCTGAAGCGTTCCGCACCCTCCTAGCTGTTATTAACCCCCGACAGGCCTTCTCACCACAACTGGTTTGGGGAAGGCTTTAAAAAACCGAGGCGGCGCATGCGCTTGGCGAGATGAACTTTTGAGGCGAATAGGGTGGTGGGTGCGCCCAAGTACCTCACGCCAAATTTGTTGCTATTTTAGCAATTTCATGAAAACGGCATAAATCGTGCAAAAATGATGCCTACCAATAACAACATTAAATGTTGTTATTGGCAGGCATAATTATTCATTTAATGACTGTAAAGTAATTTAATGACGACTAAAGGGGAAAAACGACCTAAGTCGAGTTTTTATCGATTTTGATGTAACAATCGATGCTTATAGATTTTTGGATGGCGGACACGATGGTGAAGTCAAAACTGGGGAAAACGACTCTAAGCTTAAAACCGGATTAGAAAAAAAAAGAACGTACAGGGGAAAACGGCTTGTATTTGAACAAATCTGATGAATAAATGACTCACGTGCGTCATTTTTTTTTTTTTTTTTTTTTTTTTTGTAACTTTTCGCCTTCAAATTTCTTTTTAAAGTTTCGAATTGATGTTAGGTCGTTTTTCCCCAGTGCAAAACGAGTTAAACTAATATTTCAGCAAGAAATTAGAAGATTTGTTTCATCAAGAAATTTTAGACTTGGGCCCACTGAATTTTGTTTCCTGAAAAGTTGGAAAAAAAAACGACTCAGGTCGTTTTTCCCCTGCAATTTAAAAAATAAAAAGTTAAAAAACTATTTTAGTGTAGTTTTTGGACAGACTTGGGACCCCCGAATAGATTATCCGGCCGAAATTAACCGGAAAACGACACCTCCTGGTATACTTCAAAAGCCCCATTTGTAGCGCCGAAACTGCCTGGGAGGCGAAGACATCAAATTTTGATTTTTGAAATCTGCACGTCGTGAAACGTGTAATGACAAATTTTGAGGCCTATCATAATTGTTGACCCCGTCGCGAAAACGCTTCTCAGCACAAGCCCGACAACAAGTCCGACAAGCCCGTCGTTCCTGCCAACAAAATTCAAATCATTAAAATTCAAATTTTGACTTTGACACTATACAAAAACCCTCCACAGAGCTTTCCCACGACAAAAGAATGGTTGGCCACTTGTGACCTTCTCTTCCGGCTATAAATTCTGCACCCAGCCATTTAGTAAAACGTGAGGAGACCCATTTTTTTCATTCGAGGTCATAGGGCATTGCGTAAGGTCGTCGAGAACCCCCCATCGCGATGCATCGGTCAGCTCGTGAGAAGGAACTAAAAATTAGCATTTTTCCTACTACTTAGCCTTCCCCGATCAGGATACTACCTGCGTACACGCCATCAATGCAGTCTTGTTGTTTTCACAATTTAATACCTACCATTAAATGGTAGTAAATTGTGAAAATGAATGACAAATTTTGGTTAAAGTTGTTGAATTCTTAATTATCCAATTTAATCGCTAAAATAATATGTGAATAATATTCTGAATACCGTTTTGGTTTATTATGCGTGGAATACCTAATAATTTTGAACGGAGTTTGAAAAAACGCTGCAAATTTTACACAAGGGTTTATTATTCTTTGATATAGGTTACTTGTACAGACAGTTAATTCTGTCAATAAAAAAAATTTAAAAACAATTTTTTTTGGATTTTTATATTTCAAAAAAAATTTTTTGGAGGGATTTTTTTTCAAAAATGTGTTTTTTCAAAAATTCTTTAATTTTTACTCGAAAAATATTTAACTTCCTGGTATCCTTCAAAAATCCCATTTTTAGCCCCATGAAAGCCCTATAGATCGCCACAGTGAAATCGGATCGTTCCAGGACCCCCAAAAATGGATTCTACGTCCAAAAATACTTCGAAAACGACACCTAACTCGATCCCATCGCTAAAAGCCTTCAAAACACCCCTCCTGTAGCCCCATTTTAGCCCCATAGCGCCCCACGGGTTTGGGCGATCGGACTGAAAACCTTGCGGGCACAACTAGATGGTAAACCAAGTATTTTGTCAAAATTTCAGATTTTTAAAGAAATTCCTACTGCCCAAAACGGCCCGGACGGCGGACGGCGGACGGACATTTCGGATTTTGAATGTAGACCTCTTGAAACGGATAATGTCAAGTGTTGAGGCCGATCCGAGTCGTCGACCTCCGTCGCGAAAACATAGGTGTATTATTCCAAGAATAATAAACCAAAACAAATCTGAAATTTTGACAAAACACTCAGTTTGTCATCTAGCTGTGCCCGCCAGGTTTTCAGCCCGATCGCCAAAACTCGTGGGGCTCTGTGGGGCTAAAATGGGGCTACGGGAGGAGTTTTTTTAAGGTTTTTGGCTATGGTATCGAGTTAGGTGTCGTTTTCGAAGTATTTTTGGACAAGGAATCTATTTTAGGGGGTCCCACGTCTGACCACACAGTAGAAGAATGTGGGTGGAAAGTTGTTGAGGTTCGACCAAATAAAACGAAGAATGTGCCGAAGTTTCAAGAGGTATATTGCTCTATCATCAGGACATAAAATTGCAGGGACAAGAGCAGCACCCGAGGTATCTTTTTTTAGTTTTATGTGGAATGTTCTTTTTCTTGTGGAGCTCTGAAATTTCTCGATTCACTTGACAACGTTAGTTTGGTTTGGGTTTACGTTTGCGTGTCAGAAACTAAATCTTGAATTTTTCTAATATATTCTGATTTATCAAGAATGGTTTGGTTGGTTTTATCAGTCCTCGTGACGACAACGACGTCATTATGGTCTGCTATGAATGTCTTGGCGTTGTTGAATCTTTTATTAATTTCTCATTTTGAATGGCAGTTTTTGAGTCTATTGGCCTCGTTCGTTCTGACGTTAACGCCTTGACCAGGGAGAGAGTTGTTGAAATGAAATATTCAACGTCACAATTTAGGTAATCTATCTAACGACAGTTCCTTTACATTAGGGAATTCCTGACAAAACTTAGAACCTAGCGACAAGGTATTTCTGTTACGAGACAACGACTGTTCACCTTGTTTTCCTTGCACTTTTATGCCCTGATCATAGGAGAATATATCTTGAAACGTCGGCACATTCTTCGTCTTATTTGACCGAACCTCAACAGCTTTCCAACCACATTCATTCAAACGGTCAACATCATCAACCATACAATAAAAAAGGTTGGTTAATTTTTTTTTTTTCAAATTATTTGTTGCCTATCGCCTCAAAATCAACATTACGAGCGTTTTTACAAATAACGTATCAGACAATTTCCATCGGAATTAATCAGCTCTGGTTCGTACAAACGAGGTTTTCTTCGCGAATTTTGGCGGTTCGACGGGCAAGTCGTTAGGAATATCGCGAATCCCGACCTGCCTCAAACCTCAGTTGCCTTCACCTTCATCTTACTTCCCATTCGGTGCACGTGAACTCCGCCGTGGCCAAAAATATGACTTTCACTTCTTGCTCGATACCGACAATCCGATGGCGCCGTGTTCCCACAGGCCCCGGAATATCGTGTCTAGAGATGGGAAAAATGTGTCATTGCTATGGCAAAATATGTTAGAATAAATATGTCATTGATTTGGCCCAAATATGTCATTTGGAATATGATCGTTGTACAAGCAACACCGCCTAACCCACTTCGGTCGGAAAATGAAACAGCTTTTACAAGGCATGATAATACAGTTAAATGAAACAGTTACGTGAAACCATTTTTTAAACGAATCAGTTTTTTTTTATGAAACAGTTTTTTGTGTCACCTGTGAAGTTGGGAAAATGGTTCGGCGGTGTTGCTTCCACGGCACATTATGTCATTAAATTACAAATTTTGAAATCTGGAATACCTACCTAATTTAAAAATTTTTACATGAAAAGTTATTAGGTTACATTAAAAACAGGTTTTTTGTCAAATTAAACGATATCGTCTCTAACCTCGTCTAATCATCATCGGTTGTAGAACAGCTTATATAACTATTCTGTTATCGAAAAGTCAATTTTTCAAAAACTGGCCAGAGGTATGGGACCTTCCCCTACTTGACATTAAATGCCGTATTTTTTGCGTTGAGCGACACAACTTGCAGTCGATTTGCCTGCCATACACTGCAAATGAGTCTCTCGTTGTTGAGAAAGTGGTTGTCAACAAGATATATAACTATAACTGTTTGTGAAGGCTTCGATGTTCGATTGTTGCAGAAACGACTTATGGCGAGTGAATGACATTAGGGTCCCAGAGGTAATAGAAACAGGTTTCTATGTCCCTGGGTCTACCTACCTTTATTCGCCTGGATTGAAGCCCCCATTGGGTTTAGGCCCAGTTCATTTCACTCCGCATACCGATCGGTATTATCTGTTCAGTGATCTCGTCACCTAACTGTCGTTCGGCATTCCATTTCTAAGAGAAAAAAAGATCTGAAAAGTCGCCAAATATTTCACAGAATAATATTCTGTCCTTTTCTACAAAAACGACGGAAATGATATTTCCGTAATTTAAGTCAAAACTGCTGCGCCGTTCTGGGCAGTAGGAATTTTTAAAATCTGAAATTTCGGCAAACTACTCGCTTCCCCGCCCACCTGTTTCCGCAAGATTTTCTGCCTGATCGCTCAAACCATTGGGGTTAAAAAAGGGTTTTTGAAGGAAGAACAAAATTCGCGTTTGGAGAATTTTTGAACGTAGAATCCATTTTTTGAGGTCCCAAAACGATCCGATTTTATGATGATCTATTGAGGGGGGTACGTTCATTCTTGTATTAATCATTTTTTAAATTGACTCTCAAAAGCTAATTCAATTCATATCTATGTTCAGTTTTCACAACAATTCCAAGTTTGTTGGGTCGACAGACAGACAGATTACCTGACTATCCGCCCCCGAGCTATCATTAATCTATCAGGACTTCAAACCTGACTTGAATCCCAATTTCATGCACTTAAATCCGTTTGGTTGCCTACAAACGCTCACGTATTGAACTCGCGCTCAAAATGGGTGGCAAGATGTCTCCAAAAGCTGTGTCCCCAGCATTTGGCCCTTTCCACATAATGCGTAGCCCTCTCTCAAAATACCCCGCGATCTAAGGATCAACCAAATCAAATTGTTGACTGTTGGTTTGAGATTGGTAGTAAGAATAACAAGTATGTAGTAAATTTTCCTTTTGACAATCCGCCGTAATGTTCGATGCCAAATACTTGGATGGAAATACTATGGTATATTATGATACTACATTTATAATATACATAATATGTATATTATAAATGATATATATGTTATGATATATATGTTCTATAATGCACGAATAATACGATTATTATAGTACATTATATTATATACACATAGGCTACATATATTATATATGTATCATAATATCCAGTAGGTTGGTATCAAACTGGTATGAATCGTCCCTCATATCACCTCTTGGAAGGAAAACGTTGCTTATTTGATGATTTATCAAATAAGCAGCGTTCATCATTGCGAATCTGTTAACGACAGGCCCAGTCGTTAACTTAAATGTGAGAAAGTCGGAATTTGTCTCGCGCCAACCGGTATTTTTCTTTCCTTTTTCCACGACCTACTCCAACTTATCAAAGGACTCCAAGAAAATTGGTAGCCATGCCGAAATTAGACGTCTCCATCCACCTGCTCCCAAAGAGGTGGTGTCCATTGTCGTGAACTCAGCTGTTTCTGTTACATCTGCTTTTGTCGGCGGGTTATGAAACCCCTTCAGCTTTGTTGAAGACGGCAGGTGGGCGACCATCTGTCTGGATTGTGTATTTCTCTTGTTTATGGCGATAATGAGGTGGAGGTAGCCAATGCGCGGTTTCTTTATTTTGGGCCTTTTTTTTTTATACAAATGTCTTCAATATGTGGGTGATTGCCGAAGAAAGACTGAAAGAGCCAAATGAGCTTACCAGTCTTGAAGTGGTTAGAGTTGAGCAGCTCGAACAATTGGGACAACGGCATAGAAGCCTTGTCTACTCCCTAATCCCCCTAATCAAAGTCGAATTAACGTCGGCAGAGAATTCTATAGTGCATGATGAGTTACAACATGGTTGACGTAGGTGTCTTATCAACTATGAATGGAAAGTATCCAATAATGGCGTTCGATATTGATTTTACGTCAACAAGCTGAGAATAGCACGTGGCTTTTGGCACCGCCATCTTTCCAGACCCTCTCGCTCTCTCCATCAGATATGGGTCTATCTCTACCCCCTGTCATTACCCTTTTATGAAATTCTTGTACATGTCTCCCATTCTGCCCATTCTTGGAGCAAATTCGTCGGTTTTGGTTTCAATTCACTTCAAAGCTTAAACGTGACCAGACGCTTTTAAGGTTATTTTTGTCCTAAGAATCAACCTGGATTCCTGGTTGGTCAGTCATCCCACTGCGAGATATCAAATTGATGTAAGGGCCCGGAGACCGTTTGAGGGTCGAGACCAATGATGACTCCGAGAGAACGATCCGCACGATGATTTATTGAAAAGACTCAGCAACAGCAAAAATAACAAGGACAGAAAGTAGCAGAAAAGCTAAGCCGAACTTAGCAGAACGCCTGATATTAGAACTTAGCTCTGGAACTCTATTGATTATACAATTAGATAGGGTTTTATACATGTTACCACCACTACTCGCCTCTCTCCATGGCTAGGAGAGGGTGAATTTACGGGGGTTTAAGCAGAGTTAAGGGCGGTCCTATATCCTCAAGGATGGAGATAAATGAGGAAGATTAGGGATTTTGAGTTATAGGAGAGGGAGAAAAGTGGAACGTAAGTTGGGGAAACCCCAAGTTCATGAGAAAAGTAGCTATTCTTAATGTTTGAATAGGGGTTGTTTTCTTAATTGGGGGTTTATGACCAAGGGCCAGGCGTGAGAAAGAAAGTATTATAATATGAAGTTTGGTGGTACTTAGGCGATAGCCTATAGGGATTTTATAACAAAGGGCCAGATCAGTCAAAGCGCGGGTCAAAATTTGATTTAATATCCCTTTGAAATTGCTTAGATACTTGTCCGTATTTACGTCTTGTAGCTGTTACATAAAAAGGCTTGACAGTAATAATTATTCAATTATTTATTATTCAATTACCAGTACATTAATGTACAGTAAATGTACATTTGGTATTAAACATACCAAATTTTGGTATGTTTGGGTGGAATAAAACCAACCACGTGGGACCATGAGGGAACACGTGTTGAGAGTTCAAAATAAGAAAATAGGAAAATAAGGCTCCCAGATAAAATTATATGGTGTTAATTGGGAAAGGTGATTGAGGGGGTAAAGGATGAGAGCGGGGATATGACTTGATCATGAATGATATAAGATAATAGTGAACCAAAGTCGGTGGAAAATGCAAGTAGGATCGGTGCTAGATTTATAATTTCCTTCAATTTCTTCTTGTATGATTTCGCTATCATTCCATTAATAACACTCGATTGAATCGATTAATAGTGAAATCTATTCAATCATAAATTCACTCTTTACGACTTGAGGTGCGCTTAACGTAGTAGAATTTGTTCATAAATGGTCATGACAGCACCGATGGCTGTATTACATAATATATTATTCTATTCTAGGAGTTATGAAGAAGCCCGATTGTTCAATTATTGAATGTATTTCAACAATGTGGTGGCGATGGTTTGAATTCTCGATGTGAGAATTTCATAGTGCCATTAGGTATTACATGTAAATTTCACCTTTCAACGACCATCCCTGGATTTGTATAAGTTGATTAAAACTGATCAAGTTCATAATCCCGAGAGATGTGTACAAATCAGTCTGATTCACCCTCCCTTTTGTGCAGAAATTGAACGCACGGGTCTCAGCCTATGTCCGGTGGTCCATCAAAGGGAATACCCCCCCAGCATGTGCGCGAAATCCCTCTCAACTTCTTTGCATAATGAAAATCAACCCCTTTCAAACCTAACAATGGGCCCTACTCACATACTACCCCTCAATCTACTTGCCCCACTAGCTTAATAAACAATATCGATTTTTTGTATTTTTCGAGAAGCCCGTGAAGCAGTTCGGTCATCTCGGGGGCGGATTTATTGATCGGAGAAAGAGGGTGCGTTGGCTTCGAGGGGTGTTGTCAATTTCCCTTCGGGGCTTTTTCTTCTGGCTGAACCTCCTGGCTAGGAGACTCCTAAAATTTTTACTGGCCTTTTCATGTCAGTAACATATGATAAGGATCTGGTGTTGAATGTAAGAAAACTCACTGCTCTACTCCCTGCCTGTTATTGTTTTCCTCGAAACATACTGTGTTACACTACCAGTCTTGAAGAGTGGTGAGTAGTTGTATCCTCCTCAATCGATTGGCATCAATCCAAGGTACTGCTTCGAATCTAACACTCAAAATCTGTAGAAGAAGCTCCATAGAACCAAAATGTTGTCTAAGTTGGCTGGATATCGTAATTTGGTCGATTATTTGATCTTTTTTTCAACAGATATTGATTATTCTTTAAACCAAGTGTAACTCCTCCTTTAGAACCGATAGGAACTAGGATTTTTGGGTTAAATAGTTCCTGATAATACATACTTATATCTGTAGTAAAATCGCAAAACTATGAAAGTCAGGTTTTTGAAAATAAGGTTATTAGGTTTTCCGAAAGAATGAGCAGGCATGACTACTCCATCCATTGATCCATCAAACTAAGCCAAATTGGAAACGAATCGACAATATCTCCCTTATGGACAAAAGTAGATGGTTACATGGTGTGCAAGTTTAAAACTTGCCGAAAGTGAATTTGCAAAACCATGCAAGTGTGTAACCATAGCTTTGTTCCTGGAGCGTGAGTGTGAGTGTGAGCATGAGGGGGTAAGTGTGGGCGTGAGGATGCTCACGCGCTGGAACGAATTTTTCAAGGACGGAGGCGTTAATAAGTGAGGTTTCCTTGGAGTGACGCAAAACTCTGTTGGCCACAGCACCAAGATAAACAAAATAGCAACAACCAACACTCAAGTAAGAAATATCTGAAGTCAGGTTATGAAGAGATCTGGCCAGGTTACACAAGGTTATCAAGTGGGTTGTAGAGGGGGGAAACTCACACTCACATGCTCACAGTACAAAATGTGATCAAGTGTGAGCACCTTTCATCGCCTCACACTCACGCTCCTGGAACAGCAAATTCGATCCTCACGTCACTCCTGGAACAGTTACTGTGAGTTGTTAGGCGTGGCCAACGAAACGTAGCACTGCGCAAGCCTAAGCTCATCACACTCACACACCAAGAACAAACCTTATGTAAGTGTGTAACCCTCTACTTTGGTGCACAGGGAAGATTTGTTACCAATTTGGCTTAGTTTGGTGAATCAGGGGATTCTCATTCTATCGGAAAATCTGGCAATTATGTCTTATTGACGGCCGAATCGCATCTGATGTTCTCGACATCGTTGACAACTTGAATTTTACGTTCTTCGGCAGCCGGCCTAAAAAGAATCGGTAGAATGGGGCTAAAATCTGTAGACCCTAAATTAAAAATCGGTAAAAAAGTCGGTCGGTCTTTTCCTAATTTTCCGTGTTAGGCATTTGAAAGTATAATTCAGTGTATCTATTGACCGTTTTTGTGAGTAAGAAGGATTTTTAAGGCAAGCGTTGACTTACCACCCGACGAAACCTAGCTCAATACAAGACAATAAATTCGAACTTTACCATGGAGTATTGTACTCCAGAAAGCATTATGCAGGAATTTTCATTTCTTTTCACGATTTACTTTAAACCAGTAAAATTTAATTATAAAGGCAAAATGAAAATTCCAACCCTAAAAAAAAAAAAAATTATATTTTCTGAGATTTAAATAGCTGGAATGAAAATAGAGTATTTTACTAATCGAGAAGCACGAATATGATTGAGTTTGGTGTAGCATCGAAATTCCTACCTGAGAATTTCTGTATTATAATCAATTTCCTCTATTCTCGATGTTCCCTCTTCGATTGCCTCTTGTACATATTCGGTGCATCTCTCATTACTACCAAGCAGTAGTGAGTATTGACTCGTTCCTAATACCTTCGTTGAATTGCTGAAATATCCTGGTGGAATCTCTCGCCAACAGCTCCACAATTCTCAGGGAAAAATTTAGATGTAGGAAATCGTCAGCTAATCGGCAACACCGCGTAAGTCACTTTTTGGCCAAAATGAGTTTGATGCCCCTAGCTTGATTTTTCCACGCGGACTCCAATAAAACCATCAAAACTATTGGTTTTCTCAACGATTTTGATCGAGCTGTTGAGAAAACGGCCAATTTGATGATTTCCTCAGATTCTGCGGGAAAAAAATCAAGCTTCAAACCCATTTGTGTCAAAAAGTAGGTGTTGCGATGAAATGCATTTTTAGGGACATTCCATCCAAGGTTTTTGTACTTTTGTAGGCGTTGACTACCTGCTGGTAGTTGTCTTCATTCCTCTTGCCAAGGAAACCTCTTACCACTTCTAAAAGCTTCCCAGGCTGCTTTCTCTTTTTCATCCACAATTCCATCAAAAGGAAGCTCCTTCAGAATTTCACGAATTTGAGGGGATTCCTTTACCTCGCTCAATTTGGGTGATTATGCTCTTAAATGTTTGAAGGCCTCTCCACTCTGATTAGTGGCTGTCACAGAGAGTTCTATAGAATTCTGCTGTCAAACTTGAGAAAGTTAAGAAGTCTCGATGACGCCACATTCAAAATTATTACCCATGTTGCCCGTATCTTTGAAAAAATATTGAAGTGAACTTTTCGGCATCATCATGATTTTACTACTTTGGGGGATAAATGGTTAAGTAGTTCTGTTAAAAATTTGATTGTATCCATCGACGGTAGACGCCCTTAAAAATCGGTAGAGTTGGCAACTTTCCGAAGAGTGACCCTCTTTCTGGAAATAGGTGTCGCGTCTGGCGTCCGAAACACGGGAGCTCCGAAGGAATCGATCGGGATGCGCTTCCCTCGTCATCCACCTCCTTTCGTGGTCCTTTCTTCCAAACAAAAAGAGTTGCATAATCCACGTGTTTCAGGATCATGGTTGAGAGACGTTCCGTCCAAAGTGGCGAGGGGGGAGGATCCCACAAGCGAACCAAGGGCAAATGTAGAGTAACCTCTAGTACAGTTCTCGGCCGCTAGAATCGCTCTGGTAGCGGGGATGTGTGGGGTGGGAGGAAATCGAATGAGGGGGGAGGAGGGGACGAAACAAAAAACCGAATTCAGTAGTTGGCAGCTGTTGGTGTGGGTTGAGTGGGGCCGGCCGTTTCGAGTTCAGTGTGGTCCTCTAAGTGAGGATTTTTTGTATTTTACTTTTATTCAAGAAATCCCCGTTGCGAGACCACACGAGCGTACTTGACGTCGATCCGTTTCCGATTAGCCGGCTATTTTGCGTAGCGTGGTCGGGCCCTCCGAGCGCGTGTGTTGTGCGGGAAATTGTGCTGGAAAAATAGAGGTGAAGGAAAATTGCAAGTGCGGTGATGACCATAACCAGTTATGGGCAGACCAGTGAGACCGTGAACTCGGGGTGCGCTCAAGCGTGGCTATGCTTCGGAAAAAACGAAATAGAGCCCGATACCCTGACGGACACCCTCACGGGGCTCGACTCAACTGTGTTTCAAGCTGAGTTCGACTACCTTTTCCTCCAAAGGTATCTTCTTCAGTATTATCCACTACAAATGTAATCCTAGTTGCATCAACAAACTGCTAAGGAAGAATTTTTTTCTTCTGTTCTCTTTCTATTTGAGTTTTTGTCGGAATTCTATAGACAAAACTCAATTCCGTTAAGGTTTCAGCCCGATCGCGTCTCTGCGGTTGGCTTTTAGAAGGCGACAAAGGGTTTCGAAAGGTTTTGTCTTTAAAGGCGAGGGAAGTGTCGTTCAGTTTATACTGAGTAGCTTTCTTTTCGTCAGTTTTCGTTCTTAGATTTCTCCTAGTGTTTTTCACAATCGTTCAACCACGTGGGGCTTATAAAGGGCTACAGGTGGGGCCTCTGAGGGTTTTGGTCACACGCCATCTGACGTGCCGTTTTCTTAGTAATAACTAGCATGCTAACAGGGGGGGGGGGGGGGGGGGCTCGCTTCGCTCGTCTGTTTGTGTGTGCTCCACCCACCGATCTATTTATGTAAATTTTAAACTCATAAAACCCTCCTGATCGTCGGGATTCCAACCAACCCCGTGGATGTTGAAAATACAAGGAGTACAATCGTCCCCCGAATTTACTTACTTCCGAGTCCTGGGAAGCAAAAACTGTATCGCCCCCAGTGGTGGTCGAACGCACCTTCCGCAGACTTCCCACGCCTCAGACTTCCCGTACGTCTAAAATTCGTTAAAAACGTCTTGTCGTCAAAACCTCCCAATCGTCGAAATTCGTTCGTTCGAAATTTAGTATTACAATTCCGATCGAGGAGAAGGCGACAGTGGAAACGACATTTCAATAGAACTGTATACAACGAGAATAGGAATAGTTGCGCTAATTTGCGCGCGTCAGAAGTTGCGCTCAATGAGTTTATCGGGCGTAAAATATGCTCGGGAATCCGAATTCGACGAAAGATTTAGGGGTTCACATTTGAAATGAGAAAGTTTGGCGCAAATGCGCTCATTTTGGGTGGATCTCAATCCTACCAGTAGGAGGGAAAATGGAGGCCGAGACTGTACAAAAAAAACACCGTATTTTATCACTTACCGTTTTGGAGGAGCGGCTTGGGGCACATCACATTCAGAACCGTTCTGAATTAGTGGTTTAGATGAACCAGAAATCGATTTAAATGAATGCACTCATCTATGACCCAATTAGCAGCGGTTTATCATTTACCATATTTCAGTGATTACAGCAGCCGATCTTCTATTTTTCTTCCCTTCCTGTTCTTCTCGCTTTCCTATTCATTTCGTTCTCATCTCACTCAGGATGAGTGTGGTCTTTGGTCCGTAAGTCCATGCGATTAAATTCGGTTGGGCGTTTCAAGACGCACTGGTTTCCCCCAAAATCAATATTGTGTCCCCATGGGATGTCCTCGGGATTTTGGATAAATTCTCCTTTCCTCCAGACTGCTTTGCGTTCCTACTTATCAATTTCCTCCCAGCATCGTCAGGCAATTCCTTGTGGTAAGGGTTCGGGTCGGAACACTTGATCACAGGTGTGCAAGCGCCATAAAATGTTAGTAGCGTGCATCAGCAAAGAAAATTTTACAAAAATCTTGGTTGCTTTATGTAAATTGAACTTATGGAGATCCCTTAATAATTTTCCATGAATGAAATGTTTAATGCGATGAATTATTTGGTTTGTGGTGTTTCTGTTTGAAGTAACTCCACTGTTTCTGTGTCAGGTTTGATAGGGTTTTCTGACGTTATTTCGAGTGTCTGCGGCTGACTGCAGGCCGCCCTCGCATCTATTTTGGTTCACTCAGTTTAGACCTTATATTTGTTTGGTAGAGTTGCTTATGAATCGCTCTTTCTTCCTGGCTTCGGTTTACGTGGATGTTCACAAGCCTGTGGGGTTTCAGTACCTTTTTCGAGTTTTAGCCGAACATAGATTTAAGCGCGAATATAACTACAAAACTAATAATAATATCAAAACTAGTGATAATTTATTTACTTAAATGATATTTTATTTTTACTCCAAAAAAGTAGCGGATTATTTTTGTTGTTATAATAATATATTATATTATAACAACAAAAATAATACTCTACTTTTTTGGAATAAAAATAAAATTAAACAAATTAAAAAAAATGGACTATAAATAAAATAATTAAAAACACACGTGTAACCCATAAATCGCTTGTTATTCACTAAATTAATTTCGTACCTAATAATAAACCAACCAGGGGTTTTTTCGAACCAGTGAGTTCGAAATGTTTTATCCAAGCTTCAAGGTTAGTTCTAAGGTAGAACTGATTTTGAAGCTCGAATAAAAACTTCTACCTATCAAAATCTACTCGTTGGGGTTTGTTGCGGCTTGAAACACCACGAAAGTTTCAAGAGGCCCTTTCTGCAGGATGAGTTTCTGCCAGCTATTCGAGAGGGGAATAGGAATTTTTCTTTTCTTTCTTTCCTTTGGCTTCTCATGTTTCATGGGTCTGGATTCGAAATATGCGAGATACGTCCAGTTGCGTGTACTTATTTTTTTGTTCACCAGTGCAACCTTTCCACACGAAAAAAATATAGCCGCCTGTGGGGTGTATTGCCGCTTGTGACAATGTATGTATGGTTAACTATATTTTTACACTTGTACTTGGGGACACCCCAGAACCCCGGATTATTACTGTTATGATCAAGGATCAATTGAACACAGTACTCCAGAGCCAGCAGTAGTAGATGTAGATGTCATAGAGAACATCTATCCCATAGAACCTGAAGTTGACATCCCGATAGTCACTATTAAAGAGGTACAAAATATCATCAATACCGAAATCAATACAAAAAAGGCTCCTGGCTATGACCTTATTACTGGCCAGGTACTGAAGCATCTGCCACGTAAGGCTATAGCAAAAATAACACTGATCGTCAATGCAGTTTTCAAACTTCGCTGCGTTCCTCAGTTGTGGAAGATTGCTGAAGTCATCATGATCCCCAAACCAGGCAAGCCACCTAATACACCAAGTTCCTATCGACCAATTTCTCTACTCCCAGTACTGTCCAAGTTGTTTGAGAAGTTGTTACACAGACTTCTGATGCCGATAGTGGAGGAGCGAAAACTAATCCCGCCGCATCAGTTCGGTTTTCGTCAGAAGCATTCTACAATTGATCAAGTACACAGGATAACACACGTCATTGAAAAAGCCCTTGAAGAAAAGAAGATCTGTTCGGCTGTATTTCTGGATGTTGCTCAGGCATTCGACAAGGTCTGGCATGAGGGACTCAACTTCAAGCTGCGTAAAACCCTGCCATCAAAGTACGCTGAGCTACTTCAATCGTATCTTACCAATCGCTACCTACTTCAGGATCAAGCAAGAAGACGCCTTCTCTGAACCAAAACTTGTCAAAGCAGGCGTCCCACAAGGTCCACTACTGTACTTATTGTACACCAGAGACCTCCCAGAACCAGAAATGAACACCATAGCAGCTTTTGCCGATGACACTGCGGTGTTGGCGATAGGGGAAAGCAACAGGGAGTCAGTCACCAATCCGGTCAATCCAAGCCAGTCACCAATCCGGTCAATCACCCGCATTCAGCAATTGACAGCGAAATGGAGAATCAAGCTGAACGAATCTAAGTCAGTACATGTTGATTTTACCAACAAAAAAATCAACTATATACCAGCTTACCTCAATGGGAAAGTAATCCCATACTCAAATGAAGCGAAGTATCTCGGTATGACGCTTGATGCTCGGCTCCGATGGAAAGCCCACGTCAACAAGAAGAAAGAAGAACTTTTGCTCAAATTCAGAAAGATGTACTGGCTAATGGGGAGATGGTCTAAACTGTCCATCCAGAACAAGCTTACACTGTACCACCAAGTCCTCAAACCGGTGTGAACTTATGGAGCCCAGCTGTGGGGCTGTACGGCCCAATCAAATCGAGAGCTCATCCAGCGATTCCAAAACAATATATTAAGAAACGTGGTCAATGCACCATGGTACTTTCGAAATGAACGTCTCCACCACGAGCTTCAAATCGAAACAGTCAGCGAAACCATCAAGCTGCAGGCCGTGCGTCATCTGCAACGGCTAAGATCTCACGTCAACGAGGAAGCTGTCCGTCTCCTAGACACATGTGATATTGTCCGAAGACTTAAAAGAACCAAGCCACTCGATCTTGCTTACTCGTGAAGCAGCGCGCAGTGTCGACATATTATCATAGAAAACAAAAACTAAGTGCTGTACCTTAGTTTTAAATATTTATCACCTAGTCTCAAATCAATATTGTTAATAAGTTATTTACTTGGAGCAATAAAATTCTCAGGAAAAAAAATTGAACACAGAATGTGTTTTTCGGTGATTCCATTGAGGGCTGGTGGAGTAGGTAGGTAATCAGTCATTCAGTCATACTTACCTACATTAACACACACACAAGGATTCTGTTTTTTTCAAAATTCGGGTCGTATCATTAATTTGCATTCTAGTCAACCTCATAAGCACAAAGTCAATGTAGTAAAGAACATTATTGACAATATAAACAGACTGAGTTCACCCCTAATCCGCTAGAATAATTACAAAGAAGTAAAAAGTCTCTTGTTAAAAAATGGATACCCAGCGTTTTTTATTGACAGAATTTTCAGAGGCCTTCCCAGCGGACCAATCCTTGGCGGATTGATCCCCCTCCTGACCAGCCAAAATACTATTCATCTCCCTACCTCTAAACTTGCCTTCAAAAATCGGTAAACCGTGGGTACACTTTTCTAATAAAACCCAAACAGTCAATTTTCCCAATTATGTTCACAATCTTAGTAAAACCTATGCAGGCCTGATTAACAAAAAGAAACCACTCCCTTATCGGTACAGTGCTAATCCCTCAAAAGGCGCCTTTTCCGTGAGCTTTCTTAGGTTCTCCCAGGTACATACACCCGAGTCATTGGCTTTATTCATTGCTCGTTCATTCCCCCGACCGAGGAATTTACGTTCTCCCACTTTCTAAAATTATTTTGGGTAGCTGGAGTAAGAATGTTAGGTCAGTTTGTGTTTTGGTGTCTGGCAATCACGTCGCCAATTGCTGTGGTCTAATCTGATGCTATACGTCCACCCTGGATCCTGTCATTTCAGTCACAATGCCTACTCCAGCTAACATGTAAGTCTCTAGATTTTACTATTATGTTACCTGCTTTTACGATTATGTTAGTGAATTGTGTAGGGTTTAATATTTTAAGAACCTAAACGTTATTTGAAGGACTGTTGAAGACCCTAAATCTACAGATGATTTGTATTTATAGGCCTGAAAACGGACAAATAAATAGTCAGAAACATTGGCTTAACTACAACATTTCATTGACCGAACCTCAACAACTATCATCAATCATAATAATTGACTGAAATCGTCAAATATTGACGATATTATGAGATTATTAATTGTGTTGTGTGTGTCCAAGTTAGTGTTGATCGGACAATGTAACACTGGTTGGATTTGTTTCTCTTGGGGTGGATAACGTATCTAATTTGTATCTACAAGGTTTTAAAACGGTGCATTTTCATGCCCTCATCGTATCCAAGTCTTCTTTGGGCAAAGGGCTATGGAAGCGTTTTTGAATTAGTTTTAGCTATGAGGTCGAGTTAAATTGCAGGCCCAGAAACGCCTAATTTGAAAAGGGATCTTCGGACACAACTAGCTTGAGAACCGAGTATTTTAAAAACGTATTTTTGAAATCTTCACATCCTGAAACCTTTAATGTTGTGGCCGATCAAATTGTTTACCCCCGTCATAATATGACAACCAACAATATTATTATGTTGCCTCAGCATTAAATTTTGTCATTAAACGTTTAAAAACGTAATAAAAAATTGCTTTTGAAAAAGGGGAGGAATGCTCTTAATGGCTGTGTACGTAAACTCGACAGTGAATAACTACTTATTTTTTCAAAAGGTTAGGCCCAGCAACTTCAAACCAAATAACCTCCGTAAAAACACATTCTCTGTTGAAGTGAAGGTATGGTAAGGTTACAGCTGCACAGGTGTAGACATACCTTAAAGGTATGGTAAGGTTACATCTACAATTTTTGTCTTTTCCTTCCACGCCCAAACGGCTGAAAAAATTTTCGTGAGGGTGGTCTCATTGTGATCAGCCAGTTCCGGGACTTATGAATCCTCATGTTAGGGTACAATCTGATGTTCCTGGCCTACGTAACTATGGGAAATGGCGAAATTTGCTAACCTTAGTGTTCCCCTTTCTGTCGGAAAGAAATTAGGCCCTTGGTACTATCCTCCTAGGAATTTCAATGAGATTGTACAAGTACAATCTCTTTTTTGTAAGTTTACGAAACGATTTTTGTACGTTCTGCCGTTCAAATGTTGATGCAATGTTTATTTAGTACCTAAGTAGGGGAATATCTCAGGAGCGGGGAAAATATAAAAATTAGGGGACTCATTTGTTTAGGAATACTAATCAACACTTGAATATTTACGAGTATTAAAAATGTGAGCGTGTAGGTAAAATGGTGTCAAAAAAATGATTACTTAAAGGCCTCGGGTTAATATCGTTCGTTTTACATTCTAAGTTGGGCCTTCTCTGCCAACTCTAATAGCGGGAAAGAAAAGCTGTACTCATCTATTCAAAATTTCTTTGAAGGCCAGCTTAAATACAGACTGACTCCAAAACTATACCTACAAATCGCGTTTTTTGATATTTTTAAACGCCTTTTCCTGTATGATCTGAAACAGTTGAAACTGGCATCGGATGGTCATTCGGGTTGTTCGTTCACACGAATTTCTTCGTAGGTTGGTGGGACTTTATTGTCAAAGGAATTTCAAACCCTCCGTCTTCGACCGCAGTTGGAATCCCTCGTTACAGGCTGAAACCTGAGATGCGAAGGTCGGTGCCTTGTTTGGTTTCCCTACGCACTCCTTTGGTGGGGAACTGCCATTTTGAATAAATGTTGTCAAAATAAACCCGCAGGCTCCGAGCAGCTGCTGTGATAGCAAACGTCCCTTTTCCGCCTGTGCAGAAAGACAAAAGAAGCTGCAAATTTTACACAAGTGTTTATTAATCTTTGATTTGATTGTGCAAAAATTAATTCTGTATCAAATAATATTTTGAAAAAGTAGAAAAGAAAATAAGTTTTTTTTTCTGTTCAATGTTTGGCCAGATGTGGTACCTCGAAAAATTGATTTTGCGTCCAAAATGACTCGGGAAACGACACCCTATTTGACCTCCTGCGATCCTTCAAAAATCCCGTTAGCAGCTCCATGAAGGCCCCCATAGATTCCCACAGTGAAATCGGATCGTTCTGGGACCCCCAAAAATGGATTCTACTTCGAAAACGACACCTACCTCCACCCCATTGCCGAAAACATTTAAAACCCGACATTTAAGGTGTACCGAGTATTTTGTCAAATTTTCAGATTGACAAAAAAAATTCCTACTGCCCAAAACATAACATTTTATATTCCAAGAATAATGCACCGAAAGAATTTTGATGGTCGAGCCATTCTTTGCCCCTAATATTTGATTTTCAACTATTTAATATCAGATCAGTTTATCGATCGTCAACAGTGTTCTTGCAGTCAGTTTAACCCAAGGAGAAAATTGAGTTTTCCAGCAAAATGGCATTAAATTTTATCCCATCCATAGTAAACTGAATCCATAAGATGTTTTTCCTGTTGAGTTTGATTTAAGTTTATGGGGTAACTTGTTGAGAATACGATTCTCAAGAGGATAACTCCCGGGTTAAACAGATGGCAACACACGGTGGCCCTTGTGCACGCGTTTATTGGTTGATTGCGGGCCTGGCGCTTATCCAGATTCCAAATGTTGAAATCATCCCATAGAAAATATTAGAAAATTTCTAACTTCTATATTTTCATCTCTCGAACCAAGTAATTCCGGAAGCAGTTCAGTAATTTAGGAAAATCATTAAATTTTAATAGGGCCACTAAACTTTTTTTTTAGTTTCTCTACAAGTGAAAATGGATTAATGTCTTTTTGAAAGTAAACTCCTCCCATAGTTACTAGTAAATTTTACTGGTCTGAAAGAGCTAGAAACCTTAGCTCTATGTCCAAAATTACACAGATTGCCTTTGTTCACCACCCATTGAAACTCTACAGGATGTCCGAGAGATTTTGGTTTATTGTTATCTCAACTCACATCCTGATTTGCAACGGGAACTAAAATTCAGTGCCCACTGTAGTTCTAAATGCAGTACATGATCCGGGGCGGATAGGCTGGCCCAAGGTGGAAATAATTGATTATCCTACCTAAACGTGTACCTAAACTTACTCGAGACCGGCGTCTACATAACGTGGGTAATTACTTACGTATGTAACTAATGAGGCCTTCAACTACCTAACTATAAATACCTAATATCTATCAAGTAAACATTCATGTTTTGAAGAGTACCTCCCACGAAATAGGGATGCAACATTTCAAGTTTTCCTCCAACACATAATATCCTCAATAATTTGAATTACTGGTTATGTTTAAATTCTACTTTCAATCCTCGCCTTGTATTTGCAATTGAGCTCGAAAATGCCGAACGCAGTATTCCATATTTGGATACGCTTATAATCCGGAAAGATGTTGGGTCTCTGGTCACGGACTGGTACAGCAAACCTCAAAATTCGGGTCGTATCATTAATTTCCATTCTAGTCAACCTCATAAGCACAAAGTCAATGCAGTAAAGAATATTATTGACATTATAAACAGACGGAGTTTACCCCTATTCCGCTAGAATAATTACAAAAAAAGTAAAAAGTCTCTTGTTAAAAAATGGATATCCAACGTTTTTTATTGACAGAATTTTCAGAGGCCTTCCCAGCGGACCAATCCTTGGCGGATTGATCCCCCTCCTGACCAGTCAAAATACTATTCATCTCCCTACATAAAAGATCTCCCTACCTCTAAACTTGCCTTCAAAAATCGGAAAACCGTGGGTACACTTTTCTAATAAAACCCAAACATTCAATTTTCCCACTTATGTTCACGATCTTAGTAAAACCTATGCAGGCCTGATTAACAAAAAGAAACCACTCCCTTATCGGCACAGTGCTAATCCCTCAAAAGGCGCCTTTTCCGTGAGCTTTCTTAGGTTCTCCCAGGTACATACACCCGAGTCATTGGCTTTATTCATTGCTCGTTCATTCCCCCTACCGAGGAATTTACGTTCTCCCACTTTCTAAAATTATTTTGGGTAGCTGGAGTAAGAATGTTAGGTCAGTTTGTGTTTTGGTGTCTGGCAATCACGTCGCCAATTGCTGTGGTCTAACCTGATGCTATACGTCCACCCTGGATCCTGTCATTTCAGTCACAATGCTTACTCCAGGTAACATGTAAGTCTCTCGATTTTACTATTATGTTACCCGCTTTTACGATTATGTTAGTGAATTGTGTAGGGTTTAATGTTTTAAGAACCTTGCAGAACCTAAACGTAAAAAATGTGATCAATTTAATGTTATTTGATCCGCTTTGGATTTAAGGGTTAGCTGGGTGTTCTGGTGAGAGGAAACATTGTTGTTTTGTTACCATTGTGTATGAAAAGCACATAATGTGAGCGTAGGACGTGTTCATGACCATAATAGGGTATGTATATTATACTATGGTAGAGTATATTATACTCCTATGACCTCTAGTCATTCAATAACTTGGAAATTGTAGTTTTGGCTAGGGTTCGCGGTATAGACACGGCCTTGCTGAGTTTGATACGTGGAGAACCATCAACATCTTATTCAACTTTCCGCCTGCTCTAATCGTTCTCACTGCTAGTATACTATGATGACACTTGATGATAAAGTAGAGTTTTGGCGAGTCATGTTGACAACGCTCAAAAAATGCAGAGTAGCTCTTTTTTTGGACTACTGATTACTTGAGATGCTGACTCTTCATTGAATGTGACTCCTTGTTCTCTCTCTGAATGCACTGCCAGGTGGGTAACTTTTGGGGTTCCTAACATGCAGTAGAATCCCAACTATTCTCCAGAATCGGCTGGTGCTGATGTATCGACCACATTGGTACCTTGCCGCTTTCGTCTTTCTCATTTACGCCCCGCAGTGCAAACATGGCTGCATCAGAGGTGCATTTGCAGATGTATTTTATTGATTTTACTGAATGACAATACGCTTCATTGTTATGAGCGTCGAATTACTTTGATGGCAGGGCACTAGCCATCGATTATCGATATCATGATTTCCTAGAGTACCTCACCCGCTGGAGCTCGTCTCCTACAAGTCGGGTATCTCTATATCGTCGTCTTTGGCCGTCAAAATTGGCGGATTCGCCCTTTTACCTCCCAGCCAACGATATCTTCTCCTCTCGAATGTTTTGGGATAGCATTTAGTGCAACGTTTACCTATCTGCCGTAGCTGGCTGTCATGCATAGGTTCTGGAAATCTGCAGAGATTATTTTGTGTATATCGGGTACCGGTATAGTATGCGGTCTACCGACCCTCCGGTGGTATAGTATGCGGTCTACCCCCAAAAAAACATTGTAATGACATAATATTATGATATGATAGGAAGTTCGGATGAGATAGGAAGGGTTGACCCCGTTATATGTTGTTGGTAGCTTTTTGCATCGTTCGTTGATCTTTGTTTCTTCTGGTTATTGCGATCCCGTATTTCTTGGCATTTTTTATCGAAGTAGACCGCATATACCGCTGGGCCTGTACGGTAGACCTCGTCTTTGAGGTAGACCGCATACTATACCGGTACCGTACCTATATCGTTCAGGTTGTTCTTGAGCACAGGTTTATATGAGAATTCGGCAAACCTCTTTTCAGCCGCTCACATCTATTCATATAAGCTAAGAAACTTCTCCAAGTATTTGCGACTTTGTGAGTAACACCTTCTGAGCTTTCACTTTGGAGTGAAATATTCTTGCAATCGAAATCGGCCAAGCGGTTTGGCCGTAGGATGTGACAGCCACCCCCAGCCATTCCTTTCTTATTAACATAGAAATGAATGAACCTATACGGTGAACCGTAGGATGGATACAACGTCGCACTCTCCCTGCACTTTTCATCGTGCGATGTCATGGTATTCATTTTATGCCATATAACTTATGATAAATTCTATTTATATTATTTTATTTGTTGCAGTGGTGTGGCCGTTCACTGCGGGGACTTTGGGTCGACCGCCAGCGATATAACCGAACCTTGTTCCCCACTGTCTACGACGTCGCTGGAGGAAATGCCGCCCACGCAGTCACAACAATCCGCCTGGCCCTGGTCGGAAGGCTCGGACCGGCCGCCTAAGCGTCGTAAGCAAGGCAAGATCACGGAGTTTTTCAAAATCAAATCGAAAAAGTTCCTTGGGAGCTCAAAAGCCAAAGGTACCTTTTCACAACAGGCTGATTTTTTAGAATTATTTTTTTGGTAGCTGAGCTATCCCAGTTCGTTGTTTTTGACTCGCTGTTTGATATTCCTGGGGTCCGATTTTTCGCCATCGCGTCAGGATTTTTCGTTTCCAAGACCAATTTGTCACACGGTGTAACACTTGCTCGGATGGTCTGAGCCTCAGACTCTGAGGGCTGTCTTCCGTGTTTTGAAGTGTGCTGAACACGAATCTATATTCCGATTTCCCAAATATAATCCACAAGGCATTTCAGTGTAAGGTACGGTGGGAAAAGTGCAAAAACGGGGCAAGTGCGTAAATAGGGGCACTTGCCATTTAATGCTACTTAGAATAATTTTCACTTCATCCGCCAAATGGTGTCAATGCAAATGGTAACCTGGCTGGAAGCTTAAGAAATCGCACTAGATATTGTGAGATTTCCTCCACGAAATGTGGCTGACAGCAGGCCTCCCGGATCCCGCAGGTAAACGCTAGTCCGTCTTCCCAGCACGAATTGTCGTGTAAGAACTCCCGGTGAGCGGACCCTTGGGGCTTGGGGCCCATCTCCTCAGCTTCCTTGTACGAAGTGTAGAGGTAGGACGCTCAAAAAATAGGTACTGCGGTCAGTTATACAAAGAACGTACTGGCAGTGAGTGATATAAAACTGAATTAGTCGGCGGATCGCGTCGGGCCCGTCGCGTTCCCACCAACTCGCTCTGCGCCTGCACCGATGGGTGGCTCCCGGAAGTACAAAACTCCGGCGCTTGTCAAGCTTACTACGGTTTATAAGTCCTTGAGTAAGTTCATACCTATTGGTTGGTAGAAGGGATTTTTCTTAAAATTTAACAAACTTTTATTTAATTACTAGTCTCTCTGGCTCGCTTCGCTCGCTCCCCTAGTGGGGTGTATTGCCGCCTGTGGGGTGCGTAGCATCGATGGACACGTTCAAACACCTACTCAGACATAAGGCCTCGCTCCGCTCGGCCGAGCGCTTATTCGGACAGGGGGCTCTCGCCTCGCTCGGCCTGGGGGCGTATTTTTAGGGCTTACCGATTAGGAAATTATTATTTTTAATTCAATTCAACTTTTTTCCGTCGGGGAGAGATGTTGTAGACCTAGCGAGTGCCCCTTAAAGGCTTATGTCCCACCCCTCAGAGTGAAGAATGATGGCGGGGGGGGGGGGGGGGGGGGGTAGAGGCAGTTGGAGTGAAGCCAAATTCACGTGGGGTCAACTGCTCCTTCAACATCAACCCCCTGGCTGATAAAATGATATTGGCTGAAATCCCCACTCCTACCCTTCTTTAGGGAAGGAGAGGGGGTTGAAGGAGGAGAAAACGTAAAAATCCTTGAGGGCGCTCAATCTATCTCAGAATGTAGATCATTTTTTAATTTCTCGAGATTTTCAAGAAACTATATATATTCTACTTATGTGGGTGGCCGAGCAAAGCGAGCCCCCTCTGGCAAGAAAATGAACAGCCGAGCGAAGCAACCCCCCCCCCCTCTCTGTCTATTCAAATTTGAAAAGTTTTCCCTCAATAATAATAGAACTACCTAACTACATGGATGGCCGACCCAAGCGTGCCCCCTGGCCGATAAAATGATTAGCTGAGTGAAGTAAGGCCCCCCCTGTCAGAGTGCTAGTGAAATCACTTGTATACTCGGCCGACCAGTTTCCCCGCCTCTCCACCTTTCTAAGATCCCTGGCCCCGCGCGAATTAAAACGATCCAATTGTCTTCTCACCGTGAAATCGCCCCCTCCCCCTCGGGTTTTTTGAAATCCGACTTCGGAATCGGATTGGCCATATTTTGGCGCGCATTTGGCTCGCGGATACCATACCCAAAAAATGGCTCCTTACTGGGTATTTTTGAACCCGAAAAAACGTGGGACAAACGCGAGAAAGACGATTTTTCGACGAATTTCCGGCGAATTTCCCGGGCGAATTTCCGAATTACGATTTGACCGACGTCTTCCTCCAGGTCTGATCTATACGGCTGGTATTTTTTCGTAATTTTTTCGACCCCTTAAACGGCCTTTGGTGTGAGTTGAAAGTGGAAAACGTAGGACAAACGGGAGAAAGACGAATTTCCCGCGCGAATTTCGGACCGCCTAAACGGCCAGCGAGCGGAAAGTGAAAAAACTCACTCGGGAACGCGTTATCCCGTACCAACAAACCACACGGCTACCACACGGCCGTCGGCCAACACAATTTTATATTATTGTACGATATGATGATATGATTTTTTAATTTAAATTAATAATTTAACAAACAACATTTAACAAATCGCCCAGTACACCTTCCTCCAATTTGGCCCTTCAATGTTTTTAGATTGTGCCCGCCTCTTAGAGGGAGTACCTTTTGTAAGTTACATCAACTAATGTTCTTTCAAATGTTAGGAGACCGGAAATGGTCGTCACTAGAATAGACGCATATTACCTTGTACGGTGGGAGTCGGTGAGGAGGGAGGGTCATAACCGGTTGTCCTAGAAAAATTACAATTTAGTGGGAATGTACAAAACACTTAGCGTAGTTAATGAGATGAAGTCTCATACATTTTCTGCCCGTGAATGGTTTATGTAATTTTCGTACTCATAGTCCTCGCCAACCATAGATTTCCGTTTTTCATGAACTAAGCAGATTCTTATATTTCGAGTAACTGGTTCTTGGAATCCTCGACTCATGCAGATAATTCGACCGGCTCCTCAACGATCCATAAAAAATATGCAAGTTGAACACGTTTCCTTCTGTAAATCAGCATCAGGATTGATCATATCGAGAATATCATAACTGTTATAGGATTTTGAATCGTCCTATGATAGCTTTCATCTTATAATCAATTCGCTGTAGAACGATTCAAAGAAGTATACTGTGTCCCGAGGAGGAGGACAATCTTTTTCTAGTTGGAAAAACTTGAAAAAAAAAAACAACGGAAAAACAACGCTGCTCAAGGGCTAATTATTCTTTGATATAGGTAAATCGTGCAAAAATTAATTCTGTGTCAATAAGAAAATATTTTTGAACAAATTAAAAAAATAAAAAATTCTGGACAAAGTTTGGACAGAAATGGGACCTCAAAAAATGAATTTTGCGTCCAAAATTGCTGGGAAAACGACCCCTAACTTAACACCATAGCCGGAAACCTTTAAAAAACCTCCCATAGCGCCATAGCACCCCCTCGGGTTCGGATGATCGGGATGAAAACCTTGCAGGCACAACTAGATGGTAAACCGAGTATTTTTTTCAAAAATTCAGATTAAAAAAAAAAAAAAAAAATCCTACTGCCCAATACGGCTCTGACGGCGTACGGACATTTCGTTTTTGGAGTCAAGACCTCTTGAAACGTATAGGATTTTCTACCTCCAATCAGGATTTTCAACCTCTGTTGCGAGTACAATGAGATGTGAAGAATTCTTGGCTTCGACGTTTGTTTGGCCTCTTTTGGATCCAGAAATGCTCGAAGATCGTATTGTCGAAGACAATGTCATTATAGCCATACCTATTTTCTGCATCAAAGCCAGACAACGCCACAAGTAGCACACCACCAGTTCAACGTTGTTGCTACTACTTGTTGGAAACGTTCATTCATCCCTGACGGGATTCATAGTAAATTCAAGTTATTTACGCGGGCCACCCTGATGTTTTCAACTTTCTGAGTGCCTTGCAGCAAGTACAACTTGACACGGATGTGAAAACCCGTTCAGCGACAACTCCAAAACAAGTGAAGGACCCTCGAAAAGCTGCATTCATCGCGGCCTTCAAAAATAACATTTCCCGTTGGATCTAAGTCGAGCTTGTATCCCGCAAAGAGATGCCTCCCCTGAATAAATGAGGGAAGTGACCAGGGCAAACCACAACATATATTTTGACGGCGTGTTGAAAATGACTCGCAAGGTTGTGTTCCAAAACGGACTGGGACGCGTTGGGTACTTCATTTTCGTTGACCGGCATGTAGCAAAACCTCGCCATCTCCATGAAATTGATCCTCCTGCCATTAGTAGCCCGAAATAAGAACGACCCATCGACGAAAGTGCTATGCAATGAAACTAATATCTCTGCAATTGCTATTTAAAAAATCTCGATAGCGTGTGACACGTCGTTGGTGCATTTGATAACCCCTAGTTATTCACTATATAAAGGATAACAGTTATCAATGAACCTAGCTGAAACAGTAATAATATTAGCTAGGTTTGTGACTCCAAATCTGACGTAATAGTCAACGCTGCGGAAGTTAATAATGATAACATCGAACTGGGATATTCCTTATCACGTTTGCTAATTATAGACATTGTTTATTTTTGGTTGACTGCACTCACACACTTTTAGCCGATTAGACAATTTGCATTGGATGAACCATAATGATATTATCATAACTCAAGTTTCACTACTCCCGTTGCTGTACTATCAGATTCTATTCCTTTGTTCGTTATTTATTTTACAATTATCAAACAAACAAAAATCTCACGTCTCGGTAGAGGGGCTCCCCCCTCCTCTTAACAACCTTGGGAATGTTGTGGAAACAGAACACGTGAATGAAGTCGGTGTTTTAAAGTCAATTTCAAAACTAATTTATCTGAGAATGATCGGCGTGCGCTTTCCGGCCACACTGGTATGGATAGTTGGTTGGTGGCTCAGCTCGGGGTCAGAAGAAACGTGTAAAAGTTGGAGTGAAAAGTCTATCGATTGGTATAACTTTGATATCAGGGGATTGTTTCTTGTAGGCGCCTATTCTCGATGGCATCGCTTTGTTGTGTTTCCGACACGTATTGTATCTGTTTGTCTGTCTGCTGTCACGTCCCACTTTCAAGCCATGTCCATGAAAATCAATATACATCTCTCACCGTTGATGCATCCGTCCGCATTTTGTATCCTTCGATATTTGGTGATCGATTTTGAAAAAGGCAGTACTTCGTTTGGTTTATTATTCTTGGAATAATACACCTATGTAATCTCGACTGTGGTCGAAAATTCTGATCGTCCTCAAAATTTGACATTATACGTTTCAAGAGGTCTAAACGAAAGAGGGAAACGAAAAGTCCCTCCGCCGTACGGCATCCGAGCCATTTTGGGCAGAAGGTAGGCTTTTTTTCTGAAATTTTGAAAAAATATTCTGTTTACCATCTAGTTGTGCCCGCAAGGTTTTCAGCCCGATCACCCGAACCCGTGGGGTGCTATGAAGCTAAAATGGGGCTAGGGGAGGTTTTTTTTTTAAAGGTTTCCAGCTATGGTGTTAAGTTAGGGTTTTTTTTTAGCGATTTTTGGGGGTCCCGGAACGATCCTATTTCACCGAGTTGGATGTATTGTACTGTTATAGGGCTACAGAGGAGATTTTTGCAGGATCCCAGGAAGTCAAATAAGGTGTCATTTTCGGAGTAATTTCGGACGCATAGTTCAATTTTCGAGGTCCCGCATCTGTCCTTTTTTTTTTTTTTTCATTTCTTAACTGCTGAGTCCCCCTTCATGCCCCGATTCCTCATACTTGCCTTTGATTGCCTGGAAGTGGGAGATTGGGCCCCTGGTCAGACGACTCTGGAGGAGCCTTCGTTCGTACGAGCAAACGGTCGCGTGTTTCAGTCTACAGCCCAGTTTCAACGGGGAGAACCAGTTTCTTGCGGAGCCGAGCGGAGTTTGTTTTGAAAACTTTCCTTGCTGTGAAGGTCGAGGACCCCGAAGCGACGTGCCGCCTTTGTTCCCTTTCCAAACGTTGTTTTTGAAAAATCTCTTTTCCACCCGCGCTTTTTGTCACGTTAACCCTGAACCATCATTCAATACATGACCATAGGTAGTACTTTTGGAAGGACGGGTCCTACTTTTCAGATCTGGGGTCTTCCAAATTGTCGAACGTCTAAAAAATATGAAATGGTCTGGGGGTCAGAGGACGGTTGGTTGGCACAACTTTTAAATCAAGGCTTTTGATGCTTGCCATTTTTTAACCCTGTTGGGGGGGGGGGGGGGGGGAAACATCTGAATAAGACTTATTATTATATTACTTAGTAATAATGGCCTTTCTACGAGACGATCGATCTAAGTTGTTTTTCAACACATGCACTCAAATAGGGTCTATGTTTTGACTGATGATTTTTTGCTTGTGTATAAAGAATGACTCAGTCAGAGAAACTAGAACATTCACTTTTGGACTCCTCAAAAATGTAACTCCAACAGGTGATAGAAATCTCGAAGTCGTTTGCTGTGGGTGGAGAGGTCCAATCCAATGGAAACCTGTAAATAGTGCTCGACTGTTTCAAGTCACTCCGGGCGGTCCCCACGGTAGATTAGTTTATTTCTGAAAAAAATAGGACATCAGCAGAGGAATCCATTTTCTCCCTAAACTCTAATTTAAAGCAATCATGCAATAATTATAATTATTGTAGGTGTCTGCCACTTCCCTCCTTAGAAAAGGACGCCCTCTTGTCGTGGTTTTGTGTAGTGTGATCCAGGGTCTTGCTTCTGGTTCTGTAGGCAGGGCTGTTCTCCGTGGACCCGTGATGCACTTGGCAGCGCCGGCAGAAATTTGTGGAGCGTCCGTTGTAGGGGTCTTGCGTGGACCCGGTTCACCCCAATGGCGGGACCCGTTCTGTCTTAAGGGTCCATAGCTATGAGCGAAATTGTTTCCATTCCTCTTGCTATTGTAGAGTTCTCGAAGAAAGCTGGCTTCAGACGCTCTGCCAACGTACTTGCTCCTCCTTTATTTTTACTCCGCACGTCGTTTCTCTGTGCCAGATGACTGGGTGAGACCCCTGGTAAGGTGGGCCCAACGCGGGGTTTCGCCGTTCCCTCCTCCCGCAGACGTGGGTGCTTTGGTGCAAGTCAGGGGGGGCACTTTCTCACACAAAACTACCAGCTGCTTAGTAGGGGAAGAAGGAACGATTAAAAAGCAGGCCTAGAACAGGGCTGCCAACCCTTAGGGTCCATTTATCCCTAGTCAAACTTTAAAATCCGGGATTTCGGGGGAAAATCCTTAAGCTATACCTATATGAAGTTCGGGAGTTCAAAAATGAGTCAATTAGGTGAGGTAGTGGTGTTTGTACCTTGACAAGCCAGTTCTTGTTCGTATACATTCAGTGGTGGTGGTTTTGTAGTCAAGGAATTGACAACCTTAAAAGTACTTTTATTCTTGACTCGTAGCCGAGTATCATAGACGTGCAAATTATATCCGCAACGTGTCACTTATTTTGTTTTTGGAATCTACAAAACTTGAACCGTTTAATGTCAAATTTTGAGGCCATTCAGAATTTTCGACTACGCAGGCGCATTATTACAAGAATAATAAACCAAAAGGTTACCTATGTAATGTTTTTCTTACAACCCCAAAAATCCGTTGATTTTGATGAAAATCAATCCGAGAACAAAACATCTGTAGATCTACGGCTAGGTACCCTAGGAATTTTTGTATTTGGTTGATTAATATGACTGATGTGGATATTAGTTTGACAGGTTTCTGCTCAAATTCTGTTTCCGTCATACCAAAAATGCATTTTGCTGTTTTGATTACCTCGTCGTGATATCTTCTAGGTATTCATATTGTGTCTGAAAGATGACAGTTCAACCCGGTCCGTCTCATAGCCGTGTTTGTCATCTATCATTACACAGCTAGCGTACAAAACCGAAAAGACGGCGGTCATTTTCTTTATTTTATCTCTTATCTGTTGTCTCTTATCTTGGTTGCCAAAGTCTTGTTGAATTCCCCCACATTTCTCATGACATTTAGCAAGCTCCTCTCCCACGATCCTGTCCATTTTGCAATAAGTAGGTATCGAATTTTTCTGTGACTCACACATCACGTCGGTGGTAACAATTTGACTGGGAAAACATCCCACGTCGTGCTTTCATTTTACGTGCTTTGGAAAACGCTTGGCGAAGCTGGAATTTCCCCGTCTGCTTGTGCCCTTGAGCCGGCGTTGATTACCATCGTCCTTGCATCTCTTCTCTCTGGTAGTTTTCCTAAACCACGAGTTGTAACTTGGCTTTATTTCCATACCTCATGCAAAGTTTTTCTTGTGATGGTCGCGCTCAACTTCACGTGCAAGGAAATTCATTGTGCAGTTCCTATACAATGTATACATAAGCTGACTTATACATAAGTCATGCAACTCACCTACGTGTTCGAAGTAAAAAAAACGTCTGTTTCTTTTCACTTACGAATATCGTGTTGATGTACAATGAAGCTTGTGAGTCACAATTCGCTCCCGGCATCGGAGCCCGATGCTGACGCTGTGAAGATAATGACTGCCGAGTGGCGCTGCTCTCATACAAAACAGCAATGCTAGCGATATTCTTCCCAGTGGCGAACGGTACTTATGTTAAACGCATTATTAACTATAAATAATTGTGGAATACACAAACTTCTCCGGCCTACCGTTCTCGCCAAGGATATCGGGCTCAATCGTCGTAATCGTTTTTCTCGTTTCAAGAGATAATTTTTTATAGTCGGTTTGGCCTTGTATAGCTTGTTGCATTCCCCCATCTTCTATTATATGCTATTTTTTATTACATCTTTACTATGCCCGAAGCCGGGAGAGTCCTTTTCGCCGTATTTCATTAGGAAAAGGAATCGTGGTATGCGTCGACGTGACAGTTGAACAAGTTGAAGATAAGTTCCTGCTGCGAAGGATCATGACATTTTTTATGAAACATTCGAGTTTAAAGTAGCTTTTTCATAGAAGTGTAAAGTGAACATGTTCGAAAACTAGTTCACACGCCTTTGTAATGCTGAACATCCCTTTAAGTAGTTCTGGAGTTCGTTGTAATGTATGATATTTTTTAATAATTGCGATGATGCGACAATTTTTAACTATTTACGTGAACGAACCTAAAAAGCGAACGAACATTAAAAACCACTGCACATTTTACGTAAGTTTATTATTCATTGATGTAAATTATTCAAAAATTTATTCTGTGCCAATTTAAAAACATTTTACATCAACTCTTTTAAAAAATTGTCTTTTCATTTTCTTGAAAAGTTTGTGGATGGATGTGGGACCCCGAAAAATGGATTATGCGTCCAAAATTAGGTAGTAGGAAAATGTCACCTCATTCGACTTCCTGGCATCCAATTCTTTTGCGAGCCTTCGACTCGAGATTATTATTAAGAAAAATTGTGAGTCGACGGGTTGCTACGTGTGTTCTGAGTGAACCATGGGGTGCATTAGAGTACGGGAATTTGATATTTCGTGCATCGGGAAATCCCCGTGATCTACTACATGCGCACTATTTTGCCGCACCATTAAGGCTCACTTCGTTGGGGCTTTAACCTCATTCGATAACTTCATAAACGATGTCCAAACATACCTACTAGGCTTGGAAAGCCCCAACAGGCCCCTAGTAATATTATAAAAGTCGATATTATAGACTTTTATAATATTAACTATAATTTTCCTAAAACTCGATAGTTTTATTCGATTCTATCGGCGCAGAGTATCGATGCTTCAAGTACGATAATATCGCGGATGAATATCGGTACGATAGTATCGATATTTCATCCGCGATACTATCGAACATCGATATATTGACTACCGATGGTCATTCCTCCGTCACTACCTGTATTCGGCAGTACGAATTCCTTAGGTAAAGACCTCCAATCCAGTTGAACGATTTTCTAAACTGTAACTATCATTTTGTTTAGATAAATCAGGGATATCGCACTTGGTTGAGTCAGCAGAAGAAGACTGCCTTCCGTCGCCGTCCCCTTCCTGCGAACCTCCCGAGCCGGATCTATTCGACACACCTCCGAGGTAAGTTGCTGAAGAAATGGCGCTCAAAATAATTAGGGAACTTTTGCAATTTATTCGTTTTTATTCGCTTTTGCTAATAAATTATTTTGCGATCCCAGGTCCCGGGAGGAACCACCCCCTTGTCCCGACTCCTGCGAAGACTCATCCACCGTCACTTCCCTCTTTAAAGATGACGAATGGGACCAATCGGCAGACGTTACGTCACTCTTCGGCCGGTCGTCGTCTTCCTCGTCGTCGTCGGTAAAAGACGAGGGAAGGACTATAAGGTTCCCAGTTAAAAAAGGTTGGAACGACTACGACATTGTTTGCCGGTGGACGGCCTGCGAAGCCAAGTTCAATACGTCTTCCGCCCTTTTAGAGCATCTGCAGGTGAGAAACCCCTCCATTCAGCGGTGAGAAGGGGGGTGGGGGAGCAAACCATTTTCTATTTCACCATTGAAAATGGGCTAAGCCTAGATTTGCCGCTTGGGAGATCAAGATAGCAAAGGTATCAAACTGTTGAATGTACCTATTAAGTATAAGTTCAAACTTCAATGAAGAAGGAAAATAAAAAAGCAAAATTAAAAAACAAAGCCACAACAAGCCGGTTACTGAAGTATGACTACAACTTAAACGTGTTTTGGAAAGGTTTGTATACTGTAGTGATACGTTCTAACGATGTAAATTTTTCATTGAGTAGGATCACAAAGTCGTGGACTTGGGAAATTTGGCATTAAGTAGGTATAAGCTCGAGTAATGCAAATTTTGTCATCGAGAAGGAAAACTGATTTAAAAACTTGAGAAATTTAGCATTGAGAAGTAATACAAGCTCGATTAGTGTTAAATTTCTCCATGGGATAGAAATACAACTGTAAAAACTCCTTAGTGCGGGTTTTACCCAATAACATTGCCTACCTCTGCCCTAACGCACCGCGACTTGAACGACCTCTCACTTCCACAAATTTTGTCCCCGTTCGTACCCATCTAATTTTCGCGAACTTTCTTAGTGTAAGTGCAGTGTGGAAGCAGAGAGCGGGGCAGCGATGAATGAGGAAAGAGTGCGAGCAACGAGTTGCCCTGCCAGAGTGGGGGAGCACAGAGTCAAGGATGAGTTCGTTCTCTCTCCGACAGTTTCAGTTGTAAACAATACACGCAATGAGCACCTTGTTTTTGACCGAAAGCTCTCCACTGATAATATCAATTTTTTTTTTTAAATCTGATATTTTGACAAAATAGGTACTCGATTTACCATGTAGTGTCCGCAAGGTTTTCAGTCCGATCGCCCCAACCCGTGGGGCGCTATGGGGCTAAAATGGTGCTCCTGGAGGTTTTTTTTTAAAAGGGTTTCGGCTACGGGGTCGAGCGGGGTATCGTTTTCGAAGTATTTTTCACTGTGGGTATTCATGGGTTTTCGGAATCTTCCTTTTCTCGAGGACCGAATCTTCTTTTTTTTAACTTAAAAAAAGTTTCCATAATGACCCATAATAATAATAATAATAATAATAATAATTATAATAATAATTTAATTATTAAATTTGGAACGTGGAAGGGAAAATTTTAGTGAGAGAACAGCATGGGCGAAGACCGCGTGGAAGCAGAGAAATCAATCTTGGGAGGTTTCGCCGCTCTTTCACTGGACGCAACGCTCGTTCATCGGGCACGCTCCCACTCAGCGCGCCCAATTCAAAGAACACAGTTTGATTTCGACGCTTGCTTCGTTACTCGTTGCTCTTTGATCTTCATCCCCTACTCTGCACGTACACTAAGACCGTCTATTAGGGATGGGTATCGACGAACAAAACATCGATGTCTCTAAAACATCGGAGAAAAACCATCGATGGTTTTATATGCCCGCCCGGGGGGGGCATATAAAAATTGTCATTGAAACTTGAAACAATGAAAATCAGTAGGTAGTAAAAAAATTCGGGGAAGAATAATAGGTAGGTCCGTAAATAATAAGACATATTACTTAGTAGGTAAAGTGAATTTTGTAGATAAAAGTAATAAATAAACAAATTTGGTTTAAAACTTCCAGGAACGGTCTTCTGCCTCATGTAAAAAATAACAATTTTAACGCCAGTTCCTCTGAGAGACGATTTCTTAAGGAGCTTAAAATTATGCCTGCTTGAGAGAATAGCCTCTCAGAAGGAACTGATGTTGCTACGATTGGTACATTTATGAAAACATCTTCGGAATGATAGGGTAATAGCCCGCATGGCCATCCGAAACCCCAAAGGTTCTGTTCGATTTTTTTTGTTGGGAGCGTTCAAGTACAGCGAGAGCTCAGCAGAGATTGTTCGTTTTCGTTACGACGAGTCTTCTTTTGCCACGTCATTTGAATTTTCTTGTTGTGATGCCTAAAAAGGGAACGGCACCCTGTGGATTCAAACATCGACGTTTCTTTAATCTGTATAGGTAGTATTATTTTTATAGAACAATAAACAACCGAGTAAGCGTTTATAAAACATGAATAATTATTGTTCAGGTATAAAAGTATCTACTATTTTTACGTAAACGACCAACAAAACATTAAATGTTTTGTTCGCGAATTTTTTTTTTTTTTTTTTCGCGAAAAAACCGGTTTGGGGGAAAAATCGATGTCTAAAAAACATCGAAGAGTAAACATCGATGTTTTTGAAACATCGATACCCATCCCTACCGTCTATGTTGTTTTAAACAACTTGTTTATTAAATTTTGGAGAACTTAGAGTGTGAGCTGTTCGCGTTGCCAGGTTAAAAGGTGAGTTTCCCCGAGATTTTCGAGTTCTATCGATGAAATTTCGAAGGATATCGAGGGTTAAAATAGTTCTATCGGTTCTTATCATAAATTTCGTTAGTGTGTTTTCAGTTTTGGGGGATTGAAAGACGGTTTCATCAGCTCATAATTTGAATGTGGAAAGCTAACATAGACGGTTTTTTTTTCGTCCCCTGAAAAATTTGGAATTTTCAACTTAGACGGTTTCAGTCCTTCACTGTCGTATTTAATATTCACTATCGGCTCTAATGACTCAATTAGTGTTTCATCAAACATTCACATTCATATCCGAGATAGACGGTCGGAACGTAGAATTTTCGTTTCCTTCGACAGGGGATGGTCGTCATCTCCCCTCCTCTTTACCAAGAACCTCCCCTTCCCGTGCCCCCCGCCCTTTATTATGACCCCTTCCCCCCTTTATTGTTCGACGTTGTATCGCCTTTAGTTTGGCGGATGTTTCCTCCCATGCGGTGTCCCCAGTCAAGCCAAGTATTTATTGGACGATTTCAACGGTTTGTATCTCTAAATTGTACCAGTGGACTTCGGATCCACAATTACCGGTTAGTTTTTGTTCACGGTTACACTGTGAACTAAAAATGAACATTTTAGTAGGTACAGAAGTAGAATTTCAACGGACGAAAATAGCGCTACAAATTAAGCTTTTGTAGTAAAACTACGTAAAAACGACATTGCGATGAGTATTCAAGAAGGACTGTTGCACATTCGCTCTCGAGTTTTTTGGACTTTGTGACGGGATAGCAGCTCGTCCTTTTCTCTCGATCATCTTGACTCCCAGGTTCGCCCTGAACCAAATTTTATTGAGTCTAAATTTCTCGTATAAAAAGTTTTACGGAAGATTTAAATTTTGTTGATGGCATAACACCTCCTTGACATCTTTATGTAGCCAGGGAAATGTCATCCCAAGACCGGGTAACCTGCACAAAATTTTAATTGCCCTCGCGACGTTTTTCGGAAAGGTCTAATCAGACACATAAACAGCTCTCATAGAGATGTTCTCCTCCAGCGATTCGGTGTCAGTACTGTGCCACAATTTCGGGCTGGTAGCCCTTCCCAACTCGACAACGACACCACAGCACTATCCTCCGGCGCGATTAGTGCTGTTTACATGTTTACACGTGTATGAGATAAAACCTGGCCTAGGGACTTAGGACATCAACACAATGTCATGGATGCGTCGAATCTGAAGTACAATCGCGTACAGACCACTTGAGGACTGCAGTGCCGTTGGGGATCAAAATCCTGTCAGAATGAAGGGACCCCATCGTCTAGCCATGACGGTGGGTTAGTCCCTCCTGCTTCGGGATTGTGATTTCCAAGTTTGAATTTCAGAGCTTTAAAAAAAAATAAATAAATAAATAAAAATAAAAAAACTACAGTAGTCATCCATGCACTCGTCTCCCCATTTCGCTCACCCTCCTCACCCTCACACTCCCAAGGGGGAAAAAAAAAAAAGCGACAATGCTTACGGGCGCCCCCGCCCACGTACCTATATATATATTTTTCGCCTGCAGAAATTGTTTTAGGTAGATAATCCCGGATACCCCTTCAAGTCACGTGTAAGAGGAGGTCATCCCCTCAAACAGGGAACAAAACTCTTAAATCCCCCGAAACCACAGTGTGTTATAATGATAAGACTTATCATTACTTAGTAATGTAATATTATTGCACAATGTCATGTACATCCAACTTTTTCCTCACTTTGTTTTTCCTCCCCCACAGAAAGTCCATGTAGACGGCCAGACCCTGGAAGAATACTACTACTGCCGATGGGAAGACTGCAAAGTATTTGATAAGAAAAGCTGTTCTAGAATTTGGTTGGACCGGCACGTCCTGTCGCACGGTGGCACCAAATTGTTCGCCTGCATCATAGAAGACTGTGGCCAAAGGTTTAGTAGTCAGGTAATAAATATTGTGTGTCCGTTATATTTCAATTGACTGCTATTGTGAAGTGTGGATCCTAATCAATTGCGTGTTATTCAGGTGCTTCTCAATCGTCACGTGAATTCACATTTCGCCGAGAAAGAATCGAAACCGGACGCGAAGAAGGGGTGCGAGTCGAATAATAAATTAATCAGAAGAAACGGCAAGAAATTACGGTATCGCCGAGAGCCGCTGAGCTCAGGTAAACTTTTTCACATGACCACAGTTTTTGTTTCATGTTTTTTGGTTCATTTAGTTCCTAGGCTTTGAAGCCTCAGAATCGCAACTGTTTTGGTAGAGGATCGAGATTTAGAGATCTAGGGCGGAATTCATAGACGTTCCTCAAGGTAAGAAATGTCTCATCTTAGTTGAGAATTTCCTCATCTCAAAGTAAGGTGTCGTTATTCATAGAGAAATTTGTTCCTGCTGAGGTCGACCTCAGCTCAAACTCACTTGAGGAGCCCTTTGAGTCAGGATTGGCAGGCCTGGGGGCGGTCCTGTACTGTTATACCAGTCGCGTAGGTTTCAACCGATCGCCCAGGCGCGTTTTGCGGCAACGTTTTCGGTGCAGTAGTGGTAGAGTTTTGTTTTGTTTTCCTCGGCACGAATTCGTGTTGACATGGGTGAAAAACCCAAACGAATTTTATTCGCCGAGGAAGAGAGAAGTTACGTGAGGACTTTGGTCCTCGCAAATAAAGATGTCATCGAAAACAAGCCGAGCGACGCCGTCACCCAGGGAAAAGAAGCGGTGCTGGGATGAAATCACAGAAATGTTCAACAGCTCGGGGAATAATACACCTATGTGATCGCGACGGAAGTCAACGACTCGGATCGGCCTCAAAATTTGACATTAGGTATCCGTTTCAAGAGGTGAAATTTTGTCAAAATACTCGCTTTACCATCTAGTTGTGCCCGCAAGGTTTTCAGCCTGATCGCCCAAACCCGTGCGGCGCTATGGGCTACGGGAGGCGCTATTGAAGGCTTTTGGCTATGAGATCGAGATAGTTGTCGTTTTCGAAGTATTTTTGGACGTAGAATCCATTTTTGGGGGTCCCGGAACGATCTGATTTCACCGTGGCGATCCATAGGGCTTTCATGGGGCCACAAATGGGATTTTTGAAGGATCCCTGGAGGCAAATATTTTCCGGGTAAAAAATATTTTTGAAGAAAAAATCTGTAGATCGTTCGGACTGAATTTTTTTTTTTTTTAATTTTTTCATTGAGACAGAATTACATTTTGCACAAGTACCCAACGTATATCAAAGAATAATACACCCTTGTGTAAAATTTGTGCCTTATGATATTTTGATGTTCAGACCCATAACAACAATTTAAAAGTAAAAACGCTGCAAATTTTACACAAGGGTTTATTATTCTTTGATATAAGTTACTTGGGCAGAAATTTAATTCTTTTGTTCAAAAAAAAAAAAAAAAAATTGGGTTTTATAATTCAAAAAAAAATTTTGGATTTTTTTTAATCAATTTTTTTTTTTTTTTTTCAAAAATTCCTCATTTTTTACTCGAAAAATATTTAACCTCCAGGTATCCTTAAGAATCCCATTATTAGCCCCATGAAAGCCCTATAGATCGCCACAGTGAAATCGGATCGTTCCGGGACCCCAAAAAATACTTCGAAAACGACACCTAACTCGATCCCATAGCCCTCAAAAAACTCCTCCCGTAGCCCCATTTTAGCCCCATAGTGCTCCAAGGGTTTGAGCGATCGTACTGAAAACCTTGCGGGCACAACTAGATGGTAAACCAAGTATTTTGTCAAAATTTCAGATTTAAAAAAAATTCCTACTGCCCAAAACGGCCCGGACGGCGTACGGCGGACGGACATTTCGGATTTTGAATGTAGACCTCTTGAAACGGATAATGTCAAATTTTGAGGCCGATCGGAGTCGTCGACCCCGGTCGCGAAAACATAGGGGTATTATTCCAAGAATAATAAACCAAAAACGGGCCTTGAGGCACGTTTTCAGTTACCTTGACTTGAGGTCGCCTTGAAGTTCATCCCAGCTAAGAAAAATCTCAACTCAACTACCAAATTTGTCTATGAATAAGGTCCGAAAAATGAGGCTGAGGTCCTCCTTGAGCAAAGGCGACTATGAATAGCTTGAGGAGCTTCTGAGGCCTCCTCAAGCGCTCCTCCACTTGAGGTCACCTCAACTGTCCTAACTGTCGTCTATGAATAACATAAGTCGCTCATTCTTCCTTGAGGCCACTTTTGAGGAGATCCTCAAGCTTGAGGACCGTCTATGAATTCCGCCCCTAGTGATTTTGGCCAAAGCAGGGCATCAATGGCCGTAAATTGGTCCATGTAGTGTGCCTGTATTTTGTTGTGTTATAGCTAGGTTAAGTTGGTCCATGTAGTGTGCCTGTATTTTGTTTTGTTATAGCTAGGTTAAGTTAATCAGTTTTTTTCTTGTTTTTTTCCTGTATGTATTTGACCATTGCCCATACATTCTGTGTTTCTGGCAAATAAAAGTTTTGATTTGATTTGATTTGATTTGATCAAAATAATTGACTAGGAAGTGGGATTTTCCTTTAATTTTGTCCCTGTTCAGGCCTCCTGAACAGTTTCTGGGCGAAAATAGAATTATTAAAAATGCCCCTCGCTCTGTTGGAAAGTGTCACCCTGTTCATCCCCCTCCATGGACCAGGACCTCGCCATTGATCACGTGTATGTCGTCCGGTATCGTAGTTCCGCTGTTCGCTAAATCAATAAATTATCCTATCGCGAAAACTATTGATTCCCAACCGTCCTGCCGTATCTGCTTCGACCTAACCGTGGCCCCAGATCTTCGGAATCCCACGTGAGTGGCATTTTCCACTAATAAAGAACGAAATTCGACCCACCTTATGGACTGACTTTCAGTCATCAGTAAAATTAACATATCGAACCTTGGGGAATAATCTTCATCATTAAAATTACCTTAGGAGTTCAAAACAGTCCCACATACCAGGGTGTTGCGATCCACCCCATGGGATCATCTGGTAAGCTTTGGACAGGTCTGGAATGGTTTGGACCATCTCGGGAAGCCTTGGATACCCTTTTTCAGCTTGGCACTATATTGGCATGACTGGGAAACTCTTTGTCAGCTTGGGATGTGCTTAGCAAGCCTTGGACAGGTCTGGAATGCTTGGGACCATGCTTTGGAAATCGTTATCCAGCTGCCACCATATTGGCATGACTTGGAAACTCTTGGCCAGCGTTGGACTAGCCTTGGACAGCTCTGGAAAGCTCGGCAAGCAAAATAAGCAACTTCACTACTTTGTCAACATAAAGGGGGAGTGGAGTTCAATTTTCGGGAGTGGATCACACTGACGTCGTTTCATATTAAGCACAATTCATTAAAGTTGATGAAAAAATTTTTTGAATTGTTTTTATTACCTAACGTTGATTTTTTTTTTTTTTCTCCAGCGAGAACCCAAGATTACATTGACAGCGGCATGATGGAGGGAATTCAATACAACCTTATAAAAGTGACCGAGAAGAGGACCCTCGGACTCTTCGATCAAGTGCCCCCGGACTCAATGGTCCTCAAGTCTGAGGTATTTTTAGTAACAATCTCACCTCTCCAAAAGAAGGATTTCTTGGTATGTAGTATCGTCCAATTATGAAAATACCCGCCTCATTGGACAAAGTCAGGGCCTGTTAGTCAATTTTGTTTCGTTGATTTTCGTTGTAGCGCTCTCATGTTTATTTTTCGTATCGTTTTTCGTTTCTTTGTATCCTCAGCAAGTTTTTGTTCAAGATGAGAGCCTACCGCTACCCAGTCTCAGTAATAACGCGGAAGTCATTTGGCGCTTTAAATTTCAAAACTGGTTAGATTCCTGCGGACAGTTGGGTAGAAACTCCCAACTAGGTTGTAGGTGTGTTAGGATATGAAACCAGTCATTCGAGCCATCTAAACGTTGAAGTGCCAAAATATGTCTAAAATTCAAGCTAACGTTAGCCAGCGCACCTGCAAGGACGATTTTTCCGCTGTATAGTGAAAGTTATTCATGTTTGTAAAACTAAAATGCTTGCAGTTTTGGAACGGTTTTGCCCATCAACTATAATTTTTTTTTTTAACGTACCGAAGTTTTGTTGCAATTATTCTGTAAAATTACTTTGACTGGGATAGTCCATTTGGATTTTTTGTTCCAATTATTCGGGGCATAGGGTGTACGTAGGCTGCCCAGACTGTGAGCTTCTCTGCCCTTTGAAAAACTTCAAGGCTTTTAAATCCCAAAGTTTAACAATTGATTATGCGCTCTTAATATTTTATGGAAGTCCGTTCCTATTTATAAAACAATTTTGTAGGTGTGACAAATTATAATTATTCAAACCTTTATGATCCAAGAATAAGTAATGTTCTGTTCAAAAATAGTTTTTCTTTTATACAAATGATTCAAGTGTAAGTTTTTGGTTCGCACTTTACTACACCATCTCCAAATTTATCAGAATTGATTAGGTTCAAAATTTTAAATGACTAATAATTTTTTAGAGAAATTATTTCTCAATAGAAAAAACAAAAATTCATGTCTGATTCACAACAGTTCTGATTCACAACAGTCTGATTCAACTACCTTTCTAGTTACAAAAAGTATTTTTCAAATACCTCCTTTAAGACAACATCAACGTCAAAAAATAAATAAACAGAAAGTTTGTAAAATTATACGATGTTACAAGCAATTCCCCACTTCAACATACCAATCCGCTTCAAAAATGTGGAAAATAATAAATAATGAATACAAAATTTGTAATTCAATAAAATTTAATGAATAATAAAAAAAGGTGCACAAATGCGCATAATATACAATATACAATAATATACAATAACAACGACCCGGCGCTTCGCGCCTCGTAAGATTCTGGCCCCTGTCGGCTAAAATTGTTAAAACCTGGTTTTAACCCTAAAATTGTTAAAACCTGGGTTAGCCTTTCAATCGTTACTAGGTTTCTTTTCGTTTTTATTCTTCAAGCGCTACTTTCGTGACAAGAAATCATCTCACTTTTAGGGGGGGGGGGGGGGGGGGGGGATCACCTAAACCCGTTTCCAGGTTGATAATACATAATAAGAATTTGTTAAATTGTAATAATGAAAGCCCTGCATCTTTTCAAAACTGGCGGTACTCACTCAACAGTTACTGGCAGCTGGCGTACTTTCATTTGGATATGCTCCATAACATGAAGTTTATTTTTTGGTTTTATTTTTATTTTTATATTATATTTCCGTTTATTTTTGTTGGAAGTATTTTTTGTTCTGGGCCCTGTGCTTAATGCTCCTGTTTTTCAGACGATCGCTAAGCGAATTGACGCGAAAGGAAAAAGCGAGATTTTAGTAAGGTGGTTCCCAAAAAATATGTAAGTACGAACTTCAATGATATTATTTTTGGAGTGTGATTTAAAAAAATATAAATTGGTAGTTTCCCATTTGCATTGGCGAAGGAATCTTTTGTTTCATGCCTCGGTGTAGATTTTAAATGAAATTAAACGGGTTAAATTTGCTGAAAGCATGGTTGGAAAAATCGCATTTTTTTAAATGTCATTTTTTTCAAATTAAATGTTAATTTATTTTGTTCTTGTGTTTGCTCAAGCTTCACTGCTAATAAAATTTATTACAATTGAAGTCATTTAATGATAGGGTTGTTCGTAATGTGAGATGGGCGTATGCCCAGTGTTACCGGTAAGGAAGAAATTATGAACAGAATAAATATATTGTACATCCCTGTTGGCGGAGTCAGTCATCAACAGGTGTTTAGGTGCTGGTGACAATTGAGGATTGGACTAACCATACATTCTCGCCAAAAGCGCTCGCCACCCACACCAAAACTTCAGGGATGGGTATCATCATCAATTTGTGAATCAAATTTATATCAGACCTAAAAAAGAAAGTCGGGAAACATTTAAACAGGATAGGGGTAATCAGAATTAACACAGAACATTGCCATGCTCCGTTTGTCAAAAAACCTAATTTCTCCAATTTTGGTTTTTTCTCCATAACACGAGAATTATTGGGCCAAATGGTCTCAAATGAAAGCTAAATAGTTTCTCTACAACTTCATCCTCCATAAATCTTTCCTTAGGATGAGTATTGAACCCGTAATTCCACTCGAAACATGGCAAAAACTTAAATTTAGAACTTTTTGGAAAAAATTGCCAATTTTCTGAAGCCAATATCTCGGTTTCTATCTGACCTACAAAACGGCGGTTGGTCTCTAATTGTTGCAAATGTCATCTACTTTAAAACAGCTAGGTGTCACTTTTTTCGTAGGAAGCTTCATTCTGGGAGTTTCGGGCCAAAAACCGAAAATAGTCAGAAATTTCGAGGTTTTCCGAGCACCACGAAGTTAGCCCACCACTTTCGAAGCTGCAAACTTTTATACTATTCAAAGGGGTCCTAACAACATGCAAAAGTCAAAACCTAAGTCGGATTGATTGAAACATTCGATGTTTAAATGCACAGTGCATTATGCACTGGCCTATAAATGAAGAACCCACCTTTAGGCTATGCGGAGATGAGGAGTAGACAGCGACTCATCTTCGAGTTTGAGCCCCTGGAGCGCAAAAGGTACCTTGCTCTGGGATCAGTGGACCGGGGAGAGAAACTAGCGCTACAGGTCCTGCTAGGAGGATACTGAACCTCCAAGGGCTCAGACCCAAATTTATATCAGACCTAAAAAAGAAAGTCGGGAAACATTTAAACAGGATAGGGGTAATCAGAATTAGGGGGGGACGCCTGTAACTACCTCCTATGGTAGTTACTCTGAGATGTGCGGGAAGAGGGCGCCCTTCAGGAACCCACTTCCACACCATCTCTGGTAATAATCTAATCTAAGGAGATAACGAGTCGGTCAATTACATACAAGGCTCGGTTTTACCGAAATTCAAAACTGATTTGATGCTAAAGCTGTGATTGAAGCGAATGACAACGAAAACGACCGTTTTAACTACTTGGGTTTATTCCTTTGTGAAACCAGCCCTGAATGCTTACTGCTACCGCATGTTTGCGTTAATCATGGAGTTTCCCAATGTAGTGTCTGACTGGGCGGGCCACTAGGTAGTTCCATTTTGCTTTATCAGTTTTGGGGAAGATCTGGGTTATGCGGTCATTACTGAATCAGAATTTTTCAATCGCTCCACTGCGGACAGACTCCGCCAACTGGTATTGGCAATCTATTTAAGATTTATTGGGCGTTTTAAATCAACTTGATTTGCATCTTGCAACCCTGGCTTAGAGACTAAAGAGTTCCGAAAAACCTCATGCCCTCAACCTACCTGATTTTACTCTGTTTTGTATATAAAACGTTTTGTTCCGCTTTGGTGGAGGGTTGGCTGTTGGGAATTTTCTGTGTGTGTTTTCCTGGGTGGCGACACGTTGGCAGTATCGTATCTCGTTTGGTGGATTCTGTGTGTGATTGGCCACAACTCGAAACTCGTACTCATCATACTAACTCCGGTTCTGGAAATTCACAATGTCTGTGTATTTTTTCTAGTGACGGGGTTAGTATTGGTCATACTGTGTTCCCCCAATCCCGTAGTTTGTAATTCTTCGTAATGTAGGTACTGTAGCTGCTGCTTCACAGATGAAACAAAATTTATACACGATCACCATTATTACCCTGAGTTTTTCATCTTTATTATTCATTTTATTTTGAAGAAATATGTTTTTCCATAGAAGTCATAATGGGTAACTTTCACTAGGTATTTACAAATTTTTTCGAACTGGATGTAGATGGGGAAATTTTAACGACTAACGGAAATGATTCCAATCCCAACTGAGTTCGGCAGTTAGGAATTACGGCCTAGATTTCCTACGAAGTGATTCAAAGTCATGAAGGCATTATTACACCATTTCGAATTGTTCATTATTGTGATTATATGGATTTTTACTTCGTTGTAGTTACGAAACGGCTATTTGCTCTTCATTCAAATACTTAACCGACAATGTTGCCGCAATGGGCTCCTTGAAAAGACCGGAATTTCGCCTCATTCCTAACAATAAATTCGGATTTAGCACCCTTTAAAATCTCCTAACACCGATTTTCAATTCGAAAATTCGTTAAGTCACTTGCAGAGCTGTTGTAGACATTTTTTGAGATTGTGAACTGAACCGGGAAAATACGTCACCCCTCGAACATTGAGCTTCAAGCCGCCAGAGCGCGCAGTTTACTAAACACGCGTGACACGTCAACCCTGTTCACATCACTTCACATCTCCAAGAACTGCGGATCGCTAAGTGAATTCCATGTGTTAATTGACGAGAATTAGAGACAGTTTCATTAAAATCTTTTTTTTTTTTTTTAACTGATTTTACGTCCTGACGCGTTGCAAGGTTGGCTAGCTTGCATCTCCCGGACCAATCAAAAACGGGTGAAAATTAGAACGTCACGTCCCGCACTCAGGCCCCGGAATTCAAAATTTATTTTTCCCAAGGACCCTTAAAAAATTAGAACAAGTTTTCTGCGACGTAGAACTGTTTTCAAAATTTTTGAAGGATGGAAAAAAAAAGAAATTCAAGGAGCTCATTCAACACCTATCGGTACTTCGAGGAAACCCCTTAAACGACGATTTGTGCTTCGATCAAACACCTTAACGGTGATTCATAACAAACACTTAAATTACCGGTTGTGCTTCGATCAAACGCCTAAACTGTGGGTTTTACTTCGTTCAAACACTTAAACGAAGAATTGTGCTTCGATCAAATACTTAACCGGTGATCTGTGCTTCGTTTAAACACCTGAAAAAAGTCCAACCATCTATGGAACCTCTGGACTCAGCTGGTGGGATGTTGACTATCACTACAGCTGTAAATGAGGGGATGTCGATGGGTTTGGACGCACCTTCAAAAAATAAGGTTGGCAATTGATAAGCTAATGTCAGTGGCTGGGGTTGACCACGTTTCGATTTTCGTTAGTGCATGTTATTATTTACATTCAATTGGTGTAAGTATGCAGTGTAATTACTGCTTGTCAAGGTTGGGTTGGGAGACCACTTTGGTTTATTGTATGATTTGAACGGAGTTGTACAGGAAATTAAATTTCATGACGGTCTCTCATTTCCATTGTCTGTTCTGTAATGTTCATGTTTTAGTCAATGTGTGTATTGCTGGTATTCTATATAATGGCTAGGCATTCTGTATAATGACGGGTCGTTTTAGTCAATGTGTATAATTTCTTCCTTTTTTCGAACCTCTTGCACACATTGACTAGGCATTGTATATAACGGCTAGGCAGTCTATATAATGTCCACGGCACCTTGGGCAATGCATGAAATAGATTCTAACGAACGAGTCTGCCATTCCTTCTGCCACTTGTAGTCCAGTCGAATTAGACAAACAAGAAAAACGCTGTTCAGCGGAAATCGTTTCCGGTGAAGGTTTTATAGGTTCAATCGTTTCCTTTCCACATCAGGATGATGGGAAAACAAGGTCCTGTCGGGTGGGGGGGGGGGGGGGTCATTTTAGTAAAATTTAATATTGTGGGGTTGAGGATCGCTACGCGCTTCAGGTCTCATTATCACGGCTTTGGAGTAAGGCCAACCTCATTGTCATCTCCTTCACTCGTAGAGCCCAGCCGCTGATGAAGGCCCCCACCTGTAGTCAAAGAGGCGAGATACTACTAGTGATGCCAAGTTCAAGAGCACTTCTCCACCAGTAGAGGTTGTGGCAACTGGTGAGCAGCTTTTCCTGGCAGTGTAGGCTTTTCCTACAACTCAAGAGAAAAAGATCTGGGCCTAGCAGAGGTAGGGGAAAAGTGGAAGACGTGCGACACTTTCCTCACTTCGAATTTCCCTGACTGTCTTTTTCAATTTTCCGTCCTTACGGTTGAGATCATCAAAACCATTCGAAAAATTGTCATCTTGATTGTTCCTTTGCCTTGCGGAAGCGTTTGTTGGGCGGAAAACATATTAAATTACTCGCTATAGGTTTCAAAAGCACTGGCACCTTTTGCCCCACCTTCTGGGAGTGGTAGAGGGGGACATGATTGAAAAATTCGGGAAAGAAGCTTTTATATCTCTTTTTTTGTAGGCTCTCTAGCGGGGAAAAAGGATCGAGGGCCTAACTTTAATTGCTGCTTCGAAATCTTAGCCGTCCCAGGGCTCCCACTTTTCCCCTACACTCCTTTTTTTTCAAATCAACCACTAAACTCGCATCTCGGCCACCAACTAGAGGCTCTTCCCAGCAGCACTCCAACCGAGTGTAGCTACGAATTCAATCTGACTGGGAAACCCTCTACCACCGACAGATTGGGGCGAATAAACCTCAGTTTTGTGCAAGAGGTTACTTTCTTCGCTCCGTATCGCAGTAATGATTAGGCCTACAGAAAAAACATACAGGACCAATTTTGTAGGTAATATTGTCAGCTACAATTTTGATATGTGAAATTTTTCATTGTGAACTACGGTTCCCGAGATATAGAGGAAAAATTGAAAAAGTGACATCTAGAGCTTCCCCTCCCCTCGAGGTTTTTCCATCATTTTGTTTTGTGGAAAGGAAACGATTAAACCTCTAAAACCTTCACCGTAAGTTAGTTCACCCGATTTGTCTAATTTGACTGGGCTATTTATAAAGTGAAAGTTTATAAAGAAGTAAAGTTCCTGATCTAACATTTCCCTGTTGAGGTTTTAAACGCTAGTAAACGCAATCTGTTTTTAAAATATATTTTTGGGTTATTATTTATATAATTCAAATCCGAATATTATGCGAATAATTTTAATAATTACACTTGTAACAATTACTGCAATTATTGCAGTCATGTTATGTTGTATTTGGACAGGAACTGAAGTGCGCTGAATTGTATTTCACACATTGCCTAAGAGGCCTCAGTCATTATATACATTGACTAGCCGTGTTAGTGATTCTATAGAATGACTTGGCATTATAATATAAAATGGCGGATTTCACACATTGACTACAACATGATACGTAATATTGTATATTACAAAATCTCAGGCATAACTACGAGGGGCGTCTCAAAAGGAAGGTTCCCTATGCTATTAAAAATTCCCCAATTTTTTTCAACATTTTTGTTGCATTCCTGAAATATCACTTTTCTACATAATGCCCAACTCGATGCATTTTTGCAACCAAGGGAGCGATTTATGTATGCCCTCCATAGAAAAACTGTCCTTGACGGCGATCTTGAGCTCTTCGTCAGTTCGGAAGCCCCCCCCCCCCCTTTTGATCATATGGGGAAACAACTGAAAGTCACTTGATGCCAGATCAGGTGAATATGGTGGGTGGCCAAAAACTTCCCACCTGAATAAAAGCAGATCTTAAGTGTTTCAGCCGCCCACTACGCTCCTCATCTTTAAAAAATCGCTCGAAAAAAATTACGCGTTGCCAGTTACTGGCAACGCGTGTACTGTACACCCCGACAAACATTCCCTCAAATTTTTCCCCATTGTAGGACGATTCCCACCGGAGTCAGAAAATAGAGAACCTTACTTTTGAGACGCCCCTCGTAATTGCGTTGTGGTGCACAACAGGCATGCTTCAAATTCAAAATTCCAGTCCAAGCAAAATATGTTGCTAAATTGTTCGGTATGAAGCGACCGATTTTATGATGTAGAATTGGAGTTGGCAACGTTTTACTTTTCCCAGTTGATGATACGGCTTGGTTTATGTGGCTTAGTTTCCGCCAATACCAACTTCCCCCCCTCTGGGTCTCATATACAAACTCTACATATTTCTCACTCTTCTTTTTTTTTTTGCGGCCTACTAACGACGTACCCCGGTTTGTTTCCGCATTGCAGTTTGGACGACGAGTGGATGGACCCGACTAAGGTCGAGCGCACGAGAGTCGTCCGCATATCTACACTAAACCCAGAGAGCAAAGACTGCCTTTACCAATACTTGTGGGGGCACCAAAACCTCACGCGGCCTCCCAGATCGCGAAAGCAGGGGACCCCAAAGCCAACGTGATATGAATCGCTTGCATAAATTCTCGCCGCATCTTTGTTTTATTTATTTTCGTTTCGTTCCGCATTATTTTTTTCGTTCATTTTAGCATTTAAGATCATCATTCTAATGGCATTGTATTTCTCGGGCAAAAATGCTTTGGTCCTTGACTATGTGTTCATTAATTCCTATTCACCCTCTTCCATTATTTCTGACGAAGCTGCCCTACGGGCAATGAAACAAAAACTCGAATTTTAATCGATAGACATCAAACTGTAAAAAAAATTGACGTACGGTTTCATTTTTTATTGAATTGAAACTTCGTGAAACATTTTTGGACCAGAGCATTCTGGGTCTTCTTTATTTTGGCCAAATTGTTTCGGAAACCCAGTTAATTATGGAAGACAAGCCAAAAGTAAACCTTACTGTCAATTTGAAAATAATTTTTTTACACTACAAGAGAGCTTTTTTTGCCTAAAGTGAAAATTTTTGTCACAACTTTTTCAGCAAAATACGTGGGCTAAATTCAGTACAAACTGTACATAGAAAAAAAAAACAAGAACGAAAAAAAATGGGCAGTTACATGGAGCTGTAGCGAGACCGACTCGACAAAGTGCTGGCCTCCATCTTCCTTCTGAAATCGTTTACAGGACTTACATGTTCGTGCCTTATCGACTTACCTCTAACCAAGTTGCCTCAATCCCGTTATTTGACAACTACAAAAAAAAGCCTTAACGTCAAAGTTTTGCACGGTTTTCTAATTTCTAATTATTAATAACAAAAAATTTTCAGAATTTTGCTTGAAAAAAAATTAAAAGGTAATGATCTAGTTAAAAAAAACGAAAATTTGCCAAATTTTTTTTTTTTGTGCTCTTCTATTGGGTTGCATCATAGGAGCACTTTAGGCTATCAATTTTAATGGTGGTGGAACCTTAAACGGGAGCCCTGCACTTTGTCTCAGTGTTGCCACTGCAGTACTATCCTCTGCAGCAACATTGCGCTCTCCCTCCTACTTGTAACACGTGCTCATATCAAGACTGATTAGATTTTAAGAGGGAAAAAAAATCTTGCGAAAAAAAAGCCTACTTTGCGGTTCAATTACTCTCAACATTTACCACGTCTCATTTAAATCTCTCTCTTCATTTGGAAAAAAATTATTTTTCACATTGCATCTTTTCATGACTTGTAAAAGTCCTATGAAGTACAAAACATTTTTTATACAATAGTGTTTAAAATAGATTTTAATCGTAACATTTAGGAAGTGACAACGGAGCTCTTGATTTTGAAAATTTCTTTAAAAAAATTGAAAATGCTAAAAAAAAAAATTTCCGTTGTATTTGTTACTAGTGTTTCTTTTTTTTTATGTACATTATTTTTCAAAATGAGTAGGTCCTATAGTGGTTAGCGTATTAAGTTCCTCGTGCGTTCTTTCTCGTGTGAATAGTAACAGCAAAAACTTGCGTTCGTTGAATAAAAATAAAATGTGTACATAAGACACAAAATGATTTGATAAATCGTTAGTTTGTAGAGGAATACTGTCTTTAGGTAGTAAAAATCATTGACATTTGAAGTTTTTGTGTAAATAACACTGCCATGATATAAGCAGTGTTGCCAGATTCACAAACCGGTTTTCCCCCCACTAGGCCAAGTATTTTTATCGCTGAAAAATGACGACAAAATCCCCCCTCATTTCAAGAAATGAACAGTTTTGAATGGTTCAGTATACTTTTCACGTTTATTTATTTTAAAATAATGTTTAACAGCGATTTATTGAGTCAAGTTGAAACGCCGTTTTAACGTCAAATATTGGGTTTATACCTTGGCAAAATCGTCCCTTAGAATAAATTTTTTAATACAATTTTCGCAAATTGATTCGATGTTTTACTTTCGTATTTTCATGTATTAATTGTATTTTGTGCTTGAGAGAAAACCGATGGAATGACCCACGCGGGATTCCCGGCAATCTGGCAACACTGAAAACGAGTTGGAATTTCTTTCATGATAATCATTTTTCTCGAAAAAGTGAAAACGTGGGTTTTCTTTTACGTATAAGAACTTTATTTAAAAAAGTTATTCATTTTGTGTCGTCCTGTGTCATTTTTGTAAACCTTCTTTAAGGCCTTAAATTGTTGACTTGATCTCAGAAATTCTACGTATTCGGCTAATGTTTCTTTATTTAAACAAAAAGAGGAAAAAAACTGACCATTTTTTAGTCGATAACAGAGACGGGTAACAATCGTCCCGTCTTGACATTCCAATGTTAAATGTTGCCCATTACCATATGTGCCAACTGAAGAGAATCAGAAGAAAAAAGAATCTGTACTGAGAGCATTAAGATTTAAATGTGGCAAGACTGATTGGAAGATAATTTTTCCAAGTTCTAAAAATCCTCGAGAAAGTTTTTTTTTTTAACGCCAAATTAGGCCCTGAGGAGAGAAGAATACTTATATAATTTAGGCGAAAATTTATCAGACTTTTAACGTATAGTTTTGAGTTAAGTTCTTTTTTTTACGATTTTCACGTTTGGCTTGAACAACCGGCTATGTATGCTGCACTGCCTGATTTGTTGAAATGAAAGGACAGCAAGAAGAGGGTATTCATTTTCCAAAAAAAAAAAAAAGAAACGCCATTTTTTGGGGGTTTACCAGGGAGACTCAGGAAATGGCTTGTAGATAATTGAAAGAATTCTTTCTAATCGGAAGAACGTGACCAAAAACCTGTCTGGAAACGGCATTATGTACATAAATTATATAAAAAGGTATATAATGTATTTACAATAGGATCAGATTGTATATAGGCTGGTTAGGAAAGGATTTTATCAAGATAGATGTCGTTAGAAATGCTTGGAAGTTTTTGTGCCCGAAAAAGGAGAAAGTATGAAATATTGTTATTCAGAACATTAGGTAATTTTTTGTTTTTGACGTGGATATGTCTTACCACTGGGGGTCAACCGAATTTCGTCACGCAAAAAGTGATACCAACATGTTTGGTAACGAGGAAGGTTGGTGATTGTTGTGAACAGACATATCCATGATCCGTGACAACGGAGAAAAAACGATTGGATGAAACGTTTAAAAAAAATCTGTTCACGTGTGAATTTGTTTGGAATGCCCTGAAAAAAACTCCGTTTGGAAAATGAGGTCATTGGTCAGTTGCAAAAGAATGAAGCTGGTTTGAACAAAACTGCCAATACAACAAAAGCTCTATTAGATGTAATTTCCATGTATGTTACGTTTATAGTCGAGGGTTAGATTTAACTGAAAAGACAATCCTGTAAAAGCGAAATGTCCCTCGTCAAGTCCAACTGTGCCATTTTCAAGGTGTTGCGGCAGGGCTTCTCCAATTGACAATTTCTCCATTTTTTTAAAGGCGAATTTTCAAATGGTGGTTCTTTACGTTGGTCATTAAACTTCGCCCCGTCAGGCTCATTTGTCCATTTTCTGTGTACCAATCAAAAGAAATTAAGGTGAGGTGGGGTAAGTGCTTTGTATGGTTCGTAGAGTTAAACTTCTACAAAACCTCAATAATCAGCCGTTGACTTCAATTTTTTTCCTGGGTACCTCTGAATTCCCTAAGGGAAATTCCCTTGACGCGGAAAGCGAAAAGGGACCTCTTGTCGGCAAAGTTGATCCGGAGAAAAAGCGAAATAAGCGAAAGAAGGTCGAAATTATCGATTTTTCATTGTCTATCGATTATTGAGCCTTGGACCTTCTAGAACTCGTGCGTTTAGGCCTAAAAGATCGAATCGAATCGAAAGTAACCAAAACAAGCAAATATCGAGTTGAAGAAAAGGGACCTCTTGTCGGCATTTTGAAGTTTGACGTCGCTTTTCTCAAGAAGGTCGAAATGATCGATTTTTCACTATCTATCGATTATTGAGCCTTGGACCTTCTTGAACTCTTGCGTTTTATCCTAAAAGATCGAATCGAATTGAAAGTAACCAAAACAAGCAAATATCGAGTTGAAGAAAAGGGACCTCTTGTCGGCATTTTGAAGTTTGACGTCGCTTTTCTCAAAATCCACTTTTTCTATTATAAAACATTAAAATGCTGCAGCTTCGTAATTTTTTTAGCTACAAGGATGCGGTTGGTCTTAAATTTTTCAGAAATCTACAGATTTAGAAAGTAGCAATAACTCAATTTCGATAAACGCCGACAAGAGGTCCCTTTTCGCTTTCTGCGTCACCCTTTTTGTTTTAAATGTAATGTTGATTTCTTGTAGCAGTGTCAATTGTGAACATCATGACCAAAATAGCTGTCTATGTCTGACTTACGCACTTGCCCCATTGAAGTGCAGTAAGTGGGGTAAGTGTGTAAATGGCTAGTGCAATCCTTGGAACCCTTATTTAGGTTTCACCCCTCAAAAAAGGAAATGATCCTTTAGCGATTTGAAAATTTGAAATCAGACAAAAACTCAGTTATAAACATAGATCATCAATTCAGTACCTACGTGAACAATTTGGACAAAAATTGAAAACATCAATAAACACCAATAAACTTTAATCAATCCGTACTAAATATTAATAAGTTCAACACAGTATTTACATCTCAAACTTGATCATAAACACCCACATGCCCCTTGTTGTAAATCAAATGGGGTAAGTGCATGGTTGGGCCCAACTCACTTATGGAAAAAGCGCACGGAATTTCAATTGTTAAGTACAACTACTGCACTTATAAACAAACTTTCAAACACCTGAAAACACACCAATTTGGATGGAACACGATAAAAATTGAGCTGTGAAATAGCACAATGCCTTCATAACATTCCAGCAGGCTTCCATTTGCGTTGACACCAACTGGTGGATATGTATTGCCAAGAATATAGTTTCATGATGGAAATAGTTCTTAGAAGCATTAAATGTAAAAATTTGTTAGATCCCACTTACGCACTTGCCCCGTTTTTGCACTTCCCCCATCTCGCCTTATCTAATTCTTGTGTAACAAAATACGTTTTTCTCCCAGCTGGAGTTCTCTTCGACGATTTATGAAAGAGTGCTAATTGAACCTCTACGATGAGCCAATTATCCCCTTTGTTTGGAAGGTGTTTCTTTTATTCATTTTTTAAACAGTTCGTTTCGTTTCTAATGGCTCGATCTTTACAGCCCCCCTCCCCCCCTTTGTCAAGAGCCAAAGTTCCCTTTCCGTTCATAATCCAACTGCTTAGACCATCCGTAAAATACAATTTCTTCACACGATTGAAAAAAATATTTGAAAATTCGCTAAAAGTCGTATTTTCATGCCTCCTTGCCGCATCGTGAACTCATTTGAAGCTTACTTAGTTGAAAATCGAATGATCTCTCATTTGTCCTGTTTTTATTCAATTTGCGTTATATTAATTTCGAATTTACCGGATTGAAAACTAAGGAATAGTCAATGGATATTATAAGTTTAGCTTTTCCTAGAATTTTTTTCTCCCTCGAAATAATATAATTTGAATAAGCTACATTAGTAACGACACTGCCATTGGATTTTTCAATGTTCGTTTTGATAGCTCAACTTGTTCAATTTTAATACATTTTTTCAATGTGATTCTTTTTGGAGGACTTTTATTGTGTAGTAATAAGGATTCCAATGTGTCCACATTTGTGAGCAGGAGAATTCGGAAGTGCAAGGTACAATGGTCTCTCAAACGTTTCCAAATTGTCCTGCAGCCTTTCCGTTAACATGCTACAAAATGAAAAACAAAATCATTGCAACAATTGTTTAACCTTTTTTTGATAGTTCTGCAATATCAGTGCAATTTTTGAATCCGGCAGAAACGCTGGGGGCTAGAGTCTTCTATTCAACACCATATCCGATTGTGATTTCTTTTAACCGGCATTACACGAAAACTGTACTGACCCAGCTATTTATGGGTTTGTCAAAGAACTGGATTAATTAGAATTTTAGTTCTTTTTTTTTGTAAAGTGACTGCGTTTATAGACTTATAGGGTTAGCTTATTTCCAATAATTTGCTTGATTAATTTTGTGGGGGAGAGAAATTGGCCAACGAGAGGTTTGAGCCTGCTATGACTTCACTAATCCCTTAAGATGTTCGGCATAGTAATATTTATGTAACAATTTCCACCATTGTGAAAAACGTTTAAAACTGAAGGGTTGTTCTCACGAACCGAAGCGGTTCCAGACCCGCCAGCGAATAAAAGGTTTCTAGCTGTCGTAATTTTGACCTTCCTATTGTATTATTTTCTGAATAAACAAGTTCATATCTTGACAGAAACAATTTTGGTTCAACCCTTGAAATCGTGAAATGTAATGGTTTTCCTTATCAAGTATCATTGTGGTTCCTGCCAATGCCAGTTGGTAGTCTGGCCTGGTTGTTTTGGTACTGGTGAGCGTTTTCGTGAAGAGATCATGTTCTGGCCGGTCAGCGAGTACCAACTTCTTACCCACAGTTATCTATACCACATCTGTGGGCCCACTGGCTGTGTAATTACGGCATTTTGGTTTATTATTAAAATAATACACCTATGTATTCGTGTCGGAGGTTGCAATTTTGGATCGGCTCAACATTTTTCACTACGTTTCAAGATGTTTGAATTCCATAAACGAAATGTCCGTCCGCCGCACAGTGGTGCAAAACTGCCATATTTCGGGAAACCCCTCTGAAACCCCCATACTTACAGGAAATTTGACGCTGATCACGAATATACCCCGTGTCCCAATACCAAAAATGGCTTCTTAGCCTTATTTTTTCCAAAATACCTCAAAAAACTACGTTTTTCATTATATTTTCCAGTGTGGGAGCCAAACAAGGATTCTCACGAAGTTTGAACACCAAGAAAAGTTGTAGAGGAATAAATTTGGCGTCTATTGAACACTCAAAAATTGAAAATTACTACAAAAATGAGAACGTCGTAGATGATTTCGATCGAACGCCCCTGTGATTTCTGATGGAACCCCGCAATATTGATGAATTCGATTGAACACCCTAAAATTGAAAATGTGTACTTGAAGTCGGAAAATTGCTGAGTCAGATTAGTTATTTTCATGACTGTAAGGTAAAACAATCTGGCCTTTTATATTGAGTTTTGTTTCAAAGGTTCGAACCTGAAATATCTCGCTGTAACATTAATTATACTGTAATTATCCACTGCAAAGACCCTAATAGGGTCTATGTATGTTTTCATAGTATGTTTTCTCGACTTCACTAAACGAGCGCTGAAACTATCGCAGGTTCTCTGTAAAGGCCCCTTTACACGAGCAATTTTTCCCTGCAATAATTGCGTGCGAGAAGTGTTGCTCAGATTTAGTGTTGCTCGTGTAAATGTGACATGCAACACAATGCAATTTTTCTCGCCCTGAAAAATTGCAAGCAATAATTGCCGAGTGTTGGCCAACAGTTTTGGGTCCACACACGCTCGGAAGGTGTTGCGTTGTGTTGGAAGTGAAGTCCGCGGGGTTCGGAAAATTGCTGCAATTTTTTATTGTACAACACAATGCAATTATTGCATCTCTACATGTTGATGCAACACGAGGCGATTTTTCACCGCAATTATTGCCTTGTGTTGCGTACAACTTTTCTAGTGCAATCTTTTCGAATTTGTGCAATTATTGCAGGTAAAAATTGCTCGTGTAAAGGCCCCTTAAGGTCGAGTTTAAAGAATCTTCAAACTCGATCTGATGAGATTTTAACGTTATCCAACGGCGGGAATAGGAATACATATTTTTGAAGTTTGGTACCCTATTCAGCGTCTTTTCGACGAAAAAAGGAATTCTCACAATTTCATGCATTAACCTTAAAATCTGTAGAAAAAACAGCTGGACAGGAACGGATGCCAAATTTCTGGGATTTTTTTCTTTACATAGTGCACTACCACGGAAAAATAGACGCAGACCGTAGCTAGCCCAAGCTTGAACTATGTTGAATCAAATGCACAAAAATCATGGATTTTTGCTTCAAAATTCGCTCATAACGTGCTGAAACCTGTCTAGATTTTTTTCCGTAAAAATATAAAAATACCTTCTTGTAGCTGAGTAAAAACCGAACCAAGTCCACGTCTAACGAATTTTTTCACGTGAAAAATGATTCTCCGTTAATAGGTCTAATACTGCTCCCGTAAACTCACAATTTTCCAAACTCATGAAATGTGTACAGCCAGTACGAGTCAGATGGATGACTTTTTGATCTGAAAACTATTCATATCAACCCTCCAACGTATACTGAATGGAATAATATTGGTTTTGGGGGGATTTAAAAATATTGTTTGGGGAGGTTTTTCCTCCTGTGGACCACTGTGCGTCGTCTAGCTCTTTTGGGCAGTAGGATGTTTTTTTTGAAAATTGACATTTTCACAGAATACTCGGTCTACCATCTAGTTGTGCCCGCAAGGTTTTCTGCCCGATCGCCCAAACCCGTGGTGCTAAAAAGGGGCTACGGGTGGGGGTTTGAAGGGTTTCCGCAGTGATGTTTACTTGGGTGTCGTTTTCGAAGTATTTTTGGACGTAGAAACCATTTCTTTGTGGTCCCAAATCTGGCCAAACATTGTACAGAAACATTTATCTTTTATTTTCTTTTTTCTTTAATTTTTATTGTTATTATTCTCGATATAATACACCTATGAAATTGAGATGGAGGTCGAAAATTCTGATCGGCCTCAAAATTTGACTTTTCCGTTTCACGATGTCTACATTCCATTTCAAAACGCTGCAAATTTTACTCAAGGGTTTATTATTCTTTGATATAGGTTTTTTTTTTTTTTTTTTTGGGCGAAAATAATAAATTCTACGTCAATAAAATGTAATATATTTTATTGACGTGGAATATATTATTTGAAAAAAAAAAACATTTTTTGTACATAGTTTGGACAGATGTGTTACCTCAAAAAACGCTGCAAATTTTACACAAGGGTTTATTATTCTGTGATATAGGTTACTTGTACAGACATTTAATTCTGTCAATAAAAAAAATTAAAAAATTTTTTTTTTGGATTTTTATATTTCAAAAAAAATTTTTTGGGGGGGATTTTTTTTTTTCAAAAATGTGTTTTTTCAAAAATTCTTTAATTTTTACTCTAAAAATATTTAACTTCTTGGGATCCTTCAAAAATCCCATTTTTAGCCCCATGAAAGCCCTATAGAACGCCACAGTGAAATCGGATCGTTCCGGGACCCCCAAAAATGGATTCTACGTCCAAAAATACTTCGAAAACGACACCTAACTGGATCCCATAGCTAAAAGCCTTCAAAACACCCCTCCTGTAGCCCCATTTTAGCCCCATAGCGCCCCACGGGTTTGGGCGATCGGACTGAAAACCTTGCGGGCACAACTAGATGGTAAACCAAGTATTTTGCCAAAATTTCAGATTTTTTAAAAAATTCCTACTGCCAAAAACGGCCCGGACGGCGGACGGACATTTCGGATTTTGAATGTAGACCTCTTGAAACGGATAATGTCAAATTTTGAGGCCGATCGGAGTCGTCGACCCGCGTCGCGAAAACATAGGTGTATTATTCCAAGAATAATAAACCAAAATGGATTATGCATCCTAAATTACTCGAAAAATATTAAATATCAAATTTTGATCTCCAGGGATCGTTAAAAAATCTCATTTGTAGCCCCATGAAAGCCCCATTGATTCCTACGGTGAAAACGTATCATTCTGGGACCCCCAAAAATGGATTCTTGTTTCAAAAATACGTCGCAATAGCCGAAACCCTTGAAAAAAGTCCTCCTGTAGCCCTTTTGGTTTATTATTCTTGGAATAATACACCTATGTTTTCGCGACGCGGGTCGACGACTCCGATCGGCCTCAAAATTTGACATTATCCGTTTCAAGAGGTCTACATTCAAAATCCGAAATGTCCGTCCGCCGTCCGGGCCGTTTTGGGCAGTAGGAATTTTTTTAAAAATCTGAAATTTTGGCAAAATACTTGGTTTACCATCTAGTTGTGCCCGCAAGGTTTTCAGTCCGATCGCCCAAACCCGTGGGGCGCTATGGGGCTAAAATGGGGCTACAGGAGGGGTGTTTTGAAGGCTTTTAGCTATGGGATCCAGTTAGGTGTCGTTTTCGAAGTATTTTTGGACGTAGAATCCATTTTTGGGGGTCCCGGAACGATCCGATTTCACTGTGGCGTTCTATAGGGCTTTCATGGGGCTAAAAATGGAATTTTTGAGGGATCCCAAGAAATTAAATATTTTTCGAGTAAAAATTAAAGAATTTTTGAAAAAACACATTTTTGAAAAAAAAATCCCCCCAAAAAATTTTTTTTGAAATATAAAAATCCAAAAAAAAATTTTTTTAATTTTTTTTATTGACAGAATTAAATGTCTGTTTAAGTAACCTATATCACAGAATAATAAACCCTTGTGTAAAATTTGCAGCGTTTTTAGTATCACAGAGCCCCACGGGCTTTGGCGGTCGGGCTGAAATCCTTGCGGGCACAAATAGATGGTAAACCAAGTATTTTGTCAAAATTTCAGATTTTTAAAAAAAATGCCTACTGCCCAAATCGGCTCAGACGGTGTACGGCGGACGTACATTTTTTTTTTTTGGATTCTAAACATCTTGAAACGGATAATGTCAAATTTTGAGGCAGATCAGACATTTCGACCTCCGTCGCGATTAAATGGGTGTATTATTCCAGGAAAAATAAACCAAAATTGGCCCTGTAAATAAAAAAGGTTGAGTTTTCTGCAAAGTTGATCCGTTTTCGTAACTTTTTTCCTTTCCAGGAAAATTTTTTTCTAGGATCTCAATGGCAATGAAGTTGATTTATTTTGGTTTACTCCAATACGGCTAACTCGGTTGAAGTGTAATATTGGCGTTTCCATTGGCCACCAACGACAGGCCTTACAACGTTTCAAATTCTCAACCATTTAAAATGAACAAATGATGGATTCGGATCGGGCGGAGGATGGTATACTACAGGTTGTTCAACGGGTTTGATGAAGTCAACGAAGTGCATCGCGCCGCACTCTTGGAACGAATGGGTCAACCAAGAGCCGATGGGCTGTCACCTTTTGAGTCCGAATATTTAATGGCAAATCTCAAGTAAGGGAAGACAATCAGAAAGTTCTTGTCTAAATAGGCTTTGCCCGCTCTTGGGCAGAGAATTTGAATTATTATCCAATTAAAAGTTCTATTAACAAGTTCAAATCATAGCGGAGAATTCACTCAGCCAGTGGACGTTATGGAGAATGACATCAAGCGAATTAGTTTTGTGAACAAAGCGAATGTCATGTTCCGCTCGGCAGGTTCTCAGAACGAAACTACTCAGACGGCAGTTGCAATAGAAAAGTAAGTAGGCTTAAAAATTTTGAAAATCCACAAAATTGTTATTAAGCCAGCCGAACGATTTTGAGTTCAGTTGAGATTTAAATGGACTGCGATTATTTGAGCAAGAAACGCTTGCATACGAGTCTGCAACACATTGGGACATTTTATTTTTATTTAATTTTTTTGGCCCGGCATTCTACAGAATGAGTCACATACATAAACATCTTGTTATTTTGCAATACCTAAGAAATAGATAAGAATGATTCTATCAGAACGTTTGTGGTCAGTGCGCTAAACATCATTGTTCAGGTTCAAGCCACCGATTCCGCATTACTATTCGGACCCAGGGCTTCCCAAATGGTCAACAACGAGTCCTACAACCATAAACGCCTCTGGAACCCCAAAGACAAAGAGGGAAGCCGAGCTTGAATCCGCCGTGAGGATCCTTCAAAACAAATTGGAATACACTGAGAGGAAAATTATCGAGTCCGAGAATAACAAGGAACTACTCAAATCGAGGTTTGTTTTAACGGTGAAATTTTATGTCGGAATTTCGAACGTTCGACTGTAGGTTTCGAGTTACGTTTGTAGGTTGGATGAGCTCATTCGCCAATTGACCAAAGCCGGTTATGACCCGAATCTGAAAGTTGCGAACGTTTCACATAGCGCATACAAAGTGCCGCTACGAAACAAGAAGGACGACGTGAAACTAAAAGCGATTCAAGCTCCGGAGCGTGAACCACAGATCTTGCCTTTTGGGGCCCAACGCCCTGCGAAAGTTTCGGTAAGCAACTAGTGGTGGTCGACGTAGAATAAGTGTAGTATCTCAATTATTCTTTTTCCACTAGGACGAAGCTTGGGAGAGGCTTTTGTACCTCGCGAATGAATACGAGCGACGCCTCAATGTAGTCAAGTCTCTCGAAGATCAAGAGAAGATAGTCAAGCAAATGGCCGTTCCGCAAAACGCGGAGATGTCAGACGTGTTTGATGGTGATAGCCCAGGAAGAAGATAGAAAAATAAATACCTACCTACACATTTTTGGTTTATTATTATTATTAATCGCGACCCTATGTAAAGCTCCAGAAAAATGGGAAAGCTGCAGGTCCTGATGGCATCCATGCCGAGGTCCTGAACGTTGTCATTTCCACTGATAAGGGCCTTGATCTGCTAAGTGTCTTATTCAACACGATAGCTCTGGTCGCATCCCGGTTAGCTGGCTCAAATCCACTTTCTTTAGCCAATTATTGGTCCACTAAGGCCTATTATAGGCCTTCCTGTCGAAGAAGGCCAAACCTTTGTCCTCAGACGATTACAGGCTGATCAGCCTTATGTCACACGTCCTGAAGGTCTTTCTTCGCATAATTCACACGCGGATCTACAAGAAGTGCGATGATCAGGTTGATGAGTCCCAGTATGGGTTTCGAAATGGACTGGGGACTCGGGAGGCTATGTTCTCTCTGAATGTCCTCACTCAAAGGTGCTGAGACTCCAACTGTGACGTACACGCCGTTTGGGGTTGTGCAGGGTTCGGTTATGGGTCCAATACTGTTCTCGATATTTATAAACGATTTTCCCCAATATATGATGAATCAGGTCTTTCTGTTTGCCGATGATTCAACCCTGCTGCCAGTGGGGGATGACGTTGGGAGGTTGAAGGAGAGAGTGCCCTCTTCAATAGCAAGAGCGACAAAACGGTCTTGGGGTCAATGAATCAAAGTGGAGCTGGCCTTTGGTTTGAGATCACTGAGCACCCTTCACACCATATAGATACAAGATTTCTCGGCGCGATCGTGGACACCAAGCTTAATTGGAAGCCCCATTGTGAGCAGCTGACAACCGCTCTGAATACGTTCCTGCGTCTAAAGACGACTGACGGAGCAGCTCAATCAGAGGGCAGTCCTCGTAGCTTTCTACGCAAAAATTCAGAGTCGGGTAACTTACTCGATCCTCGCCTGGGGACAAGCTCCGGAAAAAAAGTGTTTGCATGCCAGAAAAGAGCCCTAAGAGTCATCGTCGGCCTTTCCTATAGAGAGGACTGACGGTCAGCATTCAGGGCACAAGGTATACTTACCTTACCAGCGGCCTACATCCTTGAATGCCTCATCTGTGCAGATCCACGTCGACGAGTTTTCGAAGGCCCGAGTAGGTAGTACTCGTCTAATCACCTGGAAATTCCGTTTCTCCGGCTGAGGTACGTCTCGCAACTCTTCTCACTGGTGGTGTAGGAAGTTTTGGAACGCTATTCCCGAAGACTGGCGAATTTTGAAGACGATGGAGTTCAGAGGAAAAGGGCTCACTTCACAACTCGCTGGAGCAAATCCGCATTCGCCCGACACCAGCGCTGTTGAATTCAATACGAAAAGCTTAGCTTGTTTCGTCAACCGCTTAACGCCTGCCTCAAAAGGAAACGTAGTAGGTAGGTACGGGAATAAACTTAACAGATCTAATCAAAACTGCTAAAAAATATTTCCACGCAAAGGTAGGCGATGCTGCTCAGCTTTTCCAATGTCCGCATAGAATTCAAAAGTGCTGCTGTCATCCAAGGCTCTTGTGGCTATGTGGCTCTTTTTACTATTTTCCAGAGTTGGGCACATTTTTATTTATAAATAAGGTTGTGAATTCATACTTTACCTATTTGTAAATGTGAATGTGAATTAATTCACATTCACAACTTTTTCTGTAAATTAAATTAAATTCACACCAAAAATTGTAAATTATTCACAAAAATGTAAATAATTACAAAAAAGCCTGTGAATTTTTTTTCAATTCACAAATAATTTGTGATTTTTTTAATTTACAAATAATTTGTAAATTTTTTTAAATTCACAATTAAACATGTGAATTTTTTTACATTTACAGTGAATTAAGACCAAATTCGCGGTAATTACAGTTCTCATGGGTCTGCTGATATTGTAATACACTGAGAAAAGCCGATGAATACAATTTTTCTGGCAATTTCCTACCACTTGATTGTAGTATATTATTCAGTGGTATTATTGTGGTAGTAGGATTGAGTGGTAGTAATGGCTTAATTTAAAAAAAATCACATATTTAACTGCGATTTTAAAAAAATTCGCAAATTATTTGTAAATTTAAAAAAATTTACAAATTATTTGTGAATTTAAAAAAAATTCACAGGCTTTTTTTGTAATTATTTACATTTTTGTGAATAATTTACAATTTTTGGTGTGAATTTAATTTAATTTATAGAAAAAGTTGTGAATGTGAATTAATTCACAACCTTATTTATAAATAAAAATGTGCCCAACTCTGCTATTTTCATTCTATTCTTTATGATAGCTTTCATTATTCGCTTAGCTTGGAACACTAAGTCCTGTGAAAAGTGAAGCCACACTTGTGAAAAGACGCACTTCGGTCTGCAGATGAAGTGAGTGTCTGTGAAGTGCAGACAATTTCATAGAGACATTCTAGCAAATTCATTTTTCATTTTGGGTTGGGATGGCTCATTTTGTATGCGGCAACATGTGAGGAGCAAGTTTCTTGGAGTCTCATGGATCGCCGCCGGGCCTTTCTCGAAGTTGTTCAAATGCTCTAGGAGTTGCTCTGGGGGTCTCGTTGGTCTGATCAATTGCACAAGAATTTGCACTTGACCCTCACTACCTTCTACTCATTGACTGATGAGACAGCATCAGTTCTTAGTTGTCTCCTCACTACCTTCTTGTGGCTTTCCATTGCATGGTGAGTATCCAAACTTAATCCATTTTGCCATTTCTTTCCTGTGACTTCGCCACATCATCAGAAGATCCACTGCTTCTCCTTCTTCCACTACCTGACGCCTCATCAGAAGATCCATTGCTTCTCCTTCTTCCACTACCTGACGCCTCATCATCTTCCACTATGTTGATTTTTCTGGATTTCTTCTTCCTCTTAGGCACCTTTTCCTGGTCGAATTCGTTGTCGGGCTTTGACGGTTCTTTATCGTACTCAAAAAGCGGTACTTCACACTTTCGAAAGAACTCTTCCCGCTCTTCGACCGTCATCAAAGTGAAATCCGGCAGGTCAGACCGTCTGCTGTTCCGACCTGCTGCTTCGACAATTATAATATTGTCGTTTGTCCGACGACGGGGGTCGACGCTCATTTGGCCCATAGCTGTGTTCAATGCCCTCACTTTGGCATTCAAAACCTGTGAACAAGGGCAGAGTTATTTTAGGGCAGCCGGCTGAATGAAGGTGTACCTACATGATTATAATACGTTCCTAATTGCTTCTCAGCTCTAACATTATAATTTGCGAAGTGTATTTGGGAGAATGCATCTAGCGTCATATCTAGGATTACGCGCCCGGTGTTTTTGGAGGAAGAGAAGGGAAGTGGATGAATACCCCTGAAGGCGTTCCACGAATTGAGGTCGTGGTCTACGGACGGTGATGTCAATACATTAATGAGGTACAGGATGGCTGGAAGAGTCGATTCTGAAGTGTCTTTCCTCGGAATGGGGCTGTGGAGAATCCAATATCAAACACGAACTGTTGTCGTGATAGGTATTAGTTCTCCCACAGCTCGCAGTTAAATTGAAATTTGGCTGACTGGCTTCCACAAGAAAATTGTCGCTGGGTCGGTCAATTCAATCTGACGAAAGTCTGTTCTCCCGGCGCCTACAAGTCGATAATAGGTGCCTGGGCAGCAGACTCGCGCGTAAAAATTGGTTCCGCAGAACTAGCGTCCCCAACCGAATTGTCGGTAAGGGATGCCTGGACAGCGGATCCAATCAAAGAGCCACTGCCATAATTAATAAACGATAAATGAAGGATAACCGACGGTGAGATATGGGACAGTCCGGGCTGTGGGGGGGGGGGGGAGGGGGGTGAAGCCTCCCACGCGAGACGCCGCGAGGTCCGCCCGATCTCGCCGACAGACACAGCACTTCCCGAGGTCCCGCTCAGGACTATTTGCGGCGGGCTGGCAAATTGATGATTATTATCAAAAACCGTTGACTAATAAAAAAAGCTATTTGGAGGTATTACCTCTATCTTCGACTCAGTGCGCTTTCGTTCCAACGCAAAAGAGTGGAATGAATCAATTTGGTTGATATCTTCTTGAGTGGGGATCTTCTCAATCATGTTCCATATAACTTGTTTCTGGCCATCATGGAGTATTTTCATTTCAAGGGAGTGGATTTTCATTTGCACTGTCTTTTGGTCCCTGTGGTGTTCCCTCAAATGGCGCTCGAAGGTTCTGCATTGTTTCTCCATGTGGTTCACCTGTTTTTCCAATTCGAGCAGCCTGGCCAGTTTTTCACTCACAGTGCTAACACTGATGTTGCTCTTGCCACGTTGTACCGTGCCGTGTACGGTGCTGTTGGACTGAATGGGAGTGACAGATCGGTTCGGAATAGTCGAGGCTTTCATCGCCGACGTACACGAACTTCCAGCGGACAGGGCGACTTTCAATGGAAGCGGCTGGCGTGGTTGCGTGTTGTTACTTAGAAGGCACTTCATCATTGTGAGAACTGCCCGCTCTTTCATCGATTCGCTCATTTGGTTGAACTTTTTTCGGGTTTCTTCCAATCTTAAACGGGACACGTGAATGCCAAGTTCCTCAATATTCACTACCTGTAGTAGGCTGTCCTGTTGCAAGAAACGATAGTAATTTGCTAATATGGCTCATTTTTTCTTATGAACAGATAATATAGCCTTCCTTTCAGAGATTTGCACATACCGAGCTGTTATTGGCTTTGCCACTGGGTTCGGGTGCTTTCAGGTTCTTCAGTTCATTCGGTAGCGTCGGTGATGTGGCCTTTGATTGCGACTTGCTACTTGAGGATGACTTGATGAGCTCTTGAGGATCGACATGGCTCGTCCCAGGCTTGTTCTGCCCTGGATTTTTTTCCTGGGGGTAAATTCAATCGGTGGTAATACTGCACGTCAATCAACCCGCAAATTACAGCATTGTCGCTTATTCTTACAGGTTTGGAAGCGTCAGAGGGCTCCTCACCCGGTTTCGCACCACCAGGCATCTTCTTGCCGTCACAAGTATTCCATTTTTCAAACTGCCACTGCGAGCCAACGACCACTTGTTGATGCGTATCATAAATATTTTGTCGCGTAGGAAATCTAGTTGTAAGGGGGTTCATTCAAGGACGATATTGACGCGACCATTTATGGTTTCTGCCTTCAAATTCGTGTCAATACCATTAGGGAAGCATGGGGGTGAAAGTGGTCGTGGGAGAAAGTGGCCACTGGCTGTTTTTGCGGCTGTGCTCATCATTGCAACCGCCAGATTAGATAAAATTCATCTTTGGAGTGCAATCCTGAAGTAAAAGAAGCAGAAAGTAGTTCGAATAAGAATTTCACTTGCAGTGATCACTGCATCGATGATGTGAAGTTTTTGTAGTTGTCCAGGCCCAAGCCTGGCTTTATTTAAGATTTGTTGGTTTGTGAATGATGCCCATTTTTTCCCACACCCAATGGGTGGGAGGCAATGGTTAAAAAAAATTGGCATGACATAATCGTGAATTATGAGCAGGCAAACAATTTATTGAAGCTAATTCGGTGATTTTTGTAAAGCTGAGATCCCGGGGGTCCTAACTATATAAAAATTGTTGAAGAACTGTTACACTTGATGGGGCCCGAGCAATTTCAATGAGTAAAAAGTGAACATTTTCACCCTGTGCTCCCCTATTATTGTAGTCAGACATCGAAAATGTCCATCGACCTCCGAATGTGGCCGAGGGATAGCAAAGGAGCCATTTGAGAGATTTTTCACATATCAACGCAAATATAAGTACCTATCAAAACAATTTTTTTCACAATTGGCTCATATCTTATTTGAATAAAATGGCCTCTGGGCTTAGTTTTTCCCATAAATAACTAAAAAATCGAATATTAAAACTGAAACTTCCAGACATACTTGGGAAAATGTTCAGCTTCAAGTAGGACAATCGAAAAGGCGCAATATGAGTTACTAAGCGCTGTGCTGCTATTTTCGTAAATTCTGTCCGGAACCTCACCATGTTCCCCTATAGCGAGTGTTTTGCAAAATTCAACTTCAAAATTCCAATTAAAAAACAACTAACTTTACAAAATTTATTCAAGATCAGATCAAATAAAAAGAAAAATTGCAATCAAACACAATGGTTTCATATAATTTTCTGTGATTTTTTTTGTCATTTGATTTTTATACTTAAACATGGTTACAAAACGAATCTAAAGTAATCAATTGCGATATTTCATTATAAATTATGTATTTTCTACAGAAGAGTAAATTAAGTAAAAACATCATATAATACATTCTGGATGGGGGAAGTGGTTCACTGGGCTGCCATCGGCTGCTGTGGCAGCGGTTGTTGTTGGGGGGTCGGCGGCTGGGGAGGTTGTTGCGGCTGGGGGGCCTGTAGGGGGCCTCCAGGTGGCGGCAGGGTCTGGGGAGAAGCTGGCGGAACGTTGCCGCCGGCTGCCGCTTCAGCGGCGAGACGCCTGTGAGCCTCCTGGCGGGCCCGGAACTCGGCGGCTTTGAGCTGCTCAAGGTGGAACTGCTGCCGCTCGGCTATCAACTGTTGTCGTTGGTACTCGAGCCCTGAAAATATAATCATTGTGTCATTGTAAAAGGCTGGCAACCTTTTAGCTAAAATTAATGGTCCGCGTAGTACCTTCTCGCTCCTTCTCCATCGTTGTCTCGAGTTCTTCAAAGTGCCGCAACTTGATTTCGAGCTTCTTCATTTGCGTTTCCACCAGGAGAGCGACGAGGGATTTAATTTTCCGTTCTTCGACTGCCGCCAGGTGTTTAGCTTTAACTGCTGCTGCTGCCAATGCAGCAGCGGCGGCCGTCTGGAGTTGGGCGTCCCGCACACCCCGATCTCTTTCAACTTCTTCAGGAGTCCGCTCAGCACGGGGTTCGACGTCTTCTTTCTTCTCGTCCGTCTCAATAGGCTCACCTGAAATAGATGTTTAATGAATACGCATCGGGTTGACTTCTTTGTGCGGTTCGATTTCAAGGACAATGAAGAGCTTACCGTTTTCTGTTATTTTGCCGCTCCCTTCGTCGCCTTTGGGTTCGTCCGGTTTTTCAGTCTTTGGCTGTACCGCCTGGTCTCCGGTGCCTTCAGCTTCGGTTTCCTTCTTGGTCTCCTTTCCCTCTTCACCCTCTTCCTTCTCGGGCTGTGTGCCGGCGATGCCGCTTTGAAGGAGACCAGCCGCCGGATCATATTTTCCGTCTGTGGTAGACGCTTCGACGTGCTTGATGTGAGCATCCAACAGTGCTGAGGGGACTTCATCCTGCAAAATGATTATTAGCGGTGACGCTTTTGCGTACAGCGTTATTCAATGTGCCTGGGTTCCCCAAGTCCATGCCCAGACATTCGTCCAAGGGAGCAGGTGAGTGACCACCATGATCTCCGCACCAGATCGGGGTTTCCCCTTTTCCAGCCAAAAGTTTGCGATCAGACATGATGAAGATGCTTTAAATCATTTGCGATCTGATGCACTGAGAGGGTCGAGCAGGATCGGCAGCCATCTCCAGGAGGAGGTGCTGCCTTGCTGAAAACGCGACACCTTGTAACGCCGACCCCGATTACAGTATTGATCGTTTGTGTAGTTGGAACCGCTACAGCTAATTGTACCACTGCCTATAGACATAAAGTGAAATTATCTACTCACCTTGATATTGGCAAATTCGATCATGGCAGCTTTGGCTGCCGAAGCCGCGACCCGTGGATCAACGACGGAGGCGAGGAAGGCTACGGTTGACATGATGGGGTTGCCTGCCTTTGAGAAGGGAATAGGTTGGTAGGCCAGAGGTCCCATAGCTCCACCTGACACAACAAACAGTATTACAAGCTGTTGGAACAGGCTGTTCCTCAATAGCAGACACCAGCGCGCTACTCACCAATATCTGAGTCTTCGAGGTAGGGATCCTCGATGGGGAGCCGGAGGAAGTGTAGGATGCATTCGTCTTGTGTCCGGGAGCCGACATGTTCACAAACTTTGTTCCAGTCGTCTTTGTACAGCTCGAGGGCTTCCAGCAAAAGGAGCGTCTCTTGCTCGGTCCAGTCACGAGTGAGTGATGCCGCTTGTCGGTTCTTCAGAGCCGCCGGTTTCTTAGCATACCTGTGACATAGTTTACGTTAACTCAAGAAAAATTCAGTAGAATAATGGTGAGTAAAAACAAAAGCTTACTGGTCGACTTTGAGGCCGAAATTCAAACCAGGGCCTTCACCAGGTTTCCCTGTGGTCTCAGGCTTCTTAGCGGCGGCTGTGTTGACGGACTCCATGTCGAGGAGGGTTTTGGCTGCTGAGGGTTGTTGAGTTTTCGGTGGATTGACCGGCATAAGACCGGACGGTGTGTCTGCCAGGACGTGGAAATGCGACGTGGGTGGTGGTCCCATCGGTGTCGGCCTGCTATCAGCGTCGACCTGATAGTTCACGAGGCCCCACTGTTCTAAGAAGGCGTGTACTCTCATTATGGCACAGACGTCACCAGCGAGGTTTCGCCTGGAAGCTGTCGAAGTCAGGTATTCCGTCGGGTTGAGCCGATATGTGTCGATCATGAAATTTCTGTAGGCCAGGTAGATCTCGGGAGTTTTCGACTGCAAGAAAACCATTTTTTTTTTTTTTCACATTTTTTATAATATAACACCCCTCCCCTTTTGGTCATAAAAACGCTAACCCCCAAAAGGCCTGTACCAGTGTTTAAAGGAACAAAGGCAAGAAAGTGCCAAAACATGCATTTTGGGCACACTTGACCCTCGGGAGGAGGCCATTGTGGCCGTGAAGGGTGTTCTGTTTGTTGGCTCCCCACCTAAAGGTGAGACCATCAATGCTGCCAAAAATTTAGAAGTATTGGAACAATTCAGAAAAAACAAAATGCCAAAAGACCCCGTGAAGAAAAAAGTGCTGCTTTTTCATGACACTGCAAGGCCACATTCAGCAAATCTGACCCAGCAACTGCTCACAAAATGTGATTGGGACGTTTTCCCCCACCCACTCCAGGCCTCGCCCCAAGCGATTACCATCTTTTCCAAGCATTGAAACCCTTCGGGAGGCTAGCGATTTTCCAATTATGTGGAAGTCGATGGTGCTGCCAAGGAGTGGCAGCGCAGATTGGACAGAAACTGGTAGCAACGCATAAGGTCAGGAACGACTCGGGGACTACTTGGAAACCATGTCAATATTTTAGTCAATAAAGCTTTTTTCGAAAATAGGGAAACTTACTTTTGGGATGACCCTCGTCTATCCATAAAAAATATTGAAAAAAAAAAAAAAATTGCCAATGTATTTGATGGCAGGGGTCGAAATGGTTGATTTCCCTCAATGGCCTTTTGCGTTTAGGTGCTAAAAATTAATGTCCGTCAATTTTTTCTAGTAGACATTCTTCAAAGGATGGCCAACTCCGGGAGCCCAAACAACACCCCCCCCCCCCCCCCCCCCACCCCGGCCAATGGAGATAAATAATTTACTAACTCTGTTCTTTCCGTTGAAAAATTCTGGAAGGGCTCTCTTCTCAATGGAATGGATGGAGTTATAGTCAAACCAGGCGGAATATGACGGCACGATGATGTGGTGAGTTTGTTCGGTAACGTTATCTTCTTGTCCGTCTTCTTTGGTCGCTGGTGCGTCCTGTAACGAGAATTTATTCGGATTAGGAGGGCCGAGCCAGAGACATTCTTATAATACGTAGTGGATTACACTTACTTGTGTATTGGTATCTGAAGCTTTTCCCATTTGGGAGTCTTCGTTGCGTTCGGCTTCTTCGTCCAAATCCATGACTGTGCCGCTTTTGATGGGTTGGCCTTCCACGTCTTTTTTGGGGTTGCTGGGGTCTGTAATTCGACAACAAATCTTAGGATATTGCCGGACTTACGTATTCTAAGAAGCCCCCCCCCCCCCCCCCCTCGTCTACTATATTGAAGCCACAACCCGAGGACGAGGAGGAGAGTGACACAAACTTGGTCATCTTTATTTTAGGGTAGGAATGTACTTATAGAAGTCGGAAAAGTTTTTAGAAAAATCTTGAAAAATTCAGGTGATATCTTTATTGTTTTTCCAACATGAAAATCAGTATACTTTTATATTGTTTGTGTTTTATGTGTGTTTTATTGTAGAAGTGCGTGAGGTAATAAATTACTGCTCATTAACAGCCATACACTATCTATTCCCGTTCCTGAATCTGCTGAGCATCACTCCAACTCACCTGGTTTTGGGATTGGAACTTCCTGAATGTTCGGTTCTGGAGTGGGCTCTTCCATGTCCCTAGTGAGGTCGTTTTCTTCCTCTTCGCTTTTGATTTTCCGCGGGCCCATAGCTGGATTCACTCGAACGCTAGAGAGGGAGAGAGAAAAAAAAATTAATGCATTTTTTGACATGCTGAACCAAATCCACTCGACACTCTGGCAGCATCAGAGCTCCTGGCGATTGAGCAGGCCGAGTTTCACGCTTTCCAAGGTTTACTTGGTAGTTTTATTCCAAGGCCTTAGCATGGGCCAGCATGGTATGCTGAGTTTTCAGCCTATGCGAAGCTAAGTGGGTCTCTTTCCAATAGTCAGCGGGCAGCCGCAGAAACCGTTCCCTCAACTTCAAAGTGGACGTCTCCCTTCTGAGTGACAAAGGCTCAACGGCGCTTTGTATCTCCATAAAATGGATTATACGTCCAAAATTACTCGGAAAATATTTGACCACCTGAGATCCTTCAAAAATCCCATTTGTAGCCCAATCGAAGCCCCATGAATTCCAAAGGAGAAATCGGATCGTTTTGGGACCCCCAAAAATGGATTCTACGTCCATAAATACTTCGAAATCGGCATCTAACTCGATTCCATAGCCAAAAGCCTTTTAAACAAGCCATCAATTGAATTGAATAGATGAGCGCAACCTTTTTGTTATTACTATATATTTAATGAGCGAGAGAAACTAAGAAACAGCAGGTATCTAGCGAGCAAACTATGCCACACAACACATCATCCACGTGATGCTCATTACGTAAACAACTGCACCCTAACGACCGATGCGTAATAAAACCTTATGCCGATCAGAGGTAACGAACGGCTCAGGCTGCAAAAATCATTTTGGAGTCGTTGGAATCAGCCTAAAAAGCTCATTCCATAGACCCTTGTACCAACGAAATCGGACAAAAACTTTCGTCCCCCTATTGAGACCTCCTTAGTTACACATCAGAGATAAACAACTTTCGTCGTGAAGTACCTCCCGAAAACCGATGAAAGGGACGAGGGAGGAAAAATCAAGGTAGCCTATAACCACCCCACGAACTCGCTGATCACAATGAGACCACCCTCATGAAAATCTGTTGAGCCGCTCGGGCGTGATGCTCTGTACACAAAAAAAAAAAAAAAACACACATGTCGAGGAGGTGAGCGCACCTTTCCATTTTTTGGAAAAAGGTTGCGCTAAAAACCCTCCCGTAGCCCCATTGCACCCCATGGGTTGGGGCGATCGGGCTGAAATCCTTGCGGGCACAACTAGATGGTAATCCGAGTATATTGTCAAAATTTCATATTTAAAAAAAAAAAATTCCTACTGCCCAAAACTGCTGACGGCTGACGGACATATCGTTTTTGTAATCTGGAGCTCTTGAAACAAATAATGTCAAATTTTGAGGCCGATCGGTATTTTCGACCCCCTGTGTAAATAGGTATATTATTCCAAGAATCCAAAGGGTCGGGGGTTGGCAGGCTTTAGCCAGCAGAGGGTGGCCCCCTAGTCCATTATATTAAAGCCACAACACGAGGAGAGTGATCTAACTTTGGTCATCTTCATTCTAGAGAAGGTACTTCTGGCGATCGGAAAAATTTGAAGAAAAAAAAAAAAAAAAAAAAAAAAAATATGATGACGAGAAAAGTTAACTTGCTCCATGAGCTTAAAAAAAAAAATTTAAAAAAGAGAAAAAGAAAAAGTCAAACAAATTTGAAAAAAAGCCAACAATTTGTTTCGAAGAGCAGATGACGAGAACAGTACGATCCAGCCATAAGTTGCTCCATGCGTAGGTATCTGCGCTCCGAAAGGGTACCAACGGTACCACCGAATGAATCCTTTCGCTTTCACAATGTTTCATACTGAACCCGTGGGGCTCAGTGGGGCTATGCGAGGTTTTTTTTTTTAAGGTTTTCAGGGTCAAGTAGGGTGTCTTTTGATGAGTATTTTCTCACGCAGAATCCATTTTTGGGGTACCAGAACCATCCGATTTCACCGTTTAGATCTATGGGGCTAAAAATGGGACTTTTGAAGGATGCCGGGAAGTCGTATGAGGTGCCGTTTTCCGAGCCATTTTGGTCCTATGACGGATATTCGGGGTCCCATTCGTCTTTTTTATTGTCATAGAATTTTGTTTTGCCAATTTATACCAAAGAATAATAAACCCTCGTGTTGCAGCGTTTTTGGAAACTACCCATTTTGAAACAAAATTTGAGACCGACACGGAAATAGTATGACTATTTAGGGAATAATAAACCATAACAGTTCAATATAATTATTTTTTAGGTCACGCACAAAGGGGTTAGAATGAATATGATAAAGCCGATAATGAATGAATCATTGCGACAGACAGTCTCATCTCTTCAATTTACCCGATAATGTCAAACAATTCCTCCCACATCATGTTCTCGTACGGGGAAGTCATTTTCCTAAGGCAAACACGAGTAAACGCATTTAACAGAGAATCGTGGCATTTTGTTGTTGTTTATTGTGTTTGTTTATAACAAGTAGACCAAAGATATAAAGCGGAATCACTCCCGACGGGGGAAAACAAACTAAAAAATTCAGCTGGGTCGTCAACTGTCGAGATACCATTATTGACTAATTCTTTATCTCTGGACCTCCGGGTGAAGAGCTAAATAAAGAATACGAGTAGATGAAGGAGTGATGTACAGACGGAAAAGGGGAAAGTAGGGGAAATTCACAGCTGTGGGTGGGAAAACAATGTCTTTGAGAATAGACCTGAAACGAAAATCAGTAATAAAGGGGATAAATTAATAAGTTACCTTTTGCGTTTTGAAGCTAATTTTGGAGGTGGAGACGGAGACCTTTTGCGTTTCTGTTTCTTCTTAATGGAGGGGTCAGTCTGTCCCATCAAGTCGTCTACTGATAGCCTCAACTGTCGAGGAAGACAAACAACAAGAGGTCAATACCTTGCGTTTCAGACCGTACCAAAAACATTTTTTCGCAAACCAAATATTACCGGATGAGCCTTCTTCTTCCCCGTCTCATCAACTTCGTAGTCTTCCTCGTTCATCCACTCGTTGTACTGCTCAAAGTCGGTGGCCCAAGAGGCCGACACCCTCCACGGGGTAGGATGCTGCTGAGGGGAGTCCGGCGGATCCACGGGGAGTTCCGAAGACACCCAGGAGTCATACGAGTCGGGGAAATAATACCAATGTAGGAGCGCCATCTTGTCTCTTTTCATGTTCGGCCGGGCGAACTCCTCGTCGATAGGGTCAACAGTGGGGTACAAGATGTGCGTCGCCAGGTCTTCACTTTCTGCAGGTTAGACAGACACGTGTCATACGGAGGTTCGTAAGTTCATGTAGTAGCTTAAGACCCTAACCAAGAAGTAGTCAAACCCGTGTGAGATTTTCTGTCTAACCTCAAAACAAGCTGGAAAATGTTACTGCAATGCACCTGCTCTGCCGCCAAATTGGCAATCGATTATTTATTTTTCAAAAATCGATTTTTAGGGTCGAATATCGATCATTTTTACAGTTTCTCTCTTGGATGAGAATCAATCCATCTTTAGAGAAAAGCCGCTTGCAGGGCACACTACGGATGGGTATCGGCCCTACGTGCCAACGGACGATCCCTCAAATTCGTGTTCACTCCGCACCCTGTCAAAAACTCCAGTTTGTTGGAATTTGTTCGTTCGAAATTTAGTATTAAAATTCGGATCGCTAGGTAGGATACGGTGGAAACGCCGACTCAATCTGACTGTAAACAACGAAGATAGGAAGAGTAGCAAGGATTTGCGCTCAACGGACTTATTGGACGTAAAATTTGCAGTGGAATCAGGATCTGACATAAAAATTAGGGGTTCTCATTTAAAATAAGAATTTTGAGCGCAAATGCGCAGGTTTGCGCACAACTTGAGGGGATCTCACCCCCCTCCCCCCCCACCAGGAATGTGAGGGTTCCCCAAGATGGTAGAAAAAAAAAACAGCGTATTTTCACAGTTTCGGAGGAGAAGGCTAGTGACATACATGAATGTATGTATAGCCACAGACACGTTCTGAATTAGTGGTATAGATTAATCGGGTAATCGAAACCCATCCCTAGGGCAAGCTAGTGGTCACTGAAGTATGTACTGACGTATGCAAGAGCGACAAGGCGAAGCAGCCTTCATGTCTAGCCTATACATACTCAATTGGTCATTTTTCCAGGTTCTACAGGTGATTTTCCTTTAAATCAATTTTGCCTGTTTCAAGGCATAGCCGCCAACTGTGAGGTGAAATTCCTTTAGCAGCTTTCAACCTTGTAACTCACAGTTCAAGCTGCTACCTGGATTTCATCTCATTTTTTACAACTATTCCTTTAAACAAGTAAAATGTCTATTTTAGAAGATTGATATAAAATATCATTGACATTACTCAAGTAATCGATTTTAACCCATTGACCTCACAATCGATTTTCGAGTGCTAACTCACCAACAATTGTCCCCTGGTGCCTCTTGATGATCTCTTTAATTTTGGATGCCGTCCCTTTGTCAACTTCGGGCTTCACGAAGACGACCGGCAGGGTGAGACACTTGGACTGGATCAGCGCCTTCTCCACTGCCATGAACATCTCGACATTCCTATCCATTCGTGAGGGGCTCTGCAACGGATAAGAACATACCACATCGCGAACATCTTACAAACCGTACAAGAGACCACCAGAGTGCATAACGATGTATTAAAATTACCTCCGAATAAGTCTATTATAATATAAAGTAATAATTCTTATATTATAAGAACTTAGGTTTCAATTCACAACAAAATATTTCATCACTAAGTGTGAAACAAAAATCGCTCATTATCGTGGTTCAAAAATGACAAATTCGTGGTTGAAGGGACAGAGCTCCAATACAATACGGGAGTATTGACAGACGGCTCCTCTGCTCCAAATTGTTTGTTACAAGATGGCCGATTATGAACACCAGCAGACGAATCGTCCGTCTTCCTAATTCCCGATCTATCTATGTAATGAGCTCCTTGAGAAGGTCGGAATTCAGCATTTCTAAGCTCCTTTAGAGCAACACATTCAGATTCAGAGCAATTAAAAACCCCCTAACACAAATTTTTAGTTCGAAAATCCTTACAGATACGTGCAGAACTGGTTACAAATGTTGAAGATTTTGAACAGAAAGCAGAGGGCAAGTGACGTCACACACCGCCTTGCTGGGCATCGAGTAGTTGGGCAAGGAGCCGCCAGAGCTCTGAATAATAAATCTGAACGGAATCGGAATAAAAACGCTAGGCCCGGGGTCGATTTTCAAATAAAATTCTTTGATGATAACCTTGATGCTAGATTTTTGAATGACCTTCTCTTATGATTACCTTGATGCTCAATTTTCTGAGGCAGCTTTTCGCGTAGCAAAGTTGGCTAACTTGCATAGATGCAAGAGAGAGAGGGAGAGATATCTCTCAGCCAATCAAAAGATGACCTAGCAGCCTAAGTCATGTACCTATCCCCTCCAGGCCTCAGAATTCAAATAATATAATGTAATATTTCGTAAGGCTCTATAAATAGTAGAGACGGGTTTTCTGCAATGTGGACCCGTTTTAGTAACTTTTGAATCACGTGCTTCCCCAGACAAAAAAAAAAAAAAAAAAAAAACATTCAAGGAGCTCATTAACAAAGTTTTGGATTTACTATCAAACCAACGAAATTTTGTTGTGCTGTAGTTTTGGAGGTTGTAAATGACACTGATGAACTTATTTAAAGAATACTTTCACCAAGTGCATCCACTCCCCTCGGAAAACTAGTCCTAAACTAATGAACTAGAACAATTTGCTAATGGGCCAAGGAACTAGGTCAGAGAAATGGGAAAATTCGGCCGAACATAGTTGAAGTAGTAATGAACAAAGTACTCAGTACAGTTAGCACTGAGAAATTAGGTGTCTGAGCAGAGGAAATCACTAGTGAATATTTGGCGTTTTGAATTTTCCCGCAGTGGCACTTTTACTAATCCGCCAGAGTGCGCTAGCATAAGAAGGGAACGACGGGAATCTGCCGGAGGTGACGGCGGAAATGGCGGCCGTGTAGCAGCCAATGAAAGAGTAGCGCCACTTTTCCCTCCAGATTCAAAGTTGAAATTTTCGATAGTGCCCTGGAAATTTGTATTACACCGTAGGAGCCCAAAACTCACTGCTATGCCTTCAAATTATGAAGTTCTTTCAGAAAAAAGTATTAGTCGACGTTCGGTTCCCGGGCCCATTAAATAAATAAATTATGAAATTACGGAAATAACCACAACAGATTCCATTGGCCAAATTGCATTCTATCCTAACCCAGCAAGAGTACAGTAAAAAAAAAAAGAAGAAAATAGTAAAACACAATACAATTAAAAAATACATTAGCGCAAATGAACTACCTGAAAATTGATCAGAGAAAAACTTGCACTACATAGTATCGGCTACTTTTTCCACAGATCAAAACGTTTCCAACAATAACAATTTCAAAATATAAATAATGTTTGATAATCATAATTAACATTCATTCAAAGTATCTAACAGACTTATTCTAACTAAGCACACACTACTCTAATAAAAATGAAATAAAATGATATGGACGTATTCCGCTCACAAATTCAAACACGTAGGTTAATTGTGAACACGAATCCTGTGGACATGCAGACACAAAATTTTGCAGGATAGGAGGAGTTAGCGTTGTGATAACAATGTGTGACGTCAAAAAAGCGATGAACAGTGCTCGACGGCAATTACGGGCGAAGAATTTATTTTAAAGGACCAAAAACTGTGGAGTGTGAACACTCTTCAACTGTTTCTGATGAAATAAGTGGAACAAGATCAACCAGCTTAGGGAATTAGCTTTGCAAGGTGCAAAGCGGTGTTGGTAATACTGGGTGCAGGCCCTTCTGGGCGTTTCTGCAGACTACAAGGATGAAGAGCGTAGACCACTAGGGTAGAGGTCTGAGATGCTCACATCAGAAATCGTGACAGAGAAGACGGAAGGAACAAGAACACGGGACCCTGATCTTCTGCCGTCGTGGATGGGAAAGCTGGTTAGAGCATCTTCAGCCCAAGAACCAGGGTATCAAGAGCCACCTGGCAACAGCTACCATCTTTCAGGCGGAAACAAATGAAATTGGCGCATCAGCCTAAGATGTCAAGTCTTCATATAGTCAGATAGTCAGGCCGCTTTGAAGGCCCTGGCCTCATTGTCAATCATATCAAAACTGTCTAGTCGAGTCCCTTGCTTGGTGCCCTGATAATCAGATCATTCAGGGTAACGAAGCTGTTGCTGCTCTTGCCAAGGAGGGATCATCATGTCTACCAATAGACATCCTGAGTTTCGGGGCGACCAGGAGTTTCGTAGTAAATGAAATCTTTAAGTGAATGGAAAGGAGACAGCGCTGCACTAGCAAGCGAGAAGTTTCCTTTCTCAGGGTGGGGCTTTGAGTCCTTCCGCGTCAATGACGTACCGAGGAATTCCAACGAAAGAGCTCCGATTTCTCTGCATTTCATAGTGAGGTTTGCCCTCTGTTCCTGAAGCGTTTGGGAGACGTTAAGGTCATCAAGGTAAGCGGAAACTCACTCAAGGAATCAGATTAAACCATGGGATCAAAAACATCTCGAACACGAAGATCTCTCCGTCGATTTCTTGGTCTAGTGAGAACTGCTGCTGACTGCTTTACGATTTTGCCTTCCTTACCGACGGAGAGATCTTCGTGTTCAAGAGGATTTTGATCCCACACTTCAATCTGATTACGTAACGGCCTTAATGATCGGACACCTGGAGCAGTTGAATGCCGTGATCGACCAGCTTGAGAGGACGAACTTCGCTGTAAATGCAGAGAAATCTGGGCTCTTTCGAAATCTTAAAATTCCTCGGGTACTCAGAGGGTCCGAGGGAACGTCGCGCTTGAAAATCAAGTCAAAGAGCAACATAGGCGCTCTCTCGTCAGAGGCAAGCTCGACTATTCATCAGATTCTCCGAATCAAAAGCAAGGGTGATGTGCACCTAATTGATGGCTTTTTTACAGGTTACTGCATGCTCCAGTATCATATCCAAAAGGATGATACGACACCAAGCACGGCCGTTACTACAGTACGGACCTACGGACCGTAGTATCTGCTCATGCACTATCACGGCTCCGTTCAAGTCCCTAGGGTCACATATACACATGAGGACATTCTCAAGGTGTGGATCAGCTAGGTTTCATCAAGTCTTGGTGAACGGGGGGGGGGGGGGGGGCAACCAGAGTAGGAACTCAATGCAGGAGCACATGTTAAATACACTGCCAAGGAGATGGCACAGCAGCTTCCTCGTTACAATCAAAGTGACACCATTATAAAATGCGCTGAGCATACCCCTGATTCAATCTTAATGAAACTGATAGGGGATCATCTAGAGCTATACCCACACAATTCCTGAAAATTTGATTGAAATCCGATCAAAATTGTGAAAGTTATGCCTGTTTCAAGAATTTCACGTTAGCGCATGCGCAGAGCGTACCGCTGGTTCAATTTTTTACCCAAAGCCTGGGTAATCATCTACGGCACAACCCGCGTAATCCCTGAAAATTTCATCAAAATCGGATCAATATTGGCTGAAATCCCCACTCCTTCCCTTCTTTAGGGAAGGAGAGGGGGTTGAAGGAGGGGAAAACGGAAAAAATCCTTGAGGGCGCTCAACCTATCTCAGAACGTACATCATTTTTGAATTTCTCGAGATTTTCAAGAATATATATATAAATTACGTTCGCGCATGCGCAGGGAGTACCACTGATTCAATCGTGATGAAACTGATAGGGAACCATCTAGGGCTATACCCACACAATTCCTGAAAATTTGATTGAAATCCGATCAAAATTGTAGGAGTTATGGCTGTGGCAAGGAAATTACGTTCGCGCATGCGCTGAGCATACCGCTGATTCAATTGTGCTGAAATTCGTATGGGACCTCAAGGAGCCTGATCCACATATTCCCTCAAAATTTGAGCTAAATTCATTCAAAATTGTGGAAATTATGGCTGTAACAAGGAAATGCGGACAGACCGACAGACCCACAGACCCACAGACCCACAGACCGACAGACACGAAACCAAATTTGTTCAGTAGGCTATGAAACGCAAAATGCGAGTGGAAATTTTGAATTCGGACAACAAAAATTTTTTTTCTCCCGAAGTGAACACAAGGCTTCCGCTGCTTCGCAGACTCGGAAGCAAAATTATATGGTGTGGGTCAAAATTCCAGTTCTTCTGGCCTCGGGAAAGGACTACAACTTAGTGTACCTCGTTGGACATGGGAAATACTAAACCTACAAATCTTGAAACTTCTGCCTTTCTGTAGAGGGCGTGCGTCCTATCCAATAGGGAGTCTAAGGAATGGCATGGGTGCCCAACTTGTCAGATGAAATGTAAATTCAAGGAAACCAGTATGCAGAGGTACCACCTGATGGTTTTCTGCTTGGGCAGAAGGTGCATTCAGGAAAGCACGGGCGTGCTGCCTACTACCACAACCAGAACCAATGGTACTGCAGTGGCGCCCGCGATTGGCAAAAAAAAAAAGGTATATCTACAGTGTCAAACATGAATTAATCAAAACGAACAAAGAGAGTTTTTGAAGAACTAAATCATGCACTATGACATTCTCCAAAACACAAGACAAAAACAAGAAGAACAATATTAACACAAGATTTTATAGGACACAAATGCGCTAAATTTTCTAAAGCAAACATTGAATTCATCAAACAAGCAGTGCTGGGCTAGGAATAGAAACAAACAATTATGACAAACACAAACTTCAAACAATTGAAGCTGCCACACTTCATCAAGAAATAATCATGTTGATGGTTCGGAACTTTCAACAGTTGATGGGTCGCTTTGTCGATACGGTAAAGTTTGGGTCCAAACGGGCGGAGAAATTCGAATTTTACGAGACGAAAGTTAGACAAGACCAATTTTATATTAATACAAACATGTGGAGGGGAGGCAATTAAAGACAGCAGAATGAGGACATGTGGGCAGCTTCAATGAACATGTTAGTAAATGGTACGAGGTTAGATTGAAAAACAGATAAGTGGTGATACGTCCATACCTTACTGACCTGGAAGTCGAACCTCCTCCAGCCTTGGTCGCTTTTGTACTTGTAAACAGCGGCAAGCAAGTGGCAGAGAGCACCGCCCGGTTTGAAATCCAAGAAACACCGCATCTGGTGGGAGAGAAACGGGAAACATTTACTTTTGTAAGGTGAACCGGAAAGGCAAGTTATTAGAGTGATAGACGTCAATATTTTTCATTGAATTATGTACACAGGAAGGGTCCCTCACTCAGATGTGGTAACCCTTCTCTCAATGACAACAAAGATTTAAATTTCTGAATTAACACGTGGGGTTTAGAGTGAACAATTAGAATAACCAACATTTGTAAAATAAAAAATTAACTGTTACCGGAAGTCGAGTGAGAGGAGGTTTTGTCACATTTTTCCCGAAGTTGTCCTCCTGGAACTGGATGAGCTGGATGATGAGGGTGGACAAGCTCTTGGCTGTGGGTGGGTCCGTTTGAATACCCTGAAAAAAATTATGTAGAACAGAATGGTAACTCATGATGTACATCGTGTACAAGGGAACGGTGTAAGTACATTTGACCTGCTCTCCAACTTTCAACGATAACGAAGAGGAGAGCGAGACGAGAGGCGATATAGGAGATTTTACAGCGTTTCAGCGCCTCTCTAAGCTATTTTACAATCCTTGAGCTTCCTTTTCCTCATGTTGCGTATAAGTTTGAAGCATGTAACGTATAAGCATAATATATTATATATTAATAGCTTATATTATAAGCGACGGAATAAGCGCTGAGCTCCGAAAGTTGGCCAACAAAGGGCTATACATAGATTTCACCTTCCAAATGAATCCTTTCATTTTCACCACATTTGATCCTGACCATAATACATATTATTAAGAAGAGAACGGCCCGCCAGGCGGCAACGACCGCCCCCTCAGGACAGAACGAGCAGGGGTTGGCTGGCTAAGTCTGTTACAGGCTACAGTAGGGACTAACTAGCCAGAGGCCCCCTAGTTAAGTTTTTCACTGGCCCCACCTTTAGCTTTGACTGATTCAACAGGTAACAAAAATTGCAAATTTTAAACATGGTTTCATCATTCCATGGAGTGCAGAGCCATATTATTTTAAAGGGGTTTGGACCCTTCAAGCGATTATAATTATTTTTCACTGACGGTGAAAATAGGGTGGCCTCTGGTTTAAAATGCTAATAACTTAACGATCAACACCAGAAAGACAATAATATTATGAACCTCATCGATCTTCTACACCAATTCGCAATCCAGCGGGGTGGCCTACGGCAACACCTTCCACTGTCCACAGAGTTCATTTCAAAAAACCCTTGGAGATCCAAAATGTGGAGCAAAATCAAATCCACCCATCACAAGAGATGCCGACAAATATTGAAACTGCCGTAAAATACCACAAACTAAAAGAAGATTACACCGAAAACCTCTCAAGCCACTAAGCCAACACCATCACTTTGAGCCTCACCTTCTTGCAATTTTTCTGCAGCCAATTTTTCACTCCCTCCAACTGCGTTAACGTCTCTGGGGCCTCGAAAAACTTTATGTTAGGACCGCCGTCCTTTTTGGGGCCGAAACCTAACATTTCCTCAATTGGAGCAGAAATGTTGATAGTATAAACAGTAAACGGTACAGGGTAAATAACCAAGATGTCCGCCACCGGCTCCGTTTTCGAGTATTTCCTATGAAAAAATCCAACCTTGCCCAATGCTACCAACCCAATCGACCGACAGTGCTAACAACCTTATAGCGGTCGAACGATCAAATAATCGAAAGCCGAAAAATCGAAAAAATCTTAAAAATGAGGTAAGTACTTATGGGTGGGGTGTTTTGTGGTTTTTAATGGGAAATCCTGGAGAATGGAATCGATTCAGAAAGGCCATCGTAATCTTAGAAAAAGAAGATAAAATTCCTTGCTACTGTCAACGGCACTGCCTCAGCCCCACCGCTGCTCTGCAGCGGCAACATCTGGAACAACATGCGGCAACAACATCTGCTCAGCAGCAGATTCTGCTGGTTTCAGAGCTGAGCAGTTTACTTCGTTGGGAACACTCCCCAGCTGCGTTCACCATCTGCCCATATTATACCTACATGAGTTGGGGTCCAAAAATATGCGATTTTGCAACAACAAAAAAGTCGTTTTTTCAAAAGCAAAATCACTGTTTTTGGTACTTTTTCCTTCTAGCGTTAGGTAACAATTTTATTCCAACGAAGTTTTATTTCTGCGTCCAAACCAACTGCGATTCTGTAACTTCAATAATAAGGAAGCTATGATTTTTCAAAGTTTTACCCATTTCGGCCATGTTATTGAACATGATCTTGGCAAAGCAGCTTGATCCTAACAAACAAAAAAATTCCGAGGAATATATCACACTTGAAGGCATAAATTCATTACGACTCAAAGATGGTTTTATCTATCAAGAACAATTAGAAACCCAGCTGTGTCGGGAAATTAAAAACCAAAATTTGACCATTTTCTGTTCAAAAACGTTTTTGTATGAGCCTTTCGGCATATTGCAGTCCTGACACAAACACACCTCACAGAATAGCGCTTGATGCCCTGAAAGACACGCAGTGGACTCCATTCATTATGGTGTTCCTGATTAATAAAAACATCTTTGGATCGTAATGAATTTATGCTTCCAAGTCAAATATATTCCTAGGAAAAACGTTTTGTTGCTATCAAGCTGCATTGCCGACTCCAGGAGTTCATATTGATACGACGAAAATGGGTGAAAACATTGAAAAATCATAGCTCTATTATTATCGAAGGTACAGAATCGCTGATGGTCTCATTCGACGCAGAAACAATCTACCTACAAGGCTTCATTGGAAAAACATTTTTAACAGCCATGGTTTTTACGTTACAAGGTAAAAAGTACCAAAAAGTGTCACTTTGCTTTTGAAAAAAAACAGCTTTTTTTAGGTTTTTAGGCGAAATCACCTACTCCTCTGATTTCAGACCCCAAGTTTTCTAAATATTCGGAATCAGCGATAAATGTCCAGTAAGAAGAGAGTTTTTGTCGCATTTTTGGGCATCTGTTTTCTGTTTGGGCTGTGATTTTCTAAACTGAAAAAGTACGTAAAATCTAATATCTCGAATATCTCGCCAATTATCGCCAATATCTCGCAAATTTGGACGACCGAAAAAATGGAGGTCAGATTCGGATTCAGCACCCCAAATGAGAGCGATGGTTTTTTCCTAGGCGCCTGACGTTTTTTGAAAACCTGCGTTGTTTGTGTGTTTGCGCGGCCAATCACGTGATGTTCGATCAAGAAACCTTCATTCACACCACTTCGGCGCTAGTGTCGCAATCTCTCATAGTTCTAGGCTTGATCATCATGTTGGCAAACCTGGTAGGTCATCATGGCCGCGGGAGTTGTTCAGTTGTCTTCCATCGCTGGACGTCGGGGTGTGTTGGTTGTTTATTTCCCTGTTTTCGTTTGTTTTTGTTTGGATTTCCCGACGATTCTCTCGGGCATTTTCTCGATGTAAACAGACGAAATCAAATTGTCGTGACAGAGTTATGACTCTGGAAAGTGGCGTAGGATGTCCTCTGCCGTCGTGTGTGCGTTCATTTACTGTCTTTCCATCTGCGTAGCCGACGGTGAGCCTCGTTTCTTTTATGTACTCGGTTATATTTCAGTTGTTACATTCCGTCTTCAGGTGGGGATTCGGCCGGAAACGTTAAGGACTTAAGGGCAACGTTAACAGGTTGTTAGGGCTCTGTTCATGACCATAAGTGATGGGATCAGATCTAATAGAGATTCTGTTGCTTGAGGTCTCGACAGCCCCCTTGGATGGTTCGACCGGACATGGATGGTACCTACAACAACCTTTTTGATGACAGTTTTGTCTTTCTGTTGCTGTCGTTTGCAGTACCCTAGTTTACTAGCTTATGAGGGCCTACATTGAGCGTCAGTAGAGAGATAAATGCGAGAAAAGTAGTACCTAATATGACGTCCCTCAGAGTATGGAATTTTGACAAAATACGCCGAGGCAGAGGTCGAAAATTTTGCTCAGCCTCAAAATGTGTCCCTAAATTTCATGAGTCTAGATTTCTAAAAAGAAACGAACGTGCCATGCCCAGGACGTATTTTTTTAGGTTTTCGGCTATAGGGTCGACTTAGTATCGTTTCATTTTTCATGATGGGTTCATTTGTTCATAATGGGTCCGAGAACCATCCGATTTCGCCGTGGGCTTCCACGAGGCTTCTGAAGGATGCCAGGAGGTCGATAACATGTCATGTCGATTTCCGAGTCCATTTTTCGAAGTCCCTCCTCATTAGGCCAAAGACTGTACAGTGACACAGTTATACAATAATTGTATACAATCATAATAATTGTAATTGAAATAGTTGGTTCTTGAAAAATTTATACTAAAGAACCAACCCATTTGGAATTGGAATCAAAGAGCTTGTAATAGGAGTAATACCAGTTATTATAATAATAATATCCCCTGGACGGGAATGGGGAACGGTAAAATAAAAGTACATAATAAATTAAATAAATAATATTAAATATTAAATATTTTTATTAATAAATAAAATATTAAAAAAAAAATATGTTGAATAAAATTAATATTTTTAAATTTTAAATAAGTGTATAAAAAACAATGTTTTATGTCATGAATGGGAAGGAGAATAATATGTTAATGTGTTCATTTTTATTGCGCTGAAAAAAAGGATTCCCTCCTTCCCCATCTGTTTTATTAATTTATGTTTTAATTTATTAATCTATTCATTTTTATTTTGCCATTACGTCATGGTTTTAATTTTTAATTTTAATTTCTTTTTATTATTATTAATCAGGTAGGTAATATTTTTTCATTGATTTTATACTTTCCTCCCTTTTAACAACAATTATTATTTATTTATTTTTCCCTTCTCTTGTCCCACACATTTGGTTTTAGTTTATAATTTTCTGATTACTTTTAAGTCCCCCCTTCATTGTTTGTGCTTCATACACTTAGTACGGTTGGGAGAGTTTAATGTCCCCAAAATATTTTTTGGTTTTTCTGACCACTCTTTTTTTCCATTCCATGGTGGAGAATAATATTATATCTCTTGAAACGTCGGCCTATTCTTCGTCTTATTTGACCGAACCTCAACAACTTTCCACCCACAAATTGTGGGCCAAAATAATAATGAGGATCACTCCCTGCTGTCGGTACATAGGACACAGTAATTGTGACTAATTATTAGTGATTTAGATTCCGAAAGTACCTGCTGACGCTGATTTGTCCGTTTGCCCATGATTTTTAACCACTCGGTTAAACCTTTGAGAGCACTCTCATCCAAATTGCTCAGCTCCCATTGAACTATATAGTATGATGAGGCTGGGAACACTTTGGCCCAATCCGCCTAACGACCAGATTATATTTACGTGCATTTCGGTGTATGGACATCTGGTCCAAATCCTTTTTGGCTGCAAATTTTACACAAAGGTTTATTATTCTTTGGTATAGGTTAATTGTGCAAAAATTAATTCTGCGTCATTAAGAAAATATTTTTGAAAAAAATAAAAAATAGAAGTTTCTGTACAATGTGTGGACAGACGTGGGACCCCAAAGAATGGATTATGCGTCCAAAGTTACTCGGAAAACGACACCTTATTTGACTCTTGGCATCCTTAAAAAATCCCATTTGTTGCCCCATAAAAGCCCCATAGATTCCCACAGAGAAATCGTATCGTTTTGGGATCGCCAAAAATGGGTTCTACGCTTAAAAATGCTTCGAATACGCCATCTAACTCGATCCCATAGCTAAAAGCTTTAAAAAAAAAAAACTCCAGTAGCTCCATTTTAGCCCCATAGCACCCCACGTGTTTGGGCAATCGGGCTGAGAACCTTGCCGGCACAACTAGATGGTTAACCGAGTATTTTGTCAAAATATCAGATTTAAAAAAAATTCCTACTGCCCAAAACGGCGCGGACGGAGGACGGACATTTTGTTTTTGGAATCTGTCTTGAAACGGATAATGTCAAATTTTGAGGCCGATCAGCATTTCCGACCTCCGTCGCGATTACATAGGTGTATTATTCCAAGAATAATAAACCAAAATTGGTCCATGTCACCGGGTGCTAATTTGCGAAGGGACCCTGTCTCTCACCCGTCACACGAGATGACGAGAATGTTTGGTATCACTTCGACATTCCTCCTGGTCCGGCGTGAAGAGTGGGATAATCCGACGAGATGATGTGGGAAGCACCTCGGGAATATGGGAAGGAGCCATAAACGGCGAGGAGGATGAATTAGGGAGGACGGAGGCCGAGTTGGGAGGGTACATTCCTATCCAAAACATGAAGGATCCTGGGCCCTGGACCATTTGGGGGGGGGGGGGGGATCCCATCTCGGACTAACAAGACTTGGCCCCGGAGAGCATTCCTCAGCTAATGGCTCGTTCATCGGCATACCCCCTTCTACCATGACTACGTACGTAGGTGGAATACAAGTCAAGGGCTTTTCACGCCCATTAGGTACTGATTAAATTTCCTTAGCATCTTGCTCTACTTGCTAATCGTTTTATAATTCAACCGAAAGAACAATTCTTATGATTGCAAGGTCCTTCCTGGTTCGGTTTATCATTCTTAGAATCAACCCATGTTTTCGCGACGGGGGTTAAAAATTTCCATCAGCCTCAAAATCTGTCCCTGCGTATTTGTCTCGAAACGTAGATTTCAAAACTGAAATAACGCTTCGTTTCAGGCTGTAGGATCCTCAGTCAGAGATTTTGACAAAATACTCGGTTCTCCGTCTAGTTGTGCCAGCTTTCCGCCCCGATTGATCAAACCCGTGGGGCGACAGGAGTAGGGGCCAGGCAATCTAACCCGAAAAAAGGGCAAACCTCACAAAGTTGCATGTAACTGCGGATTTTTGTATATGTTGTTAGAGGGTCCCTTTGAGGAGTTCGTACCTAAGTTTGCAACCCTGAAAACCGCGTGCTAACTTTTTGGTAGTAGAAAACCGCCAATGTTTGGACTGTTTTAATTTTTTTCATTAAAAAAACAAAAAACAAAAAAACAAGCGTATTTCGACAAACATCACCCCACACTTTCTTAAGGTAGATAACATTCGCGAAAATTTGAGCACAACTCGAGCATTTTACCACTAACGGTTGTCAAGATACAGCTTTTTGAAAATAGGTTATTTTTCCAAAAAATAAAATTTCAATTTTAGGTTTTGGTCCACTTCAGACTCAAATTACGGCCGAAATACTTATTCTACGAGGATATTTGTTTCGAGTGAAGTTCTAGAATTCTAATTAGCTTTCATTTGAGCAGTAGTAGAACTCAGTAAGTCAAAATTTGACCTATTTAATAGGAACCGAGAAAACACATTTAAACCACAACAAGAAACGCCTAATCTGACACCGGTCGGTAAGCGGAAAACCACGTTTTTTTTTAGAACGTTTTCGGCTGTAGCTCGGAAACTATTTTCCCGATTCCATATTTCTTTTCTTCTCGTGAAAGCTGGTTAAATTTCCTATCGCAGCTATTCTGTGTGAAATTTTGATTTAAGCTTCGATAAGAGATGGGCAGGAATGGCAAACGAATTGCAAATTTTGGCAAAAACGGGGTTTTCCGCACATTCTTTCTCATAACTTGGCTTGGACGGCGGACGTTCATTTTGTTTTTGGAATCTAGACATCTTGAAACGGATAATGTCAAATTTTGAGGCAGATCAGAATTTTTTACCTTCGTCGCGATTACATAGGTGTATTTATTCCAAGAATAAAGGGGGGAATCGCCCCAGACCTGCGGCCAGGCGCGGGTTCCTCGTTTTCTCGCCCACTGAGAAGCGAGATGTGTCGGCCTGCTGGCGGTCTTCAACCACTTTTGCTACCTTTCATGCGTGCAGATTTGATTGCAGGATAATAATTTTTCCTACAATGCAGCTTCAGTACCAAACATTGAATTTAAAGAGCTGTTCTTTGCTTTAATCTCGTTCGGTTCACTCGTTTCCAGTTGATAAATAAAACGTAGTCCCGGTTCGTCAAACTCGCCTGTTGAACGACTTCGCATTGTCGAATTCCCTTCTTCCCAATGCACTCTACCTCCGTTTGAAACCCTTTGTCCTGAGGTTTCTATGGTCTATACTTTGGGAAGAACGGTGTCGGTAGTGCCCTGTGGTGGGGGACTTTTTACCGGAGCTGTACCCCGTGCACCTCCTTGAGGTTCCCCTTCGGTCGCCTTGTTAGCATCCTCGTCGTTTATAATAATATGGATGGGCTGGGAGGAGAACACGAAAGGAGGACACGCCTCTCTGGCTAGTGGACCCTCTGGCCTTACAAGGCTACTCCAGTGGGAACAAGCTGATGCAGATGTGATTTTAATGAAAGAAAAAAAAAAAAACCACTGCTGAAATTCTCAAACCTTTTCACATTGTTCGAAATCCAACGAAGGGATTGCATTCATTTCCCGATTCATGGATACGCAACTGTAATTGATAAGATCGATTTTGAAGGTGAAACAATGCCCACGTCGATTTTGGCCATTTGACTTTCATTCATATTTGAATTTAAGTGAGAGAAATCGATTGAAGCTGCAACGCTCTAACTGGAACGGAAAGACTACACTGCCCAAGTTCAGTTTGAGTTTACAAAAAATTCTGAAGTAACTGAAAACCCTCTTGAACGGCAACTAGCTTTAAGCGTGGAGCACGCTTTTTCCGTGACCTAACTGCCAAAAAACGACACCAAAAAAATTAAACTGTTTGAATGTAAAAACAAAACGACACCTAACAACGACTCTGGCAAACGACCCCAGAAACCATTGCTACGGAGACACCTAAAAAGCACTGGTATGTTGTAAAATAATAAAATAAAACTCTGCAAATAATACTCATGGGTTTATTATTCTTTGATAAAAAAAAATTGCGCAAAAATTAATTTTTGTAATTACCTATGTTAAAAAAATTAATTTATTTTTTGTAATTGTTAAAAAATATAGGTAAATTAAAAAAAAAAATTTTTTTTTGTACAATGTTTGGACAGATATGGGACCTCGAAAAATTAATTATGCGTCCAAATTACTCGGAAAACGACACCTTATTTGACTTTCTGGGGTCCTTCAAAAATCCCATTTATAGCTCCATAGATATCCACGGTAAAATCGGATCGTTCTGGGACCCCCAAAAATTAATTCTAGGTGCAAAAATACTTCGAAAACGACACCTAATTCGATCCCATAGCCGAAATCCTTTAAAAAACCTCCTTTAGCCCCTTTTTAGCCCCATAGCGCCCCACGGGTTTGGGCGATCGGGCTGAAAACCATGCGGGCACAACTAGATGGTGTACCGAGTAATTTGTCAAGTTCAGCTTTTTAGAAAATACTTATTAGGTATTACCTACTACCCCAAAACGGCTCGGACGGCGAACGGCTGACGGACATTTCGTTTTTGGAATCTGGACCTCTTGAAACGGATAACGTTAAAACGAAACGAGCGACGTGGAGAATAATGAAACAAAAACACCGGTTTGGGTTGGCTTTATTCACCTATTAAAACCAAATGAAGCATGATCCACGTTCCTCCAGTGTCAGGCTCAAGGTGACAGCATCCGGGGGTCTGTGGGTGTCCCCCAGCAGTCATAATACATAATAGTATTATGTTATATTATAGATACCTGATGAACACGCATCACAAGCGGCAATACTCCCCATAGGCATTAGTATTTTTATATATTTATTTCATTTTATTTTTTTGGGGCTCCTGAAAAGTGGTGAAAAGCCACTTGTGCATTGTCGGACCTTCACAGTCGAAATACGTGATATTGAGTGATGGTGTCTGGCCCATATGGAAGTTATGCTCTTGATGATGTTCAGCTCTTCTGCTATACGTGTTGTGAGTGAAAAATGGATATAGGAAAATAGCTGGCTCTAGAAAGTACGGTACCTACAGAGATTGGTGACAAAACAAGCTATGGGAACTGACCCCAAAATACGACTGTCCGGAGAGTGAAACTAGGTGGTGGTGTCTCACGCAAGGTTTGGTGTGTAATAATGCTAGTTAAAAAATGTAAAACAAGTAGTGCCAAACACAAGCTGTGTGAGCGATTCGAATCCAATAAGGAGGCCAATACAACGAATATGAATAAACTTTAAACAACTCTTATTGAACTTGGCAGGTATCCACCCTCAAAATTTGGGCCCTTTTAAGAAAGAGTTCTCTTGGTCCAACACATACGCAAGGAAATGCAGGTCGAGTCAAAGTTGAGCCTCACAGCGTTCGGGGATTGAAAGTTTTAACAAACTTTGTTTAGGTTGGCCCAAAGAGGCGAACAAATAAATGGTTTACTGAAAGACCGACACTCCAGCCGTAAACTAGCACTTCTTGCATTTGTTCCGCCTTGTTTGTTTGTTTTTCGCTTCTTGCTACAGATGTACATCTGTAACGAGAAGCGGAAAGCCCGTGTGCTGCACTGTGTGCCGACTGAGCTATGCTAACTGAATAATTCAGGTAGGTATGTCGGCATTATGACATCTACCAACATTAATGACTCACTTGACGTAGATTTTCAAACGGATTTCGGTTATTACTATTGTAGTTGCTTCATACTAGGATTAATCATTTGTTACGCCTCGTGGCAACTTCACTTTGGTCTGGCTTACAGTGGATAATCGAACTCTTTTCAGTAGGTGATGATGGGGTAAATATACACATGGGTTATAAGAGACATGAGCATTTTTCCGAAAAGCACCTAAAGAAGTCGCCGGAAATTCTTATCTAAAGTTTGAGTCGGTTGGGGGGATTCACAGCCGCGATTCGTGCCAACCCTTTCAACTGCAGATTATAAGACTTATAATAGACACTTAGTGTCTCTTATTTCCTGTGATAGGTTCGTCCGGCAAACAAGGAGGATTTTCGATCCTGTCAAGGCTTTTCCAGACATTTCTGATGCGATTGTTTAATATTCATTTGCCGTATTTTTGTTCGACAACTTCTTCATAATTTATTACAATATTTCTTACTTCCCCCAGCTGGGTTAATTGTGGACTGTCAGTCTCTTTGTCGAAGAAAATGAAGGTTTTTATGTTTATGTTGCTATCTGTTTGTCTGGAGTGCCCTTTGAGAGAAATCTTCTTGGAATGGGCTGTTCCCGGGACCTGAGAACTGAAAGTTTTTGGCTGACATATTGTTGGGCAAATTTCGAAAATTCGAAACTGTTTTTTAGTATGAACCTGAAGGGGTAAGCGTTCAGCCTACCTATTAAGAGACACGTTGCCACTTGTCTCCTATAACACCAGAAGTTCTCTGGAAGTGTTTCTGACTTGCCCATTGATGATTTTTGCATTTGTCTCTTATTAACCCTAGGAGGCAGCTTTTGTACGTGAAAATGCAACCATTCAACCATCACAAAACGCATTTAAGTACGCTGCCCGATATTTAGAACATACCCGGATATGACCCCGCTAGAGAAATGTAAAAGAGAAACTTTTAGGGCTGATTTTTTTAATTATTCTTGTCCAATTCCACGCCCCCCTCCGTTTTCATTTTTTCACCCGTTTTTCAAGCGTTATTCTCGCTGTAGAGATTATCCCGGTCGCGGGCTATTGTCCGTCAGGGAGGAAAGAGGGGAGTAGCTCATTTGCCATGCCTGGTCGAGGACTTTGATGTGACCGCCTCCTTTTTTTTGCTCATTCCGTGCTGCCTAAGCCCGAGAGCGTCCTGGTCCGCGATGGCCACGTTGTCCCTCAACACTGAAGAATACGAGGAAGGTTGTTCTTGCCTGGAAGCGTAATAGACGTTTATCTCAATAAATAGAAATGAGTTGATGAAATGTACGTAGGCGCATAACTTCTTGACCTTGGATAACTTTTTTTTGTGTTCGTTATTGTCAGGACAAGGTTTGCACAGATGAAAAATAAAATAATTCAAACAGTAACCCCCCCCCTTCAACTGCTAGTTGAAAATAAAATTTAAAAAATATTGACCAGTGAAAAAGTTGCTAATTATTTGCATTTGTGTTGTGTGATGGGCGGGCGGAGTGTTTCCCAAAACCATGTATTGTACTGAACCGAAACGCGTCTACAAGTTATTTTATTTATCGTGGAAATGGCTACTTGTAAAACTATATTTTTCCTTCCTAATGAATCCTTTCACTTGCAAACGTTTCATACTGAACGCATAAAGAGAGCGGCCCGCCAGGAGGGTTGTTTGGCGTAGCTACTGGGGGTGGCCCCCTAGTCTCACCTTATGACGAGAGGATCACTTCCTGAGCTATCTTTTCCCGCAGATTCTCTCTTGGTGCTTGCAGACAAGGTTTTTGATAGTGGTGAACTTGGCGGTATAGTGACAGTTGTTCCCAACACTTTTTCACGGTGCGACATTGCTCTGGTCAATGCTTCTTTCTCGTGTTTGCTTCTGGCCGTCAGCCTAAAGGTTCAAACATGAAAATTTCAATCGATATCAAACTTGGCTTTTCATTTGCGGCATTGAGAGGGCTTGGGCGAGTAGGAAGGTCTATTTTGGAAGCTTGGTATTCCTTCCGTTGTGACCAACCTTTAAAATCTACCTCTCATAAACAAAATTGCTTACCTGTCATCCATTCTAATCCAGGCCGTGTTCAGAAAAGCAGTTGCGCTGAACCTCTTGACCACATCAGGCTCAAGAAGGGCCATCACTGCTACTCTGTGGACACAACACTATCATTATGTTAGGATATTCTTCAGACCTGGTTTTCAACAAAGCTCGCCATAAGCTCGTATCTCCGGTGGAACTGGTACGAGCAGATGGCAATGCTTTAGAGAAGTTGAAACTCAATTTGTGACGTTTTGCCTTGTTGCTGATTCTCATGACGTTGAGTTGAGCTAACCCCCCCCCCCCCCCCTCCACCCAATTGTGGCTACGCGCGTTAGTTTACTTGATGGTTGGTAGACCTGTATTGCGGGCTGGTGTCTTTGTTTTCAAACGAAACTTTTCTTTCGAGCTGCCGTTGAACCATGGCCTCTTGTGTGCCAGCTCCGTTGTACGGGAGTCTTTTATTGAGCATCACATATGCCACGACCCCCAGAGACCACATGTCCGATTTCCGAGCGTCGTATCTGAAAATAAAATGGTTGGTACGACTGCCTGAACTGGCCCGCAGCCATACTCTGCTATTTCGAATAATCGTTAATAATAACTAGTGAACTCTATAACTTGTAAAAAGGTTTTATTCATAGTTGACATTGTGACATAGAGGCGCTCAGCATGCCTTTGATTCCGTCGCCGCTCGACGTTTCCATTTTTTTCCTAAATTCCGAAACCTTTGCGGCCAAACATTTGTACATTTGGGGCGGAAAGGTGGTCTGCAGTAATTTCAAAACGGCGTGCTGGCGATCACCGTAGGCGGCTATCGCAGCAGCAATGGCCTCTATGCCTTCGTCTAGCCTCCCACTATGCATCAACTCGCTGCCGAGCATGAACTGTTTCAAGGCGTAGGACTGAATGGCCTGCCCGTCCTGAAAAAAGGGATAAAAGGAACATTGCTGGAGCTTCAGCAGGCCACGGACGTTTAAAAACAATCAAAACGTACCTCTAGATCCGGAAACTCATTCCGGGAAGCGTCATCTTTCCTCAAGTTTGTTCCAGACTTCCTCTTCGACAGCCGCCTCTTGTAACCATTAGCGTTTCTTCGCTTTCTGTCAAAGTAGACGCAGTAACCAAGAAAGGCCGCTCCAACCGCGCAGCAAGCTACTACAGCCACGTTTTTGCAATTCACTTCCATTCAGTTGGTTACAAGTCTTCTAGCACAATTGCAAACTTTCACTTCATTTCACTTGAAACTTCGCGAGGTGGATGTAGGATTGTGACTATGTTGTGGCCAAATTTTAGAAGAACGATCATGACTATAATTTCAACTAAGATAACGAGTTGAAACAATCAGGTGTTTCGTGGAAATTAGACAATGAAGCTAACTAGAGTAGCCAATTTGGATTCGACGTTGGGTATACACCGGCTGGGTTCCCCCCTCCGCCGAGCAGCAGCGCTGGAGAAGCATCCTTTTCAGTGTGGGTCCGCCAACCAGGTGTCACCTTTTCAAACTAAGCTGGGAAGAAAAAACATGGTGGGAGGGGAGAAAAGAAAAAAAACACGACTCAGTTCGGCGAACTGATTGGTCTGGGGGAAGGGTGGGATGTTGTGATCAGCCCATCAGATCGCCAAACGTCGTCTATGGACTTTTTACGGCTCGAACGGCGTATGGCGGACGGCGCACAGTGGGGTAGAAGCAGAAAAATGTCAATTTTTAAAATTCGCTATTTCATTGAACTTGTGCACTATTTCCACTGTTGTTACCTGTCGAATCATGCCGTCGAATCGGCACCATGTCCCTCATGTCCACACCTGTAATGTTCAGGCTGATACCTCGGGTGTGTCAGGGGCATGTAAAGTGGTTGAGGGGCTAGTCCCTTTGGGCCTCCCACTGGAGGGGCCTTAATGGAGAGGGGTTTGCTCCCCTTAACGCTTGGAACGGCTCCTCACATCGAGTACCTCGGGCGAGGGGGAGGCCACGGTCTCTGGTCCTGCGGGATCATCCCTCAGCCTCTGGCCTTCCCCCTCGGGCTGGTGTCAGACTCGAGGGGGTCGTGGGGCCCGCTGGGAGGTGGAGCCCGGCGGTGCGTTCATTCCCCGCCGGGTAGAGCTCCCTTCGGGGGGCCTGCTGATAGGCGAAAGCCTCCATAGCAGTCTCCTAGTACAAAAATGTCGAGGTAAAAGACGAATTGCGACACACGATTTCTGCCCATACCTGGGCAGTTTGGAAGACCCTCAGCTGTCAACGGGCTAATCCGATTTGACGAAGGCGAGCTGTTTATGACCTCTGCCAGAATCTCATCAAATGATCAATACTCAATGGCTACCCTAATTCAAGTGAGAAGGCCGGCTACCCGGGGTCCAGGTTTGAGATACTAAATTGCAGTAAAATTAAACTCTTAGATCATCACCAAAATTTAATTATATGTGAGTTCAGCGCAAATGAGTTACCAGTTTTTGGTTTATCAGGTATTATTGGAGTGATACACCAATGTATTCGCGATGGTGGTCAACAATAATTGTTTTTATCGGCCTCAAAATTTGTCCTTGTAATTTGTCCCTCTCGAAGCTCCTTTTTGGCCTCACGGGTTTGGACAAACTGGCTAAAAACTTCGCAGGCACAACTACGAAACGTACAAAATGGTGCTTGGAGGTTTTTTTTGAAAATTCATGACAGTGATATCGAGTGGGGTGTCGATTTCGAGGTATTTTTCGACGACGCCTGTTCCTGGGGCTATAAATGGGACTTTTGAAGGAAGCGAAGAGGTTGACAGAAAATGTATACCAAAGAATAATAAACCCTTGTGTAAAATGTGCACCGTTTTTATTCAGTTTTTGACTTTTTGACGCCGGCAGTTTTTTCCACCATTGCCAAATCGCGGAAGTTTATAAACTAATAAATAAACTTTGAGTTTATAAACTATTATCCGGCCAGAAAAGTGTATACATAAAGGTTATACATAAACTAATAAATAAACTAAAAGTTTATAAACTAATATCCGGCCAGAAACGCACGGGTTTTGGACTCGCTAGAATCGGGAAAGTGATGGGTTAGGTCTCGCACAAAAACAACAAAATTCCCGAGAACAACGATACGTCAACAAGTTAAATCATCGTTACATAATGTAAATACCTACTTTAAAGAAGTCGTCAGAAAAGCAATTAACTAGTGGAAACTAATAAGAGGAATGTGGGTGGAAGGTTGTTGGTGCCGTCGAATCGGGTCCTTTTTTTCCTGAACAATTGTTTCAATTTCAAAGCTCTGGCTAACCCACACATCGTGCACTATGTATTTGAACATTTTAGGGTCCCAAAAGTATGGTCTTGTGTGTCGCAATTCGTCCCAAGCCATTTGGAAAAATCTCTCCTTCCTACGACTTTTCGGAACGAAAAAAAGAGAAAAAAGATACGTTGTGAGTAGAAGACTTATAGTACCTATCGGTAGAAAATACCAAAGTTAATTTTAAGATAAGTTTCGAAATGAAAACCAGTTAAAGTTCGATTTTTGATGTGTGTACGAATCGAGCTGCGCCTTCCTGTTGTCTGCACTTTTTTTTTCCTTTTTGACATGGATTTGTCTTTTGGCTGGGGTTCAAGGAATTTTTCGCGACACTTTTTTTTGCCACATTTAATGCAACGCGCCAATAATTATTATGTTATGATAAATTTAATAAATGGAAGGAAGAACCCGGCCGGTGTACGTCAAATTTGGCATTTGAAGCTTTGAGTGTGGATTTCTTTTCAATTTCCATCGGGGTTTTCTTCAGTCCTTTTAAATCATAACCTTATTCTTACTTTTTTCCTCTGAGGACTTCCGGGGCTGTGTATGGCATAGATCCGCAATGAGTCTGACATAACGCTTCACCTAGTTCGAACATTTTAATCATTGTTGTCATATAAAATTTTACAGCATCATCATGGCTCTCATCAGCTTGTCACTTACCGCCATTCTCGTAAATACTCCTAGCGAATCCAAAATCCGACAGTTTGGCGTTGTAGGCGGCAGTTATGAGGATGTTTTCGGTCTTTATGTCCCTGTGTACAATCCCCATGGTGTGAAGGTACTCCAGGGCAACGCCCAGCTGACACGACCAAGTCCTTGCTCTCCCTTCGCCGATGTGGTTTTTCTTCAGGATGAACTCGAGTAGATCCCCCTTTTCCGCCAGCCTGAAAGTCAGTCGCGAAGTTGAAGACCATAGTCACTTGAGCATGGCTACTGTCACGCTCCTTCGGTGCCATATCCGCTAACCTCTCGCTACAAACTTCTGTTGAGCGTGTTGAACAGTTAGGTATTGCAGAAGTAGTAGGCACCTACTGTTTAACTGAGAGGCTTTCCTGGCCATTTCCATCCAATCATTAGGTACAAGGATTATGTCTAGCAGCTGCTGGGATCGAACCAGCAACCTTTGACTCAGCAGTACAACGCTCAAACCACTGAGCCACCGATAATCGCGCTCCTTACCTCATGAAAATGAAATATCGGGAGCCCTTGTGAAGCATGCTGAAGAGATGGATGATGTGCGGGTGTTGAATTCTGGTCAGAATGTCTATCTCACGGGTTAGAAATTTCTTCACGAAATTGATAGGAGCCTTCTGGGAGTCGATTACTTTACATGCCAGATACAGTGTGTTGGAACCTTCACTTTTTCTGCACTGGTAAACCTGGAGGCATTAAAAAAATGTTATCCAGTGGCTGCGTCAGGCGACCAATTGTCCTGTTGTGTAATTTTCTTGCCTTGGCATAAGACCCCTCTCCGACCACCTGAGCAAGACTGTATCCTCGACTGGAGAGGATTTGTATGTCTGACCTTGTCAGGTTGTCGGCAGCCGTGCTGTTCCCAATCTTCTCCCGACGATCCTGAAATCCGTTATTATTGTTTATGGACATCGCTAAAGAGAATGTGTGAATACGAAAAAACCAAGCAAGATTTATTTAAATATATTTTCTTTTTTACCTTACTACTTCTGTTTGATGCTGCCGTGCTACTCATTGTGTTCACCTGGGGCAAACTCTAATTCGACGTTGAAATTTCGTGTATGCTTCTTGCATCATTAACCACTCTCTGCCCCCTGTAATGGACACAACTTAAATTAACGCGTAACCAGCTTAGGGAGCTCAATTGTTACTTTTTTGTTTCAGGGCACCCGACACTACTGTTCTCGACTTCCAGAGACATCCGAATCGCTAATGTGTCTCGGCCGTCAAAGACCACACTCGTTATTAAGGTGCGCCTTTTTCAATTCAATCTGACCTCAAGGTTTATATCGGGGTTCTTCAAGTTTGCAAAGGGTTCCTCGTCTTCGGGTTCGGTGAAAATCATCTTATCTGCGAAAAAAATCTAATTAGATGTATTTTCAGGATTTGGATTCTGGGCCCGCGATAGATTTTTACCACGAAGGCCGTAAAATCTGCTGGACGGACGCGCGCCTTTTCACCATACAATGTGCCTCATACAATATCAGCCATCTTGGGCCGAGGGTAAGTCTGAACCACATTTACCTAAATGTGAAATTGGCTTTGTTTAGCTTTAAGTTGGTCAAAAAGGCATTGAAGAGTTTGATGAGGGCAATTCAGAACACTTCAAGTTTTTGTTCCCACCAACACGACATCTTCCGTTGCAGACTAACCTGCACTTACTCCGTTTCAACTGTTTCGTATTTTTCAAAACACGTACAAACACTATGATCACCAGCCATCGAATTCCGGGTGCACGGCCTTCTTACCTCGCATGGGTGTCTTCTTATGTAGTGTCCTTTACCGCGCTCATAATGGAAATTTAAGAATAGTGTACGTTGTTTTTCAATAAGTGGGTTTCTTAAAGTTTGCGTGGATGTGCCGGAGTTGTCAGTCAAACATATGCTTGTGTGATTATTTGTTTTGGAGTTGATGTGATTTTCGTGGAATTTGTTAAAAATCTGGAAATCGTTGGTTGTACAATGTACAACTTGTCATCTCGGTGTACAATGTGAAAGCTGCGTAGGGTGGTCGGAAAGGCCAAAGCCCTTCAATAGCCGCCAAGAGCCCCAAAGCATTGTCATGGGTTCGGGACCCCCATAAATCGATTTCTTGGCCCAAATCATTACCAAATGACACTCTACTCGACCCTTAGCCTGGAAATGGTGGAATGGTCTAGCACCTGACACCGGAGTTTGAAAAAAATGGCCGACGACGGACGGGAAATGCTTTGGTGGGATAGGGGAAAACTCGTAGGGCATGACAGCGGTTTCTGCCTGTCGGAAAAAGTCTTCCATTTATGCCCGGCTAATGGGATCCTAATGCTACGTGCTGAATGACCTACCGTGGATTTTCTCCTTAAAAACTGGACCGTTGCCTAAAACGTTTGGGCAGCCCTCATCTAAAGGAACGTTGTACCGCCTTACTAAACCGCGTCCGTTGACTCGGTGCTTCATGACTGCTAACCACGTCAAGGCTTACCAATTTCTATTACTACATTATGAATTGTTTTCATACTTTTCAGACCACGGTCGTCGACGGCAACGGAGGCGGTATAGTTTCCCCAGATGGGCTGGCCTGCGATTGGCTAACCCAAAAACTGTATTGGACCGACGGTGGGTCCAACCGCATCGAAGTGGTGTCTCTCAATGGAAAGCATAGGAAAGTGTTGTTTTGGGAAGATCTAGATCAGCCGAGAGCTATCGTTTTAGTTCCTACAGAAAGGTACTCTAACTCACCTCCTCTTTCACTTTGCTGAAACCTTTAATTGAAACATTTACTTGAATATAACCTCTGATCTCTGTTACAGTATTATGTTCTGGACTGATTGGGGTGATGTGTCCAAAATCGAACGGGCAGGTATGAACGGCGACCCTCAAACGCGACGGGCGATCGTCTCTGAGAAAATATTTTGGCCAAACGGCATCACAGCAGACTACGACGCCAGGAAACTTTATTGGTTGGATGCTAGGCTCCATTTTATTGAGGTAAGGAGTAGGGATGCTCAAAGTATATCGATATATGTTTTCTCCTGGAAAGTGCCGAAATAAATCCGAAACGCCAGACAGTGAATCTAGGACCTAGAAAGGTGTAGGTAACTGAATTTTGAATCACGTTCAAGAAGATGGTAGCTCTGGTGGAACGTATACATAATCCCACAGCCTTCAAGGGGGAAGACAAGGACTCCTTAACTAGGTTCCAACCAACAGATTTTTCGAAATATTTTTATATTAAATATCAGAAACAAGTTCGAATTTTGCCTTTATGTGCCTGTGAAAGATGATTCTGTGTAACGAAAACATTCCATAATCCATATATTCCAGCAACTTTTATACAATAAGCGAAAAATTGTTTTTAAACTTTTAGACGTCAGACTTTTTTTCTGGAAAGTTTGCTTTTTTCAATAATTCTATCACTACAGGGGAAAAAGGGGGAAAATTCCATTTAAAATACATAGCAAATCGACCGTATATCTGCAAAACCTCGTAAGTCCGATTTTTCCCCAAAGTAAGGTTTTGAGCTTTCTGGGCAAATTTAAGGCTCTAGAATGTTCCTACGAGGTTTGGTTTTGATCCGCTGAGAAATGTCTTCTCTGTGTAATAACCTGCAAGTCCGAAAGGCTCCAGAGCGTTGTAAAAACTTGTAAGTCTCAGCCTCTGCCGCCTCTCCAATGTTTTCTATTTTTATCGGTAAGTTTTGTACATTTTTCATCAGTAACGTAGTTATACGTTACACATAATAATTGACGTGCTGAAGTAGTTATTTAAGTGAGAAATCGTCACAATATTCGCCAAAAGTCACTCAACTGAGCTCTTGGGACTTACAAGGATTTTGGCACTCCATCAGTCTGGACGTTTCCATGGAGTTTTTTGCGTCTCCTGTAAAATTTTTAGTTTGGAACATACGAGGTTTTGCAGGTATACGGTCGAAATGTTCCAATAATTGGAACATTTTTAGTAGAGGGGGAATAATTATTCTATAACAGATTAATCAAAGGGTGAAGAACGTTAATTTATTAGACAACAAAAATCATTAATAATATATATTTTTAAAAAAATTCATCATTCTGATGAAGCCAACTATTATAGTTGGCACGTATTATACGGCAAAAATTTCCATAATCTTTTAGTGTTCCCTTAAAAACCCTCTGTTAAAAAATCAAAAACTTTACCTATATCGATTTATCGAATATATTGTTATCCTTTAGTTGCATCCGTACTACTAAGGAGTATAATATTGAAAATATTATTTTGTACATTAGGGCTTCTAAAATCCTGACGATAACGCCGACAACATACGATCGATTCTTGCTTTCAGGTTATGGACTACGATGGAAAAAATCGCAAGAAAATCCTGGAAGGAGATTCACTTCCTCATCCATATTTTGTCACCTTCTTCAAGGATAAAATTTATTGGACTGATTGGACTACGTTGTAAGTTGAAGAATACGATTTGAAATTATTGTTCGCAGTGAGAATCCTTTTTTGCCACTCTGAATTTCGCCTTCACACTGTTTGTGGGCGCCTTACCTCTCTTTAATACTTAATTTTTCGATCAATTTTCCAGTTCTGTTCACATGTTCGATCGTAAAACCAATGCGAACCGGGAGATCATCCACTTGGAGAGTGACTACCCCGTAGACATACGGATGATGGATCCATCTCGCCAGCCGTACAAAGCCACCCCGTGTTCGGTTGGAAATGGCGGATGTTCGCACTTGTGCCTGCTTGCTCCGTACCCACCTGGTTACACCTGCGCGTGTCCTACAGGGATCCGGCTTATTGGCTCCCACCAGTGTGCCAATGGTAGTTATTTCCATGCTCTTTTATGCTATTTCTGATAATTCTCTTCATTTTAACGTTGTTCTTTGTTTTGTACTAGGTCCTGAAGAGGTCTTATTGCTAGCTCAATCCCACGGCATCAGCGTTATATCCCTTGACTCACCAGACTACACCATGACGACTCTCGACCTTAAAGGCGTCAAATACGCTATTGGCTTGGATTACGACCCCATTCACGACTACATCTACTGGACTGACCTTGAGGCAATTAATTCATCATCACCTCTCCCATTTTTTTTTTCTATTTTCATGCTAAAAATTAGTTGTTTTACAGGTCAAAGTCATCAGAAGAGTCCATTTGAACGGCACTGGCCAGGAAGATGTGGTTTCGTCTGAAATTCGATTGCCGGATGGTGTGGCCATTGATTGGAGAGCTGAAAACCTTTATTGGACTGACTCAGGAACCGATAGAATACAGGTTATGCGTGTGGACACTCCATTCATTAAGGTAATAAAATTTGCATTAAGAAAATGCAATTTTTTAAAATGATTATTCATCAATTATTGATCCTTTATTCAGCTAAAATAGCATTCCTGGGTATCATTTAGTAATAATTTTACGAAGAAACATGCTTTAGCCTTGGCATAATTGCCCTGGAAAGTAACTAAGGGCCGGGTGTACTCTTTTTTAAACAGACCTTTACGAAAACAACGTTTAGTGAAGATTCCCTTAAAAGGGGAAGGTTGTTCAGACAGTAACAACTTTTGTACAAGCAGCAGTCGTTTGTAGTAATAGTCGGAGTAATATTCAACTCATTATAGTTAGCAGAGTTGATACCAACAGTTGTCAGACCACAAAGTTGTCAACCTGACTCATACAGGCTGAAGAACCAACAGGTTTTGGGAAAACTGCAAAATTATGGGAGCTGTTTTTGACCAAACATTAGAAAATCGTAGCGGGCACTTTGAAAAATTAGTAAAACATGGAATTTGTTCAGCTTTAACTCAGCCACAAGCTCCCATTTGTAGCTCCATGAAAGTCCTATAGATCGCAACAGTGAAATCGGATCGTTCCGGGACCCCAAAAAAGGATACTACGTCCAAAAATACTTCGAAAACTACACCTAACTCGATCCCATAGCCAAAAGCCTAAAAAAAAACCTCTCGTAGCCCCATAGTGCCCCACGGGTTTTGGCGATCGGGCTGAAAACCTTGCGAGCACAATTAGATGGTAAACCGAGTATTTTTGTCAAAATTTCTGATTTAAAAAAAATTCCTACTGCCCAAAACGGCCCGGACGGCGGACATTTCGGTTTTGGAATCTAGACCTCTTGAAACAGATTATGTCAAATTTTTAGGCCGATCGGAGTCGTCGACCTCCGTCGCGAAAACATAGGTGTATTATTCCAAGAATAATAAACCAAATTTGAAAATTTCACCTATACATACATCTAATGGGAGCTTGCTACCTACCTGAACAGCGCCGATTCTTTTTCATATTCTGTCTCAATTAGGTTCTCATCAACACCGAGCTCCGGGAGCCTCGTGGGATCGCAGTGTCGCCTGATGAGGGCCTCATGTTCTGGTCTGACTGGTGCGAATCAAACCCCAAAATTGAGAGGTCGGCTCTCGATGGGTCTAACCGGTTTTTACTCGTCGGAGATCATTTGGTCTGGCCGAATAATCTGGCTTTGGACATTCCTAACAGGAAGTTGTACTGGAACGACGCCAGCCTTGATAAAATCGAGGTAAGGGCATCCGTAGTTCAGCCTGCTGCACATGAAATTGAACTGTGCCAGTGCAAGCGTGTCTTATTCTTGAGGAAAATTTTGTTCTCGTTTTGATTGCAGGTTATAAGCTATGATGGAGCAGATCGAAAAGAAATTGTCACCAACGAAATCCCTCATTTATTCGGACTCTCTCTGAGTGGGGACTACATTTATTGGACTGATTGGCAACACCGAAACATCGAGTCAGCGCACAAAGAAACGGGAGAAAATCGCAAGGTACGACATATGATGGAGACAAAACAAAAAAACCATTCTTGTACAAGTCACGAAAATCCCCACATTGGAAATATTGTTTACAATACCCGACAATATGGAAGGTAAATTCTAATGAAAATAGCATCGTTTCAAAGAAATAACAGAAATTTCCTAATTAAAGTTAATCTTAAACAAATCCCTTCTAATGCACAAGCCTGCATTGGCTGTCCAAAGAGACAGAGGAAGCTGCGAGATACATCATACATACCACAAAACCTTGTAGATTTATTATACAGCACGTAAATGTGTTCATTTTTCAATCCCTACATTGGTACGATGTTGAACATTTATCACTTTTGTTACAGTTGATACAAGAACGCGTAGCGACTGTCATGGGCTTAAAAGTTGTCAATTTCAAGGAAAACCACACATCTTACAACCCTTGTGCCACCAACAATGGAAACTGCGCTCACCTCTGCTTGAACACGCCCTCTAACTACGTGTGTGCATGCCAAATGGGTAAAGTGATTAATCAACTCACGTTTATGGAGGGTTAGGGTTTATTGAATATTCGCTGAGTAGCGAGCAACGCGCCTTGGTGCTCGCCAAATACAGGGTGGCTCTGTGAACTTAGGCGGCGGTGTTTCGCCTGTTGGCAATTCAGTCTGAGTAGCCTGGTTCGAATTCGGGGCAAAGACGAATGTTTGAGCCAAAACGCGCCCAAATGCTGGGTACCGTTCCTGGGTGCTTGAGGTTGAAGCTGGCGTGGCTACGGCTCACTAGTGGACTCGGCATCATGTCCCTCATGTCCACCCTTGTAATGTTCAGGCTGTCACTGGCGCAAGCCGGTGTCAGGGGCATGTAAAGCGGTAGAGGGGCTAGTCCCTTCAGGCCTCCCACTGGAGGATCCTTAATGGGGAGGAGTTTGATCCCATAACGCATTAACCACCCGCTTGGAGCATCTCCTCTCCACCAGTACCTCGGGCAAGGGGGAGCCCGCGGTCTCTGATCTTTGGGGTCATCCCGTCGGTCCTTGGCCGCCCCCGTTGGACTGGTGTCGGTCTCGAGGGGGTCGTGGGGCCCGCTGGGAGGTGGAGCCGGGTTGGAGCTCCCTTTGGGGGGCCTGCTGATAGGCGGTAAGCCTCCATAGCCGTTTCCACAGCTCAAACCTGAGCCACAACGCGTTGTAATACCTCTTGTTGGCAGACATTTCACCTATGAACGCAAGTTCGTGTGAATCCTTGGAGGGACTCTCGTGACGAAGGCAGCCAAGCCATCTGTCTTCAACACATAAGATCTGAGGGATAAAGTTTGCATTGTAACCAATCTCTATTCAGAGTCCTCAGAAGGGGAAACAATTTTTCTACTGCACCTGTCAAAAGATGCTTTCGTTTGCTGAGAACATTAAGGGGAGACTCGCGCGCCAAATTGACCAAAAATCGATTTTCGGGAAATAATTTTAAAAAAACTACATCTTATACTGAACATTTTGATATAATATAATCATATGTACAAAAATTTTGAACTTGTGTTCTGAGCGATTGAATTGAAAACATGAACAACGAATGTTATCAGATGTTGTTCAATACAATTTTTCGTCCCGAAAATTTCAAGATATTTTGTTCGCCACTGATAAAGTAGGACATAGAAAGAATAAAGAAAACGAATAATTGTCCCGAACAACGTGAGGAAACAGCAAAACACTGAGTAAAAGGGGAGTTGCGCTCGCGGGATCGGACGAGTCTTCCAGCGGGGGGAAACTAAAACGGCGATTTCTCGTTTTCATGCTTCCGCGTCAGTTCGGAGCACATACCTTTATCATTTTTCAATATTTTCGAATGATTTTTTTTTTCTACGTGTTCAGTAACTAAGTGAGAAGATATGTACAACAAATCAAGCCAGAAAACCAAATAGAACCGTCGTCAGGAACAGAAACGTACGGAAAAACGTAGTAAGATTTTTAGCAACTTTTCAGAGGCGAGCATAAATTTTTCTTGTGCCGGGATATTTATGGTTTATTCTTTATTTAATCTGCATTATAAGAGGAACACACACAAAAAATTTGAAAGTGATACGATGAGAGGGGACTTCTGTAGAGGTTCCGAACGGAGGCCCGTTTTTGAGTCAAATACAAAGGGACCCGTTGGCGCGCGAGTCTCCCCTTAAACTATCCACGAATCTGCGCCCTAGGGGGCCCCCTGTCCAAGTAGTCGGCCCTGTGATGGGAGCCGAAGGGGGGCCATGTCAATCTTCTTTTACCAATGAGTCGATCTCGTTGTTACTCGGAATGGTTGGAGGGGCTGTGTCCAAACCCCCTCCCCCGGCTGGTTTGTCATTCCCGCCAAAACTCTGAGGGCGGCTGCCAAGATGGCAACTAGCGCCCTGTTGTGGGACATGCTAAATATAGAGATATATTGGCTCCAGTCCTCCGTCACGCCACCGGCGAAGACCTCGGAGGAGAGGGGAATCGCGTGAGGGTGTTTTTTCTGCAAAGAGGGAAATTCAGGAGTACGATTTTTTGGTGTTTTTTAAAAAGGGATTTTCATTTGAGTTATATTAACAAACACGTTTACCAGCGCCATTGTACGACTCACCTGCATTATAGAGTGGTTCACGCTACACCTCTCATCCCAATTTTTCACATTATTAACAAGGAACTTTTTTTTTTTTGTCAGGTTATGAACTCGAGAGCAACGGCAAGACTTGCGTGATACCTGAAGCATTCCTTTTGTTCACCAGAAAGGATAACATCGGTCGGATTAGCATCGAAAACGACCACAACGACGCTATAATACCTGCATCAGGGGTAGAGGACGCCAGGTTGGTAGCTCGATCTTGGTAACCTCCGCTGGGGGGGGGGGGGGGGGGGGGGCTTGGATCCGAAATGAGCTTTTTCTAAATATTTCCTTGTTCTTTCCAGTGCTTTGGATTTTGACATTCAAGACAGCAGGATTTACTGGACGGACGTCAAAGCCAAGTCAATATCCAGGGCTTATGTCAATGGTTCTAGTGTCGAAAAAATAATCGACTACGGGTTGGAGTCGCCTGAAGGTCTTGCTGTAGATTGGCTCTCGCACAACATCTATTGGACGGACACGGGAACTAAAAGGATCGAAGTTGCCCGAGTTGATGGAAAATATCGCAGAGCCGTGATCTGGACCGGTCTTCACGAGCCACGAAGTATTACCGTTGATCCGAACAAAGGGTAAGAGGCCATGAAAGGCGGACATGCATGAACCAGGAATACCACAATACGGCTGATGATAGGATCGTTTTAAACCCCGCTGTAAACGGTAATGTGTTTTGTTCTAGGTTCATATTTTGGAGTGACTGGGCCAGTTCCGGCTCATTGCATCGGGCTTCGTTGAATGGAAACCACCCAAAAACGTTAATACCCAAACTAGGAAGAGTGAACTCACTAACCATCGATCACGGGGAAGGTATGTGGCTGAAGAGGTGTCTGTCTCGACTTAAGCGCCGACTACTAATTCAAACTATTCTTTAATTAAACCTCTTGGTGAAACCTGCCCCCAGTCAGTATACGAATCTCACTGCGAACATTTCTCTGATTTCAATAAACTTCACGTTTTTATGGAAATCCAATTTCATTCCCAGAGCAAAACAAACAAACAAATTATGAGTTAATGAAAAAAATTGATGACTGAGTAAATTGAATATTTTCAGGGCGGATCTACTGGTGTGCTATTCAAGGACACATCGAGTCTGCAAATTTGGACGGCTCCAGAAGAATACGTGTGGTCTCGTCCCAGCGTCCTTTTACCATGTCTTTATACCAGGTGAGTTTGGTACCTTACGAAGATGGGGTCGGTTATTTGATTGGAATTATTGAAGGCCACTCTTTATTACAACCGAAGTTGTATATCCACACTGGGTTTTTTCTGTCAGTTTGTAAATGTGATCCATGAGGTAGGCAAGTAGATTGCTAAACGGATCTTTTAACTGAGACTGGAGGAAGTCATGAGGTACATCCCCCCCCCCCCCCTATACGGGTGAAATTAGATTGTGAAGATTGTGTGTGAAAAAGCCACATCTAATGTATTTTGACTGTAGTAGGCCCAGACTTTTTTTTATTTTCAACTAGCTGGGACTCCTGTGCTTCGCACGAAATTCGCGATTTACATTAAGCATGCGAACTCTGGTGGCGCTCGGAAGACTCACTCAAAAACGGCAAGTCACCCGCCTGCCCTATGTAATTTGAAGCGCCCTGCACCTAATTATTCAGTTTTCTTCCAATTATAGCCATGTCGGGGTACGAAAATTGGAAATTGAAGAAGAATAATTCACTAATTATTAGTTTGTTAAGAAATAAAGACGCAGTTCGAGGTTGATTTCGCAATTTCGCTAAAAGAAAAATAATCATTTGTGCGGACCTTGACGAGGAATATGCAGGGGGGCGTTTTGCTGTGTGTACGGGGGCAAAACAAGGATTTTTCTTATTCAGTTTTCTTCCAGTTTAAAAATAAACCTAGTCAGGCAACGTTAACCCAACCAGCGAATTTTCTTTGAAAAGCCCTCACGGGCTGGAAATTATAATCTGGGTGGCTGGTTGGTCAGTCTAGATTCCAAAACCGAAATGTCCTACCGTACGCTTTTAGCAGTAGGCAATTTTTTGCCTACATACATACTTGGTTTACCATCGAGTTGTGCCCGCAAGGATTTCAGCCCGATCGCCCAAACCCGTGGGGCGCTATGGGGCTAAAATGGGGCTACGGGAGGGGTTTTTTTAAAGGGTTTTGGCTATGGGATCGATTTAGGTGTCGTTTTCGAAGTATTTTTGGACGTAGAATCCATTTTTTGGGTTCCCGGAACGATATGATTTCACCGTGGGAATCTATGGGGCTACAAACGGGATTTTTTTAAGTATTCCAGGGTGTACAGTATGTACGGAGTATTTGTTTTTCGTAATTGCCATATAAACCTGTTATCCGAGAGTTGAGAATAGTTTCGTGATGATTAAAAAACTTTAGCTGCCAAAACGCAACCAAAATCTAGCGGTGGACCACAGAAAATGACCTGTGACCTATGACCACATTTACACGATCACTGCGGAATGTTCTGGTCTTGTTCACGAAAACATCGATAACTGCCATGTAATTCCGGTAATTTCCGGCAGCGGAATAATATCAAGGAATAATATTCATAAAACTCATATTATGAGTTTTAGCCAACAGTCAAAACAAGAAGCAAAGACATGAAAATGTAAAAAAATCAGAACAACATTGGATCTTGGGGGAAAACGATTGAAATTGGAATTGATTATTTGGCTGGTAGGACCTCACCTGTTGCAATAACGTAAGACGGCGACGACGTACCTACTTACATTCCGCTGACGCTCCGGCCTTACATACATGTACATGTACAGTGGAATGATAAAATTTCCTCTCCTTTTTTGCTGATTCTTCCTTCCACGACGTGAGAACCAATGCATAATTATTGGTGCAGACATCCTCTGGCAGTCGAACACCACACACAATTATGTGGTCAGCATTGATCACAGCCCCCACCTCGCAAATATTCCGGGACTGGTCATTACAATTGGCGTATTTGAATATATAACTAAGCCTAAGCATAACGTTAGGTAAATAGGAATGGGAATCAGGGAACCGAAAGGAAATATTAAAAGGACGGATTATTATTATTTTGTCAGAGCTGAGATAAGAGTGATAAGAGATTCCTTATTCTTCTTCTTCTTGTCCGATTATCTAGTAATCGATTTTTCATGCCAACATCGAGTTTAGGTATACCAAAAAATAATTATGAGCGATTTTGTGAAGAAATCCTCCATATCGCCTCTTGAGATTGAGGCAGCTTGCCGGGAATGAACGGCCATTTTGGAAACGACTTCAGCGCTCCAGTGTTAATGTAAATCGCGAATATCAAATTAGAAATGCATCCCATGCTTCACTCGGAACACCCTTAGCAACTCGTCAAGTCTTACAACTCATAATTTTTCCAAGTAACAATGCTAGCATTGTATAGTATTTTTTGGCATAACAAGTACCCTACGTCTCCTAGTTCTAAGCTACCTCCCCACCGATTTTCAACCAAATTGGTTCAGCCGTTCTTGATTTATAAATAGTGTAACTAACATGATTTTCTTATATATATATATATTATTTTATTTTTATTTATCAAGTACATAGGTATGGTTAGTATCTTGTGGCAGAGGTCTTATTCTCTCCCTGCCCTCAGTATGTATATTTCTACTACAACTTGATACGTGTGATTCAGTTAGTTATATTTCCTCATCAGGGAAAAATTTATTGGTCTGACTGGGAAACGGGCGAGTTGAGCTACGCTCCAAAACACGGCGGAAATAAAACTCTTCTTCACGCCAACCTGGAGCAAGTAACATCTGTCGTCGTTTACGACAAATGGGGTCGCCAGGGATGGAGCCCCTTTACCAGCACGGGAGGGCAGTGCCCCCATTTGTGCCTCGGAGGGTCCTGCGTCTGCCAAGGTCACTTCACCTACCAGGATGGAAAGTGTTTTCGTAAGTCATTTCGCTCTTAGTGGCCGGCTACGCAACCTTTCAAACCCTTTACTCAGTGTAGTTGAAACGCTTTGCAGCTCCGACATCTTTCATGCTTGTGTCGACTAAGAAGAACACAATCAGCCGCCTGCTTCTTGACACCGACGAGTGTCCAGACTTCCCTTTGCCTATTCACGGTAAAAAGAATGAAAATGAGAAGATGAAAATGAACGCGAAAGTGATAGATTACGACCCTATTCATGGTACACTGTTTTGGGTGAGTACATGACATGTATAATGCGTATTTTCTTCCGTGTGTAACTTTATCCTCAAAATCTATTTTTTTATGAATAGCTCGACGGACGGACGCAAGCGATAAAAAAGTGGACTCCAAGCGGTCCAGGCAGTCAAGGTCCGGGATCCGTGAGCGTTGTCATCAGTGGCAGCCATCATCCGGCCTCTTTTGCTTTGGACCCGCTCTACCAGGTTGTGTTCTGGTCGAGCGCTACTGAAGGCACAATCAACGCTACCAGGCTGGACAACGGCACAACTCCAACGGTCCTTGTCATACAGACTCACCAGACCGAAAAGCCAAAACACCTTGCCGTTCATCCTCATAAAGGGTTGGGATTCTCTGTTCATTCCTTAGATAATTAATCAAAAGATTGGGGTCGCTTAAAACTCGAATACACCTCTGCCGCGCTTTCGGAAAATTCATTTCATTCAACATTAATGTTATGTAAAGAAATCTCGTTTCGCAAAAGAATATTAAAAACCCACGCAATGAAATATTCACCTACAATAATTGTATTGTAATTTATAATTATTATAAAAGGGAGCCTGGAGGGGGAAGGGGCTAGCGAGGGAAAACCGCTAAGCTTCAAAAGTTGTCCAAAAAAGGGGTAAAAAACGCTGCAAATTTTACACAAGGGTTTTTAATCTTTGATATAGGTTACTTGTGCAAAAATTATTTCTGTGTTAATGGAAAACAATTTTTGGATTTTTTTTTTTTTTTTTCAAAAAAATTTGTTTTGGATTTTTTTTTCAACAAAAAATTTTTTTTCAAAAATTATTTATTTTTTACTCGAAAAATATTTAACCTCCTGGGATCCTTCAAAAATCCCATTTTTAGCCCCATGAAAGCCCTATAGATCGCCACAGCGAAATCGGATCGTTCTGGGACCCCCAAAAATGAATTCTACGTCCAAAAATACTTCGAAAACGACACCAAACTCGATCCCATACCTAAAAGCCTTCAAAAACCCCTCCCGTAGCCCCATTTTAGCCCCATAGCGCCCCACGGGTTTGGGCGATCGGCCGGAAAACCTTGCGGGCACAACTAGATGGTAAACCAAGTATTTTGTCAAAATTTCAGATTTAAAAAAAAAAAGCCTACTGCCCAAAACAGCCCGGACGGCGGACGGCGTACGGCGGACGGACATTTCGGATTTAGAATGTAGACCTCTTGAAACGGATAATGTCACATTTTGAGGCCGATCAGAGTCGTCGACCCCCGTCGCGAAAACATATGTGTATTATTCCAAGAATAATAAACCAATAGATTTCACCCGAATGAATCCTCTCACTTTCAGCACGTTTCATGCTGATGAAGAGAGCAGCAACGAGCTGGGGGTGGCTGGCGTAGTGGGATGGCCTTTAGTTGGAATGTTGTAGGCTGTGAGAGAAGGAATAAATTTTCCGAAACCTTGGTAGTTATGCAATACTTGTTGTGGACCGCATCCTTTTTTTTTTTTTTTTTTTTTTGGGGTGTATCGTATGTTGATTGATCGTACTAAGCTGCAATTTAATTATTATTACAATAATTATTATTATTATTATTACAAATTTTGTAATAATTTCATTTCATTTCAAGGATTCTGTTGTGGACCACTGAAGGCAGAGAGTTTCGTATCTACAAGAGCCGACTGGATGGTTTTCGGCGTGTTGTCCTAATCAAAGAAAATCGCCCAATAGTATCCCTCACTGTGGACACTGCTCAAAACAACGTCTACTTTGCCACTATATCATCATTAGAGTCGTGTGACTTGAACGGAAAAAACCGGTAAGCTACCTCTTATTAAAAAAAATTTTTGCCGCTTGTGACTATGTAGTTATGGTTAACTATGTTTGTACTGGACTCCCCCAAAACCCCCGGATTGTTAATTTTATGTTCGAGGATCAAACCAATGAAACACAGAATGTTTTTGTTGGCTGGGGGAGGGGATTCACGCGACAGACATCTTCAAACCTAATAACCTCCGAAAGACACATTCTGTGCTATAAACGTGTTCCAATACGTGTCTTTAGTAAATACTAGCTGGGACACCCACCCGTGCTTCGCACGAAATATCACATTCCCGTCCATCCCCGATGCAAACACCCTTAGCAACCCGTCGACTTGTAATTTTCTTAGCCCGTTTCTCGTTGCGAAGTATCAAATTCTCGTCTATCACCCCAGCCCATAGCATAAGCAGCCCATAGCAACCCATCAACTCAACAATGAAATTACCTATCAAACTAATCGAAGGCTCGCAAAAAATGCTCGTACCCACCAACCGACGATCTCTGAATAACTTGCGAACGGGTTATCGCACAGAAATCGTTTTGCAGTCGTTGAAATCAGAGTGAAAAGCTCGTTTTAACCGACGTAGTTTCGTTCAAACCCGACGCCAAAAGTTGTACCGGGTTTCGGCGTTTCGAAAATTTTCCTAGCAATCCCTAGAAACGACGCTATTTGACGCGGCTTTTCGTCGCGAAGGAAAGTTCCGTTCGCGACGAAGGAATAGAGTTCACGAAATCTAACATAGCCTATTATCTAAGTCGGAACACGCGGGTCAATTTGCGCCCACCCACTGCGAAATTGGTTCAGCCGTTCGGCAGTTTACTGGGCACATACATACATACAGAAAGAGAATTTTATATATTATTATAGATAGATAGATTAAGGGCCGGTTTTTGAAACCATAGTCAAATCACCGCAAACGAGTGGTTTGGTGACCACCGTCAAACGCGATTTTACAGCCGCTATTTTGTCGACGTTTTTAGAACCATAGTCAGCGTTCCGACAGCTGACCACGCCGCTAAAATTTTGGCGCCTTGAATATTTTCCCTAGGTGAAATTTTTTCGTCATTGCGGGTTTTGACAACTCATTTGTGAGGAAGGAGTTCACATTTCCCGCTTCTTCTGCCTTCAACATGTCATTATTTTGAGCGTTATTTGAGCGAAAAAAGTATACAATTATCTCCATCTCTTTCTACCACTCCGCACCCTCCGCACCCTCCGCGCCGCGGAGTCCGCGGCGGGCCGTCTCGTCAGTCAGTTGTTCCTCGTCAACCAATGAAAGCGGTGGTCACGGCTCCGTAAAAATTTGACCCCAGGGTCCTGCTGTGGTTACCGTTTCGTAAAAATAGCGGCCCGTAAAACGGAAACTAAGGTTCAAAAAACGCTTTTTCCGTTTTACAGCCGTCAGAGTCGTCTTTTACGGCCGTCAGAGTTAACTATGGTTTCAAAAACCGGCCCTAAGTCAAATTAACCAACTCAATTTTTTAATTTGAGCCTCGAAAAACTCATTGCAATCCTCAAGCACACATTTTCCTCTCCACAGGGTTGTAATTAGTTCCGGCGAAAAGTTCAACTCAATATCTGTTCACGGAAAGTTCATCTATTGGGTGAGTGGCGCCAACGTTATGTCTGTCCCAAAATCTGGAGGACATGTCGAGACTGTTTGGACGTCTCCCCACCACTTGACAGCGCTAACATCCGTCAACACCAAAAAGGTATTACATTACAATTTTTTTACAAGTTCGTCGTGGGGTATTTTTATTATTATTCAATAATTTGTTGTAGCTCCAGATCACTGTTGCCAACTGGGATTGCGTCAACGGGTTGCGAGTTGGATCGCACACTGACTGCTCAAGGGAAGGCCCTTGCTCGCCGGACCATTTTTCTTGCATTTCTTCGGCAGGGGACTGCATTCCAATGAAGTGGAGGTGTGATTTGGCCGACGATTGTTTGGATGGCAGTGACGAGCAGAACTGCCCGCAGTGTGGACCAGACAAGTTCACCTGCCAACCAAACATCTGTATCGGTGAGTGTGTTGGTGGTGTTTGGTGTATTTTGAAGATTGAAGTGAATTGGTAACTATGATTGTTTTGGTTTTTTTTAGAAATGTCACAAGTGTGCGATGGGACGCCCAACTGTCCAGACAATGCGGATGAAATGTCGTGTTGTGGGTCTCAAGGTTGGCACCAGTGTATCAGTGGGCCGTCATCGACCTACTACAGCCTGCTCCACTCCGGCACGACGACTTGCGTCCCCCCGCACAAAGTTTGCGACGGCGTTCCTCACTGTGCGGACCACTCGGACGAAACTCAAGAAGCCTGCGCCATGAGGATGGCCCACACGCTCGACCCTCAACCTGAATCGCAAGGGTACGTCCTCATAACGGCCTTCGTCACTGCGGGTTTCCTCATCGTAGTTGGCTTCGGCATTTACAAATGGCGCACTAACAAATCCAAAGGGGACAACGTAGTGCAAGATGGCGACCCTGCACGGGATCCTCTCTCGCCCAAAGTGTTCACGAACTGTGGAAACGCCACTTGCGGCCCAAAAGGTTACCCTGGTGGCCACTCGTGTGTCCTCATGTCGACCCTTAATCGGTAAGTCAAGTGAATCTCAAAGCAAACTCAATTCAATCAAAATGTATTAAATCGTCGCTGTAGAAGCAACACCGCCTAATCCACATCTTCCCAACTTCTCAGGTGACACAAAACTTTGTTTCATTAAAGAAAAACTGTTTCGATAAAAAATTGATTCATTCAACTGTTTTATTTAATTATTTCATTTAAACACCGTTTCTTGTAAAAGCAGTTTCATTTTAGAAACAGCTGTTTAAATTTCCGACCGAAGTGGGTTAGGCGGTGTTGCTTCTGCGACGAAATATAAAATGAAAACTATTTAGGCTACTACTTATAACTATTAAAAATTATTGATGATGGAACAATGAACATTTCAGGTCAACTTCCAACTCCCAACCTTCTTCTGGGTCCCTCCTATTCTACCCACTTAACCCACCTCCGAGCCCTGCAACGACAAGCAAGGAAACCACCCGCCTGGGCCTCTACCGCCCCCCACCGCCCACCCCATGCTCAACAGATGTCTGCCATGAGACTGACTCCAACTACCAAGGCGAGAGTGAACCACTGCCGCCGCCACCTACGCCAACTTCCACTTCGCCATCGCCGTCGTCTTCCACTTATTTTCATCCCACTCCCCCACCGCCATCGCCCACTTATTGATGAAAAAAGGCCCCCAAACGTCAAGTCCCTTCGCCAACTATGTTCAGACGCTAACCTTTACAGGTGCATATTGCAGGACTATATTCAGGTATAATTCACCTACGCATATTTGCTTAGAACAGCCGTTATAGCATCCCCAAGCCATGTTTGAAATTGTCTTGAAACGAACGTTGACTTAAAACCTCATTTGAAATTGAGGCGTTCAGTTGCCAACCCTGACAAGTCCACTTTTTCAGTTTTCGAGAAAATGGCCCGAAACTATGAGAACACGATTTTCGTTGAATCTGATGCAAATGCATGAAATGCATGAAATCATGGGTCATGTCGAAGTTTTTAGGTTGAAACTCCAACGGTTCCAAGCTTGGAAGTCTGGTTACTTTCCACGAACATTTCTTATTAGTTTGGACTTCAGATTACAAACCAGCGTCTATCACATTTCGCATCTACCTAGATTTGTCTCCCTTTGCTACTATAACATCGTAGCATTATATCATTATAACGTACAATGAATGGTTTCCGTTTAGAAATGATGAGAAAATGGGCAACATCAGGTATACAAAAAAAAAAAAAAATATTTTTTTCTCAACCAAAAACGTGTATAATTTTTGACCGGATGAAGATAAATTTGCATTTGTGGATATATTCTTGAAGGGAATTTAATTCTCTACAACATTCTCGCAGAAACCGTTTTTCTAGGATGAACCGTTTACAACTTGTAAAAGAAAGTTTAACAAAAACACGAGATAAAAATAAGTTTTTTAAAATTTGTCACGTTTCCGGAGGGTGTATCTCGAAAACGGTTGGGGATTCGTGTAAAAAGTATAAAGTCGAAGTTGAAGAGAATCTTTTCTTCTTTATTTCAGTATACGTTGACTTAGTCGTTAGGATTGATCGTTCTCGTTATAGGGGCTAAAAACCGAAAAATGGGACGTTCGTTGACAAAAAAAAACAACTTTTGACTTCGTCAAAATTCTATAATGACGTGGAAAAATTAAAGGTCGATCTGCATGGCCCTGGAATATATTTTTAATGGCGCGTAAATAGGTTTTTGACGAATTTGAGGGAAATATCGCTCCCAGCACGAAAAATAGACGGAAAAGTTAAAAATTAAATTAATCAAAAAAGTTGAAACTCCAAAAAATAAACGAGCTGCTGGGCCCGCTGACTTAGCTACACCCCAGGAACAATTTCGCACCTAATACCAACTTATGTGATTCACTGATCATCGATGTTTTCGGACGAAGTTGACAAGCTAACAAACCGCCCGTCTGCGATTATGTCTGTCTGACCACTAAGAACAACAATAATTATGCAATGCTGCATTTCAATTTTTTTTTTAACGATGTTTCGATTGAATGAGGTGTCTCTTTCGTGACTGTACACGCTGAATTCGAATCTTCAAATCGTTTTTTTCCATCACGTAGAGTATCGTACGTAATCGTACTTAAAGTTTTGGAAAGAATTACCGGTTGACAGCAGTTGACAAAGGAAAAACTTGAATTTGAAACGATATTTGAAGGTAAAAATATTTTTATTACAAGAAATACAAGGTGAGGTGATGTATGAATAGCTTTTACATTATTCTTGGAGGAATTTTCGCTTCCCCGACTTCCTGGATGTGACGTTTTCGGCCTTGCAGTCCCTCTTCAGATTCCAGCAGTAGTCCACCATCATGGTTGCGTTCCTTCTTCCCTGATACCGTTGTTCCATCAATTTTATGTCTTGGTGGAATCGCTCGCCTTGTTCTCCACTGAAATCCTCCAAGTTTTCAGGAAAATATTCCAGACGTGACCGGAGGAAATGGAGCTTGACGCTCATGAGGCACCCAAGTTTCTAGAAGTTTTTAAGTAAGCCCTCCACCAAATCTCTGTTGTTGGGATCCTTGTTATTACCAAGAAATCCATTTACAACTGATCTAAAACTCACCCATGCATTCATCTCCGTACTATCCATGGTTTTTTCTAATTCAGAGTACTTCATCAGTTGACGAATTTGTGGGCCAACGAAAATTCCAGCTTTGATCTTTTCGGAGGTTATTTTGGGAAACTTCTTACCCAAATACTGGAAACAGGGGTTTTCTTTGTTCAACGCCTTAACAAACTGGTTCATAAGGCCGAGTTTTATGTGCAGCGGTGGGAGTAACACATTCTCTGGGTTGATGACGTTATTAGATCCTGGAGTTAATAGTGCTCTTTCTGGCCATTGACATTCCAGTGCTTATCTCTAGCCCTGCTGTCCCATTCACATAAGAAACATGGAAATTTGGTGAATCCCCCTTGCAGGCCTAGGAGTAGGCCGATGATCTTGAAGTCACCATACACTAACCACTTGTTCTCTTCGTATCCAATGTTTTCCAATAGTTTTAATATTTTCGTGATTCTCTTTCATGTGTACGGAATCGATGCGTACGTACTTATTTCCGTTGTGAAGAAGATCCCCTTTCAAACTGGCTTTTGACGAGTCTATGAACACCCTGCATTCAGATGGTATGTACTCGATACCGAAAAACTCCATCACAGGCTCAATTTTCACAGGCACAGTTTCGATCTTGCCAAACAGCAGGGATGCCACCTTTCATGTGATGCCCTCTCAATTTCTCTCCTCTGACATCATGGATCACGTAGTACGTGTAACATGAAAACCAAGCGTGTTAGAAAAAAAAACTCTAATGGATTCGAATTCAGCACCAAAAATTCACGCAAAATATCGCACATCAAAAAGGATGCAGCATTGTAATTATAATTATTCAGGGCTGACACTGTGATGTAATTTGGTTAGAGCCAAAAGAAGGGGACAAAGCCTTCCCCGAAAGCTTGCCCAATGAAAGAATAAAGGATTTGGCTCTTTTTCCCTCACCAGTAAAACATTTTCAAATTGTCGCTGCTACTCGTCGAGTGGGAAGATGCCGAAGGAGACGCATCCCGACGTCAAGGGGACAAGTAATCTCTCTCAAAACACAAGATTCAAAATTTTCCAGATTTAATTTGGTGATGAGGAAGGGTGGTAGCGTGAGGTAGGTGTCTCCAGTAGCGTACATGATAAATGTATCATTTTTGCCAATCTCCCCACGGGGGGCGACATCCAATATTCGAATTCAGGGTGGTCCTCGTCGAAAAAAGTCATTTCCAATCGTGTGGTTTTCCTTCTGGTGTACTTCTTAGCGAAATAGGAGCTCAGGTTTTTCTGCTCGATGGACCCAGTAGCGTACATGATAAATGTATCATTTTTGGCAATCTCCCCACGGGTGAGAGACATCAAAATTCGAATTCAGGGTGGTCCTCAAAGTACAATATTCAAAATCGTCCAGATTAAATTTGGGGATGAGGAAGGGTGGTAGCGTGAGGCAGGTGTCTCCAGTAGCGTACATGATAAATGTATCATTTTTGCCAATCTCCCCACTGGTGAGAGTCATCCAATATTCAAATTCAGTGTGGTCCTCGTCGAAAATAGTCATTTCCAATCGTGTGGTTTTCTTCTGGTGTACTTCTTAGCGAAATAGGAGCTCAGGTTTTTCTGCTCGACGGACCCGATTTTGAGCCATCGAGCATTCGCTATGGCTTCAAGAAGCTTTTCAGTCAGGGTAGTCGCCAGTAGCGTACATGATAAATGTATCATTTTGGCCAATCTCCCCACGGGGGAGAGACATCCAATATTCGAATTCAGGGTGGTCCTCAAAGTACAATATTCAAAATCGTCCAGATTAAATTTGGGGATGAGGAAGGGTGGTAGCGTGAGGCAGGTGTCTCCAGTAGCGTACATGATGAATGTATCATTTTTGCCAATCTCCACACGGGGGAGAGACATCCAATATTCGAATTCAGGGTGGTCCTCAATGTACAATATTCAAAATCGTCCAGATTAAATTTGGGGATGAGGAAGGGTGGTAGCGTGAGGCAGGTGTCTCCAGTAGTATACATGATAAATGTATCATTTTGGCCAATATCCCCACGGGGGAGAGACATCCAATATTCAAATTCAGGGTGGTCCTCGTCAAAAATAGTCATTTCCAATCGTGTGGTTTTCCTTCTGGTGTACTTTTTAGCGAAATAGGAGCTCAGGTTTTTCTGCTCGATGGACCCAGCAGTGTACATGATGAATGTATCATTTTTGCCAATCTACCCACTGGTGAGAGACATCCAATATTCGAATTCAGGGTGGTCCTCAAAGTACAATATTCAAAATCGTCCAGATTAAATTTGGGGATGAGGAAGGATGGTAGCGTGAGGCAGGTGTCTCCAGTAGCGTACATGATAAATGTATCATTTTTGCCAATCTCGCCACTGGTGAGAGACATCCAATATTCGAATTCAGGGTGGTCCTCAAAGTACAATATTCAAAATCGTCCAGATTAAATTTGGGGATGAGGAAGGGTGGTAGCGTGAGGCAGGTGTCTCCAGTAGTGTACATGATAAATGTATCATTTTTGCCAATCTCGCCACTGGTGAGAGACATCCAATATTCGAATTCAGGGTGGTCCTCAAAGTACAATATTCAAAATCGTCCAGATTAAATTTGGGGATGAGGAAGGGTGGTAGCGTGAGGCAGGTGTCTCCAGTAGCGTACATGATAAATGTATCATTTTTGCCAATCTCCCCACTGGTGAGAGTCATCCAATATTCAAATTCAGTGTGGTCCTCGTCAAAAATAGTCATTTCCAATCGTGTGGTTTTCTTCTGGTGTACTTCTTAGCGAAATAGGAGCTCAGGTTTTTCTGCTCGACGGACCCGATTTTGAGCCATCGAGCATTCGCTATGGCTTCAAGAAGCTTTTCAGTCAGGGTAGTCGCCAGTAGCGTACATGATAAATGTATCATTTTGGCCAATCTCCCCACGGGGGAGAGACATCCAATATTCGAATTCAGGGTGGTCCTCAAAGTACAATATTCAAAATCGTCCAGATTAAATTTGGGGATGAGGAAGGGTGGTAGCGTGAGGCAGGTGTCTCCAGTAGCGTACATGATGAATGTATCATTTTTGCCAATCTCCACACGGGGGAGAGACATCCAATATTCGAATTCAGGGTGGTCCTCAATGTACAATATTCAAAATCGTCCAGATTAAATTTGGGGATGAGGAAGGGTGGTAGCGTGAGGCAGGTGTCTCCAGTAGTATACATGATAAATGTATCATTTTGGCCAATATCCCCACGGGGGAGAGACATCCAATATTCAAATTCAGGGTGGTCCTCGTCAAAAATAGTCATTTCCAATCGTGTGGTTTTCCTTCTGGTGTACTTTTTAGCGAAATAGGAGCTCAGGTTTTTCTGCTCGATGGACCCAGCAGTGTACATGATGAATGTATCATTTTTGCCAATCTACCCACTGGTGAGAGACATCCAATATTCGAATTCAGGGTGGTCCTCAAAGTACAATATTCAAAATCGTCCAGATTAAATTTGGGGATGAGGAAGGATGGTAGCGTGAGGCAGGTGTCTCCAGTAGCGTACATGATAAATGTATCATTTTTGCCAATCTCGCCACTGGTGAGAGACATCCAATATTCGAATTCAGGGTGGTCCTCAAAGTACAATATTCAAAATCGTCCAGATTAAATTTGGGGATGAGGAAGGGTGGTAGCGTGAGGCAGGTGTCTCCAGTAGTGTACATGATAAAATTTATCATACATTTATCATACATTTAATGTATCATTTTGACCAATCTCCCCACGGGGGAGAGACATCCAATATTCGGATTCAGGGTGGTCCTCGTCATTTCCAATCGTGTGGTTTTCTTCTGGTGTACTTCTTAGCGAAATAGGAGCTCAGGTTTTTCTGCTCGACGGACCCGATTTTGAGCCAGGGAGCATTCGCTATGGCTTCAAGAAGCTTTTCAGTCAGAGTAGTCGCCAGTAGTGTACATGATAAATGTATCATTTTGGCCAATCTCCCCACGGGGGAGAGACATCCAATATTCGAATTCAGGGTGGTCCTCAAAGTACAATATTCAAAATCGTCCAGATTAAATTTGGGGATGAGGAAGGGTGGTAGCGTGAGGCAGGTGTCTCCAGTAGCGTACATGATGAATGTATCATTTTTGCCAATCTCCACACGGGGGAGAGACATCCAATATTCGAATTCAGGGTGGTCCTCAATGTACAATATTCAAAATCGTCCAGATTAAATTTGGGGATGAGGAAGGGTGGTAGCGTGAGGCAGGTGTCTCCAGTAGTATACATGATAAATGTATCATTTTGGCCAATATCCCCACGGGGGAGAGACATCCAATATTCAAATTCAGGGTGGTCCTCGTCAAAAATAGTCATTTCCAATCGTGTGGTTTTCCTTCTGGTGTACTTTTTAGCGAAATAGGAGCTCAGGTTTTTCTGCTCGATGGACCCAGCAGTGTACATGATGAATGTATCATTTTTGCCAATCTACCCACTGGTGAGAGACATCCAATATTCGAATTCAGGGTGGTCCTCAAAGTACAATATTCAAAATCGTCCAGATTAAATTTGGGGATGAGGAAGGATGGTAGCGTGAGGCAGGTGTCTCCAGTAGCGTACATGATAAATGTATCATTTTTGCCAATCTCGCCACTGGTGAGAGACATCCAATATTCGAATTCAGGGTGGTCCTCAAAGTACAATATTCAAAATCGTCCAGATTAAATTTGGGGATGAGGAAGGGTGGTAGCGTGAGGCAGGTGTCTCCAGTAGTGTACATGATAAAATTTATCATACATTTATCATACATTTAATGTATCATTTTGACCAATCTCCCCACGGGGGAGAGACATCCAATATTCGGATTCAGGGTGGTCCTCGTCATTTCCAATCGTGTGGTTTTCTTCTGGTGTACTTCTTAGCGAAATAGGAGCTCAGGTTTTTCTGCTCGACGGACCCGATTTTGAGCCAGGGAGCATTCGCTATGGCTTCAAGAAGCTTTTCAGTCAGGGTAGTCGCCAGTAGCGTACATGATAAATGTATCATTTTGGCCAATATCCCCACGGGGGAGAGACATCCAATATTCGAATTCAGGGTGGTCCTCGTCGAAAATAAGTCATTTCCAATCGTGTGGTTTTCCTTCCGGTGTACTTTTTAGCGAAATAGGAGCTCAGGTTTTTCTGCTCGACTGACCCGATTTTGAGGGAATTTTACGTTTCGTCCCCATTGCGGCGGAATTACTGCGTTTCGTTCCCGTAGACAATGTTACATTCCTCCCCGCTGTTACGGTTCGTCCCCTTAGTAATAATCACCTTTCGTCCCCAATGTTATCGTTCGTCCCCGAGGTGTTAGTCACAAAACACAGAATCACAAATTTCCCTTCCCACTTACAGACTTAGGACTGACTACACACGCTGACTATGTGTAGGTGTGGTTAAAAATTTGTGGTTTTTATGCATGCCATGTGGATGATACTGATACCTACTGATGTGAAAGACAACCTAGCAACCAATAGAATTGCACTAACTTTCCTAGGTGGCGTACTAAAATCATCCTCGGCGAGTCTCTTCACGGCAGTATGAAGCAACACCTTCTCCTTATCTGCTATGGCTTCGTGTGAGTGCACTTCTTTAGCCAGAGTAACTTCTCTTCCCACTGCCCACAAAAACGCTTTACAGTGGTACCTTCCTTTTTCAGCACACGACCACCGTGATACAAACTAATAACCACTTAATACTCACCACTCGTCAATTTCTTTTGATACACGAATTTGAACTGGTCGCCGTTTGGAAAAATGCGAAAAATTGCGTCTCTCCCCCGCTTTGTTCGTTTCTCAATGAATTGTGTCACTGGCTCAACCGAACTCATGATTGCAACTGCCCGAATAGACTTTATGTTTATCGTCACTCGAGTATCGGGGACGATCGATAGGAACGCGAAATGGACTTTCACTTTTGCTGGGATCAAACGTACGCACACCGGCTTCAAGAAGCTTTTCAGTCAGGGTAGTCGCTCGTAGCGATGTTGGCACTGGTCCCTGAACTTGGAGTCACATGTCCAAGATAAACCGATCCAGGTTCACCCAAAAGGACAATGTGATCCTCTACTTTCGTCATTCGATGAGTTGAGTCCCCTTTCTTCTCCTGGTGATTGTTGAATCTCTTTTCCCACGATAAACGTATTAAATTATAACATTTTTCAGGAAAATTTCAGTGTGGAAATGGAGTGTGGAACCTCAAGATGTTGGAAGTGTTTGCCTATTTGGCAACTATTTCTCACTCAGCCTACCTCAATTGCTTAATTTTTTGTTAATTGCCCAGTTTCGGCCCACCCTAGTTGTTCAGGGTTGTTACAAGAACACCATGAGCTTGGCAGGGTTTGAAACGAAACATGAGGATCTAACCTCTTTTGGTGCCGATTGTGCAACTAGCAGATTTTGATCCGGGAAATGCTTTGGATCTAGCAGGTTTTGAAATTGACCTGATATGCGTACCCTCTTTCTACTGGATCTGTATACTTTGGCTAGAAAATACACCTGCACCATCGGATTCCTCGCTACCAAAACCTTCGGGAACAATCACAAATTCGATTTCCGAACAACTGGACTAGCCCGTTTTTGAAACTGAACGCCTCAATTGCGACCAATTTAAATTTAATGTCTTCATGCGTTTTTTTTTTTTTTTAAACTCAACCGTTCTTCAAGCGAATTTTAACATATTGACTTGATTTTAAACACAATTATGGTTTCAGGATAAAAATTCCTGCCCCTTATGTAAATAACGATAAATCCTTTCGTTGTAAATACCTCGAAAATGTCTTCGGCCAGACGGTCAATTCGTGCACCTTATCCGATTTTTTTTTTAAATTTTGATTCGCTCAAAGTCCGCACCTTTTAAAACCACTCTTCGACATTTTGAGTCTTAATTGTGCCAAAGCCACGTTTCTGGTGTTGACATCTGTATAGGTAGTCTTCATGCCTGTCACAAATCAAACGGCTAAGTATGAAATTTCCAAATTGAACGGTACCTAATAATCCAGTGTAAATATCACTGTACATACTTGTATATGTAATTCATTCAAGTACAATTTCTCGTTGAGTAGATTAAGTTTTCGTTGTGTTCATTGTAAATGTCTTTTATTTCCTTTGTTGTCAAGACTGTTGATAAGTTAAGGGTATCCTATTATTGTCTAAAAACGATGTACCTGGTACATGTCGCAAGTACCTATTAGTTTAAGATTTGTGTTGATTAATTTGTTAATTTTTTCGATAGTGGTTGTGATATTGCACAGAGATGGTTGTATACCCAGTTTAAACATTGGGTATTTTTCTCTTATGTTGAAATTGCCCGCTGAACAGCAAGCCGCTACCCCTAAAACGTTATGTACTTAATCTTAAAAAGCCGCGTGTACATCCTCTGCGTTTGTTGAACCTGGAGATTCCTATAGGTATCTACTAAATTTTTATCATGTGCCTTACTTGAATGATATCCGCCCAATGATTCTAAACGTTAGTGATGAAATTATTGTAACGTGCCTTCAAAATAAATGAACCTAAATTTTGAAAACTTGTTTTTCTATGCGAACGACTTGTAACCCTGACGAAAAGAAAAAAAAAAGGGTAGGTGGGTAAAAAAACAATAAAAAACTCAGCAAATTTTACAGAAGGGTTTATTATTCTATGATATAGAAAAATTGTGCAAACCTATTTTTGAAAAAGGTGTACTGTAGGTACATTGTTTGGACAGATCTGGGGGCTCGAAAAGTGGATTGTGTTGAAAATTAATTAATTGACCTTCTGGGATCCTTCAAAAATCCCCTTTGTCGAGCCCCGCAATGAAATCTGATCGTTCTGGGACCCCCAAAAATGGATTCTTTGAAAACCCTTTAAAAAAAACGCTGCAAATTTTACACAAGGGTTTATTATTCTTTGATATACGTTACTTGTGCAGAAATTTAATTCTGTCAATGAAAAAATTAAAAAAAATTTTTTTGGATTTTTTTGTTCAAAAATGGGGTTTTTCAAAAATTCTGTATTTTTTACTCAAAAAATATTTAACATCCTGGGATCCTTCAAAAATCCCATTTTTAGCCCCACGAATGCCCTAAAGATCGCCCCAGTGAAATTGGATCGTTCCGGGACCCCAAAAAATGGATTCTACGTCCAAAAATACTTCGAAAACGACACTTAACTCGATCCCATCGCTAAAATCCTTCAAAAAACCCCTCCCGTAGCCCCATTATAGCCCCATAGCGCCCCACGGGTTTGGGCGATCGGACTGAAAACCTTGCGGGCACAACTAGATGGTAAACCAAGTATTTTGACGAAATTTCAGATTTTTTAAAAATTTCCTACTGCCCAAAACGGCCTGGACGGCGGACGGACATTTCGGATTTAGAATGTAGACCTCTTGAAACGGATAATGTCAAATTTTGAGCCCGATCGGAGTCGTCGACCCCCGTCGCGAAAACATAGGTGTATTATTCCAATAATAATAAACCAAAAAGCCCCACGGGTTTGGGCGATCGGGCTGAAACCCGTTTCTGAAGTATGGAGGATGGTAGAGCTCTCCAGGAGTATCTAGGAACTGAAGTGATTGAGGCGTTTGCGCATGCGTAAATGCTTCAAGAGCCTTAATGACTTCAGTCCACAGACACTCCTGCGAGGAGCTCTCCTGAGAACATGGTACGGTATCGGGCCCAATAGTTGAGCACTTATTCCTTATCAACTGTGGATCCTTTTCCTGGTCAAATACATTATCTCACATGATAATATCAGCTCTCGCATTTTCTTATGATTTTGATAAGGTGTTATTCATAAGGTTCTCCTGATTGTTTTTGATGGATTTTGTGAATTCCAATGATTGTTCCGCGAAGAGCGATAGAGCTATTAAATATATAGCGGATATAAAATAAATTTTATTTTACACAGAACCCTCCAACTACTGGACTACTCATAACGGCTCCCCCCACGAAGCCCAATTTTTGCCCCTCGGTGAAATCGGATGGCTCTGAAACCCCCAAAAATGGATTCTACGTCCAAAAGTACTTCGAAAACGGCACGTCCAACTTACCAGTTTTTTAAATCGATAGATGGGCTTCCAAATAACACCGAAAATGGGGTTAAAACACAAATTGCAAGGTCGTACGAATTTATGGAAAAATAGCAATTTGAAGCGATCGATTGGTCGACGATTTCGCCATGTTACCAAGTTGGCCACCATTAAACCACAGCGAAGGTTAAATGGCCTAAAATGTCAAGAGAGTGTTCATGGGAATGAGACATGGAAAGAATGGTTTTCTGAGTTGGCAACCTTGGCCGTCAAACTGGAAGGAGAAAGACTTTTTGTCTCAAAAATGATGTATTTTCCTCTTTTTGACTTCTGACAACTTGGCACAGGACGATTTAACCCGAAATTCGGGTGCACGTTCATTCCTTACCTATACTTTTATGTGTGTTCGCAGAGTAAGTTCTGGTTGTTCGGAATCGACTGGGTACCGTTCCCGGGGGCCGTAGGTTGACGTTAGTGTTGCTACGGCTCACTGACTGACTCAGCACCACGTCCCTCATGTCCACCCCTGTAATGTTCAGGCTGATACCTCGGATAACTCCGGGGTGTTAGGGGCATGTAAACCGGTAGAGGGGCTAGTCCCTTCGGGCCTCCCACTGGAGCGGCCTTAAAGTGAGGAGTATGCTCCCTTGACGCAACTCTAACCGCTTGGAACTGCTCCTCTAATCCAGTACCTCGGGCGAGGGGGAGCCCACGGTCTCTGATCTGACGGGGTCATCCCTCGGTCTTTGGCCGTCCCCCTTGGACTGGTGTCGGACTCGAGGGGGTCGCGGGGCCTGCTGGGAGGTGGAGCCCGCTGAAGGTTAAGACCCCGCTGGGTTGGAGCTCCTTTCGGCGGGCCTGCTGATAGGCGAAAGCCTCCATAGCAGTCTCCATAGTACAAAACTGTTTGGAATCGAATCAGAACTCGAACGCTTCCAGGAATTAAAACGGACAAAACTTCAGTCCTCCGCCAACGAACACTGAAAACGCAGCTATTGATTCAGTTATCACAAAGTGGTTTTTTGCCGATCGTGCAGAGGTCTAATCCAATCAGGTGGTTGGGGAGAGAGAACGACTCCTCTGCTGGTTTGAATACTTATTTATTTCACTAAACAATTGTAGCGTGGGGACCGGTTTCGAGCAACTAAGCTCATCTACAGCCCTGACAAGAAAAACATTTGTCATTAGCATCAGAGAAAACCATAAAATTATATTATACTGAAGGTATGGGAACAAGTACAAATAGTGTAAAGTATAACTGATGAAATCGGTGCAGAATGGTGGTAACATTACAATAGTAATTGGCTCCATGACTGATGGCCAGTGAACCATTTGAAAACCAATTAGGCGATACTACACTACTGAAATGAGAAAATTGTTGATTATTCTAGTGGTAATAAAAATACTCGATATGCGAGTAGTGGACAAGGAAAATCAGAGGTGAGAATGTCAGAGGTAATTTTAAAAATGGACCCATTTGAACTATGTACTAGGAAAGATTAAGTTGGAATTTTTCTTTTAAAAAACAACAGCTGAAAAGTAAATCTATAGTAAACCTAGTCAAATGGGTCCATTTCGTCGTTCTCTCTCCCTAACCTCAATGATTCAGTTGATGACCCGCGTTATTAATATTTTATTTATGATTTAATTCCATGTAACTAACTTTAATATCACCTTCGGACAGTTTATAAATAAAAAACTATTCATTCATTCATAAAAAGTGGTATAAACTGTGTAGGTACTTATGAACATAATATATTTTATTTTGTCAATGTTTTTTACCAGTTGATGGGCCCCAGAATTATACTTACGCCATTGGGTACATTATAGACTAAGTCAAGCGTAGAGCAAGAAGGTATTGAGAATAAGAAAGCATTTAGAGCCAAACGGCCGTTTTATTACATAAAATACTTCTTAAGCTTGAACATAACAACTTCTCTTCAACGACTTAGCAATTAAATCACCTCACGTTTCGAGGGGTTGCTGCGTTTCCATTTTACGCTTCTTCGCTGGGACGAAGCTACCATGGCCAGCGGCCTTTTCGGACTCTTCGATGGTGTACGGTTCAGTTTCGAGTGCTTTCAACCGCCGCTTGTGGACTTTTGTTTTGAAATGGTCGTTCATAGCGGTTTCATCTATGAAGTACCTCCTGGAAGCGACATGTGCGTGATGGGCAGATAGGGCCTAATTCAAATGGCCGACGTGTGGCATGTTCAAGTTAGAAACTACCTCACATGTGACCTAAGCTTGATAATCACACCTAGTCACTTGAAACGCAAGTAAACCAAATGCGTCAGGACAATATTCAGATCTACTACATATAATGGAGCTGCAACACGGGAAGATTTTTTATATTCTACGGTATGCAGATGCATTTGGTTTACTGAGGACCTAACGCAGAAGGCTTTTTATGTTATTTTCTCACAAGTCGATTTTAAATTCTACTTACGCGCAGTGGAGGCAATAAAACTGGGCATCGCCAGGTTTGTCGAGGTCAACTTCCTGGTCCAACAGTTGTGTCGCTTTCTCCGGTTTAAGATCCTCATTTATCTGAAATTCAAATCACTCAATGAATGTGGTGTAAGGGTTGACGAAACAGTGCGCCTCAAGGATCAGCCTCGCACCCCATAACCCTATCCTTATGAATATTGGAGGAACGGGACCCGAATCGGTTGAAATTAGTAACTACGTGAGGTTGAGTTCCTAATACAAGATTGTTTTGTGTGGTTGGAGTTCCTAAGGTACATACTCCATGATCACGCCGCCGTTGTGGCTGTTGGAAGCGTGAGGACATCTTGGCTTGTTTAAATTGCAACGTAACATCCTAGATTTCATAATCATGGATTTCTAGTCAGTGATCTTTTACGAGAGAAATCCAAGTGACCCAGCAATGATATATAGGTAGTAGATCTACCTATAGTAGATCTAAGCAAAACCAATGGAATCATTAAGCCGTTTATTCGTACGCTCGTTTGAGGCATTTTCCGTGCAGATTCGACTCTGGGACTCCGAAAACGGTAGAACCCCCCCCCCCCCAACAGGGGCACTATTAACTCGTTTTGGTCAAAAAATCACCCTTCGACTTTTTCGCTTAGGGCAGCAGTATAAAACCATGTCCTTAACTTAAAACGCTGCAAATTTTACAGAAGGGTTTATTATTCTTTGTTATAAGTTAATTGTGCAAAAATTAATTATGAGTCATTAAGAAATTTTGAGAAAGATTTTGTAAAAAAAAAAATAAAAAATAAAAATAAATAAACAAAGCGGGACCTTGAAAAATAGATTATGCATATTTAATATTATTATATAATATTAATCTATTTTTCAAGGTCCCGCATTGTTTATTTGTTCCCCCCCCCCCCCCCCCCCACACGGATATGCCTCCAAAATTACTCGGGAAATATTTGACCTGGGATCCTTCAAAAATCCCATTTGTAGTAACATGAAAGCCCTATAGATCCCCAAGGTGAAATCAAATCGTTCTGGGACCCCCAAAACTTCGAAAACGACCACTATGTACTCGATACCACAGCCGAAACCCTTCAAAAAGCCCTCCTGAAGCCTCACGGGTTTGGGCTGAAAACCTTCCGGGAACAACTAGATGGTAAACCGAGTATTTTGTCAAATTTTCAGATTTAAAAATAATTCTTACCTACTGCCCAAAACGGCTTGGACGGATATTTCGGTTTTGAATCCTAGACCTCTTTAAACGGATAATGTCAAATTTTGAGGCTGATCAGAATTGTCGACCTCCGTTGCGATTACACAGGTGTAGTATTCCAAGAATAATAAACCAAAATCGAAAAACTGAGGACACTTAGGACGGCAGTCAATAGGCCTCCTTACTGTCAACGGTTCCAAGAATGGTTCAACGAGCAATAGCTTGAATGAGGCGAATCCCTCTGTTACTCTGTGGGCGAATCTCACCTCATCCAAATCCTTCTTTCTCCTTTTCGTCCTCCATCTCTTCTTCAAGTGGGTATCCCCGAAATGGTACTTTTTCCTTTTGTAGGGGCCAGGCATTTTATTTAGCGGCGGAAACTACTTGCGGGGGAAGGCGTATGTCTTGATTACTTCCTGGAAACACATCAAAGTAACGAGAACGTGAATGATAGCAAAATTCCGTTGAAAAGTTCTTGTTCACACTCAACTAGTCGTCATTCTCTTCCCACATGGTTCCTTTTCGGAAACATCGAAAACCGAGTCAACGACGTCGAAGCTTCATGTTTTCTGATGCCTTCCAAATTGCACAATACGCCAAAATTGATAACAAATAAGTTCATTTCTATTTGAAAAGAAACTGAAAAACTTACATCGCAATTATTGTCAGAAACGTAAACCAGTCAGACTTAGGGATGGGTCGCATAACTAATAACGTTACGAATAACTAGTTATTTAAAAATAACGAACTAACCGTTATTCAATTTCTAAAATAACAGTTATAAATTATAATTTTTAGTACAATGCCTAAAAAAATTTTCTTTTAAACCTTCAGATTCAAGTGAGGTGCCTACCTATATATTTTTTTAAAATAGTAACTAGGTACCTACCTACCTAAACTCTCTGATGAAGCTGACATTTTTGGTGACCACACCAACAACAACAACAAAAAACCTGTGTCTCCCATTGCATGAGGCGAGAAAAACGAAGAAGCGCTGCGTCTTTCCGTTCGTCCGTTTTTTCCGTTCTTTTTCCGTTCTTTTTCTGTTACAGTTATTTTTCCGTAAAGTTCGTTTCTGTTGTTCAGAACTATACGTTTCTGTCTAGTTCGTTTCGTTTCTTTTGTTCAGAAGTTTGTAAACGCCGAAGTTATATTCCGTTCCATTTTCACACAGGTAAGGTTCGTTTCTTTTCGCTTGTTCAATTATTCTCGCCCATTACAAAGTCGTTGATACTCAACAGTTTTTAAAGTGAAACTTTTATTACATCGTCTCAAACTTTTTCGTTTGTGTGTTGCATGTCGCGTGACGGTCGGCCTCAGTGGTAGTGGCTGCCGAACGTCAGTGAGCTATTTATTGAGACTCTAACAGATTGAAAAATGTGGGCAAAATTTCCTGAAACTTTCTCGCTAGGCTCGCCACAGAGGTAGTAGGTAGGTACCAACTTCGGGCGTGACTGCCGAACGTCAGTGAGCTATTTATTGAGACTCTAACAGATTGAAAAATGTGGGCATCATTTCCTGAAATTCTCGCTAGGCTCGCCTCAGTGGTAGTAGGTATCAACTTCGGGCGTGGCTGCCGAACGTCAGTGAGCTATTTATTGAGACTCTAACATATACCTAATATATGTTAGAGTACCTATTATATTATAGATTATATTATGTATTATCTATATAATATATACTGATATAATATCTATAATATAATATTATTATATATAATGTATCTAGACCTAGTATACTTTTATCATTTCCCAATATCATTCCCATTTTCGAAGTATAACATTAAGATTGATGAAGCGATTTTTATACCCTTAATGGAATATTGTTCCGAAAATTTTCAGTTTTAATGTCTATAATGTGAAAAAAAAAAAAAAATACTGCTTAGAGCCTTTGGCTAAAATTCAAGAAACATGGAACATGCTTTGCATAGTAACGTTGCCAAGCAGAAAGAAATCAACAATTGCAATTCTTCAATTCTTCTTGCCATGGCAATTGTTTGATAAAAAATAGCTCCTTTGTCCTCCTAACCTCCAAATACTCGTGTGACACTTCTACGTCAGCCATCTCGCGTCACGGGCAGTTAGATCAAGGCTAAAGCATGTTCCATGCTAAAAAGTTCCACTTTTACCGTGGTTTCATAAAACCACACAACCAGTTTTTTCGTTATTTAGGTATATTTTTTCAATCCTCTGGCCATTATTACGTTGTATGACGTCCCGCTCGTTGTTCAACATCCGGACGTTGTGAAGTAATTTTATGAATTCAGCCCAAATCCGCAGGGGGTTAGCTGCGTAGTCTTCGGACACCCCTTGGCCCACCACCATCCCATGTTAACTGCTCCAACCCCTATTTGTTGACCACTTTTAGAGCATCTGGTACTCGACTTGGTGCAACTTGGTGGTTTCATAATTTTCTCGTCATCTATTCGCCAAAACAGATTTTTGGTATTCTTTCATTTTTTTTTTTTGAAAAGTTAAATTTCCCGTTTTTCTCCACTTTAGGAGCTCAGATACGCCACATGGAGCTCCTTTTTGGTGGTTTCATATTTTTCTCATCATCTACTCGCCAAAACGGATTTTTGGTATTTTTTTCAAATTTTATAGAAAAAGTTTAATTTCCCGTTTTTTTGCACATTAGGAGCTCAGATAATGTCAAATTTTTAGTCCTATCCAAATTTTCGACCCTCGTCGCGAATACAATGGTGAATTATTCTAATGGAATATAAAATGAAATAATAAACCAAAACGAAATGATCGGTTTCTTGCAATAGCTGAAGAACGAGAAACGATAAAAACTAGCAAGTAGGAACTAATAAAGAACTGAAAAAAAAACGAAACGACTGGTTTCTTGCGGTAGCTGAAGAGTTATTCAGAACTCGTTTTTTTTCGGTTATTTTGTAGCAGAAAAAAAAAACGGTTATTGTATAATAACGAACGAAACGGAACGTTACGAAAATGTAGCAATAACGCCCATCCCTAGTCAGACTCACAGAGAACGACCAAAATATGGTCAGCACGCGTAGGGATGGCATCGATACATCGATGTGTTTCGGCCCTCGATGTTTCATAGTATCGATACATTGATGTTTCAATTTTTTGACCAGACTGTTTTCGAATAAAAGAAAATATGGATTTATTGGAGCGGCACAGAATCAAAAATGGATCCTTCTGATGTATTGTATCGAGCTTGTTTTACCAAATCTAAGATTTCGGATGTCTGTTTTTGGTTTTGCAGTTTCTTCCTCCTTTACGATTCACTCTTGAGTTGTATAATCAAAAAGAACTAAATTTCCTTAGCCAGGTTCCACACAGATCATCATCTAGTAATCTGATGTCTTTCTTGCTTCAGAACTGCTGGTGATGTAGTTGCTGGTATAATTCAGAAATGTATTGCAGCGCCTAAAGCAAGAACGAAGGAGCTTGGCGGTCAAATCTGTCTCATGTATATTGAGATTGAAAAGCGTGAGGTAATTATTGAAGAGCTTCTGAAAGGTACAGAAAAGGGGAAAGAATCTGTATCCTAGGCAATCTTTTTAATTATTGGTTTGAGAATTTGTCAGGACGTCTTTTTAACGCTCCCATAAGTTTTAATATGTATACTTCTGACTTAACTGAGCTAGATGTTTGTAAGGCAAAATGTAAGGTGAGAGGAAAAGTGTTCAAAATTTCTTTCAACCTTGAATGAATAAAAACACCAGGTACGGAAATGCCAGGAAACGTCGTATGTACTAGGTTTAACACCTTACTAAGTATCTAAGACGTTTCTTCTCTAGTGACGTAGGTCCTACGTTACCTACTAGTGAAGAAACGAGTTGTACCCATCAAATAAATACATCGATGTTTGGTTGTCAATGTTTCAATGTTTGGCCATCCTACTCTGTGACCATCCCTAAACACGAAGAACGTGGGAGGCTACATAAGGTTACCTGATACTTATCGATAAGATGAGTAAGGTATCGATACGTTTCACATGATACCAAGTATTTTGGTACTCGTCGTTTGATGGGAGTAGGTAGTTTTGATTATGAAAGAAATCTTCGGTATCAAGCGAGACGCTCGTCTCGCATGCCAAGCTAAGAAACGCGGTGCGTGTAATATTATATTATAGTAATACTATATTATAATAATATTATATTATATAATAATATTATACAAGGGTAAATCTATTAGACTCGTTTTCTTTGGAACCGAAGAAAATTTGTAGCGTTTTCCGGATCCATTAACTGTTAATGGATCCGGAAAACGCTGCAAATTTTACACAAGGGTTTATTATTCTTTGATATAGGTTACTTGTGCAGAAATTTAATTCTGGGTCAGTGAAGAAAAAATTTCATAGATTTTTATTTTTCAAAAAATATTTTATTTTTTTATTTTTCAAAAATGTTTTTGAACAATTTTTGTGTTGAAAAGGCGATTTTTTTTTTTTGTGTAGGGGCAATATCATCAGAAAATTATGGGGTGAACGGATTTTTTTGACCTCGGATTCGGATTCAGAATCGAAAAATACATAGGAATACCATAGTCAGACCCCAGGATCAGAAACTTTTTTTTTTGTGGGGCTGTGATTGTTCTACATAATATGTTCTACTAATATTATTGTCTCCATAGTCCAATAGATAGCATAATAATTATTGTGCACCTTGCACATGCATTACATGCTTAATTAAATTTAATTACGTACGGTCGCCATAAAGTTGTGCTAAAATAAAAAGTAAACTGGAAGAAAAATAAGAAAGAAGGTTCTTCAGGGTTTAGGTTATCCGTCTCCCATCGTTGTACGTGGTGTAGATTATCACCGTCTTTTACTGTTTTTTAATGAATAAATTCACGATTTCCTTTATTTGAGTAGTGCCTGATAACTGTGCAAAATGGGGATATTAGAGAAAATATCCGAGATCGAAAAGGAGATCGCGAGGACTCAGAAAAACAAAGGTGAGTGGCCATGTCGGGGATGGCAAGGTGGTTCCGGCGATTTGAATTGAGTTGAAAGAATTCGCCTACAGAACTTGAAGATGACCCAGCCACAGTCTGCTAGTCCAACAGAGTTGTCTGAGTCTGTCTTGGTGCTGCTGAAAGTGGCCTGCGATTCAGTGATTTGGGGTTTATTGAGACCTATGATAATTTTATCATACACCAGTCAACGGTACACCTGTTGGTGTGAAGCGATTGTGCGTTTGAATTTTTATTTTGGCACCATGAGTCGAATGATTCGTTTTTGTGAGTTGTTTTAAATGTGGCGGCTGCTATTGTGAATTGGTGGGGGGGGCGCTCTACTTAGCGTTCCGGTGGGCTTGCCGCCACAATATAGGCTATAATATACATAGCGTCGCGGGGTTTTTTATATTATAAAACCCCCGCGCGACGCGCGCAACCCTGCGGAATTGCGCGCAACTGGTACCTATTTTAATCCCCCTATAACCCCCCCCCCCTTTTTTTTATCGCGAATGCGGATTCTACGTTAAATTCGACGTCTGAAACACCCGTCAGGATGGCCGGATAAAATAGTTGGCCGAGCGAAGTGAGGCCTTAGGTCAGGACGGCTAGTTCTGCATACAGCTAATTCTAAATTTAATTTGTTCCAGCTACTGAATACCATCTCGGGGTTCTCAAGGCTAAATTGGCCAAATATCGGTCGCAGCTGTTGGAGCCGTCGAAAAAGGGTGAGAAAGGCGAAGGTTTCGATGTCATGAAATCCGGCGACGCCAGGGTGGCACTGATTGGGTTTCCCTCTGTCGGCAAGGTTGGTTATCGGCATTTTTAGGAAGTTATCAGTGCTCTTACTCGATAATTTGTAGTACTTCCACATTCCTTGGGTTGGTGCTGTCCCTCTGATATTTTTTGTACGTTTCGCCCTGTAAGTTCTCACCATATTGGAATACCTAAGGTTGGATGGATTAGGTTCAATCCGTAGACTTTGGGGAAGCAAATGATGATGATGTAGCAATCAATAGATGGGAAAATCCCCAAGAACTTCACGCGTTCACCTATTTACCCCGTTTTCTGATCTTCTATTCTCAATTTTAATTTGTTTTTAGTCCACCTTACTGAGCACTTTGACATCGACTCATAGCGAGGCGGCAAGCTACGAGTTCACGACGCTCACATGCATTCCTGGTGTTGTTGAGTACAAGGGTGCCAACATACAGCTCCTCGATTTGCCCGGTATCATTGAGGGGGCTTCGCAAGGGAAAGGTCGAGGAAGACAGGTACGTAACCTTCTTGAAGGATGATGTCGCTGTACAAATCCGTCTCAATGCCTCCCGAAACTTCCACATTCAACGTTATTCTCAGGTCATTGCAGTTGCCAGAACCGCGGACGTTGTTTTGATGATGTTGGATGCGACAAAACAAGACGTCCAGAGACAGCTGTTGGAAAAAGAGTTGGAGTCTGTTGGCATCCGATTGAACAAAAAGAAGCCCAACATTTATTTCAAGGTAATTGAATCATTAGATATTGGCAGCCCTATTGCAATTTACCCCAACTTAACCCAAAATCCCCTTTCCTCCAGGTGAAGAAGGGCGGCGGCATCGCCTTCAATTCTACCTGTCCGTTGACGAGGGTCGATGAAAAACTAGTTCAGATGATTCTCCACGAGTACAAGATTTTCAATGCCGAAGTACTCTTCAGGGAGGACTGCACAGCTGATGAGCTCATAGACGTCATATCTGCCAATAGAGTTCACCTCCCATGCCTCTACGTATACAACAAAATAGATCAAATTTCCATGGAGGAGGTGAATAGGATAGCCCGCCAACCTCACAGTGTTGTTGTCAGGTGATTTAACTCATGCTATGGTCAAATCAGAATCAAATTTTAAAAAAAGAAGTTATTTCTCAAAATGATAGTTTTCAAAAGTAGTTGATTGTACTTTGTTTGTAATCATACCCCTTATAATTTTACAGTTGCAACATGAAGCTCAACTTGGACTACCTTTTAGAAGCTCTTTGGGAGTACCTGGCTCTCATCAGAGTGTACACGAAAAAGCCTGGGCAGCCACCAGACTTTGACGACGGTTTGATTCTCCGAAGAGGCGTCACCGTTGAACATGTCTGCCACTCAATTCACCGTTCTTTGGCAGAGTCGTTCAAGTATGCTTTAGTCTGGGTAAGTTGAAGGTGCTCATCATCAAAGCTGAAAATAGGTTGTATAACATTTCGCATTCGGTATTGCCAAAGTCTACATGGAATGGGCTATTTTTTTTATTCGCCTGGAGTGAGGAAATGCTTCATGTACGAATGATAAGTTCATTAAATTTTGTTCGTCGTCTTCTGACTCAGAATCCTCACAATGATATGGTGGCAATCGTACTACTGTGTATCCTCGTTCCTCTGCTTTGCCATACAACTCATATTAAATACTCTTACCTCAGTTCTTGTTGACATTTTATGTCTTTACTTTGGCACATAAACGAAAAAGGCGTTGAAAAAGACAAAATGTCCTAATGTGTTGCAAACTCATAATATGAGCATATTATGCAAGCGTTGCAAGGGTTTCTCCAATAGTTTTTTTTTAACTTAAGGGAGACTCCTCTATTTATAGAATTTATAGAAAATTTTATAAATAAAATCGCGCACTCTTTAAGCTTTTCAACAAACACGCCAAACGTGAGACGCCAGACCTGAGGCAAATGTAACACGTATATTACATCAGATTAGAAAATGAAAAAAAAAAAATTATAACTCCCATTTTGACTTTGAAAATTAATTATAGACCATTGAAATAGTTTTCTGCCTATTTTTTAATGCTGTTTTTTTATTACACTTTCCCCATGCAAAGTTACACGTGAAAATAAGCCAGATTCACACTTGCCCCTCACATGGTGGGGCAAGTGTAACTTGATTTTTATATTGTTCATTACTAAGAAGTTAATCGAGCTTTTGACTTCAAAATTTAACCACTATTCGAGGATAGTTTGATAGATCTATGGACAAATTTATGAAAAGATTGGATGGAGATTGCAGGTGCGATGAGCAGTCAAAGTTGAACATCGGGGTTTCTGGGTTACACTTACCCCGGTATACCGTAGCTGGTTTTTTCTGTCTTCATTTGTCAGCTAGGTATTTAGTGATTTTGGGGATGTTCGATTTTTTGTGTCGGCTGATATAACTTGCTTCTCTCGGACCTATAAAAAACGCTGCAAATTTTACACAAGGGTTTATTATTCTTTGATATAGGTTACTTGTGCAGAAATTAAATTCTGTCAAAGAAAAAATTAAAAAAAATTTTTTTTTGGATTTTTTTGTTCAAAAATGTGTTTTTTCAAAAATTCTGTATTTTTTACTCAAAAAATATTTAACATCCTGGGATCCTTCAAAAATCCCATTTTTAGCCCCATGAAAGCCCTAAAGATCCCCCCAGTGAAATCGGATCGTTCCGGGACCCCAAAAAATGGATTCTACGTCCAAAAATACTTCGAAAACGACACCTAACTCGATCCCATAGCTAAAAGCCTTCAAAAAACCCCTCCCGTAGCCCCATTATAGCCCAAGAGCGCCCCACGGGTTTGGGCGATCGGACTGAAAACCTTGCGGGCACAACTAGATGGTAAACCAAGTATTTTGTCAAAATTTCAGATTTTTAAAAAAATTCCTACTGCCCAAAACGGCCCGGACGGCGGACGGCTGACGGACATTTCGGATTTTGAATGTAGACCTCTTGAAACGGATAATGTCAAATTTTGAGGCCGATCAGAGTCGTCGACCCGCGTCGCGAAAACATAGGTGTATTATTCCAAGAATAATAAACCAAAATGGGTGAAAGTTAGAACGTCACGCCCCGCCCTATTTTTCCTAATGCTCAGTGCAGACCGGTTTTCTTTGATATTCACCTCTCCAGGGAAAAAGAACTAACTTTACTGTTGCAGGGAACCAGCACGAAATACTCCCCGCAACGAGTCGGCCTCCAACATGTCATGCATGACGAAGACGTCATTCAAATCATCAAGAAATGAGCACTAGAAGCCTTTTCGCAGCCGACTGGACATTCGCAAAATGTCTCCGTTCAGTAATACTAACCTTTACCGGCCATGTTTTCAACCTGATTTCAGTTGGAACCGTAAAATTCATGCAAAAAAAAAAAAAAAAAAAAAAAAAAAAAATGTCCTTACGAACCACGCAATGCTTCAAATTCAATCCTGGAAATGTTGGAGACTTCATTCTTCACTAACCTTTCGTACAAATACACTGAAGTTTTAACGCTTTAAATATTTTCATGCACTCGACTCATGTAATCGATCAGAATGAAAATCCTCTTCCGTTGAATTGTCGATGTAAAGTTCATTTTCGGCCTATAAAAATTAGGAATTATGTAATCAGTAGGCAAAGTGTATACTGTAACGCGCATTTTTATAAGCTGGTGCGACATGGGAAAATGTCATCAATGAGTGACAATAAAATACTCCTCACTCAGAAAAATGCATTTATTCTTATCCATTAAAATCACAATCTGGCGCTAAACGAAATCACTTCTAGATGTGGGAAAAATCTGAAATTGGTCTCAAAAAATTCAAGCTCAGCTTGGCGAGCATAGTACCTACGAGAAAAGTCTGAAACCATCAAAAAGTTGCTCAGAGAATCCAAAAGTGGTCAAAAAATAGGGGCTGGAGCAGTTGAGAGAATATTGGGATGGTGGTTGAGCCGAGGGGTGTCCGACGGCGACGTGGCTGCCTCAAACCCCCCCACCCCCCCACCCATTCACCGAGCACAGCAATGGCGTGAATGTAGCGTGGCGCTGGAGTACTTCCTTCGCTTCTCCTGTTCAGCTGATGCAAGTGCTGCCGAGACGGAGCGAGAAACATAAGGGGTAGCGTCGGTGTGAACGACACGGACATCAAATAACGCATCCCTCTGAGCCTCCCAAACCCCTCGGCGTACAAGGTCTCCTCGCAAAGTCGGATGTGAGGGCGTTGCCTCCTTTATCAGCGCCTCTTTAACGCAATTCCCCCGAGCGCAACTCAGCAGCTCTCCAAGAACCTCCTTGAAGTGGAGACAATTTAGTTTAAGATGTTTAGGATCAAGGAATGTAGCAATGATTTCATATTTTGTTAAGAGATCTAACAGGGCAACAAGTTCCATGTTAAAAAACCACTTTGAAGCAATGAAAATCACAAACCGATTGAAAGGTTATAGAACCGGTTTGAAGTGCTATCGAACAGGTTGGAGAGCTTCATAACTGGTCTGAAAGGTTATTCAATTCTTCCTTATCTCGTTTAACAGTATAAAAGTTCTTCAAATGCGCTCTGCAACTGTAGCAGAGCGCATTTGAAGAGCCATAAAGCCTACGAAGGCCTAGATGACCTGGTTTAAGAGCTATATCTTTGGACTCTGACTCCGGGCGGGTATAGAGTCGCTTTTTATCCGCCTGATCGCCCCTCATCACCATGCAAGCTGAACGTTGACCGGGAAACGACTCCTTTTGATGCTAAAGACTCAATATGGGACAAGGCGTCAATATTCTAACCACCAAGGAATGCAAGACGTGGTCATTACTGCCCCAACTTTCCCTCCCTACAGAGTTGCGCGGGAGTAAAAAAAGGTGCTACAAGAGAGATCTCCGAAAAGTAGAAGAAAACCACGAAATGCCATTGAAAAACCTCATTTTTTTGCTTTATGTAACCACGTATAAAACTGCCAAGCCAACACTTGTAATAAGACGGTTAATCCGAGCGACCGGTCTGACAACGCGTTGCTTGTTTAATTATGTTTGTTATTATTTTTTTCGTTTTATTTGATCAAGAATGTAAAAGTCAACATCAAAGCTAAATTTGTCGAAAAGAATTTTTCGTTGTAGCCATTATTGAATGGCAAAATGTTGGCGGGTGACGTCGTGGCGTTCAATATTAACTTCACTTACGTTGTACGGTTGATGTACATTGTAAATTCGAGGTAAGGTGTGCATTAGTTGACGTATGTCGTAAGATTTTGTGGGAAGGCTGATTTGGTCTTTAGGACGTTCAAAGCTTGTTCGAGTGCAGCGGTGGCTCCGGACGTCATCTTGTCCGCGGCTCATTGCCTCGTCGAAAAAACGACTGACATCGTGTACGCGTCCCGAGTCCGACTGACAACTTTGGACGCGAGGGCGCAGGAAAAGGTGAGTTCTGAGGGTGGGAAGTTGAATCGGTTCGGTTGGCAACATTGTCTCTCCCGCAGGGGTACCGGGCCAGAGAGGCGTTCGTGCATCCGAAGTACGTGCCGAGCGAAGAGAACGACGTCTGCATCATTCGAGTCGAAGGGCAGCTGCCAGCGACGGTGAAGCCGATCCGGATCGAATGGGACGCTGTTTACGGGCGAGAAGACTGCATAGGGGCTGGTTATGGGGCAAGATACTTCCAACCTTTCCAAGTAACAAAAATTGTATCTATTTCTAGTTAGGAGCTAAGGCTTTTAAGTAAGATAACCCTCAACTTGACTGGTAAAGGTGTATTTTTTTGAGCCCAAGTTTTTAACAACCGCTGGAAACATGGCAATCAACCCCACCTACTTCCCTTTTCATCTTCGTTTGGTCAGAGATGTTGGCCTTCTTCTGTTCTTCGCTAATTCGAATTCAAACAGCATGATGTTGAATTACCAGGCAACAACGCAAAGGTGTCCATAATGGCTGCAACGTTGGACAAGCTCCTTCGCCTGTTTGGTCAAGTCTTCTGGCTGGTAGTCTGAGATTAGGGCCGGATATTATTCGGTCATCTGTGAGAGCGCCATCGTATTGCAGATGACTGAAGGGATTGCCCTTGGCAGGGAGAGAAATGGGATTACGTGGCTCGTAGGTAATTTATGGTGGAACTGGGGAAGCAATGGCAAGCAGAAATTTATCCACTAATCTGCAGCCTGCTTGGGTAAGCACTGGTAACACACCAACCTGGCGGCAACTCTTAGATGCATCTGCAGTTAAAAAAGCCCATGTACAATCAGCTTAGACACGTTGTACAGACTGCTTCTCAGGTTTTGGGATATGAGAAAGGGTCCAGTTTGCTTAGTTCCTTGGTACTGTCAGCAGTGGGGACCGTTGTGGGTGCTGGATCTATTGGATTTGTGAGTCTACTGTAACCCTTGACCTTGAAGACCTGGCCCTTGCCATTCCTATACCACGAATATCTTGCAGTACGCTCAACGTCTCTTTTCCAGGCTAACCTCAACATACCGCTGCTGTCCCGAGTGGAATTTCACAAAACCATCGTGCTACCTAACGATATTTGCGCCTCCGCCAAACCAATTACGGGCAGCAACACGGACAAAGTGGTCTGCATCCTACTTCATCCCGGCATCGGCCCGTGCGTCGGCGACTCCGGAGGGCCTATGATATGCCGCGGCGCACTCCGGGGTCTTTTGTCCCGAGGGTGGATCACAGGTGAGATTCGGGCATCCGTAGGCGAAAGAAAGGACGTTGTCAATAAAAATGCACTCCCGCAGGTGATGACGAATCTTGCGGCAGCGCCAGCGGGATCCTCGTGTACGAACAGGTCAACGCGTACAAAGTGTGGATCACAGAAATGGTCAGAGATACGAACCCAACGTCTTCCGCTCCAGCACCTCAAATTCCAACACACACGATATTCCTCTCCGTGATTACCATTTATAAATGCCATTCCCAGTACACCCAGATAGTTTATTTTAACGAAAAGTTCCAAATAAGCGTAGTACAAGTTTCGTCAGAATGCTTCTAGCTTTGAGCCAGTAGGAAAAACTATTGTGGGCATTGGGTGGTGGTGTACATCTCGCCTTTGTTCGAAATCCCTCACCCTGAACTTAAGCAGAGATCATCAGCCAGATGAAACTGGTTCAGGTAGAAACTAAAAAAGCTTGAAAACTTTCATAGAGCCGAAAACTACCATTCTAGTGAGTTGGAATTACTCAAATGGAAGGTTAGCTTCGAGGAAGAGGCTTCAAACTGTCATCCTTTTTGGTTTACTATTCTTGGAATAATACACCTGTTTTCGCGACGGGGGTCGACGACTCCGATCGGCCTCAAAATTTGACATTATCCGTTTCAAGTGGTCTAGATTCCAAAACCGAAATGTCCGTCCGCCGTTTTGGGCAGTATGAATTTTTTTTTAAATCTGAAATTTTGACAAAATACTCAGTTTACCATCTAGTTGTGCCCGCAAGGTTTTCAGCCCGATCGCCAAAACCCGTGGGGCGCTATGGGGCTAAAATGGGGCTACAGAAGGGGTTTTTTGAAGGCTTTCGGCTATGGGATCGAGTCAGGTGTCGTTTTCGAAGTATTTTTGGACGTAGAATCCATTTTTTGGGGTCCCGCAGCGATCCGATTTCACTGTTGCGATCTATAGGGATTTCATGGGGCTACAAATGGGATTTTTGAAAGATCCCAGGAGGTCAAATATTTTTCAAGTAAAAAACAAAACAAAATTTGAAAAAAATATTTTTTGAAAAAAACAAAATCAAAAAAATATTTTTTGAAAAAAAATTTAAAAAAAATTTTTAAATTTTTTCATTAACACAGAATTAAATTTCTGCACAAGTAACCTATATCAAAGAATAATAAACCCTTGTGTAAAATTTGCAGCGTTTTTCGACTTTGATTGCATGTTGGGGTGCTTCTCAACGGCCGATTGATCCCAATAATCGGGAACCCAGAAAATTCACGTCATTAGTATGCTTTATTGATAACAAAGAGCTAATGTCTCGTTTGCGCATTATTGTGCGCATGGAAGGTTTTTAGCTGGGGGTCGCACTTCCCCACCCACTGGAACGAGTGGAGGGTAAGTGCAAGCCCAAAAGTGTGGGGAAGTGTGACGGAAGGAGGCAGTGCCAGCAAGACAACGCTGGCGAAGGTCATAGTTGTCAGCCTAGCAGCTTTTTAATGTGGCAACCAGAAACCATGATTCATTGAACAAGTTGTACTTTTCACAATGATTGTAAAGATTGGATTTAAGTTATTTTTCAAACACTTTGGAGAAAGTAGGAAGTTTTGAGATGGGTCGATGATTTGACAGTAAATTTGTTTTGCCTTTTTTGAATAATGGGGACTATTACTTGACAATCCCAAGCGCTTTCGACCAGACGCCAAGACGGTCATCGGCGAATAAGTAGATTTGATTCTTCCGAAGGTTGAATGGATCCGGAGCAGTCTCATCGGTGTATTTTTACCCCCTCCGTTCAAGGCACGATTCTCTATTAATGAGCTCCAGCTATCACGTCGTTGTGAAAAGAGAAAGATCTCAACAAAATCTGTTGGGGGAATTTTCTACGCTCGCGATTGTGGTGCAGAACTCTTTTAGTACAGGACAAATAAACAAGACCATAGAGAACACAAAATAAAACTTATATTGATCATATTAATTAAATAAGTATATTACCCTCCTTATTTACTTAAATTCAAACTTATTCCTCACGCTAATAAATGATACAATTGGCAGTGGAAGCTCAAGGTTGAAAAGACGTTCATGGAATAAATTGATTTGTCGTTTCATCCAAATAACAATTCAAAAATATGTACACACTATAAAAACATAACCGTATGGTACTTCAAAGTGTATGTTCAATGCGGGTTTGAAGAGCCGTACGGTTTAACAGCGATTAGATTCTAGTTAGGTTGGTCTGAATGGTTTTCATGTAGGAGACGAGTTGGGCGGTTTCCCGTTTGCTGTAAAGTTCGCTGAGGCAGCTTGTGATGAGGTCTTGGAACTGGACGGCGATTGTTTTTCTGTAAGAAGAAATAAAGTTAAGAAAGTGTGAGGGGTGGGGGGAGGAAAAGGGGGTTTTGGTTGTAGAGCGAACCTTTCATTGGCTGGGACGAATCCGGGGTTGGTCGTGAAGGACTCGGCAAAACTGGCTATGACTTGAATTAGGTGGAATTCGTTGCCTTCTTTGTTCCAGCAGAGGTCGTTAGCCGCGAACATCCTGGAAGAAGAGGATTACGAAGTTATTACGATTATACGTCCAAACTTGGGAGTAGGAAAGAAGAAGGGCAATGACCGGCCTAATTCCATTGGCTTGAACGAATCAATGCAGTCTGTCTTACAGCAGACAGTTCACTTCATAAAGACTAGACAGTATCCGCTGGAGCGCGCTGATGGTGGGGTCTCTCCGAGGAGGTTGGGATGTTTCGGAGAAGGCTCACCATGATTTCCCGCGTCCGTCGAGTTTGAAGGTCGATGTACTTACCAGTTACTGGAGGGTCAACTAGTGGGCCCACTCATCAAAGCCTCACGTTAAATTCGCTTGTGTTGCAACGAATTTCAGTCTTTCAAAGGGGAAATATTGAGAAAGCAAGTGTTTAGTACTTATGGCCAAAAAAGGGGTAATTTGTGGCTTTACGAAAAACTGTCATACTGCAGTATGCCATGGCATTTTTGTAGGACTTTTTATGACCAAGCGCCTATAATATAGTATTTTGTCTATAGTCTGTCTGCAATGACGTTGGGCTCCGACCCCGATCCTAGCGGCCGGCGAGAGAAACAAAAAACGGGGGAATTATTAATTTGGGCGAATGAAACACAGGCTATGCGTGATGCTTTATTACGAAAGTAATTAAGACCGGATTACGAGAGAGTGACGGGCCTGACAAGAACATAATAGCAGTCTTCCATATTATGGAAGACTGCTCTAATTAATCATGTACCCACAGGCTCAAGTGGGGGGAGGGGGAGGGGAGAGACGTACAGTCTTAATCTACAGAAAACTGTAGGATTGCTCAACTAACAGGAATTTCCCCATTTGAGACATTTTTCGGGGGATTTTATCCCTTTGAAGCGGCACACCTGGGAGTAGTTTCTCCCGGAAATCCAAGCGCCTTTTCAGCAGGTTAACCTATCGATTTCACTGATGTTTACTATACCTATATTCCGAAAATGAAATATTATCATCGCAATGAGGTTGGGAAGAATAGAATGAATTTCCTTACAACTACACTTCCCTTGAAATCAGACCATCATAATAACAGAAAATTACAAAGGAAACCAAATAGTGAGGCTGGCCGGATTATTTTAGGTCACGCAAATAGTTGTAGGCGTTGAATACAATCTCACGGGCTTGCCTATGAAGGACTCTCTTCTTCAAAGTACCTGAAGTCGCCGATTGGCGATCCATTTTCACGACTGGACCGAAATTTACGCCCTAGCACGAAACAAATTTCGTCGTCAAACGCGAACGGACGTAAACAACGCGGACGGACGCCAACAGCTGGCAGGGAGCCAATATTACCACCACAACGCACCAAATTCCCGAGTTCTGGTCGTAGGGCATGCTTCAGCCGCTAGGGAGCAGGTTCGGAGCCCAACCTCATTGCAGACAGACTATAGGAGTTGATCATGGGGGTGTCCAAAGCTTGGAAAGTATGAGATGGTTTTTGCCGACGTTATCAGCGCAGTTTTTCGTAAATCCACTCCTCACTCCGGTTTGGTGCCGAAAGCACCAAAAACCTGTTTTCTAAATATTTCCTCTTCGACGTACGCGGGAAACCATAGGGTGAGCCTCCTCCAAAACGTTCCAACCTCCTTGGAGAGACTCCCTCCAAAAGTGCGGACCATCGGAGGTTACCGTCTAGCAATTCAGAACCCAATTTCATGAGAATTCGTTGAGAACTGAAAGCCAGTATCTAAACGAACAAGCTATGAGCCTCATAACAACAGTTGAAGTAGCTTACTTGTCGTATATGTCCAAAAGAGCCATAAGAGGCACGCCGATGCTGAGCATAGTCGAGTGAACGCGGGATTTATTCACGTTGAGGCGACAACTGAGCAGTTCCAACTGCCATACCAAATAATCTGCACGGAAAGAGTCAACATTAATACAATCCAACAGAGATGATGGTAAAAAACGCTGGAAATTTTTCACAAGGGTTTATTATTCTATGAAATACATAGATTTGGGACCCAGAAAAATGAATTAGGTATACGTCCTAAGACGGGAAACGGCACCTCATCTGACCTCATCACATCCTAAAGCTCTATTAAATTGTGTAACCCCATGAGAGCCCCACAATGGAATCGGATGGCACTGGAACCCCCAAAAATGGATTCCACGTCCACAAATTCTTGAAAACGACACCCCACACGATATCAGAGCCGAAATCCTTCAAAAATTCCTCCCGTAGCCCCCTTTTAGCCCCAGATTCCCTTCGGGTTGGGGCGATCGGGCTGACAACCTTGCGGGCACAACTAGATGGTAAACTGAGTATTTGGTCAAAATTTCAGATTTTTAAAAAAATTCCTACTGCCCAAAACGGCCCGGACGGCGGACGGACATTTCGGATTTTGAATGTAGACCTCTTGAAACGGATAATGTCAAGTTTTGAGGCCGATCCGAGTCGTCGACCTCCGTCGCGAAAACATAGGTGTATTATTCCAAGAATAATAAACCAAAAGTCGGTTTTCCAAATCGCTAAATAACAAATCTGAACAGAATCGGAATAAAAACACTCGGCCCAGGTCGAATTTTGAATAACCTTCTTTGATAATAACCTCGATGCTTAATTTTCGAATGACCTTCTATAATGATTAACCCGATTTTTGATTTTTGGGGTCGACTTTTCGCGTAGCAAAGTTGGCTGACTTGCGTAGATAAGAGAGAGAGGGATCTCCCAGCCAATCAAAAGACGACGAAGCAGCCCACGACATGTACCCCCTCCAGACCTCGGAATTCAAATATATTTTTCCTAATGCTCTATAAATAATTGAAACGGGGTTTCTGCAATATGGACCCGTTTTCGTAACTTTTGAAGCACGACCTTTGCAGGAAAAACATTTTCAAAAATCATTGAAGGAGCTCATTTCAGATTAAAAAATAACTCCTACTGCCAAAAACGGTTCAGACGGCTTGCTTGGCTCCCACACAGAAATATAATGAAAAAACGTGTTTTATGAGTTGGTTTGTTTTTTGTTTTTTTAAATAAGGCTAAGAAGCAATTTTAGGCACAGGGACATGGAATATATTCGTGTTAAGCGTCAAATTTCCTAAAAGTAAGGGTTTTTTTCGGCCCTGTGCGCCGGACGGACATTTAATTTTTGAAATCTACGTTTCATGAAACGGATCATGTCAAATTTTGAGGGCGATCCAAATTTTCGGCCGCCGTCGCGAATACATTCCAAGAATAATAAACCAAAATGGCAACTTACAGACGGGGAAACAGGGCGACTGGATGGTGAACTTGAGGCCGAGGGATTTGACTTTGGACATGACCACCAACATCATCTCGTCGGGTGAACTCGAAGTGCACTGGTCCATTTCTGAAACGTACAACATGCCATGCTTCTGTACAAATGCGATACGTAATTAAGTGGAGCAATTTTCGAATCCAAGTTGGATAAGCCAGTTACTTATTCCTATAGAACACAAGTTATAAAAAAACCATGTATTCGTTTTTTTGTTCATGATTCGAAAAAAAAAAGAACGTGGAAACTTCACATGTGAAGGTAAGGAGTTATGAAGTAGATAAATCAAATAACAACTCTTGGTTCAGTGATGAACCTAGTTGGGTACTGGTGGGAGTTCGAAATGGATACAATATTAAATACCAAAGTTTGGTTTCCTATGGTATAAAAAGATTTGTTTCACAAAAGTTATAATCAAAATTATAGTTCATGGACTCGTCGGACGTTTTACGCATTGCAGTACTCTTCCAACTACTCGCTAAGTTTGGCAGCAAGATGTGTGAGACAATAACTATGTCCGTGTTAGATATTGTCTCACACGTTTTGCTGCCCAACTTGTTTCATTTTTATATTTTTTATGGTGTTAAAATATAAATATGAAGCGATTGGTGTGTCCCGGTTACCTCTAATTGACATCGTTGGTACATCCACACAGTAACTTCTCTCTGAGCCCTGAAGAAGAAAATATAATTTTCGCAAGCTCGGCGAAAGAGTGGACATTCTCGAATGACCCCGATACAACTGACGATTGACTAATCTCCGTTTTAACCAATTCAAGTGAGAACCCATCGGGCGATCAGACAGAACGTACCTTCTTTGATGATTTCATTCCAAATCGCCTTGATGAGCTCCTGATCGTCGTGACCCGCACAGTCGAGGATGGTCAACTTGCATTCCCACAGGTTGAACGGCTCGGCGAAATTTTGGTACAACTGGAAAACACCGGAAAGCAGCGTTCAAATGGTGAGCTTAGGTGTACAACTATTGAGGTGTCGATTGCGTAATAATAGGTGAATTCAAAAACATTTTTTAAGGATCCCAGGAGTTAAAATGAGGTGTCGTCTGTCCAAATATTGTAGATTTTTTTTTTTTTTTTTTTTTTTTTTTTTCAAAAATATTTTCTTATTGACACTGAATTAATTTTTGCATTTTTTTTTCTTTGTATCACAGAATAATAAATCCTCGTGTAAAATTTGCAGCGCTTTTTTTTTTTTTTTTAAATTCATTTTTGAGCATGTGAACAGATTCTTCTACCAATCACATAAGGAATTATTTGTGGGGGTTTTGATATTATTTGCTGGGTTCAATGCGCTTATTTGGGTGTTTTCTCGTTCCTATTGATCCGAGCCCTACTCCTGTTACACCCTAATAACCTCTTAGAAAATGTAATACGTAGTCGCTTTTGAAAATCATTAGAACAGAACTTATTTGAAAGTTACCTCCGTGATGGACAGAAGATTCGAATTGAGTTTGACTATGGCTTCGTCAGCTGCCGCACGAGACGACGCCATTCCGGTGATTTTGTCTAACACCTGTTTTTGGACGAGCGCCACTTGAACCAGATCTTCGAGCTCGTGGAGGAAGATGCCCAAATGAGGGGCACAGCCGACTCGATCGCTCCGCATACACAAAACCGCCTTCCCGAGATATTCCTGCCGCTGGCTCAGCTTTATGGATTCACTAAAGTTGCAAAAAAGAGATCGTGTTAGGCGAGTCGAGATATTTTGTTGGGGTAGAAAGAGAGAGAGAGCATGACATTGTCCAACATTACTACGGAAACAACAGAAATATTTCCCCAAAAAATCGACTGGAGATGTCATCCTGGGTGTCCTGATGTAAAATACGGCCTCAGATTACTAAAGATTGGCATCACTGATGCGGGAGAGTGTCCAACTGCTTCCCCAAGCCCCCCCTTTTGACTGAGAATGTAGCAGGTTCATCTACCTTCGGCCACACTGATTGCAGCGAAGGATACTCAAACCTGCCTTTATTGTCCCGATGGCCTTACAGCCGGCGCCAGGAGTTCACGAGCGCTCGCCAAGATTACAACGGGAAGGTACCAGCCTAGGGTGAGTCCGCAGTGTGGCCACATCCCGCATCGTCAGTGCCGCCTTTTCTCATCACTGGCCACCTCCCCCCCTTCGCGCCAACTTACCCTCGGCTGGTTGCCAGCTGGTAGAGGATTTGAGCCGCCCGCGCGTGGTTGCCTGCCGTCTCGTGGTACTGCCAGAGAAGATCCTGAAGCCCGCTCTCTGGAGGGTAGTGCATCAGGTAGCGCTCCAAAGAAGGTCGTCCAAACTTGACAAGCGACGCTTTGAGGTTCCTCGTCACCAACCAGTCGTACACTACCATATGAGCTGCCTCGTCTTCCAACGCCAAACATTGAGTTATCACATCTTCCAACTATACAAATAAAGAAAAAAAAAGTTAAGCAGCATAATGTAAAGAGATATTATCCCTTTCTATGTGTCAAATACCTGATAAGGTGAATAAATTTCAAACCAATACTTTTGTTTGGAAAAGTTTGAGTTCAACTAGCCAAAACCTAACTCAGAGTCGGCTGTTTCGAAAGTGTAGTTTAAACTCCAAATCGTCAAAAGTGAAGTTTTGAACACTGAATTGTCGACAGTGAAGTTTCGACTGCTATATTATTAAAACCGCAACCCGAGGAAGAGAAAAATCTGGAACCACCAAAACGTTGCTCCATGTGGCGTATCTGAGCTCCGGTAGCTCCAAATTTCTTTAGAAAAAATGACTATTCATTATTGAAACGCGAGTAGAAGGGGTCTGAGGCTAGGTGGGAGAGGTCAGAGGTTTGCTGGCTTCAGCCAGCAGGGCCCCCTGGTTGAATCATTGTAAGGAAGTTGCAGCCTTGAAATACCAAAAACGTGTTTTGACGAGCAGATGACGAGAAAAGTTTGAAGCCACCAAAATGCTGCTTCTTGTGGCATATCTGAGCCCCGGTAACTCCAAATTTCTTAGGGAAAAAATAACTATTCATTATCGAAAAGAGAGAACAAGGGGTCTGAGGCCACGTGGGAGTGGCCAGCAGGGGTGGCTGGCTAGTTGAATCATTGTAAGGAAATTTCAGTCTCGATTTGCCGAAAGTGAATTTCCATGGGAGCCAATAATCAAAAATATAACCTTCCCAGAAGGAACATTTTACATTATTGGCCTCAGATTACTAAAGATTGGCATCACTGGTGCGGGAGAGTGTCCAACTGCTTCCCCAGGCCCCCCTTTTGAATGAGAATGTAGCAGGTTCATCTACCTTCGGCCACACTGATTGCACCGAAGGATACTCAAACCTGCCTTTATTGTCCCGATGGCCTTACAGCCGGCGCCAGGAGTTCACGAGCGCTCGCCAAGATTACAACGGGAAGGTAACAGTCTAGGGTGAGTCCGCAGTGTGGCCACATCCCGCATCGTCAGTGCCGCCTTTTCTCATCACCGGCCTTTTCGTGACGCCCCCAATACTTACGATTTTCTGGTTGGGCGAAGACCCGTCGAAAGATATGGTGCTGTTGCCGCTCTGACATTTGATGAACAGGTCGTCCAACATCGTGGCCAAGTCTTTATATGCGTTACACCTGGAAAAACCATCAGGGTAAATACCTTCTTTTCCAACTCACCACGATTCCAACCTCCTTTCCACTTACCGATTGAGATAAGCTTTGGACCCTGCTTGATCCTCTGGTCTCTGGTTTTTGGCGACAAATGATGCAGCCAAATCGTGAGGGTCGATCTTATTCGCAGCGTCCCGACACACTTCAATAACCCCATCGTAGTACTTGTGCTGTACCAGTTGTTTGCAAAGAGACGAATGATTCATGTGTGGAAGAACTTCTTTACATAACTTAAAAAGAGAAAAATACTATTTAGAAAAATAATTAAAAACAACAACAACAAATCAGTTAGAAAGCTGTACAAACTCACCTCAATAGCATTTCTGAGAAGTTGGAATTTCTGGTCGTTGTCCGTCACGCCTTTCACGCTCATCAAGATGGCATTGACCTGTAGGAAAAGATTTGCAATGTTGCCACGCTCATATTTTCACAAATGGTTCTTGGTAATCGTCAAAAATTACCTTAGTACACGTGGCCTCTTCAATTTTATACAGCGACGGGCACACATCCCTCAACTTCTTACTTAAGGAGTCCACAGGAGCACACTGATTGAGATATCTAAAAGAAGTCAGCGGTTACATCAGAAACTGCCACGAGCTTGATCTGGCTGACATGATGAAAATATCCAAACTTACAAGTTGATGACCGTGTTGATGAGAGAAGAGCACAAGTCTTTACCGCAGAGGACTAAATCGCGGTAGGTGGAGACCAACAAGAGGTTTTTGTCTTCCTGAAAAATAAAGAAGAAATGAACATCGGTTGGGCTTGGGGATGACGGCGCGTCAGGGCGATGCTCACCTGAGGGAGGGCGTTGATGACGAGGTGGATCTGATGTTGGCAGAGGACCTTCCACAGGCCGAAGACTTGAGACGCGTGGTCGATGAAGGTTTTCAACGAGTCTAGCGAGCTTTTTTCCTGAAGCCGAAGAGCCATTCCGGGCGAAGCCGTCCTGTCCAGGTCTCTGCCCTGCGCCCTGCTCGAAATCACAATATCAAGCGGACAGCATGATTTTAGAAGTTTTCAAATTATGCTGGCAATGAGCGGGGTGGGGTAGCGGCGGACTGAACGGGAATCGCCTCAACCGTGGCTCGTTTTCAGTTGAAATGGAGACCCAACGATTCAAAACAAGACAGTGGCAATACACCCAGCAGAGCCAGACAGGTTTGCAGGTTTTCACACCGTGCCAGTGACCTCCATACAGGGTTTACGGGCCGCTAAGCCACGCCAGTGACCCGATCATTCACACACAATCAAGCCAGGTGGTGCCAACTCGTGCCTTATAGCGTCCTTGGTCGGTGACGACATTGCTCCAGCATACTGGAAGCTCAATTACCCCATATCGGAGAAACTGTTACCGTTTGGAGATAACAAAGAAAGCGTCTAAATCCCAACCGCTTCCAAACCTTCCGCAACCACTTACATTACCATACCCGAAAACAACCAAGAACACAAAAAAAAAAGTTTACTAACGCGTTCGAAAAGAAGTCGTTGCGGGCGGCGTTCCGCTCCAAAAAGTTCTTCAAAGCGAGCAGCCTCGACGTCAGGCGGCAAACGCCGCTTCCTGTCACGCTCGATGTATACTAAAAACACAAACCCCATCATGAAAATAAAGAAACATTAAACACAAAACAATACCACACAAGGATCAAAAATCCTACACCAGTCGGCAACCATCAGGAAATGTTGTTCGTATAAGTTATTAAGTACTGCTTGATGGAGATAATGCAGAGAATCTTTGATATAGGTTACTTGTAACGCAAAAAATTAATTCTGTGTCAACAAGAAAAATTTTTTTGAAAAAAACATTTTTTTTGTTGGAAATTTTCAAAATTTTTTTTGTTTTTACTTGAAAAATATTTGACCTCCTGGGATCCTTAAAAAATCCGGTCCAAGGTCTAACTAATGCTTTTTTTTTAATCTTTCTTTTAGACAACTTGGAGAAGTTATTCGCGTAGTCACAATCAACAACGAGTTACTTACGAATATCTTATTATCCTTGACGAGCATAGGGGCGACGCATTTTTCTGCCCATAGGGGGCGAATGATTCGGACCAGGTAGATGTAGAGGGCGTTGTGTTTGGCGGACAAGTGAACCCGGAAATTGTCCACTTGGACTGGTTGCGGAGGCGCCAGAGGGGAGCCCAAGACACTGTGGTGGTCTCGTGGGTCGGGAGATGTGATCGGCGTGCTGACTGTCATCGGCTTGAAACCTGCGCAAAGATTGTGATGATACGGGATTTGGGGTAAGCAGCGTTATGCAGTTTTTTACTCACTGGAGGGCATTCCCATCCCGTAGTTGTGAGTCATATGTGTCATTGGGTGCAACGTTTCTCTCGGGTCACCGCCGTACAAGAAAAACGCCCTGGTGGCCCATTCGACGAGCTGCAACACACATCACGTTCACCCATTTTGTTAAACCCCAAAGCGACAAATACACTTTCACACTTTGACTTACATTCGTGAGATTCGTTTGGTTGTGGTAAGCGCAGGCAAGAATCAGAGCCATAGCGCAGGCTTCGTCGTTCCCAAGCTCCATAAAATAGTGTTTCACTTCCTCACAGTCCGGACCATTCCTCTCTTTCAAGATTTCCGCCAGAATATCAACTGGCCGAAGCTTCTCGTAGACTTCAGTCCCCTACAATGGGTTTACTTTATTATCCCTAAAGCGTCACATACTGTTTGAAAGGCAGCGAACGTTACCTGAGGTGTGAACACGACGAAGCGGTTAGCTGGTATGCTCTGTTGATACTGAAGAATGTGACCAGCGCTCACCGGGTCAACGATTTTCGCGTTGGTTTTGTATTCGCCTGAAAAAATGTTACAACTTACTCAACGGTGAAAGTACCATAAATGCTGGCTTTGGAAATGATGCAGAACGATGCTTTCATAAGCCTTCAGCGTTAAAAAAAATTCAAATCTTCAAACAGCTTAGCAGGAGCGGTTTTGAAAGCTAAAAAACGCTGCAAATTTTACACAAGGGTTTATTATTCTTTGATATAGGTTACTTGTGCAGAAATTAAATTCTGTCATAGAAAAAATTTAAAAAAAATTTTTTTTTTTGATTTTTATTTCAAAAAAATTTTTTTTGGATTTTTTTGTTCAAAAATGTGTTTTTTCAAAAATGCTGTATTTTTTACTCAAAAAATATTTAACATCCTGGGATCCTTCAAAAATCCCATTTTTAGCCCCATGAAAGCCCTAAAGATCCTCCCAGTGAAATCGGATCGTTCCGGGACCCAAAAAATGGATTCTACGTCCAAAAATACTTCGAAAGCGACACCTAACTCGATCCCATAGCTAAAAGCCTTCAAAAAACCCCTCCCGTAGCCCCATTATAGCCCCAGAGCGCCCCACGGGTTTGGGCGATCGGACTGAAAACCTTGCGGGCACAACTAGATGGTAAACCAAGTATTTTGTCAAAATTTCAGATTTTAAAAAAAATTCCTACTGCCCAAAACGGCCTGGACGGCGTACGGCGGACGGACATTTCGGATTTAGAATGTAGACCTCTTGAAACGGATAATGTCAAATTTTGAGGCCGATCGGAGTCGTCGACCCGCGTCGCGAAAACATAGGTGTATTATTCCAAGAATAATAAACCAAAAGGGGGTTCGTCCCTAAAGGCAGTGATGCTGCTGTAAGGGCTGGTGAATGACTTTCATGGGATGATAACAGCAGATGAAGAACAGAAAAATTTTCATCGGTGCAAGCAAGACCATCGTCGAGTCTTCCCACATTGTAGTAAAAGATACTTGAAAATGACCCCCAGAAGAATCATGTTCTATAATTGTGATTTCAAATGTTGAGAAATATCCATAAAAACGTTTAAAATGAAGGTTCATACTAATCCTTTGGAACCAGGGTAGCTAAAAAGTGAGCCAACCCTTAATGGGCGCAAGAAGAACTCGAATAGCGATATCAAAAAGCGAAGAAGTGGTCTGAGGCCAGGGGGTTGCCTGGCTTTAGCCAGCAGGGGATGGCCCCCTAGTCAACTATATAGGAGCTCCAGCCCAAGGAGAACGCGGTGGAGGAGGAGAAGAATCATAATATCTAAGGTATTTTCTACAAGTCAGAAAAATTGGAATGAGTTTTGAAACATTCAACTGTGCGAGTACACACAAGAAATGAGTACAACGGGTGAGTCAAACACCAGAAATTCAACCTGAATCCTGAAGAAAAAATCCATAATATTATGTTGGATTTGAGGCCAGGTGGGAATGGTCGGAGGTCGGCTGACATCGGGGGGTCACCATACTGATGTTGGTAAAGTTTAGCAAGGCAGCAAGAAATATGGTCATCTTGGACCCACCCATTATTTTTCTTCGTATTTGTAAGTTCTCTTCCTTCTTTTCCCTTCCCCATTCATTTCACAGAAATCACATTGAACCGCACAATTAGAACGCATTCACTCGTAGACCGAACTGAGCCCACTGTTCATTTTCATCTCCCTTATCATGCCAATGCCAATTATTGTATTCATTATTGCATTATACCGCTATTTTGGCCATTAGCTTCCATTTGTTGCCCACAGAAGCTACACCGGTTGTGGTGCAAGTAAATATAAAATAAAGAGAATTTCCATACCAATTAACACTGCAGAGGCGTTGAGACAGTGATGTTGCAAGTCCTCAGTCAGAATGGGTTTCAGGGGGTAGTAGTCTGAACTCAAGCACCACAATTTGTTTTCGGCAGTGTTGACGTTCGTAGTGGCGAACAGGTAAGTGCCTGCAAATGAACATAAGACTTATCACTTAGTGATAAGTTGAAAGTAAATTTCGTAACACTGCATCGTACTTACCAGATTTGTGATAGCACGATGTGACAATTTCACTGTTCGGACCGAGTATGCTGTTGTCGGCGTTGTACCGGGAAGACAAAGGCGACAGTAGGGGCCCCGGCTGGGTGGAGTTCGGATCCGTCGAGCGATACTCCGGCAATGAGTGGGCGTAAGATGTGTTGTTCACGTTGGCCGACAATGGCACGTCACCTTTGAAAGTCGGGTGGGGATATCGGACGTGGAGCAACCGCAAAGTCGACGGCCTATGCGGAGGAGGGCTGCCCGTGGAGAAATACAAACGGACACCTTCCGCCGTGATCCCGACCAAACCGAGGTGCGGAGAATCCGCTTCTGTCAGCGTCACCAGGACGGTAACAGGCGTCAATTTACCAAAATCTGCCGTTGGAGGACAACCACCGGACTCTTTCAATCTGCCAAAAACAAACATGATGCAGAATAAATGGAGAGTTTAATAAAATTAATTAATCGATTTAATCGATAAATGGGTGTGATCTGAGAAGGCGCAACTATTTGTTTCTTTGTTGTTAATGGGCTGACCAATATGACGCCGTTTTGGGGAGATATCGTCATTAAAAGGCGTTTACAAAACTCGAAGCAAGTTACCTCGTTGTGAGCCTTTTGACGAAAGATTCCAAAGCGGTGTATCGTAAGCTGGCCACTTTACTCGGCCCTGACGTACCATCGGCGCCCAAGTCGTACGCTTCGATTGTGCCCTGATCGCTCAACGTGTACAATATATTCCGTGAGCTGTCAATTGTTATGTCCACTGCAAAAAAATAATTTTCTTAAAGAATCAGAACGTGTTTGTCATTATCAACGACGACTCTTCACTTACCAATAGCTTCGTTCACTGTGAACGCCCCACTCACGAAAGACGGAACCAAAAACGATAACGAGCTCCGGGAATGGTTAACTTTTTTGGCTCTTTTCCCGAGCCAGCTAATGTCTTTCTGCAACAACAACGAAACGTCAGCTGTCAAATTTTAACGGGTGGAGGGAGTACGGCTGTCGGTGATTACCTGATAAACTATTTCGTACAGGCAACCGTCTCGTCCGCCGAGGAATATTCGACCGTTTTCTGCCCCTTTGATGACTTTGATGGGCACTCCGTCAGTCGACACCGTGTATATGATTTCAGGCGAGAGATTCAGTTCGTCGAGCTCTTCTGTGAAAATGGAATAATCCAAAATTATCAAAACTAATGCTAGGTTCGAGCTGTTTGCACTTGTATGGTCAGAAAGGTCGTGTGCGGTGTCCTTGTCGAAGTGACTGAACTAGTAATCGATTTCCGGGGTTATACGATCCATTTGTACATGACGAGGGACTTGCTGGGGCTGTTAAATGGGTACAAGTGAGGATTTCGAAGATTGATTTTGAGGATTGATTTCGAGGATTGATTCGAGGATTGATTTCGAAGATTGATTTCGAGGATTTCGATGATTGACCTATTAGGTCGAGCGGGGAGTCGTTTTCCAAGTACTTTTCAACACAGAATCGATTTATGGTGGTCCAAAATCAGTTCAACCCCTGGGTAAGGCTCTCAAGAGCCTGTTAAAGAGCTATAGAACTCGCTTTCGAAGGTTTTTGGCCACAGGATTGAATGTGGTGTCGTTTTCCAAAGTAATTTTGTAGCATTTTTACAATCAATTCGAAACAAAAATATCCCTTACCGGGAAAAACATTTGATCGGGGATATGTCCGTTTCGCAGTAAGGGAGAAAGTATGTAATATAAAATTCCAAGTCCGACCTTCTGCATTCGGAAGCACTCGACGTGAGGAACCGAGTAGTTTTTCCCATCTGGCGAATCATCGCAAAAACAAATAAAGAGCAAAATATTTTCTAGATTAGCGCGAGTAAGCTGCTTAGTACCGCCAGTGTTCATGAAAGTTACGCGCAAACCCTCAGTAAGACGTTATCTCACGATTTTCATGGCCGAAAATAAGATTTGATCTGGTTTTACTTGCAGCCAACTTCTTTCTAAAGCGATATTGTATTCCTGAGCTCAGCAAGAAGAGAATGAGATTCATAAGAGATCTCTCAAGAAATTCATTTATGACCTTCAAATGGCTGTACAGGTGGTACTATTCCTTTGCCTGGTTTCAGGAAGAAAACGTTAGAAATGTGGATACCTGTCAGAGAAAGGGGAAGGTCAACGATACAGAATTAATCTTTGCACGATTAACCAATATCATATCAAAGAATACCCTTGTGAACTGAAATGAAAACCCCCTGATCACCTGTTTTCAATCGATGTGATTGATCCTGTTTCCGTATTCGCATTTTTGGTTTTCAATAAAACCTTCCTAAGGTCCAACTCAGTAAATCGTTTTATTACACCTTGTTTGCAGCGTTTTTTCCTAAAGAAATTCGGAGCATCCCGATACGCCACATGGGGTGGTTTCAGACTGTTTGTTGGGAAATTTGATGCCCGTGAAGCCGGACAACCACAAAGTAGATGCATTTTGCAATTACGTGTATAGTGTTTACGTCAGAGAAGATGCCTCAAGTACTTTTCATTCATTCATGAATGAATGAATACATTTTATTAAATAAAAGTCAATTTTGAGGAGCCCATTTTGGTCCAGTTTAAATTCTAAAAGAATATTTTGGAATGACCCCCCAGCAATAAGACATACGGATATGTACACATGTGTTCATGGGTCCATGTCCAAAAACTGTTCCCAGGACCAAAAACGAACGTGCCTGGTAATACCGGTCATTCCCACTTCACCACCAGCACACTTACTATTCGATCCCTGCACAGGAACTAAAACGACTCCCAGGACGATGATTTCCGTCGGCGACGATAGGACTAGTAGCCGGTTGACGAAGTCTTGAAAAACGTCGGGTTTAGGAACGACGAGCCCGACGCAGCATATGGCGTTGTTCATGCCGTCGTAATAGGCGACGTCCCCGCTGAAAAAACGACTTGATCAGAACCGAAAAAAGGCGAAGTTGATTTTAAACTAAGTGTACTAACCCGGTTTCGAAATTCCAGATGTAAATGTCCGAATCGATGGCGAGCCAAGCCCGGTTGATTTCGGGGAACAGTCCCATGAGCGTGTTGGGGTTCACCGCTATGATAAAATTAAGGAAAATAGTCGACAAGTAACATAATCGAAAATGGAATCAGAGCGTTTAAAGGATACTGCCTATTTGTTCGATGATTTCCGGCGGAAGAGGCACTTTGTTGACGATTTTGAGCTGCTTCACGTGTAACTGCGGCAGTTCTTGGGGACTGGGATAGTCAGATTCGTAGACGCCACTGACTGTCACGCCGCCTAAACCAAAACATCATTTTTCCAGAAAGGGCCAAACGCTGTCCCTAAACCTATCTGAAGCTCTCTCACCAGTTGGGTAGATTTACAACGTGGCGGAACTCACTTTCAGGGGTTATCCTCATTTTGTCTATCAAACTCGGAAGCCGGTTGTCCTGGACGCAGAACTGTTCGATCAGCCGGTCGGCCAGTTCGAGAACGGGGTCGCTCGGTTTCATTAGGTGACCCGTCGCCGATAAAGACGGTTGCGACGAGGGGGTTTGGGGCACCGCCGGGGGCAGACCCCCGAGGAACGCCTGGGGATACGACTGCCCCAGCCCACCGGGCATCTGTGACTGCTGGAGTTGCTGAATAAACAACGTTTTTTAAGAAATAAAAACATGAAAAAAGGTAGTGTAAGAATACAATCACAAACTTACCGGCATACCCGAATATGACTGGGCCGACATTGGCCGAATTCCGCTCATACTCTCCATGTGGTGGCCGTGGATAGTTGACTGGAGGTGAGGCCCGAACGAAGATCTGTCCATGGTGAAACCGCAATACCTACAAGGAAGGAAACACCGATTTTCAAGTCTTGGCTGACAAGTGACGTATGCTCTGTTGAGCCCTTCAACCGCATAAGTAATCACATTAACGGCATTGACGCCTCCCAAGTAACAGTATTTCAATCACAACCAACTTTCAAATTTCATCAAAACACCCTACAAAATTCGTCATTTAATGACAAACCCCGACCCAATCAACCTAACAAGCACCGCATGGAACTGCAGTCCAGCCGACAACCGCTCCCGCATTACAACCCCGGCGACCTAATATACACGAAATACCTCTCAATCAATACTTACTGCGTTAAATTCTTCAAAAACAACACTAAAATGTAAACTGTAACGTAATGAAATTGGTAAATTTGATGTAAAAGGACGCCCAATGCGCGCCACCGACGGATGAAGGAAACCAGTGTTGCCAGACGCAATCAATCGAAAACGGGACAACTTTGGGGGATTGTGTTCTCTCGCAAGGGGGGGGGGGGGGCTGTTTTTCTCACAAATTCGCAAAACTCGTGTTGATTCCAAAAACGAAATGTCCGTCCGCCGTAGTTGGTCAAAGTTTCAGATTCTCCAAAAATGCGTACGTACCTACTACCCAAAACGCGTAATACGTAATATCGGGTTGCATACGTATAACATACTATTTTATACTATTTTTTATTATTATTTTATTAAACTATTTGAAAATGACATTGACACATTGTGTCACCCCCGTTGCGAAAACAAAAGTTGATTATTATTGAGCTATTAGGGTGAGGAGGGGAAATAATTCCTAAAAAAGGGAGGTTTTCCATTTCTGGCAACGCTGCCCGGTTGCTACCGGTAGAACAGTATTAATAATTAATACTGTTGAATTAATTCATCTTCAAGTGTTTTGTTGCTGTTGTTGCTCAAGATGGCTGAAACACGACGTTTTTCCCGCACCTTCTAGGTAATCCGCCGGGTGAAACCATGCAGGAACCCCAACTAATAGGAGGCGGATAGGTAATCAAGACTGATAGAAGTTTTTCTCTTCCAAAAATTACATTATATTGAATTTAAAAAAAGGAGCAAAATGAAAATGATTTATCTGTCAATAATTCTGTCTCATAATTATTATGAGAACCTACCAACTTATTTCAGGTCTAAAGAACGCTTTAAGACAGAATCTGTCGCTGTCTGAATAGGTACATCTGATGTACCTATACAACTTTGAAGTTTGACCCTTTTCAGGGTCCTTTGCAAGGTTGTGCTTAGGGATGTAAAAAGTATCGATTTTTCACTTTTCGATTTAATCGGTTTTTGAAATAAAAATAAATACCGATTGCAATTTTACCGTGTGTTCAGGTAGAATATTTTTCATTCAGGCGCGGATACAGGATTAAATTTTTTTAGGGGGCTAACACCAAAAATTACTATTTAAAATTTATTATTATTTCATTCTTTTTTTCTTCATGCAGCATTCATTGGCAGGTAACTCCCGGACAATAGGTAATTGTTAATAAATCATTCATTATGAACGCTAATAGTAGTTGCGTACTCTTAAAATTATATTCGAATGATAATTTGTATCAACTGTAGCTTCTTATAAAGCTCAGTTCCGGATATATCTACCTATCAGACTCATCAGCAGAGGAGTCGTTTTCTCTCCCTAACCACCTCATTAGACCTTTGCACCGTCGGCAAACAACTACATCGTAGGTATCTATCAAATTATTCTAGAATCTTGCGTTGGTAAATCTCAGACCTCCGTCGCGATTACATCGGTGTATTATTCCAAAAATAATAATATATTACCATATAATAATAAAAAACATGACCATAAATTCTATGACTTAAAAATATAATAACAAAAAACAAAAAGGAACGTTTCAACGTTTCATACTTTTTTTCGTTTTTATTATAATAATTTTATTTGAATATAATATATTATATTACATTAAAATAAAATTAGTGGAATAAACTTATGACCAAAAACATAAAAATTTTGTTTTCATAAAAATGTTCGATTTCTCATTTCTCAATGAAATCGAAAAATAATCGTCATATTAATCCATGGTTTGAAAAAATCGATTCTTCCAACATCGTTTTTTTTCACAACCCAGATAGTGGGTCCAGTAAAAGTTTTCATCATCAACTTTACTGCATGTATCTTTTATAATTTGTGTTATATGATATATAACTTTCGTACAGCAAAGGTTAATATGTGGACGAAATTTCGAAGGCGAATTGAAGAACGGTCAGCAGAAGGAATATCATCATCAATGGGAAACTGAGGATGAGTCTTAAGTAAGCAGGCTGGGTTTCGTAGAGCTCACTGAAGTTCTCCATAAGTCCTCGGTCTCTCCCGTGAGGATCTGGCCATCAATGTCGATAGGAAATTTTCGTTTAGTTGGAATGGAATTTTGTCAACTTGAAGGTGTTTTTAAAAGATGGAGCTGGAGCTCCAACAATCGACGGCTCAGACATGAACGTTAAACGATCCTCATGCCTCTTAAACAACTTTTACACTACCTATTGAGGAACTGACCTTTTTTTCATTTCCTGGCCAAATGTCGATGCTTAGGTAAATTTTGATGATGCGCTCCCATGCGACCTATGCCTGTACAACCAGTTGTGGGTCTTATAGGAAAGAGTGGGACATTTGATCCCTAGCAAGTTCTCAGTGATCTCAGTGAGATCCTAGTGACAGTAAAAATGGAGTTTTGGGGAGAAAAATGGGTTCAGTTGATACTACATGCATCAACAGTTAGCGTTACCAGGTAGTTCATTTTCCAGCTGTCATTCATGGAAAACTTTCCTCGTAGTGCATAACTACGTACCTATTACTCTGAATACAGGTATTCCTGTCGGGCGGATGGTCCCAGCTGAAATACCTAGTCTGTCCAGATACTTGTCAACCTGAAACTCATACCGGTTCAAAATCCTTTCAATTTAAAATGCTCGATTAATGTAGGTCGGTGAAGATTCTCGATCCCAAGACTCAAAAATATAACGCACGTTCTGTTGTTGTTGTTTAATTTGAGTCCAAACAATATAACTGGTAGGATAAGAGATTCAAACATCATCACTTTGCAATTTGCAATAAGGGCTGAATTCTAAATTTATAAAAACATGAACATGTGTTAAACCACCAGGCTTTAAGTAGAAATACCCGGGCGGTCCAGGGTGGAGCCATTATGAGGCGCGTAGCGCCTAGTTCTCGTAAATTTTCAATAAAGATACGAAGAAGATTAAAAAAAAAAAGGAAAGGTAAATTAATCAATCAGAAAGATTTTAAAACATGGACAAAAAAAATCAAGAAGGGGGAAAATGAAATCCCCAATTTTTCCGGGAATGTGTAGGAAACCTACACCTACTCCGTTCCCCTGTACCTACCCATTCACTGACCGTGGAGGCTCCTGAAACTCCATGTCTGGTGGCTAGCACGACCCTGAAATCTAAGAACGCTAATTCTTCAAATGCGCTCATACCTTTTTCATGTTTTTAGATACCTGGTCAGCTGATTCACCTGGGCTGCGCGGAGGTGCCGGTAGATGACGCCGCTTGCGGGTTCACTCGTGCAGACGGTTCAAAGACGTTGACGAAGAGGAGACACTGTTTTGTTCCACCGATGCAGTGCCATAACGTCACATCAGGATGACAGTTTACGCTGCTGCTGTCGCCGTTGTCCGCCGACAAAACGCATACTCAGGCTTTTTATTCACCTGTTAAAATGACACCCCCCACCACACGATCTTCGGCTCTGTTGCTCATCCACGACCACCTCTTTGACTCCTCGGCCAGGTACACCTGTCGTGCCCCCTCACCGGAGACTCGACGGTTTGTGTTCAGTCTTCTTTCGCCTTTGCTCCCTGTTGTTTGGGCCCGCGGACCGGTCGTATTTCATTGTTGTTGTTTTTTGTTATCCAGTGAACTTGTGAAATACTGAAATTCACCTATTGGATTACTACGTCACCACTTGCTGTCCTTTGAGGTAAAATTGAGTTTTTAATTTATTTTTATTTTTTAAATTGGCGACTTTGTAATGAGGCGCGAATATGTCGCCGGTTTGTTCCGCGCTATGAGCCATTTTGCATAATATTAAAATTCTCATTGGGCCATCAAAAAGGTTTCTGCAGTGTCATTCTGTCTGTCTTGGGATTGCTGTATTTTACAGTGTCGCCTTTTAATCTTGGAGCATATCAGTGGACACTGGGAATCAGTGAAATTTTGGGGCTGCGGTGTGCAATTACATTTGGCACCTGTGCAGCGGGCCCAAAAAAGGCTCGAAAGATCGTCTCATTTTGTTGGTGGACCCTTCACACGTTTTGGAGGGAATGAACGTATACGATTCGTCACGTTGCGGCAGGATGTTCCCTCGCGAACGTGATGCACCCGTTCGGGCTGTGTTTTCGTTCTATTTGCTATTCCTGCTATTGTTTTTCTGTTTTGTCTTCCTCTCTCCACCCCCCTTCGTTTAACTCATCACCCATCATCACACGCTCCGGAAGTGATCGTATCCTGCCCGACGAGATGCCGGAGTCGACCCGAGGTCATCCACCTGTGACAGCTTTGTTAACCCCGTGAACTACTGCTAACGAGATGAGCCACGTCTGTTTTGCAGTTGGGCATTCCGCTTGATTTTCATCGGGCCGTCCCAAGTTGCCCGTTGTCCGAGTGCACTGCCCTTCACAGGTCTTGCACAGCGTTATGGCCCCATGATCAGACAAGGGGAATTATTAATTCTGGAGATTATGATTTCCACCCAACCACACGTTCGTTCGCATCCTGCGGATTCACCAGGATTCAACGGGACTTTGAGGCTAAAAATTGTGGTTTCATACTAGGGATTTCCAATATTTGGTATGATTTGTCTTTTAATTATTAACAATGAATCGGCCAAGGACAACCTCACAAAATGAACTCGTATTAAGTGGCCATCCCCATAGGTGATCTGGTATTACTGAGAACAGTTAGAAAGGCCTCACCTTTGACCCGGGAGGTCCCGATCTCTCCCTCATGGGTCCCATCCTCACCTCAGGAGGCGTATAGATGTAGAAACTGGGCGACGCCTGGAATATCGTCAACATGTTGAACTTTTTAATTTCGCTTAAAATTAAAAAGTTCAATAGGGTTGACAACGCCACGCGAATGGTAAAAATGTGATTTCAGCACACTTTACCCTGTGGTTGCAGCGAAAAGTCCAAGCATGACACCGAACTGTATAAAGTTTTACGGTCCTCAGCGCAAGCTGTGACGAAATCACATGTTTGTACCTTTCACGTGACGCTGTCAAACCCATTTAACTTTGAAAATCTCCACATCACCCAATCCAGTTTTTTACATCTGTAGGGCACCTCCGAGTTCGACCTCCGTTGAACACAAAACGGTAGACTCGAGGGAATTCCGTCGCTAGGCCCAGTCAATCGTAACGTTAGGGAACCCACCCATTGCATAGGTCTATCATCGGGTACAAGAAAAATCCCAGAAGTGACTGGGACTGACTCAGAAACATTACTATTGGGATAGATCCCTAGCAGATCTGCTTCAGCAAAGAGTGCATAGATTGTTATTAGTGTTGGGTGTGCGGTGAGATTTGCAGTGGGTGCTTGGCCAGAATGAGCATAAGGATAAAAAAAAACTGCAAATTTTACACAGGGGTTTATCATTCTATATTATAGACAAAATGTGCAAAAATTAATTCTGGGGATCCATTACTGACCTCATTAAGAAAATATTTTTTGTAAAAAAAGAAAAAAAAGAAGATTTTTCTGTGCGATGTTTGGACGATTGTCTTTTTTAATTACTTGGTGAACGACACCTTATTTGACCTCCTGGAATCCATAAAAAATCCCATTTGTACCCCTCATAGCCTCATAGATCCCCACGGTGAAATCGGGTCGTTTTGGTATCCCAAAAATGGATTCTACGTCCAAAAATAGTTCGAAAACGACACACCCCAGTCGACCCCATTTTTTTTTTTTTTTTTTTTTTTTAAAAGCTCTGAAATTCAAACTTGGGAATCACAATCCCGAAGCAGGGGGGACAAGCCCACCGTCATGGCTAGACGATGGTGCCCCTTCATCCTGACAGGATTTTGATCCCCAACGGCACTGCAGTCCTCAAGTGGACTGATTGTACGCGATTGAACTTCAGATTCGACGCATCCATGTGTTGATGTCCTAAGTCCCTAGGACAGGTTTTATCTCATACACATGTCAACATGAGATAGAGCCGCCGGAATTGCATGTTTTGCCACTTTTTATTGTTGTAATTGTCTGGAAGTTCAACGAGAACTGTGAAAAGGAAAAGGACAAAAAACCTTATTAGAGACAGCCTCGAACTCCAGACACCTGAGTGTGGACCCGGCATCATAACCACTACACCATCGACGGCCCCAGTCGACCCCATAGCCGAAGCCCTTCAAAAAACCCTCCCGTAGCCCCTTTTTAGCCCTACAGATCCCCACGGAATTGGGCGATCGGGCTCCAAACCTTGCGGGGCACAACTAGACGGTAAACCGAGTATTTTACCAAAATTTCAGACTAAAAAAAAACAAAAAAAAAAAAAAAAAAAAAAAAAAAAAAAAAAAAAAAAAAAAAAAAAAAAAAAAAAAAAAAAAAAAAAAAAAAAAAAACCGTACTGGCCAAAACGGCTCGGACGTCGGGCGGACATTTTGTTTTTGAAATCTACGTGTCTTGAAACGGAATTTTCGACCTCCCTCGCGATAGGTGTGTTATTTCAAGAATAGTAAGCCGAAAGAGAGGAAGCCGCCAAACTGGGCAAACAATTTTTTATCCCGTTTCAGGGGCATAAAGTGTCCTAACCATTGGGGTGTTCGATAGAAATCATCTTCTACGCTCTTATTTTTGTAGCTATTTTCAATTTTAGGGTGTTCAATAGAGGATGCAAAATTTATTGCTCTTCAACTTTTCTTTGCGATCAACCTTCGTGAGAATACTATTTTCGCTTCTACACTGAAAAACGTTATTTTTGACGTTTTTTTTTTTGTGGGAAAAATACGGATGAGGAGCAATTTCAGGTATAGGAACGTGGGGTATATTCGTGATCAGCGTCAAATTTCTTTCAAGTAATTATGGCGTTTTCAGTTTATTTTTGGTTTATTATTCTTGGAATAATACACCTATGTTTTCGCGACGGGGGTCGACGACTCCGATCGGGCTCAAAATTTGACATTATCCGTTTCAAGAGGTCTACATTCTAAATCCGAAATGTCCGTCCGCCGTACGCCGTACGCCGTCCGCCGTCCAGGCCGTTTTGGGCAGTAGGAATTTTTTTTAAAAACTGAAATTTCGGCAAAATACTTGGTTTACCATCTAGTTGTGCCCACAAGGTTTTCAGTCCGATCGCCCAAACCCGTGGGGCGCTATGGGGCTATAATGGGGCTACGGGAGGGTTTTTTTGAAGGCTTTTAGCTATGGGATCGAGTTAGGTGTCGTTTTCGAAGTATTTTTGGACGTAGAATCCATTTTTTGGGGTGCCGGAACGATCCGATTTCACTGGGGCGATCTTTAGGGCATTCGTGGGGCTAAAAATGGGATTTTTGAAGGATCCCAGGATGTTAAATATTTTTCGAGTAAAAAATTCAGCATTTTTGAAAAAGAAACATTTTTGAACAAAAAATCCAAAAAAAAAAATTTTTTTTGAGATAAAAATCCAAAAAAAAAATTTTATTTCTTTATTTTTTCATTGACAGAATTAAATTTCTGCACAAGTAACGTATATAAAAGAATAATAAACCCTTGTGTAAAATTTGCAGCGTTTTTCTTCGAAAATATGGCAGTTCGGCCCCATTTTGCGGCGTCCCATTAATCAGCATCTAAATCGTTCTAAATTTCGTTGTAAGTTCAGTCTTTTTCTTTTTTACATGCACTTTCCCACGACGATGAATTTATCATTTAGGTGCACTGGAATGTAGGTATATGCGTATACTTGAGTAGGTAGTATACCCTACTCATCTGCGATTCGTGAAGTCGACTGGCCGACTTCGCCTCATTCATTCGGATCTTCCACTTTTTTGTTTGTGGGAAACTTGGTTCGAAGTTTCCGCCATGATTGGGTTTGGCTTTCAGCAAGGCAGCAAGAACCGAAGCATGTTCACGCGAGGAGGCCAATGGGAGAATGTTTTGTGAATGGACGAAGGAAGGAAACACGGGGGCAGCGTTAGTAACATCTATCATATTCTGAACAGTGAACCCAATCCTAATCTCAAAAACTGACTTGACTCATGTTTCAGGCCACTTGAATAAAGAGACCTTACGCAATGTTAAATTTCTTCCCAAGGATGCTTCTGTACTGCTGGACTTGCTTTCCCATTGTTCCGCTGAGCCCCCAAAACGAAAATCCGGCTATTAGCCCGTCGACAACCGTTTTCCCTCTCGTCTTCTACGAACAATCAATCCCCAGTTGGGACTCCGTGATCCGGAAGATGTTCAAACCGTTTTCGGTGAAACCCGGGACACCCTGCCCACCTGTTACCTCAGACCAGGGAATGATAACCTTTTCCGAAGTCGGTGAATGCGGTTTCATTGAGCATTTTGCGAAATAATCGCTTCCTTGTGGCCTGCGGCTTTCCATTTCAAGGCGGGGCCTACGTGTTGCCGCCATGTGGATTTAGTGCATTGTTTGCATAGTTGCTGATGTCATGTTCAACGTATTTAAAGACTGCTAGATAGAAATCGTTTGACGTTTGCATTTCCCTGGCACGTCCAAATCACCCCGTTTTCGGGCGTTGGTCATTGTACGACGCTAGTTGCACAGGCCAGGCACGTTCCAGCGTTTTCCAGTTTTGGGTTTCTTGACCCGTTCAGAGTTTCCACGCGTTGTAACGACTACACCAACGGTACCCCCATGTGATAACTTCAAGGTCTACCAAATCAACTTCAAGTCCAACGCGCAATTGCTGACTTCATTATTCAATTGAGAAAAACGGCCACGTAATAGGTAGGTTTTACCTACAGTTTTACGACTCAAATTATAAGATTCCATCCATCGTAACATTCGAAGTATGTCGACTCCCTAAAGTGAAAGGTGCCTCTAAAATCCGTCTTCATGGGTGGCACGAGTACATAACACGGTTGACATCCAAAGCCGTAATTTATCTTCCGAAATTGATCATTTTCACATATATCGCGATGCTCTGATAAGACAAGAACGGTTTTTGTTGAGAGCACTTTCAAACTTCAGTTATCTTCGGCGCGGATAATCGATTGGAAAGCGGATAGGCTTCAAACGGAATGAACTTCGTCGTTAATTGATGACTGACACCGTTGATATGACGTAGGAAACATCAAGACGAACGTCATTTTTCAAACGGGAGAGGAAATTAGGGACGGGATATCGATATCAATATCGATATTTGTCTTTCCACATTCATTAGTTTAGCATCGATATCTCTCTTGCGACAATATCGATGATCCGGATTGATTATAAACGATACAACGTTTACAATACAAGCACCGTATTTGAAAAACCTTTTCAAAACCGATTTGGAAAACCGATTTTTTTGTAAAAGGAAGCAACAACAATGTTTAAGTAATAATTACTTGAATTAAATTCAAGTAATTATTACTTAATTAAATATTGAAAAACGTCATGGGTAGGGTATTAAAAATATATAGGTATTTACACAAGCGACGAACAAGTACCTTTTTATAAAATTTATTCATTTAATGAATCTTACTCACCCCCTCAAGTTTTTCGTAAAACGTATTGGTGTTATTGTTGACCAGTCAAATGAATGTGGTTGCTGATGTGTTGAAGTCCTGTAAAAAAAAAAATTAAAAAAAAGAATGTGCCGACATTTTAGAAAATAATATTTTCTAAAATGTCGGCACATTCATTTTTTATTTTTTTATAGGTAGTCTTTTATCATCAGGGCCTAACAGGACGAATAAAAAATTATTGTTCTAAAAATTTGATAAAGTTGGGGACTTGAAGAACAGATAATTTAGAATGTTTTGGGGCGTATGGTATAGATTCATTCTTATATGAACCTATAGTAGGTTCATATTTCGACAGCCCATAGGTCCGCAACAACTTGAATATCATTCAGCATTTTTCTTTGAACAAACCTCAACAAATTAACCTCCCACATTTGCATCCATTTTGGGTCCAACATAACTGGAATAAAATAATTTTTTGAGATTTTCCTTAGTTTGAGGAAGATCATGAATCTGAAACCAGCCAGTTTCATGAACTGAAGTTTCATGAGGCTGAAACTGGCTGGCTTTTGACCCATAAAATTGTTTTTACTATCCTATTTCATTCAATCATCCTATTTCACTCTAATAATTATAGCGACGGTAAAGTATTGAGATACGAAGCCTCAATAGTTTTTTAGATACCAACATAATATTATTATTATATAAATCCCTGGTGACACGGACATGGAAAAAACGTCAAAAACTGTAGTTCACTGCCTTTCACCAGCTGGAAGTCGTCCCACCAAATAGGCCTAAATAGGGCATCATGGGGGTTGAGCTCAACTTTTTGTGGCCCCAAAACCGGGTCTTGTATTTTTTATTTATTTTTGGCCTCTGGGTAAAAATGAGGCGCAAAGTTTGTCATAATATGACAAATATATTATATTTGTCACATATTTAATATTTGTTTTTATGTTATCATTATTATTACCAGGCTAGCTGGAAACACAAAAGACCACAATATAAAAGTCCTCGTAGAGATGACGGCAGAGACAAGAGATGGTGATTGTCGATATTTTTCTTCAATATTATATCGGTATTAATGCCACTTAATTATCAACATCGATATAATATACCTATTATTTCGTTAGATATCTCATCCCCAGTCAAAATTTCGTTCTGACAAATATGCCCACGCTTAGAAGTAGAATCTCTTCCTGGCGAAAACGAGGTAAAAAGGCCTACTTTTTAAACGGTTTTCAAAACCCCGGAATCCGGGTCCGGCTCACACAATGTCCTAGGGGCTAGTTAACTTGGAACAATGAGGGTGGACAACTTGTTCGTACGAGAGAACACTGAGAATGTACTGTGAGAGTTGGGAAACGGAAATTTTTTCCCTTTCAGCTTCGTTTGGCGACTTCACCTAAGCGGGAATCACTACAGGAAGTACAGCTTAAAATAAATAGATAAATAAATAAAATAACTAGCTTACTACTGGAGAAATATTTCAAAATACCTACCACCAGAAAATACGCGCACTCGACCCAATTTCAACGTATTTGTCACGCAGGAAATTGCGAAAGTGAAGCTGGCCCAGTCGCATTTGAATAGGTAGCTTGTCGAACACTGGAACTTCTAGTTTCTGCCGATGTTGCAATGCATTGATTGATTTAGTTACGGTGACCGTAATATGGTAATAATATAATATATTAACTATATAATATTATTATATAGTTACTACTTTTGTAAGTACGGGTCCTACTTTTCAGTTTTGGGTCCTTCCAAATTTTTGGGCCCCTGAAAAACATGAGGTCCCACTTTTTGGTAAGTGAATGACTTGCGGTACTAAGGGCCTAAGTGCCAGTGTTATCCAATAGCACATAGGCCCTTTGTACGTACCGCAAGCCCTTCAATTGTACTTCCAAGGTCCTTCTTTCGTTCAAACCTTAGTAGAAATGGGTAGGTACAGAAAGGATTTGACAAATCGATAAAAGTATTGAAATTCAAATATTATTTTAACGTAATGTTAATTAATAATTAATAAAATAAGTAATTATTACCTATTTATAATGTGACTTTTCTAATAATAATGTTGGATCTCGAATTTCTACAAATCAATAAAATAGTTTATATAAATTATTTATGGTAGGGTACAGTAATTATTTTTTTTTTTAATGTGCTGTTATTAAATGGTTTATGAGCCGTGAAATTCAATAACAACCACCTTGCAACCAGTCTGCAACACATTAGGACATTAATGACAAAATTTTTATGTCTTTAGTTTAGTCGTTGCCTGGGAACCAACCGTAACGCTTTTTTTTAAACATTCAACACTTTCAACGCTTTTTTCGTTTGTGTGCCAAAGTAAAGACATAAGTGTCTTTAAAGATTAAAGTGTCAAAAAAAAAAAAAAAAAGATAAAAAGAAAAGAGTTTTGGCCAAAAGTCGACTTTTGTAATAGAAATATCATCACAAACTTTGGATTAATAAACCAAAACCTTTTGGAAAAAAAGTTTGTTGTATCAAACGTTGCCGGCCGTCATTGTCGCCTACTCAAACAGGCCCTTAAACCAACACAGAGAAGAGATAAGAGTTTTTTTTTTTCGTCTGAGTAGAGACCGGAGATGCCGACGCGAGCCAGCTTTCTATTTCTTTACGTATATGTATCGGTTGGCGTTAGTTTGTACCTACCCGGGTAACTTCTGGAGCAATTAACATTTATCACGTCTGTCATATCGCTTTTATACAACCGTGTTTTCACTCGGCACTCTCTCTTGGTGGCTCAACAGTGGTGGATTCAGGGAAGCAGCTGCCAGGTTCTTTGACAATTTTGGATCCGCCACTGGATGTAACGGAAAGAGGAATCTTGGATCTGCTCCTGGCCAACGTCGGCGAATCTACCGCGGAATGAATGACTTGTTGATAAACATCTCCGGCAGCATCCTCGGGCCGCAATGACCTTGTCTCAGTTTGGAAACCGTTCGGGAAACAACCGTCCGGCATAAGTGCATAAATACCCTTATGCAATCCCTAGTTAACCCACGATAACTGTTCTCGTGCCAGAGAAAGCCCGAGTTGCGTGACTCTTCACAACCCATTTTGACAACTTGAAGTAGTTTCGGTCAAAGAAACCCCTTCTTGAGGTGTTTGATTTGATGGAAAATCCCACCTCGAGTGCATTTTCGATTGCATCACTCCTAACAACTATATTCTCACCACTGTAACGCGTTAATCGTTTTCGGGTTTTCTGAAGGGGTGGCTTTGTGCTCGACACGGTTGCCGGGGTAAACAGGTGTTGTAACTCAGGATGAATCACTCTGTCTGATTCACCTGTGAAGCGCACACAAAACGGACCCTTCATAACTTTTATGGGTTGATTGGTTTCTTACGTGAGCCCTCCAACACGACGCTGATTGGGTAGAAATCAATAACCGTTTTCGAAAGTGATCGGAAAAGATGGTGCAAGTAATCCTGCAGGGGCGTATCTCAAATAAATCTATTAAAAACACCTGATGTTGAAAACATTTTCAAATCAAATCTTTTGACAGAGTATTGCAGTTATCTAACAACTGGGGAGCTCGAAGATATTGGGTTTATAGAACCCAAAAACGTAGAACAAAATTTGTATTTAATACAAAACATCGTGGAAAATTCCTAACTGAAGGAACAAAATTGTTAGTTTTAGTTTTACATTTTTTGTAGTCATCAATTTTTCTAATTGTTCAACTTTTTATTGCCAGAAGAGGCTTCCCATTTAAGTAATTTAGGATGACATCCTTACAATCATTTACATGACACTGTAAAATCGGGTTTCCTGGGTCCCAGGCCAGTTTACCCCCTGGCAAGTGACAACAGCGTTTTTTTACGCAGTAATCCAGTCATATGGTGTTCATAAGTGACGTTTTCGTAACAAAATTGCGGTAGTAGGTTTCTCAACTGATTTTAATGTTTTTTGAGTTGCTGAATCCGAATCTGAAGTTTGCTGCCTCCTAGCTGGTCGGCGTCTGGGCGAAAAACGCAAAAAACCTCGAAATTTTGGACGTTGTCTCGGGTTTTTGCTTATATCTTGGAAACGAAGGATCTGACGTAAATAGTCACCGTAATCAATGTTGAAGAGCATAAAATTCTGCGTCGAATGGTATCCCTAACTTTCAATTTCGATCGATTAATAAGGCCGCAATCGAAGATCAAAAAAAGTCAATTTTTTCCAACTTTTGTGAAAACTGCAATAACACGACTTTTAGACGTCAGTGATTCGTAAATACTCATTCTATATGAAAAACTCATGGAAACAAAGTTGTAGAGCATTAAATTTTGCGTTCAGCGAACACCTAAATTTAAAATTTGGAGCAACCTATGTAAGTATATAATAATAAATTAAATCATTTAAATTTATTTAAATAATAAATTAAATCATTTATATACCTACACATATGTAATATAAATTACATGCGTGACCAGGACGGTAGAACGTTTAAAAGTTTCGGTGAGAGGAATTCAACACCTTTTTCTCGCAATCTTGAAGCGGAGGGCCTGGTTCTTTCTACCTGGAGCCCTAACGGTCTGGTGGGTGCCCTTGTTCCACCCTTTTTGAGTGAATTGTATACAATACAATACCTCTCCCTTTCCTCCTGCTCCCCACTCACATAGCAGCCCATATTATCTGCTATCGTCTTGGAATGGAGAAATGATTTTAGTTTGCTTTGAGCCACCAACTTATGTACTTCGTCGTTACCGGTGTTACAATACAAACATTAGTTTTAGCGCGGAGTTAAAATTGTGCGATATCTATTTTTTTATGCCCACGCGTAATGTCGCGCGAGGAGTGTGTTCTTTGTGACGATTTGTTAGAAGATGGGACAGAAACATGTGTCGTGAAAAAGAAAGGGCTGCAGTCTTTTATAGAAGCCAGCAAAAAGAGGAAAGATGGTAAGGTTTCAACTTTTAAGGAGAGCACTGAAATTCAAGTACATTCTAGATGCAGGAAGAATTACCCCACAGAGAAATCTATTGCTGCGTATTTAAAAAGAGCTGCACAAAATGTTCCCAGAGAGACGCGTTCAATTAATCGGGGGTTTACGTTTAAAACTCATTGCTTTCTGTGCGGGGATGAGGTGGCTCCTGACCACAACAAACAACAAATCAAAAAGCCTCCCTCAAAACGCAACACGGTCTACACTGTGACGACATTATCCATGAGAGACAAAGTGCTCAGCCTTGCAGCAGCTCATCAAGACAAATTTGGGCGAGGTATAGTCACTCGCCTTGAGGCGGTCAAAGATTTGGTTGCAGTGGATGCGCAGTAGGAGGAGTTCTTAACGTATGAATTGGCTCCATACCCCCCAGCACTATTTGAAGATGGTTTCCTACGAAAAGGAAGAAAATCTGCATTGTACAAAGCTTTTGAGTCACTTAAAGACACCACACCGTTAGACAGCAATACAGCATATGTTATTGATGGTGGTTTGTTGCTACACAGAGTTGTTTGGTCAAGTGGGCATACCTTTGAAAACATATGCAAAGCATATATAAATTATGTACAGAAAAAGTATGGGCCAAATTCAGGTATTGTATTTGATGGGTACTCCACAGAACACAGAGGCACAAAAGCAATGGAGAGGTTGAGGAGATCTGGGAAAAAAATCTCAGTGGAAGTACAGTTCAGCCAGACGATGACCCCAACTATCTCCCAGGAAAAATTTCTATCCAACGCTAAAAACAAAAGCCGATTAATCACCATGCTGATGGCTATGTGTGAAGAAGCTGGGATTACGTGCAGTCAAGCAACCGAGGATGCTGACACGCTGATTGTTCAAACGGCTGAATCCTTGGCTCCAATTCATAGAAATGTTGCAGTTGTGGGAGAAGATGTCGATCTCCTGGTCATAATGATGGGTCTCCAGATTTCAGATAATATCTTTCTGCTCAAGCCAGGGCGAGGCAAAGATCCTCCACTCCTGTACCACCCTAAATCAGCAGTGAATGATCCCCTCTACACACACATGATGTTTCTCCACGCTATGAGTGGATGCGACTCTACTTCAGCCGTATTCAACCAAGGAAAAATTAAATTCCTTAAAACTTTATCAAAACATCCTGAGCTAGAAAAGAGTGTCGAAAAATTTTTGGATCCATCAGCCCAGCCAACAGAAATTGTTGCTGCTGGAGAAAAATTTCTGGTGGCCGTTTATGGGGGCGATCATGAGAAAACAACTTTGGATGGACTACGCTACAAGCAGTACGTGACCTCTGCATTCAAAGTCTCGAGCAACATAGCTTCCATCCCCCCGACTGCTGCTGCAGTCCACCAGCATAGCTTGCGGGTGTATTTCCAAGTGCAGCAGTGGCTTGGAAACAGTCTGGCTCCAGAGCTGTGGGGATGGAAGGCTACCAAAAACGGCATGGTCCCAGTTACAACCCTAAAACCCCCGGCTCCTGACAAATTGATGCAGTCGATATCCTGTAAGTGCCGCACTGACTGTGGTGGGCGTTGCGGCTGTAGGCGTGCAGGCCTGTTCTGCTCCCAACTTTGCATCAACTGTGCCGATTCATGCACGAATGTGGACATGATAGCTGTCCTCGAAGAACAAGAAGCAGAACAAGACGACACTTCATTCGTAGGTAAAGCGAATTTCATACATTTACGTATTGATTTGGTTCATGGGCCGTGACTCCTTATAGACAAATAACTCGATGTCATTATATTTTCAGTTGAAGAATTACCATTACGGCCTGACACTCCGACAGCTGACGAACCTGTGCCCGGGCCGTCGTCCTCACAAGATATCCCTGTGCCAGGTCCTTCCACAGCAAAGCGGCAGAGGCTTCTTTAACAATTTCTACGAACACCAGGTATTTTCTATACATTTCCTATACACTTTCTATACATGATAATATCATGTATTATAAGAATATTATTCTTATAATAATTCCCTTCTTCATTTCATTTTCCAGTTGACGAATGGAACCACCCTAAACTATATATACTCGTAGTTCATCAGAACATCATTAAAAAATTTTTTTTAATATACATGTTATATTGTTATATTGTAATATTATTTCTTACAGTTGTATAGATATAAGTTATAGCGTAGTAGTAAATAAATGGCTTTTTAAGAACAGGCAGAGTAATATTCGTTAAAACCCTTCATATTGGTCACATGAGCGTTTGGAGAAAAAATTGAAAAATTGTCGCTATATACTTACATAGGTTGCTCCAAATTTTAAATTTAGGTGTTCGCTGAACGCAAAATTTAATGCTCTACAACTTTGTTTCCATGAGTTTTTCATATAGAATGAGTATTTACGAATCACTGACGTCTAAAAGTCGTGTTATTGCAGTTTTCACAAAAGTTGGAAAAAATTGACTTTATTTGATCTTCGATTGCGGCCTTATTAATCGATCGAAATTGAAAGTTAGGGATACCATTCGACGCAGAATTTTATGCTCTTCAACATTGATTACGGTGACTATTTACGTCAGATCCTTCGTTTCCAAGATATAAGCAAAAACCCGAGACAACGTCCAAAATTTCGAGGTTTTTTGCGTTTTTCGCCCAGACGCCGACCAGCTAGGAGGCAGCAAACTTCAGATTCGGATTCAGCAACTCAAAAAACATTAAAATCAGTTGAGAAACCTACTACCGCAATTTTGTTACCAGAAAACTACCATTTGACTGGACTACAGATGATTTTAGCCAGGGGGCCGAGGTAGGTTTCCAATGTTGCAGAAGCCGGGTTTCAATGAGCAGTAACCGGTTCTTAGTGTGCAGAAACCACTTTTTAATAAGGAGAAGCCAGTTTTCAGCAAGCAGAATCTGGTTGTAAGAGAGAGAGCAGGAACTGGTCTTTAGTCAGTAGAAACCAGTTTCGACATTTTAAAACCAGGATTTCCGTGTACAGACACCTAAGAGGCTCGAGCTCGAGAAGAAGAGGGTCGAACGAGCCGTCATTTTCACCGTAATTTTGAACTGCAAATTTGAATCGATTTATGGGGATCCCTCACTTTTTCAATCACCAATCAACAATGTTTGATTATTAGACTGGGCTCGCTTTGCTCTGCCGTCACAGTTATATTACTGATAAAATTAAACAACCCCTCAAACAGGCTGTAGGACCAAATTTGAGCTCATTCGGTGCAGAACGTTTTGAGTACTAAAAGCTCAAGTACCAACTCAACATTTTTTTATAATATAATAAAAAATATTATGCAAGGGGTTGCATGCATAACTGCCTAAAAACGTTAGTCTGGGAGGGAGACACCGGAGTGTCATGTTTATATATTACTTAATAATATTAAGTATTATATAAATACATGTTAGGCCACTAGTTCGGCATCGTAACTTGTCTTACCATTAGGCCACTAGTTCGGCGGCCTCATCTGTCGTACGTTAGGCCACTAGTTCGGCATCGCCACTTGTCTCACCATCAGGCCACTAGTTCGGCATCAGACAGTTACTTTTCCAACACGCAAGATGGGTTTCTGTCCCACGGTTAATATAGCATATTTCATGTTTATTGAATTTCAGCTGTAGGCTCTAAGCAACAAGCATCCAGGGGTCCGAGGCCCAAAGGGCCGAGGTTTTTTCCGATCCTGTTGATGTTGTGCTTCGCATTTTTTCCGGCTTCTGTTTCAATACGTGGCTTTTACCGTTTGCGATGGTCTCTGCGATCGGATTTGATTTGTTGAGCGAGGTTCAGCAGTTGGATTTTACGACTCATAAATCCCAAGGACCAATCTTCAAGTCGAATAGGGCGTTTCATCTCCGGTGACCGAAGGTTGTCCATATGCACTTACAAACTCTTTTTCGTGCTGCAATAACACAGCAAATAAACAGTCAAGGACTCGTGTTGTAAAGCGAAATTACCGTTATATGCGATTTAAATGGCCGGCAAGCACCAAGTACAAATGTTAGTACGTTGTTAGGTTTTGTCGCTAATTGTTGCAAAAAACTGCTAGCATGAAGGAATTCGCGTCTCCCGTTTGACATTTTGCCCTCTTGTACGGACTTGCATTTAACGCTTTCGACAGTGATTTGGTCCCAGTTTGAACTTTACGACATGGTTTTTCTCTTGCGGGAAACCTGCGGTATCTGGTCGGATTTATTGTCGTCGGAGTTTTGTCACGACGACGTTTTTCCACGATTTGGGACGGAATTGCGACAGGGCGACCCAGACGTGATCGCATCTGCTCTTTTAATGTTCTCAGGGCGGGATGGTAGTCTGCTTCGTGGGATTGAGTTTTGCTAAATGATGGAATATTTGGGGGGAGGTTGCGGAAGCTTGAACGATTGAATTTGTAATGTTTGAAGAAAACTAGGATAAACTAAAAGTTGTGACGGTGTTGGGAAAACAGATAACCATCTCCCCTTTCGGGACTGAATGACGGGATTGGGGCAACGGTACAGCACGAACCCAACAGAAAATCCCTTATTATTCCCTAGGAGCTTCGAGGTTGATTAGGGCATTCCCCGACTTCTCCCTCGTTTTGTAATTGAACCGTGAATAAAAACAACGCCCTCCCGGGTTGGCCCAGTTATCCGAAAGGAATCGGGCGTCTGGAAAATCCTCCGGTCCGGAACTAACTCGGATAGTTGGGATTGGAGGATTTGCATGAAATAATGGGCGAGGCTGAGGGTCGTTTCAATCAAGGAGGTCGTGGCGAATTCGGTTGTGAGGGTCGAGGGAAAATAGGTTCTGAAATCACCTGTTGGTTCAGTGGTGCTCCCAGAGAAGTTAGTGGTTGTTGTGATAGGTGGGAGGGGGAGGAGTGTCGTAAAACGTCCTATAAGGAAAACACCACATATACAGATTCCTTACTCATACAGGGTGTCCACGAAAGGGAGACCACCTTTTTTCTAACAAAAAACGCTGCAAATTTTACACAAGGGTTTATTATTCTTTGATATAGGTTACTTGTACAGACATTTAATTCTGTCAATAAAAAAATTAAAAAAATTTTTTTTTTTTGGATTTTTATATTTCAAAAAAATTGTTTGGGGGGATTTTTTTTTTCAAAAATGCGTTTTTTCAAAAATTCTTTAATTTTTACTCGAAAAATATTTAACTTCTTGGGATCCTTCAAAAATCCCATTTTTAGCCCCATGAAAGCCCTATAGATCGCCACCATGAAATCGGATCGTTCCGGGACCCCCAAAAATGGATTCTACGTCCAAAAATACTTCGAAAACGACACCTAACTCGATCCCATAGCTAAAAGCCTTCAAAACACCCCTCCTGTAGCCCCATTATAGCCCCATAGCGCCCCACGGGTTTGGGCGATCGGACTGAAAACCTTGCGGGCACAACTAGATGTTAAACCAAGTATTTTGCCAAAATTTCAGATTTTTAAAAAAATTCCTACTGCCCAAAACGGCCCGGACGGCGGACGGCGGACGGCGGACGGACATTTCGGATTTTGAATGTAGACCTCTTGAAACGGATAATGTCAAATTTTGAGGCCGATCGGAGTCGTCGACCCGTGTCGCGAGAACATAGGTGTATTATTCCAAGAATAATAAACCAAAAGTGCTGCAAATTTTACACAAAGGTTTATTAGGTATTCTTTGACATAAAAAAAATTGTTCAAAAATTAATTTTGTCAATGAACAATTAAAATAAAAATCCTGTACAACGTTTGGACAGATGTGAGACCCCAAAAAATGAATTCTACGCCCAAAAATGCGGGTCAAGATTTTGACATTTTATATCTTTGCTATGGCACACAAACTAAACAAGCCATCAATTGAATTGAATAGATGAGCGCAACCTTTTTGTTATTACAAGAGAAACTAAGAAACAGTAGGTATCTAGCGACCAAACTATGCCACACAGCACATCAAAAATATCCACGTGATGCTCATTACGTAAACAACTGCACCCTAACGACCGATGCTTAAGAAAACCTTATGCCGATCAGAGGTAACGAACGGCTCAGGCTGCAAAAATCGTTTTGGAGTCGTTGGAATCAGCCTAAAAAGCTCATTCCATAGACCCTTGTACCAACGAAATCGGACAAAAACTTTCGTCCCCCTATTGAGGCCTCCTTAGTTACACATCAGAGATAAACAACTTTCGTCGTGAAGTACCTCCCGAAAACCGATGAAAGGGATGAGGGAGGAAAAATCAAGGTAGCCTATAACCACCCCCCGAACTCGCTGATGACAATGAGACCACCCTCATGAAAATCTGTTGAGCCGCTCGGGCGTGATGCTCTGTACACAAACAAACAAACAAAAAAAAAACATACATGTCGAGGAGGTGAGCGCACCTTTCCATTTTTTGGAAAAAGGTTGCGCTAAAAACCGTCACGAAAAAGTGTCCACGAAAAGCGTTACGTGAATTTTCTGATGATTTTCGCTTACAACCGATTCGTTGCTACGGAACTTCATCTTCGCCAGTTATCATCGTACAAAAATCGTTCACCATTCGTTGGAAAGCTCTCGATTTATCACGCATTTCTTTCGTACTTGTTCTTCGTCATTATGTCCCCATTTTATATTTATTGATGTTATTAATGGATGCAGTAAACAATGCCGCTTGTTTTGTTGTTATCAGTTTAAACGTTAGAAATCACTTTGAGAAAACGCGAAAATGAAGCCTTGGGTAGAGATACAAGGGTAAGGTAATGAGTAGGAAATGGGGGGGACTAAAGACATAAAATGCCCCAATGTGTTGCAGACTCGTATGCAAGCGTTTATGTAACATTTATTTGCGTAACAATTTTCTTTTTAAATCAACACATCCCTTAAGCAATTCCGGTGTATAATTTCAAATCCAGTCCTACATACAGTTCCCATTGTAATAAAACTAAGATTCGGCTGTTCCATGTTTGTAGGCGGCTTAAATCTTTATACAATAAAATTAAAATAATATTATTGATTCGTAGAATGCTCATCAGCAATCTCAGGCGTTCTAAATCTTCATTCCACTCCAAAAGCAATGTAAAACGCTGCAAATTTTACACAAGGGTTTATTATTCTTTGATATACGTTACTTGTGCAGAAATTTAATTCTGTCAATGAAAAAATTAAAAAAAAAATTTTTTTTTTGGATTTTTATCTCAAAAAAATTTTTTTTGGATTTTTTTGTTCAAAAATGTGTTTTTTTCAAAAATTCCGTATTTTTTACTCGAAAAATATTTAACATCCTGGGATCCTTCAAAAATCCCATTTTTAGCCCCATGAGAGCCCTATAGATCGGCACAGTGAAATCGGATCGTTCCGGGACCCCAAAAAATGGATTCTACGTCCAAAAATACTTCGAAAACGACACCTAACTCGATCCCATAGCTAAAAGCCTTCAAAAAACCCCTCCCGTAGCCCCATTATAGCCCCATAGCGCCCCACGGGTTTGGGCGATCGGACTGAAAACCTTGCGGGCACAACTAGATGGTAAACCAAGTATTTTGTCGAAATTTCAGATTTTTAAAAAAATTCCTACTGCCCAAAACGGCCTGGACGGCGGACGGCGTACGGCGTACGGCGGACGGACATTTCGGATTTAGAATTTAGACCTCTTGAAACGGATAATGTCAAATTCCAAGAATAATAAACCAAAAGGAACCAAATTAATTCTGCCACTATTTGCGATAATGCGAAACCATCGTACTCATTGCTGTGAACAACACTGATATCCCATTTTTCTATAGGTGTAGAACGACATACGTAATATATGGCCTTTATATCCCAGCAATAAATCGTAGTGGGAAGATTGTTCGCATCGTTCAAAAAAGGAATTTTCTATTGAACATGGAAGTGGTACCGAGTTCTGGGGGTGTTCTCTAGTACCTAGTCAAAATTCCTTCATGTACCATACACCTACTGGCTGTAACCGATTTTTGGGCGTTTTTGACGTGAAATCGTCATTAAGCGCCGTTGTGTGTCTTCAATTGGCGAGTACCCCGTTTTACTTACGGTTTTTACATTTACAAGACTTGTAACAAAACATGGTAGCGTAGTCTTTGTTTTGTTGGCCAGCCTGTTTATACTACAACCGTTCACTGTTTGAACTATTCAAGATCTATTTAAAAAAAAAACATTCAAGAGGCCTTGAAGTACGTTACGTGTTTCATCTTCTTTCACACTCGGGCCCGAGTCGAATCTCTTCTTCATGTCGGAATGTCTTCGTGATGCTCCAGCGGGGTCACGGAATGTCGCTCAAAGATGAAACAGCACTTGACCTTCCTAAAGCCGTTCTCTCGGGAGTCACTTAATTTGAAATGAGGTTGAGTCGGATTTTGGGGGTAGAAAAAATGGTCAGTGTCTCTCCCTGTCAGTAGTTCTGTGACAACAGGCAGAAAAAGCGGCGAGATTCCCCGGCGTGGGCCATTTCACGGGATTAGCTTGACAGCTTGGTTTCATCTCTTTTTCGTGCAATTTTCGACGTGAAGATTGACCCTAGAAGAAAATGTGAGCTGTTTGACAACCAGGTTGGGTGAATCCCGATCAAACATTTACATTGGATTAATCCATCGGAATCATTCAGTGATTAAACATTCTCGAAAGGTCCAGAAGCTTTCGACCCCGAAAACGAGAACTGTGACACACAAAAAACCATCGAGAGCAGAAAAATGATTCCGGACGGGGCCAACTCAGCCGTTGAGGCGTTATCCCGATCTGATACAGTTGTCGTGATCCGTGTAATCCCATCTGTCGGCTGGTTCCTGATCTAGTTTACACAGCTACAGTTCGCCTCTTCGAGGGATTTACCAGGCTTTAAAACGTGTCGACCTGATCATCCTTCCCGCTCCATTTTGTCGGATCCGTTCGCAACCGTCCCGAGAAAAAAAATAAAGAGTCGAACGGATTTGAGGAATTTCAGGGACAAACGAAAAACGTCCCAGGAAGTAATTTACTTTGAGGTATGCGCCTGATAAAAACCGCAGCCCATTCAAACGAGGTCTAATTTGGCCGCTGGGAGGCTGCGGATGATTAGCGTGAAGGATCTCATTAAAGGTGATACTTTGATTACCGGCCCTGTTATTACGGCGGAGTCAGAACGGGTTCTGTTATGGTTCATTCCCAGTGGGCACGGCGGTGCTTTCAGATTGAAGATCACATCGCAAACAAATTCCGACAAGGGTCACGTTAAAAGAAGGTAAAATGTTCCGAAAGGTAAATTTGTGCTTATGGTTTATTTTCAGACCAATCATATCACGTCTCCCACGGTAGTTCGAGTTCATTAGGGTTCAGTGAAGCTTCGAAGGTGGTTTGATGAGCTTTGCGGTGGGAATAGAGTTACCTACGAGAAAGTTCACAGCAAAGTACTTATATCGGGAAAAGGTAAAAGGCGAATGCTACAATGTTACAATTCGACGATTTTGAGTTTATCCAACCATTTTTTTCGTGCTCATCGTGACTCGTAATTGACTACATCGCTCAGACCTACTGGAAAATCAATATTAGCAAAAGAAAATGAAAATTTAGGGGCAAACCACCAGTGGCAGGTAAAAGGGCAAAAGTCTCTTGGGATTTCCACGCCAAATTTTTGTTCGCAAGCTAGTTGAATAACTCATCACTCTCCCTAGTTTCCCACATTAGACCAAATTATTTATAACAAAATGGGTGTTTGTCGAAGGTGCAGAAATCAAATCCAATGTGGGTAACTATAAGGGAGAGTGACGACTCCTGGTCAGAGGTACTTGACCTTATTTCCTTATTTACTTTTGGTTTATTATTCTTGGAATAATACACCTATGTTTTCGCGACGCGGGTAGACGACTCCGATCGGGCTCAAAATTTGACATTATCCGTTTCAAGAGGTCTACATTCAAAATCCGAAATGTCCGTCCGCCGTCCGCCGTCCGCCGTCCGGGCCGTTTTGGGCAGTAGGAATTTTTTTAAAAATCTGAAATTTCGAAAAATACTTGGTTTACCATCTAGTTGTGCCCGCAAGGTTTTCAGTCCGATCGCCCAAACCCGTGGGGCGCTATGGGGCTATAATAGGGCTACGGGAGGGGTTTTTTTTAAAGGCTTTTAGCGATGGGATCGAGTTAGGTGTCGTTTTCGATGTATTTTTGGACGTAGAATCCATTTTTTGGGGTCCCGGAACGATCCGATTTCACTGGGGCGATCTTTAGGGCTTTCATGGGGCTAAAAATGGGATTTTTGAAGGATCCCAGGATGTTAAATATTTTTTGAGTAAAAAATACAGAATTTTTGAAAAAACACATTTTTGAACAAAAAAAATCATAAAAAAAATTTTTTTGAAATAAAAATCCAAGAAAAAAGTTTTTTTTAAATTTTTTCATTGACAGAATTTAATTTCTGCACAAGTAACCTATATCAAATAATAATAAACCCTTAAATTTGCAGCGTTTTCTTTGCAATGTGGAGAGTCTTGTCTTTGTGGCCTGGTCTCAAAAAATCCCGTGGGGGGGGGGGGGGGGACTGGTCACTAGTTTTTGGGAAACAGAAACAGGGTTTGAGGTTGCAGGCTCTCGTTTGAGGAAGCAGAATCTGGTGTTTAGTGAGCAGAAACTAACTTTTTTTTTCAACTTGTTTGAAGAAACTGGTTATCAAGAAGCACGAACTGGTTTATCATAAGCAGAAATCCGTATATATGAGTAGAAACCCGTTTCAAGTGAGCAGGCCGAAATTTTGTTGGTGGAAACCGATTTTTGTAGGTAAAAACGGGATTTCAGTGAAGTGAAATCTTTTTTGCAAATTGTACCTATCTAAGTAGAAACAGGTGCAGAAACCAGTTTTTGTGTGCAGAATCCGGTTTTTCAGTTAGTAGAACTCTTCCCAGAGGGGTAATGGTGAGATTTGTGATGGGTTTTGACCCAGGGGATCGAGTGAGATGTTTTGAAATTATCATCAAGAATAATAAACCTTTCACAAATCCAATTTTTTACCATTTTGGACTCCAATGACGACCCCGTGTGGTGTAAGAAACCGTTGAAAATTCTCGACCGTAAATGGGCTCCCGACCCGAACAGTAAATCTTATATGGAGATGAACTTCTTTAGTCGTGAGCCGGCCAAGTCCCTGACGTTTCAATCCGACGATTCCGCAAGTTTTGACGACCCGTGTTGTTTACTGCCTTTAAAGGTGCCTTTTCAAAATGCGGCGATCTCCCCCCAATTCTGAAAGTTTGAAGGTCAAGAAGGCCGAAGTGGCAGAGTTTCACAGTGTTTGTTATTTTTCAGGCATCCGGAATTCTGACCTATGCAGGGAGGCAACGGAGATCGATAGCAAGGTAAGGATTTGCACTCATTTAAAAAAATGCTACCCACCGTTGCACATTAACTGTTAACCTCCTTAACCTAAATTAAAATTGGTGACGCAGCAGGTTGGAAATGATCGAAGTTCTGTTGGACCGTTGAAAAGGCGACGAGCTTGAAAATGAAAGTTAAATCGGAAGAGCCAAAAGTAATCGAAACGAAAGTCTAGCGGAAATCATTTGACAGGTGGCCCACTTCGGGATTTTGATGAGTCAAACTTCGGAAATACTCCGGGCGGACCGCGTCAGCGGGCCCTTCGAGATGAGAGGCCCTGGGAAGGTTTTCGATTGAGCAACACCTCGCTAATGGGCGAAGATTAAGAACCGGTTCGGATGTTCATAACCACAAATAACTTGATAATCGCCCATTTTTCAACTTTTGGAGGTCCCGACGTCCTTCGAACTAGCATTCGAACAATATAATGTCGACCAAGTCCAATGTCGATCGCCAATTTGCCTAACTTTATACTCTATACTTCATCAAATATATAGTTATTCAATCGATAGGACGATTTGTGATTCAGATGAGTTTAGGAATGCATGACGTGCATGTTCTATGACCATGTTGTCCACCAGTTGCTGCTAATTGGGATCCTGTGTGTAACCCAAGAAACGTTCGAGCCTGGCTTGAAATTTGGCCTAGCATTTGGGGAATTTCATTGCAAGGTATCATTATCCGCCGCTAAAAATCGAATATTTTTAAATTAATGGCTCAGCTTTGCTACCTGTTTCTACCGTAGAAAATATCTCTGCTGTGCCCTAACATTAGAATTGTGAAAGATCTAGACGTTATAGCGAAAAAACTTCAACGGGTTCGAACTCAGCGCTGAAATACCACAGAGTATGTTTGCAAACTATCACTTTCACCTATCTGTTTTCAAACTACGAAAATCCTGCAGAATTGTATTATCGATTTAAACGCAACTAATTTGGGAGTCCTGCAAGGGGGTAACGTACAGAAAACTGGTCAGGCGGACTGGTTGGAGAGCGTTTACTAACTTGTTAAAATTCGAGAATGTCCAACTGAGAAGGAATAGCAATGTCGGGACTGTCAGTGCAGACATTTTGTATTTTCACGGAATGACCCATTTATCCACCTTGTTTCCACTCAACCAGGCGGAAAAGGGTCCAAGGAACCCAATCAGCGGAGCACGTATCCAATCCGGCTCCGAAAACGGGCGACGATCCTCCCGGTAATGCTCGCCCGCCTCTAAAAAAGTGAAAACCGCCCATCAAAGTGAGCGGGGATCGTGATTTCGGTAAGGCATACCCCAAACTACGTGAATGAAAATCCCGAATTAAAACTCGATTACTGTCCTAACGCTTCCTCTACACGTCCGACGGGAGACACGAAAAAGTCCCCCGCCGAGTCGGATGAAAAAAAGTGAAACCGCCCATTTCACTCACCATTTCCTTTTCTCTAGCCTTTGAAATAAAATAAAGGCTGACGACAAAAAAAATCGTCTAACCTGCCCGTAATGGAGGGACTCTCCCGCGTCAGGAGTTATCGGGATTATGATATTCCGTCAGGCCTAGTCAGCAGATCTGTTACACTTACTTTTCTCTTCAACTTCAGATGGTGTAACGCCCAAGTGATTGCTGTGGGCGGCGTTTTGCGAAGCGTTAGATAACCCTCCGAACTGCCTAATGTTCTGTAGGACTTCCTCATGGCTTAAGGCCCTCGAGGGTGAACCTTATTGGTTACACTAAGTGAAATATAGGTCATGTAATCTGGCCGTTTAGAGTTTTTACTGTGGAACCACCGCGCCCAAAAAAAAAAAGCCTCAAACGTCTTTTTATGATTAATACGGATTATAAGGAACTCCCAGACAAATCTTGAGTACAAAAAAAAGTACCAAAAAAGTCCCCAGGGGACTTTACACCCTTATTGTCCAGATGACGCAGATGTTTGCTGATCACACAAGATTGTAGGCTCGGGTGGGCAACACATTTGTGCTAACTAGTTGAAAGTTCCACAAAAACTTCATAGCATTCGACAACACAGGGACACTATAGTTAATGCTTCCTTAGCCAGGAACCTTTCTTCGATAGATTTGGTGAAAGCACTCAGTTGACACTGGACATGTTGACCAGTTTTTTTTTTTCAAATAACCAGACCTGAAGTTGAAAACGCAAGAGAGAGCCTTAAGTAGAAAGGAGTGACTCCTGAAAAATCGCCATCCCAGTATGCCTGGGCGAGGAGTCCCCCCAAGTTCCATACGGTACTCGGGCACCCGTGAAATCCTCGGGACTTTGTGTACCTTTGTCCCGACAAGGGGGAAGGGACTGGTAACATTTCGAGAACCGATATGTGATGGGAGCCTACCGTGAAATCCCGAAACTCGCACCTTTCCTTTCACACGGGAGGGGACCCCGTTCACTTGATCACTGGGACACAATGACCCTGCTCGCGCCTACTTTTCAAAAATTGAATAGACGTTTTCGGATGCCGATAGTGATCCCGAATACCGAAGAGGTAATGTAACTTTGTATCGCCCGTTCGATCAAAACACAGCTTATGTAAGATGTTCTGACAATCAGAAGTGGGATGCTCTAAGGAGAGGTTCTTGGGTGTCCTGGAGTGGACTGCTGCAACGTAAGAACTACTAGCGGCAGATATGCCTTCCGAACGCAGCGAGGCTCTACTTTGACTCTATCGGTCGCAATACTGGACATAAGAGACCTTCAATTTGTAGGGTAGACATCTTGGACCTCCGAAATTTTCTGGCAATATTTTGGTTTCAATGCGGCTTGTCGTTGCGATTGCAGCGGTCCATATGCAAGAAATTTGGAAATCTGAGCCGAATGTCAGTTCTCATGTTTTTTGACCTGCCAAGTCCAATGGAAGCACTTTCAGTGCAATTTGTCGGAGCAGCTGTACAATAAAATTGCACCAAAAAAAAAAAAAAACTTATTTTAATGGGTAAAATAAGATTAATTTTTGTGAGTAACATGATTATTTTATTTTGCGCATTTGTGAACCAAGAAAACCAGAATGACCAAGTTAACACGCGATCAAGATGATGATGTTGGGTAGACAGATATTACCTACATATCAAATTTTGAAGAAAACGTGAAACGTTCTGATAAGTTGCATCAGTTTGCAGATTTCAACCGCTAGGCGCGCTGATGCTGCTGCTCTCTTCAGCGAAGAGCCTCTCCTACAGATGCTCTTAGCTGGCGGTCTCATTTGTGTTTTCGAGGCCAACCCCGCCAGAGATGTACAAAATCTTGATCTCACTGTACATGTAGACGGATCAAATTTCAGCCAATCTCGCAGAAATTAAGTTACAGAATCCCACTTCCGATCGACTTCACTTCAAGGCTATTCAAAAATCCCTCCGTACCGTGAGAAATCCTTCACCCGAAACTGTGTGAATCCTTCAAAAAAAACTATCTTACTGCAACCTATTTCAAAATCTTCATCGATTTAGATTTCACTCCCGATTCGTTGCGGCTTGTTCCACCTTTTTTTTCCTTGCTAATTGTTCCGATGGTAGTTCACCCGATGAAGAAACCCCCCTCGTTGAGTAATGACGCAACAACGCAACTTGTTTTCAAAAGTCGGTGAGAAACAAAGTGAACCAAATCGGAAATGGGGTTCAATTAGGCGTGCGTCATAATTAGGGTCGAAGGTTTCGGTTCAACGGGCCAAATTGTGATAGATGGAGATTAGGTAATATACATCTTCTGACCTTGCTGAGCGCTTTTATTTACGTGAGCAATCAAAAACGCAAAAACGCTATTCGTTATTAAATTTTATTCAATTAATAGAACTCTTAGGCTCAAAGAGCTGGAACACTTTCACACATTGGAAACCAACATTCTAATTAAGGCAGGGTTAAGGGGAATGAATGCGTGAAATGTACAATGCGTGAGAAAGCGGGTGACAGAGAATGTTCATCCAAGGATGACACACGAAGGAAACAAGGTTGAGGATGTTCGTTCACTTCAAAATGCCTTTTTTCTTATGTGTTTTGGAAAGTGTTTGGACGAGGGATTTTCGGGGCTTTGAACCTGTTGAGTTCATCTTGGGATTCTGTCGTGGGGTTTTGAAGGGCTCAGGTGGGGATTTTGAAAGGTTTTGGACAGAAGGGGTCGAGTAGGGTGGCGTTTTCGGAATGACTTTGTCCGAGGAGCCAATTGTTGGCCTTGAAGTGGGTCTTTTAAAGAGAAAAAAAACTGTTTTTAGTGAAGACAAACGGTTTCTAGAGGGCAGAAGCTGGGTTTTACTGAGCAGGAACCGTATTTCACAGAGCAGAAACGGGTTTTTAGTAAGCAGAAGCCAGTTTTCATAAGCAATTGCTGATCGTACAAGTGGAGTTTTGAAAGGTTTTGGCCAGGAGTTTGAGCTATGTGTCCATTTCAGAAAAATTCTGAACATGGAATCGACTCTCAGGGTTTTATCCGATTTGAAGTGAACGAAAACTCGTTTTGAGTAGAAGCAAATCGATTTCGAGTGTTGAGAGGGAAAACAGAGGATCAGTATTAAAATTGAGGATTCCGATTTGAGGATTTGAGGCGCCTAATTTCAGATGGATGTCGGTTCAGGGAACTTTTTGACCGCTAGACCTGTCAATCGTGCAAGCAATCATTTACTGTAGTTCCAACCAGAGATGTAAAGGGGGTAAATACCCAGTGGGTAGGGTATTTACAAACTGGGTATTTACCCGGTATTTACCCAATCGCCGAATAAATACCTTCCCATTAAATACCCAACCAAATAAATTCCGAAAAAAAATTTTTTTTTTCATTTTTTTTTTTTTAGTTTTGCAAAAAAAAATCAAGTAAAAGGTCAGTTTTACGACCATTTCTGCACACCTTACTACCCTTTCCTACTTCACGACGCGATTGTTACGTACCTACAGTGTGTCCTCCATGACTGTAACAAGGAGTCCAACTTGATAGGAAGGAAAAGGGTACTTAACGTAACCTACAAATGTATACATTGGCTATAGCCAAGAAGCGAGTTCACGATGAGTCCAGCTCGGATGAGGATGAAGACTCAGATTCATCTACAAGCGAACTTTCATTCGATGAGACCGATGAGATGAGGGAATGATTGCTAGGTATTTAAATGCAAAAAACAGTTTGAGCAATTTTTTTTTAAATGGACATGTTTTTTAAAGCTGGAAATGAATAATTTCCAACATTATCATCTTGAATTTACGATTATTTTTACCACAAAACATGGTTGATGAAAAGATTTAATTGCATCTTGGTTTTTGGGCACTTAATGACCATGAAAGCAGTCAATTTTACAGCTGTTTAAGTACAGTGGGAAGTGGCATATGATTTTATAGCAGTTTGTTTGTGTGATTTCCATCGAACATGAGTATTTCTTTCATTTAGAGGATGATCCTGAACTCGAAAATTGTTGAAACTTTGTTAGAGGCTGGCTCTCGAGTAGTAAGAACGTTTTACGTGGTTTTTTTTGCGATCCCGATTCATTGAAGATAAAATACCCTATTAAATACCCAAAATGGGTATTTACCCGGGTATTTACCCTTAAAAAAGAATACCCGGGTATTTTACATCTCTGGTTCCAACTCCCAATAATACTTCAGTATTTCGCCTATAACCGCTCAACAACGACTTTTTCGAGGTTTTTGGATGAGGAAAATGGTCTGGAGAATCAAAATTTACTACAATTTTGGGCTTCATAACGTTTTCTGTAGGACCAATACGGCTGTCATAGGAAAGCGCCACGGGAGGTAGCACCGACACGTGGCGAGGGAAGCGCCAGAACGACACGTAATAAGGAATGTGCACAAACAAACACTCAAACACTCAATACCACGGACGGAAACTCATGCAAGAGGAAAGCCACTGAACAATAATTATTGTCACTCCGCCTATCGCATAATAATAATTGTAATTAATAATAATAATAATTATAATTATTGATAATATATAATCATTATTAATATATAATCATTAATAATTATAATTATTATAATTGTTATGCGATAGGCGTAGTTGAGCGCCATCCCCCTACCGTGTCCGACCTGGCCTCAGACCCCTTCCTCGTGTTGTAGCTCCAATATAGTAGGTATAGTTATGACGTTCTAACGGGTCAATGGGAGGAAGTGGCAACTTTGGCAAAAGAGCCCTTTCACCAGCCACTCGGAATTCTTTTTTCGAACCCATCGCCCGGAATCGTAATGCCACCTTTTCCGCTCCGGTTTCTATAGAGCAGAAGCTGGTTTGTAATGAAAAGAACCCAGTTTTTCTTAATCGGCCTCAAGATTTGGTTTTTCTTGGTTTTTCTTCTATATTCTACCATCCATCTCCATGTTTTACTCCCTTTTCTCCATCGTTCCTTCGCTCCTCTCATTTGAAAACCACAACCATTGTTTCCCCGTTTAGACTGCATAAATTTTTGTACGAGACGTCCTGTGAATATGCATGTGTCTTTGAAGAAGCACAATAGACTAGTCAGTAAACGATTTTGGCACCTACGTGGTTCGCCTGGATGAATTTCAAAGTTGCCCATTAAAATTTATTGGAGCGCACGTTCATGTAAATCAACTCGCCCCAAAACACTCGTAACTGCGGAAATATGTGCAACTCAAGGTAGTTTTACCTTTCTTCATAAACCTCCGGCAATTATCTAATGTGTTCCGCAACGGCAATCTTCCACCTGAGGATGGCGAGCCAAACGAGTAATGGAAGGGAAACATGAAAATGTGAAGGGTAAATGAAAGAACTGGCCACTCACGGAGTGGATGGCCTCATAGTCGGGGCCTTTAATTTTACTACGTGCAAAACCTAAAATCCTCTTTGATATGAGATCATACCGTCGCAATGACATCGCCGAAGAAAAAAGCCTCTGGCGAAGACAATGCTCATGCTTCGGCGTGTTTTTGGCCTTTTCGGACCATCTGACCATAAAATCCAGTCAAGGGTAGAGCCGAATCAGGAAAAGGGGAGTCACAAACCGAATAATTACCTTCATCCGGGGCCAAATGGGAATTGTCTGGATGAGGACAGACGAGGGAAAGTCGCCTCTATTTGTGCGTTGCGGCTAAATTATATTTTTTGAGGAAAAAGTTATTTATGTTTCAATTAAAATAGGTAGGTAGGTAGTCAAATTTGTGATTTATTTCCCTCTTGATGTGAAGAAAGGTTGCAAATGTTACTCGTGGGTTTAATTATTCTTCTGTATAAATTGGGCTTATTGTCAATAAAAAATTATTAGAAAATCATGTAAATTACAAAATTTTGAAAAATTCAAAATAAGCAAATTGTAAAATAAAATAAAAGTTAAATTTAAATAATTTAATAAAATAAATTAACTTGAAAAAATTGGTATTTTTGTACAGTATTTGGACAGATGTGGGACCCAAAAAATGTATTCTACGTCCTAAAATACCTCCAAAACTGTTCACATCGTGTGCTGCTGCTGTCACTGCACTTTACGTAAATACCTCTGTATTAAATTATAATAAAATAATAAATTTTATTAACTTGCCCTCGCCATAATAGTATTTGGCCCGACCTACCCTCCACACTATCTCTATCAATCTTAATATTCATTTCATGTTAATGAATATGTTCATTTTGGTTGCATATATAAAAAGGGGTTCCCTCCTCCCCACATTTTCAGTAACTGAAAATAACGGTTATTTATTTTTTTAAAGTTCATTATTATTTATTTTATTTGCTATATTTATTGTTTAATTTTTTATTGTTTTCTTCTTAATTTTCTCTTTTTTCTCCTGTTATCCTGTTTTTTGTTTTTTTATCCTGTTGTCCTCTCTTATTTTATTGACTTTTATTTTCCCCGTCCCCATTTTATTTATTTGTTTATCATTACCATTATTTTATTCCATATTTTCAAATTATTAATAATATTATTATATGTACTTATTTGTTTGGGTTTCCTTCCCTTTCCCTCATTGCTTTTATTTTATAATGTTCTGGTTGCTTAGCCCCTTCCCCCCCTCATTTTTTCCTGTCTCATCATCTTTCCACCCACATTATAATCTATAACTAATTCGTCTACAAAATTGACTTAATCTTTCCGAAAATTTTGGTCCAAGTCGATTTTTCTAACTCTTCATGACGACGTCATGAAGAGTTAGACAAATCGACTAGAGAGTCTCTGGCGCGACTCGTGAGGGAGGCAGCGTCGCAACTGCACCCCCTCGATGCAGAAGGGCGAGAGGGGGGGCTACGTACTACCTACCTAATTAGTTACCTACCTAAAAATTAATCAAAACTCGGCTCGAAAATCTACGTAAGTTCTTGTAGACCTTACATTGTTCGCGGAACGTCTGAAAAGCCTGTGTTGATAGTGCAATGATAACGGGAGCACTGCCCTTCTTGAGACGATTTTTTTGCATGGACCTTATGGAACAACGAACTAAGTGTGAAGCCAGAAATGTCGAAATGTGGGGCAGTTCTGGGAACTGCGCACACCCTTCCTTCTCACCATTCACCAGATGTTACATCACCTCCACAATCAGTGTTGGCAGTCTTCGTTCATGGGCAGGGAATTTTCGTTTGTAATGAGGGACTTTTTCAGGATCTAATCTGTCTCAAATCATGGAAAAAATAGGGGCTTACTTTTGAAATATTTTGAAAACTTTTTGGTGTTGCTATATTACTTTGTACGGTATGAAATCATAAAATTTCGATCGACCAAGGTTTCTGATTTTTTCAGTTTTCCCACAAAGGTATTTTTTACCAGAAGCAGCTTCTGAGGGGATGGCATCAGGGGTTTAGTGTGCTTCCATGTTTTCTGGGAAGTGTTTTCAGAACCCTGTGATCTGCGTTTGTCTCATTTATAAGTTTTTTATTCGTTCGTTTCATTCGATCGTTTCATTGTTCATTTCATAAAGCGTTTGTTGGATAACTCTATTGATTTCATCTTGAGGGAGTTTTCCCGTTTAGGCGTGAGTGATAAGTGTGACATTCGCGACATGGGACGGCCAACCTCACCTTTACCAGGTTTGCAGCGTGTACCCAGGAAATGAAAGGAAACTGGTAATAGTTAATTGGAATTTTTAAACAAATAAATAAATAATGAACTATAGCAAATCTTGATAGTAGGTACTTTTTATCTGTGTTGGGTGCAATACAATTTTTCATAAAATATTATCACGAATCCGTGACTGCACCCCCTTGTTCTGCCATCACCAGTCGCGCCTGCTAGAGACTACGTCGTAGTCTCTAAAGTCGATGTTTATAGTTGGAACAATAATCGAGAAATTGCCCAATACACCCACCCGATTGTTAGTAGGTAAATCAATACCCAGAAAAAAGCTTGTACCTACCATGCTAAAATTCCTGCTAACGAAAAAGTACACATCTTGAAGATTCAAAAGGAACACATTCGAAGAGAGCTTAAATATGGATTCCCTTCATGAACATTTTTGAATGTAACCACTTGGCAAATGCAGCATGTCTTGCGGTGTTTTTTTTTTTAACTTTTTCAATGCGGGGTATTTGCCCTGGAAATTACCGTCTTCGGCACAACAGCAAAACACAAAAAAAAAAGTCGTAATACTCGGGACGAAATTCGCCCGAGGGAGGGAAGATTATTGTAAAGACCGGGAGGGGTCATCCTCGGGTTGGAAGGTTTCCTGGAAGGAGTCGGCTGTTGAACCCGAAGGACCTCGCGGGGGTCCCTCAGCTCCTGGAAGCCCCCCCGAGTTGATTCAAGAGATGCCTGGGCGGATTTGGGAGGATCACCCCCCGCAAGTCTTGGATCCGGCACTGGTATGGGAGGAATTCGATCAACCGAAGCATCCCCGGTGATCCGACACACTTTAACCTCCAATTCAGTTGACGGTTTCTACTATGTTGTCTTTGAGTTGAAAGTTTTCTTTTCGACAGTTGTAGGTGTTTACACTGGTCAACAATTGAAGCCTATTGGGACCAAAGGGCCTAAATGCCAAAATAAATTTTAATGAAAGGTTAAAAACAGTAATAAGTTAATTTAATTAATTTAAAATACTTAATAATTCACAACAATGCATGATAAAATCGATGATTGAATGAAAAAGCGTCCTCTCCTTCAAAATCAGTTTCAAACCAGCGATCGTCGAGCTGCCCCAAGACAACGATGACGACGAATCTTCCGATGACGCACCACAACAGCCGTCGGCTCGCAACTATGGCAGCCGTATCGCAGGGCCATGGGTTTTCGGTTTATGCTGCCGCCACGATGGGCTACTGGAGAGAAGGCTTTTCATCGTCGATAAGAGAGATCGGGCCACTCTGCTCCTCATAATTGAACTTGAAGTACAACCCGGTACCACAATCCTCTCTGATGAATGGCGAGCTTACAGCAACCTGAACTCGCTAGGATTTGTGCACAAAACAGTTAACCCCCAACATTTCATCGACCCCCGCAGTGGAGCACAAACCCAGACTATAGAGAATTGTAAAGAATCGGTATGGCATGAAACAGAATGGGGCAGGCCCATTATTGGCGAGGAAACTCGTGGAAGAATGGTGGCGCTGAAGAACCCTGATGACCCCTTCAATGCGTTTCTTAATGACATGAGGACCACCTTATTGATGACTACATGATGACTGCACTCGACTACCTAATATAGTATCTAGACGTCTATAGACGATCTTCAAATCGAGGAGAATTTTGCAAAGGTACTGTACATTTCCTTGGTAGACCGCATAGGAACCTACTTAACCCGGTTAAGTTAACCGGCATCAAAAACTGCTCTCCTCCTTCCTGTAACCTGTTTCTGCTCAATAAAAACTAGCTTGTACCCATTCAAAACTGACCTGTTCTCTGCGAATTAGCATCTCTTCTTTCAGAACCGGTTTCTTCTCCTTAACAACTAGCAGCTCCTTCTGTATCTTTTTCTCCAGTGCAGCGCGTGTGGTGTATGTAGGGGTTTGGGCCAGAGAGTCGGCTGAGGTGCACTTTTTAAGTATTTTTAAACTCAGAATTGATTGGTGTGCAGTTTCAAACCCCACGATCGCTATGCACCCTTATGTGTTCCAATTCGGAGCTTTTTTCTGGCTTTGCGGTCACACAGACGGAACGAGGCCCTGTTTAGATATGACAACCACTTATAAAAGTGAAAATGAACGGATTACATGCAGGTAACGCCTCTCGACCGTTTTGTACGCGCCGTTGCATTCCCATTTTCTCTGCACAAATGGCTCCCAGGAAGACGTAAAAGTATGTACCCAACCCCAGCGTTATCCAATATCTAAAAAAAACCAACTACCAATTCTATCTCTATAAAACCACTAATATCGTTATTTGTACCACGTTTGGTCAATGTACCAGCAAATGACCGTTTTAAAAGTTAGCCACGAAACCTTGTTTTGCTGTGAAAAAAAAAAAAACACTGGCGTGTTTCGAACTTCCTCCCTCACAGCGGGGATTTACGCGCTACAAACTGGGAGCCGGGGAAATCAGATTTCGGCCATCATCTCCTCAAATCACGACTGCTCCGCGGAAAAAACAGACGTGTGGGAAAATCCTCTCATCATGATCTTCATCCGTCGGCCTTTTGCGGTTCAAGTTCGTGCGAAGTTTCACGGGCGAATACGTCACAGGATTCCATAGGTACTGCAAGCCGAAAAAAAAGAAAACCCAAAAACGAAAGTGGGTGAATCGTGTTCTGTGCTGGGAATAATTTGTTGAAGGAACCGCAAAGTTGGCTAGTACACAATTAAGAGCCATTTGAGCCACAAATCACCATGTTCTTGCAAATTGTTGTTTTTTGAGAAATTACCCCAACTTTAAGTGCCTACCTATATCCTATATCACTAATTCATAACCTGTCTGTTGGTACGTCACACGCTAAGCGATCAAATTACGGGCAATCAACTGCTTCCCCATCACTACTGCCTATTGGACTGGTTGACATCTCACAAATGCAAGGTATTGCGACGTGAATAAGTTCGGCGGGATTTCTCCGACCGGTCCCTATCACACTGTGGGGCTATCCGGGGCTACAGGTTACAAAATACGGCTTTTAGTGAACAGAACCGGTTTTGAAGCTGCGGAAACTAGTTTTTAGGGAGAATAATCCAGTTATTGTAACCAGCAACCTATTTCTTATGTGCAGAAACCACTCTTTAATAGCAAAAATCTTCCAAGGAGCTAATTTTCCAGGATTCTGGTCAGAGGGCCGTGCGAGGTGTCGTTTTCAAAGCAATTTTTGAGAAAAATTGTACTTATGGAACATTAGGACAAAGAGTTCTAGAATTATGATTATTTATTAATTTTACTGCCATTTACTTATTACTATTATGATATAGATTATTACTAATTTAATTATAAAACCTTTGTGTGATCCACTGTACAGGGTTTCCCGGTTGTGGTTGCGAAACTGTTTGATAAATTGGGATTGTAATATGGTAAATGACATGTAAACACGTGATGTTGGTGTTGGGTGATTCCTCCGCCCAACCCCCCTACTATCCACCCTACCTACCTTTCCATTTCGTTCTCGAGACGCCTCTCAATCGGTTCATCATTGAATATTGTTCTGTTGTGAGTTATGTTGATATTACACTTGTTGGCATAACATTATTAAGAGTAACAACAACTGTTGCGTGTGTAATAATTACATACACAATTATTGATGAATTATTATCCTTGCATATCATCACGCGTCCAATAATTTTGATAAACAATTATTGTTTCCTTATACCTACTTATCCAAAAAACATGTTTCCTTGCTATGATAGTTGATCAAAACTGAGATAATCCGGGGGTCTGGGTGTGTTTAGGTAGGTAGATAAGTCATAAGACAATTTTTTTTTTTTTTTCATTAATTTTATCATAATCGTTTTTGGGAGTTTTTCAAAGTAGGTATATAAGATTTTATTAAAACGCCTTACCTAATTATTTTTTCAAAGAGCATTCTTGAGATTTTTCAAGAAATGGTGTTTGAAAATTGCCTGTTGTCGAAAAATTGAAACGAAATCACTGCGTAGTATTTGCACCGCTGTGGTTTACGCTGCGGTGATTCCGCTTTCTCACGCTGCTGAACAACGTTGTGGTTTCTTTTCCTGTTCCATCGGCAGGTTCGAACTTGAGGTGGGAAAACAGTTCTGTTGCGATTTCGTAAAATGTGACAAGGTGGTCATGTCATATTGAGTATCATTCGTGTCAGCCCGTCAAGTGTCCTTTGAGGCGAAGTTCGTGATGAGGCGAGGGCTTAAGGGGGGTTGGGCTCGTTGATTTTGCGCTTCACGAGAGATTTCCAACGATTCTCCCGGTGAAAGGAAGGTGAAAAAACATTGCAAGGTCGGGAAGGAACATTCTTGGCGATTACGTTGTTTTACATATCTAATTTACCGCGAAGTGCAACAGGTTGATTTACAAGTCGGTTGTAGGTCTTGTCTTTTGGAAGAGGAGTCTGTTTCGGAGGCAAAACCGCACAGTTTCTTTTCGAGGTTGTTCAACCCCTGCGAAGAGCATAACAATACAGTTCACCAGAGGTGGACGCGGTTTGTTGTCCTGAGACACCAGGTCTGCGGATTTGGTTGGTGGTCAAATGGTAGTTCTTGGGAATGTAAATCTGTTCAATACCCGTCAAATTTATCGAAAAATGGTTAATAAGCGGTGTTTTGTAAAATTTGTAACATCTGTAAAATGTTGGTAAAAACCTGAAGAACGTTGATGTACAGACGTCTGTTAAAATCTGTGTATAAGTTTCAATATCTGTAGTTGTTTTAGTACATCAGTGGAAGCCTTCCGTCATTTCTAGATTTTTGAAAAAATCTCCCAAAAAACCATATTGAAATCTCTATAAAGGAAAATTTACAAAATTTCAAGTGTTTTATTCTTGAGAGTCGGTCGGGTAAATGACACTAAACTTCAGGCCAACGTTTCGCTATATTTATACAGCATCATCAGGGCTATACAAAAAGAACCATCACGTTACATTCACATGGATACAACTACACCCTAGCTAGCTTATATTAACTTTGAATTAGGATAACTATTGCACTATACTAATTAACTAAATAACTATTGCACTATACTGAATGACTAAGTTGGTAACAAAGATTGAATGATATTTTACCTTGGAGTTTGCTGTTAGGAACTCAAAGAGTCATCCTGAGAGGGCATATGGAGTTGTTGACATGTGGTGAAATGGTGAAAAGTTATGTAGTGAATCTTTGTTACCAACTTACAATCTTTGTTACCAACTTAGTCATTCAGTATAGTGCAATAGTTATTTAGTTAATTAGTATAGTGCAATAGTTATCCTAATTCAATGTTAATATAAGCTAGCTAGGGTGTAGTTGTATCCATGTGAATGTAACGTGATGGTTCTTCGTGATGATGCTGTATAAATATAGCGAAACGTTGGCCTGAAGTTTAGTGTCATTTACCCGACCGACTCTCAAGAATAAAACACTTGAAATTTCGTCGTCTGCGGTCAAGAACTCAACACTGCTATTGGAAAATTTACATTTTAAGGAAAAAGCGTTGCCGCCTTTGTTTGTATTGCTGCTGTATATATGACTGGGAGACACCCTCACCAGGAGTTCTGAGGTGCAGCAAATGAACCTGGATGATGTGGGAACCGTGACAAAAAAGGTAGTCTTTTCCGTAATTTGCGACTCGTATTACCTTCGATGGTCGAGAGGGGTGCTGGCGATGAGCCGAGTCGGGAAGGCACGTCCCTAACGATTTCCCAGTCCTGTACACTTGGGTAATGCAGTACGAAATGCCAGAGAAAAATGAAGATGTCATGTAAGAATGACGTAACACACACGGAGATTTGACAAGAACGTGGATTTTGGCGGAATGGCCGGAAAGAATTGTGTAGGGGGATCCAAGAGTTCTTTTAGGGAGGGGAGAGATGTTCTCTGAGAGCATAAAACCTCCTTCAATTCGCACTACTTTTGGTTTCTCACGCTCCCGTCAAGTCATGAAGTACGTAGCATCGAAGTTGTCCCCCAATTTCTAAACTCCCAACAAGCTGTTTTTTGGTTTTTGCTTGATAACTGTTCTGGTGCCTCGATGACATTCTTGTAGAACATCAAATTTCCTTCAATCGTTACTGTCAACATGCTGACGTAGGCCCATTAGGTCACAAGTGGCATTTACAGTTTGGTCGAATGAGTTAAATTCCCAGAAACAGCTCAAGGGGACGGTTCTGTGGTCGCCAGGAGTGCGAATTTTTGTAAGACGGTGTCAGCGGGCCCAGCTTCCCCTGGTGACAATTTGTCTTGACAAGCCAGTCCTCTGATTCCCGTATTATGGATCCAGGGCGAACTAATGTTGATGCTGACATTGCAGCTTCAACATTAGATTTCCCTGGACTCCCTTCCGGAGATCAACACAATCCAGCCTATCACGAGACTTCTTGCCGGACTGGAGATAGCGGGTCTCCCTTTTCTGCTTTGGTACCGCCTTCTAGGTCAGCAGATCGCGACATATCGTGTTATGCCCTGGGCAGGGATATTCAGATACTACCTTCACCTTCCTCCAAAGACACTGGGTGCGAAATCCCAGTTACGCTGGGGGCCTTTCCCCAAACACAACACAAATAATGATACACCTATTAAAGAACTAGGAACTAATTTTGTGCATGTACTGACAAAGACTAAAGAATGCACACCCATCAGGTCCCAAGGTACAGGGATTTATAGTCAGCTTTGCGTAAATCTCAAAAACATCTCAAAAGGCCGGCTGATTTCATTATGAAGATCACCATCGAAGAATATCTTCGGCGTCTTCCACTCCCACGTCACGACTTGGGACAATAATGTTGAAAAACGGGCCCGTTCTCCTCGTTGATTAACCCTGTGGTGGAGGGGGGCCTAATTGAAAATTACCCCAGAGCATAATGAGCTCCGGCGCAGGTTCATTCTCAGATATCTTGTAACGCGCACGTAACTCCGTGTCACGATTTTGCGAATCAGGTGGATGTAATCGGTTGAAGACGTTTTAAAAGCTCTTTATGGATGTGGTACGTGAGAAATTGGGTTTTCTTCATCGGATCGCAGGATTCCACCGGCATTCCAATGAACGGGTTCTGTTTTCCCACATTTTACCTTGGAACGGTTCTGCGGACCTTGGGGCGTTCCCAACGGCCGATCCACCTGTTGCATCATCAATACAAAAGGCCTGTTCGGGGTAAGAAAAAGCTTTCTACGTTTGTCTTCAACGCATTTGACGCGCCCAGCCAGCGACACATCTCGAATGGCGTGAGTTGAAATATCCCAACGTAATGACAAGTTTGAATCTCACGACACGATCCCGCTCAACCGTGACCTCGTCAAAATCTGCTCCCATTTCCATACGCAACTCACAAGACGTGTTATCAGGCCAACCCTCGGAGTTAACCGCAGTTTGACTAATTTATACGTTACGGGGCATTACGAGGGCAGTTTTCCAGGACGTTGACAGTCTGACCCCCAGTCGAGGGGAAAAAAGGAGAAATGACAACTTTCGTTTGTACAGTTTAATTACCCGTTGAAGGAAATAAGGCCTGAGGGGCGTTTGAATCGGCGGGGAGGTCAGCGGGAAAAGTTTTTTTTTTTCTTTCTACCGAAGCGGAAGAATTCGTTTCCTAATGAAAGTGAGCATAGTTCGGGCAGTGGCGGATCCTGGATTCGTCAAGGAGCGGAGAGCGAATGCCCAAAGGTCCAACGGCTGCCATCTTCATCAAAAAGAACCGAGACGAGTGGGGGCTGTCCTGTAATATAACGACCCCACTGCATAGGCATAGAAGACCGCGAAAAGGATAAAAATGCTTAGTTCTGGAGGTTTTACCAGCCCCGTAGAGAGGGGGGGGGGGGGCACTGGACCCGTTGCCCCCGGGCCCAGCCTTCGTAGGGGGCCCGGATTTTCTTGAGATTTTTTTTTTTTTTTTTGTAAAAAAGGGGGTAGGAGAGGCAAAATGGGAAAAGGGACAGATCAATATAGGAAAAATTTTCGTAGGTACCTTTTTTTTTTTTTTTTTTTTTTTTTTTAGGGGCCCGATGAATTTTCATAAGACCTTTTTTTTTTTTTTTTTTTTTTTTTTTTTTTTTTAGGGGGCCGGAATTTTGCCCCCGGGCCCGGATTTTCTCTCCACGGCCCTGGGTTTTACCCACAAAATTTAATATTGGTAGTTCTACCCATAGTAACGTGTTTTTGGCAATTAAACGCTGCTTTCAGGTGTTATTCCATGGAACCCCCACGACGCTCACTGATGGATACACTCTATTTGAAAGCGGCGAAAGTATTGTTACTTAAGTTCTTAGGAAAGTGCTAATACCGCAGAGCGTGCTGACTGGATAGTTACCAGCTCGGTTTTTTTTTTTTCTATATCCCCTTTTCTTTCCTAATATACCTTCGTCTTCGGTTTCTCTTCCAGGCTCCCCCGTCCGGTAATTGGTTGGGTTTTTCATGCCTCGGGGTTCGGTTGTGCGGTTGTGTAGTCCGTTTACGCAGGCGGGAAGCGGGAAACCGTTCCGTGGCCTCACGTGCATTGAAAGCAAACGTAAACCCCGAATTTGGTCTTTTTTTGCGGTTCGTTAAATTTTTCGAAAGAAAGAAACTCACCTAGATGTGATATTGGGGGGAACGTACCTATGCAAATTGACCTTTTTGGCGGGGAAATTGGAGCAGTGCTGCACATGTGACTGGGTCCATCATAACCGTCAACAATCCCTGACTTAGAGGCAGCTCTAGCGGATCAAACTCGAGTCAAAATATAGTTGACCGAAACCCCGTGACAAGCTCGCGTTACAAGATAACAAGAATTTGGTGGGTCAACGCGATCATCCGCCAGGCGATAAGAAGGCCTTTTTGTTCGTGTTACGCAACCGAATCGAAGATACCCCCTCAGATTGTATCAAGTTACGCCGAATCGATCTCGACCCAGACCATATTGTACGAGGAGGCCTTTTGTGTTCATTGTACTTTTTTCTACGGCGTGGAAGAAGCCGAACTCTTTTTGACCGATATTACGAGGCCGGGTTTTCTTTAAAGGACGAAATGACTTCCTTGTGAGCCTATCGTCACCGTGGGAGATATTTTGTGTGGTATCTCTTCCTGATGAATCCAACAGAACGAGGACGTTTGAATCAGTGAAAGTGTCCCTCGAATGCTCAAACGTGTGAAATCAGTTTTTCTCTGGCTGAAAAACAACTGCATGAAATGTTGTATTTAGTGTCAAAGGTGATAGGGACAGGGTGTCGCGTGAGGTGTCGTTTTCGTAGCCATTTTCGACGTAAAATCAATTTGAGGGGATCTTAGACCTCCCCTAGAGGTTTTTGAGTGGTTTCCAACTGGGGGGAAAAGGACCCAAAAGACAATCTAACTGGGTTAAGTCTTTGCATCTAACCAGGTGCTGGAAATCCAGAAATCAGAGCTTAGTGGCTATTAGCCAGTCTCTGCGTACATCCCTGCCGTTTGTTAAGAGTTAGCGAAGCTGAACCAGCTCCTGGACACCCCCAATCAGAGCTTGCTGGCTCTTAGGCAGTTCCTGCCAACATCCTTGCCATTTGGCAGGAGGGAGGTAGTCAAGCTGAATCAGATCCTGGAAATCTCAAAACAAAGGTTGGCTATTAGCCAACCTCTGTCACCTGCTGCTGAGTTACCAAAGCTCTGGACACCCCCAATAGGAGCTTGGTTGCTCTTAGCCACACATCGCATTACCATCACTTGCTGGGTACAACGCTACCTCGTTTCGTGAGTCTGCGACGAATGTGGTGTATGTTCCTTGATAGTTCCCTGATTTGTTGGTTTTGTCAAACAATTCGTGTATGATGCAATCCTTGGTCAGTCTATTTAAACCGTACTACATCCTACTAGACGCCCATATGAAAGAGGTTTACCTCATAGGACTTTCATGTCGATAGCTCCTCGGAACATGTCGTAACTCGCGTGTGTATGAATCTCGGAAACTATGATTAGCTCGGGCCGGCGCGGATCCGTTGAGAAATCTGTCGTGCGTTCCACATTTTCGTCGCGTTTCGAAGTGGAGGGAAGCCGAAATTAACCTTTTTTAAGTGCCTCGAGGGGACACCGGCGAAACGAGGGTTTGATCCGTACGAGGGTTTCGAGCGGCCGATTTCTCGCGTATGATGAGCGATGGCATTTGGGAGTGCAAGCGGGATGAGAGTTGTTGCCGGTGGAAAACGTACATAAATTGTGCGAAGTTTACGCGAAGGAAAAAATCGTTTTGAAACGTGATTGTGTTGCCAAATTGAAGACGCTAAATCGACGCGTCGTATGCAAACTTCTTGGATCTTCTTGATGTCTATCGTGCACAGGACTGAAAATTTCAGTCTCATTAATGAGAGCGCTCTGGTGGCGAAGCCGGTGTCACAGCCTGTGACACCGGCTTCGCCACCAGAGCGCTCACAGGCCGTCCCTGAACACCAACTGCTGAATAACAACCTTGGCATTGTTGTACAAAATCACTTTCACCGTTCACTTCTATGCATGTCCTACCCTGGGGTGCACCTGAGGGTGCAACAAGTCAAAATGTTAATTAGGTTTTCACCAACTATCCGCGTTCCTCTTCAGAATTAATAAACAATTCTGAACCGCATAAAAATTGAAGCAAACCACAGTTATTCGATCGTTTATGCGATCAACCTCAATTGCCGAAGGAATTTGTTTTTGACGGGTTTTGGTGATTGATGAGTCGATTGGGGTGTCGTTTTAGAGTATGAATGAATGGTTTGTTCGCCACTAATATCATAAATCCATTAAATTACAGACTGATCATTAAAAAGTATTGCCCAACGGTAGGCCAGGCCTGTTTTGTTGCGCAAGGTTCGCTTAACAAGCATACAATTATAATAAAGTGGCCGAGCAAAGCGAGGCCCCCCCCTGTCCGAGAAAGTGGCCGAGCAACAAGAGACGTTTTGTTTTTAGACATTTGTCCGCGCTTGAGGTGTGTAAGTCTGAAGGTGCGTTCGATAGGAAGACTAATTTCAAAGACTCGGGAGACGATTGTATTCCTCGCTTATTTCGAATATATTCTGGGGTTTTAGGTTTCATCACTAGTGGGGTTGGATCAGGTGCACTTTCGCCCAAATGCCTGTCCGAAAAAAGTGGCCAACCAAAGCCAAGCCCCCCTATCCGCGTGCTAGTATACTCCCTATATATATATGACATATTGAGGGAAAAAATCGCACTCATATTATATGTACTCGTTAGGTGTATTATAGCGCGCATGTTATAATATAACGTCGGTACGAGTGCGTTTTTTTCAGTTTCGTCAGGGCTGTAAATTGTATAATGTACGATTTACTTCCTTGGTGAATTATATATTATTATACAATTTACTGTCTTGGCGAAACTCATCCAAAAACGTCGACTTTTTGATGAGTTGGCCATTCAGATTCCGTAGGACCCTGCCGATGTTTTTGCACATAATAGCCGTCTTTGGCGTGACAGTCAAAACAACACGATCGGCCTCAGACACTTTCGTGAGGCGAGTATTGAATGAGTTCACCGGACGGTATTGTGGTTTTTTCCATTTCATTTTGTGAGTCACCTGCTGGGTTCGTTTGGGTCCGGAACTACCTTTGGCTGATTCGACTTCCTCTGCACCGGACTCCCCCTCGGGAGAATCAAGGACAAACCCACCGGTACGAAACGGTAGAGAAATCGAACTTTTCTGAGGGGAAATTTGAACTCACATTTAAAATGAAGTCAATGGCTTGTTTTGACGTGGACGTGTCTTTTGCGATACCAGTAGGTAAACATTAAATTTTGTTTGTAATGATCTGTTGTGTTTCCATTTCTAATGAGTTTCGCTTAACCACCAGGGAAGCTAACTTGGTGAGTTTTCATCCCACGAAATTCGTTCTCTACTCATTGTTTAGGACATTACTGGGATTAAAATAATCAAGTATGGTTTCCTCGTACGGATCTAATTGTTCAACGCCATGGATATGACTATCACATTGTGATAATAGCACGCGTTTACCACGCGTTTACCAAGTAACTATTCATTTCATCCTCTGAGTCTAACTTCTGCGTCGTCGTCTACGTGAGGAGAAGGAACGTGAAGAATTCGAGAAGCTTCGTTATAAACACATCCGTCTCATGTTGTGCAACTGGCGAAGAGAAATGGCTAGTATTCGTAAAGAAGGAAATAACGATAAAAGAAACGAAAGAAAATTCGGAAAGATGTAAGCAATACCTACTGTAAAAGTAAGAAAATATAGTTTATACGCCATGATAACAATAATTGATGGTGACAATTCTTTGTCTTAATCCTGATTGTATATACCTATTCAAGTCCACAGTGGTTTTAAAAATCAGCGCTGTTTTAAGTTCATTAAAAAAAAAAAAACATCAGCAACTGAAAATGACTTGCCTAACCCAGTTTGGTTGCACACTTGGAGTCAAAGTTATTTGACATCCATCTTTGAAGTCTCCTGAAGAATTTTAACGAACGAGACTTTTGTAACGTTCGAACGCTCGAACGTACTTTTGGTCATGCCGCTCTCTCGATTGTTTGTCTCATTTCGTAACTGAATTCCGACGTCTAGTTTTGTTTTCTTACTTGTAAACATCATAAAGCCTCATCTCGAAGTGCCTGTCAAACCCGAAGGGCGTCGTGGGGTCGAACCCAACACGTCCGCGCGTTGAAATTCCCGCCGTTGCGCAATCCCCGATTCAACGCGAAGCCGAGCAATCACTTCTGGATGTGTGATTTGACATGCCCATCTCTCCTTGATGAAGGGTATGTCCGCGCCGAGCCGTTTCGTTTCTTCAAGGAAATTGTCTTTGTTTAATTTTTTTTTGTTCTTGAGTGTTGAGAAAGCTTCATTAGGTGCCTCGAGTATATTTTGAAATCCAATGCTTACACAGTTAGACACAGTCTTTTAAGTGTTGTTCGATCTCTTCTTTGATTTTGATGAGATAAATGATTTATCTCAAAGATGTTGCCCAGTTTAATCGATTATTAATTATGAGCAACCAGCGTCCGGAAGACTGGGTTGTATTAAATTCGTCTTCCGAGGAATATTCCTGTTTTCAAGTGTACCTACTGATGACGAATTTGACGTCTGATTCTCGCAATCACGCCTGGATTTCATCAGAGCTCAATTTATTCAGAAAAACGTGAAATCCTAAAATCTTCACTCAAATTCTATAATATTATACTGGTGTCTACTCCCTCACAATTGGTTTCCGCTCACCAACCGGTTTCGGCTTTTCCTCGAATCGATTCTTAGTCCAAAATTACTTAAAATCGACGCAAAGCCCTTCAAAACTCCACCTGTAAAACCTGATACTAAGTATTACTAAGTAAGTCTTACTTTCTGCCTTATTCTAGTCTTTCGTGCCTGGTCAGCGGGTCCACCTGTCACGTCCTAACACTCGCCGGCCCTTTATCTTCCTGGGGGAAGATTGCGTCAGACGGACGACGCCTTCACACAAAGGAGGAAGACGCTCAGGCAGGAAAATCACGATCTGGGAGAAGGCGGACACACCAAACAAGAGGGAAATGCCAGCGGGATTGACTCACACCTTTGGATCACTCACTTGTGACGTAAAAATTGACGTGTTGAAACAAGCGTTGACGCTGAAGTCCGCTGAACAGGTAGCGAGGGAAAGTTCACCGAGCTAGTAATACACATTTTTCAGGATGAAGCGGCTGATGATAGTAAACGCTGAAAGTTATGCCTTTTTTAATGCACGACTGAACAACAGCTCGGGATGAACTCTCGTGGAACGGGCCCGCTCAACTATGCCCAAACAGTTTTGACTTCCAGGACGTTTTTAATGTAGGTACTTTCATAATTTGATGTGTAAAAAGAGAAAATTTTTCTGCCGGCGTCGATGCGGTGGGACCTCATGACAATTTTCTCTGTAAAAACTCCACTGTCAATTACCTACTCGAACTCCAAACGTGATGCGGTCAGAACAAAATGAAGGGCACATCCCTGACATAACGGAGCCTACAAAAAAAGTCACCGAACATTTTCGGTGTCTCCCGAACGGAAAAATGGCGCGAGCGATGGAAACACCGAGCGGAAATGACACATTCGCGCGCAAACAACATGCCCAGAGACGTGGCGAAGAAAACGTGATCGCCAAAGGTCCTTCCTGACATTCACCGACAAACCTATCGCACTCACAAGAGATTATTGGACAACCCGAGGTCGCCGGTCGTCGTTGGAATACACCACGAATTAACAGAGCGATTTCTCCCGTGCAGACCTCCTGTTCTCTTGTCACTGTCTCGCCCACACTACTAGTACGTCTTGACTACTAGTACGGTGACATTAAGAACAAAAACGCTGCAAATATTACACAATGGTTATTATTCTTTGATATAGAAAAATTGTGCAACAAGAATTATTTATTAATTCTGTCAATGAATAATTATTTTTTTAAACATTCCTGTATCATGTTTGGAGAGATGTGAGAGCCCCGAAAACGGATTCCACAACCTCAAATACTTCGTCTTTTTGGTACAATAGGTCGGTGACAACATAATCTTCACAACATGAGTTTGTAACATGGGGATCATCATAAGTTCATTTTCGGGTTGGTGCACAATAGGTAGGTATTCTTGAAGAGATTGATGACAATACTGCAGATCCAAAACGACAGCCAAAAACCTGAGCTCTAAAGTGTCGATTTTACAGGCAATTCGGTTCCTCGCTGACGGCTGACGGAGAGTGAAAAGCCAAACGATCAACTGCTTTGGACATTATTGGTTCAAGAGAACGTCGACCATTCCATCTCCGCCGCAACAGTTCCGAAACACGCGTTCCTTAAAATTTTCTTCATAATTATTATGAAGAGGATTTTTAGGCTCAACTTCATGCAACTCGAAAACAAAGACGCTCCCGTACGTCAATTGGACGAATGTGCTGATTTCATTCATCCCCAGAGTGTTAAAACCCTCAAACAGAGGTCGATTAACGACTTTTTTCAGCCATGAATTTTACAAGGATGTCTAATTTACATCCATATGCGTTCATTACAATGTAAGGAACCATTGTGTTAGTCGGAATTGTTGATTTTTTCTTTTTTTCGCTTCTTTTAAATATCGATATTACCGATAATATATTATAATATAATATATTATATATTATATTACCGATATTACCGATAATATATTATATATTATACCGATAATATATTATATAATATATATATTATATAATATATTATCGGTAATATCGATATGTCGTTACTCATTCCTAATTTGTTCATAGCCCCATTCGTTCGCCCGCCAGAGCGGGCCAAAGATTTGGACAAGTGGTAGGTAGGTATATGAAGAGATAGATAGGTATATCTAGGTTGGTAGATTAAAAAAATATTTTTTTAAATGCAAAAATATGAAGAAAAAAATTTTACCAACAACAACTACACCCAACACCTCACTTAACAATCAACTCACTACAATGTAATTAGTCCTATGTCAGGTCATCGTCAAAACTTTGTAAAAAAAAAACAAGAGTTACCAGTTTCGTTGACTGAAAGCCATGACGAACGTCGTTGGTAAATAATTTCATTAGTGAATTTTGTTATTATTACCTATTATTATTTTTATTGCACATAAGACGCCGAAACTTGCATAAAGTAATCTAATTTTAGGTGAAAAATTGGAACCCAAAAATCAATTCTAAAAAAATTGGAAAATTGGAATGAAAAATCTTTTCTTTTTTTTTAATCAGAAGTTGATTCCCATCCTTAGGTAGTCCAGCACGAGGAACGTTCCCGTACCATTCTATATCGTTTATGAGCCACATTAAATGTAATAAATTTGAATAAAATGGAACTTACAACTCCAATAAATTTGACCTTTTCACTTTTCAACGGTTGTTTCTTTCTATGTTGTGTACCACTAAATTTCAACATTTGGAACCTTCCTCCCCTCATCAATCTGATTTAGTACATACAATGACCGCGTATGCAAAACGTGTGAAACGCGGCCACCTCCTGAATAGCTGTTTTTTCTCAACTTCGTTCCCGGGAGATTTCAACACGATTACAAATTGTGAGATTTCCACGTGCAATTTCGTGTGATTTACCCTTCTTTGTACTGACATTTTACTACGGTCTAGTTTGTTTGTCGAAGTAGGTTTTTTTTATCGAACGGTGAATTTGTCGACCTTTAGCCTTCACTTGTGCGATCGAGTGGATAAGCGTTGCGAAAGCTCGTAAACAGTGCGGCAGATTTCAAGTTTTCACCAAAATATCTACGGTTCGGGCCTTGAAAGACTGAGATTTATCGTGGCATGAACTTCGTCGTGAAGACTGAGATGACTGAGAGTCTTGCCGACAAAGTTCAAGGTGAAAGAACGCCTGGGTTCTGTATAAATACCAAAATTACTTTTCACCGTTGACCAGCTCTTGGTTGTTCTCCTAAATCCTCGTTCACATAGGCTGCCCTGGCTCCAAGTGCACCTTCTGCTCCCGGGAACAGTTTCCCAACCTGATAGCCCGCACGGCCCCATCACGATCTACACCTATGACATTTCGGCTACCGCCAACACCACCAGGGAACCTTTTGCTGACCGTTGGAATTGAATGAATGATAATACTGTAGTCTCAGTTTTGAAGAGAAATTGCTCACACTCAAATTGAGCCATTGAGTTTTGATACAGCCAGATGACCTTTCGGAGAAATGGTTCATCGAGACCGTTACGAATTATATTTCTCCCCGTATGACCGGCCTTATTGCGCACTACATCATATCGAAGTGGAGCAACCTATAAAACCCCCGACGCTTTTATTCGGGCCCCTTCGCCCAAAGAAAGATCACTTAGGCCGTACATAAAGTTCAAAGATACCAGAGACTTTCGCCCCGAAGTGGCCTTTTGGGGGGCGCGTGGGAGGGGGCGAAGCCCCCCGGCGAATTCATCCAGTTTACGATTGTTGAATGGCTCCTCTCGGGGTGACGACGGCGCAAAAAGAGAACGCTGCAAACGGTACAACGAGGGTTCATAAACATAATGTTTGGATTGATCATGGACGCCCCAACATTGATTCCATGGCCTAAATAACTTCAAAAACGACACCTTATTCGACCACCTGACCAAAATCCTTGAAAACCCCGATTTGTAGCCCTCTGGAAGCCCCCTCTTCCACCACGGTGACGTCGGATGAGTCTGAGAACCACATAGATTGAGTTCAAAAATACTTCTAAAACGACTCCTCACTCGACCTCCTGGCCGATGTCTATCGAAAGTCTCCTTTGGAGCCCTCTAGAAGCCTCATGCCCTCCTAGCTGACGTCTAATGGGTCTGAGAACCCCATTGATGCATTCGCCGTCCAAAAATACTTCGAAAACGACACCTCACTCGACCTTCTGGCCGAAGTGTATCAAAAGCCCCATTTAGAGCCCCGCAGAAGCCTCCTCACAAAGCCCCATGTGTCGGATGGTTCTAAGAAACCCATAAATGTATTCTACTCTGCATTTAGGGGATTTGCATTGCCAGAGGCTGACGACAATTTAATCATGATTGCGATGACGATCAACGGTTTTCTACCGTCATTTTTACCAGAAAAGGCGCGCATTTTCTCAGACGTCTCAAGTCGTGCCAGCTGTGAGTGATCGAACAATAGCACATCATAATTACTTGACCACTCGTGTTCAGCCGCAGACGCGTGCATTGTTGTCGACGACAGACGTTGTGGACACCTGGTGCAATCCTTGGGTTAAAAATGCGCCTACAACCTTGAATTCGGGCTCTCGGTCGTCGTGAGAAATCCGCAAAAGCTCGATGGTAGTCAAAATCCGGTCGTTTACTGAAGAATTACGTGAACGTGAAGGGGGAGAAGCTAAACCGGACTTTCTCCCGTGTGGAGTCCTTGAAGCAGCTGGACCTCCTGCCTCACTGAACCCGAAGCACCGACAGGATGGAAACGTTCAAACTGCAATCGCTAGACTCTCTTCAATGACACACTCCACCACCAACCGTACACCTCACAAATCACGCATTCGAATGACTCCCATTGATATTCCGAAACCATTCACACCGCAGGTGCCAAGTAAGTCAGCAGTCTTCGAACGGTTTCGCCCCCAACTGGACCTCAAAACACGAATCACTACCGAATCGCTAATTACCCAAACTGGAAACGAAATCGCTAACAAATCTCAATTCATGAACGAAGCAAATAAAAAGAAAAAATCGCATAGTAGGTATGTTTATTGATTTGAAGTTTATGTCCTCCGTGAAGATATTCTCTAAACGAAAAATCATTGAGAAGGAATGACTTCTGAGATAAACTCTCATTCGTACCAGAAATTGGAAATGCACAAGATGAGTAAGTCTTCTCGATGAGCTAATAGTGAAAATTGCATGCAGTAGGTATTCGGACCATCATCGTTAAGGTATTCCGAGTCAGATCGTTATCTCATACTCTCTTGATTAACTGGCTTTGATAAAATTCATGAAGTGGGTTTACTGGTATGAAATTTCAATCACCCAGAAGGAATGAGCTGAGAAATGGCGTATTAGGCGAGTTTTTATTCGTCTTTTATGAAACCTAACTACCTCGTTTTTATTAACTTGCTCCTCTCATAGATCCTTTCTTAAAAAATTTTTAAGAAAGGATCTATGAGAGGAGCAAACTACAATAAAATATTGTTCTACTAGTCTCTCTGGCTCGCTTCGCTCGCTCCCCTAGTGGGGTGTATTGCCGCCTGTGGGGTGTATTGCCGCCTGTGGGGTGCGTAGCATCGATGGACACGTTCAAACCCCTACTCAGACATAAGGCCTCGCTCCGCTCGGCCCCTCCTATTCGTAGCAGAGACGATAGAAAAAATCGGCGTATTTTTAGGGCTTACCGTTTAGGAAATTATTATTTTTAATTCAATTCAACTTTTTTTAAATAAAGGCCTCTCCATCTATCAAAGTTCCCTGGACCCTCCGTTTTCTAAGATCCCTGGCCCCGCGCGAATTAAAACGATCCAATTGTCTTCTCACCGTGAAATCGCCCCCTCCCCCTCGGTTTTTTTGAAACCCGACTTCGGAATCGGATTGGCCATATTTTGGCGCGCATTTGGCTCGCGGATACCATACCCAAAAAATGGCTCCTTACTGGGTATTTTTGAACCCGAAAAAACGTGGGACAAACGCGAGAAAGACGATTTTTCGACGAATTTCCCGGGCGAATTTCGGATTTTCGATTTGACCGACGTCTTCCTCCAGGTCTGATCTATACGGCTGGTATTTTTTCGTAATTTTTTCGACCCCTTAAACGGGCTTTGGCGCGAGTTGAAAGTGGAAAACGTAGGACAAACGGGAGAAAGACGATTTTTCGACGAATTTTCCCTGGCCCCGCGCGAATTAAAACGATCCAATTGTCTTCTCACCGTGAAATCACCCCCTCCCCCTCGGTTTTTTTGAAATCCGACTTCGGAATCGGATTGGCCATATTTTGGCGCGCATTTGGCTCGCGGATACCATACCCAAAAAATGGCTCCTTACTGGGTATTTTTGAACCCGAAAAAACGTGGGACAAACGCGAGAAAGACGATTTTTCGCCGAATTTTCGACGAATTTCGGATTTTCGATTTGACCGACGTCTTCCTCCAGGTCTGATCTATACGGCTCGTATTTTTTCGTAATTTTTTCGACCCCTTAAACGGGCTTTGGCGCGAGTTGAAAGTGGAAAACGTAGGACAAACGGGAGAAAGACGATTTTTCGACGAATTTTCGACGAATTTCCCGGGCGAATTTCGGATTTACGATTTGACCGACGTCTTCCTCCAGTTCTGATCTATACGGCTCGTATTTTTTCGTAATTTTTTCGACCCCCTAAACGGCCAGCGAGCGGAAAGTGAAAAAACTCACTCGGGAACGCGTTATCCCGTACCAACAAACCACACGGCTACCACACGCCGTCGGCCAACACAATTTTATATTATTGTATGATGATATGATGATATGATTGTATATTGAAAGATAGATACTATACCTACCTATGTGTGTTTAGGTTTTCATTTTTTATTTATTGTTCAGAGAATAAAACACCTATGTATTCTTGTCGGAGGTCGGAAATTTTGATCGTCCTCAAAATTTGTCATTCTACATTCCAAGATGTGTAGAGGCTCTACGGTAGAGCCCAATAACGAAACGTCCGTCCGCCGTCCAGGCCGTTTTGGGCAGTAGGAATGTTTTAAAAAATCTGGTGGACAAAATACGGTCCACCATCTAGTTGTATTTTTGGACGGAGAATCAATTTTTTGGGATTTCACCGTGACGATCTATGTGGATTTTCTGAGGCTTTTGATGGATTCCAGGAAGCCCAATGAGGTATCGTTTTGCGTGTAGATACATTTGAACGGATACCTAATTCATTTTTCCGGGTCCGCCCACAAACTTAAAAAAAAGCTTTTAAATAGGTAGTTTAATTAATAATTAATTCCTATAACATTAATATTAATTTTATTATTGAATGGGGACATAGATCCCCACGGTGAAAGCCCCATAGAGCTTTCATGGGGCTACAAATTGAGCTTTTGAAGGATGTCGTTTAGTGTAGTTTTGAACCTATAATTCATTTTTCTGGGTCCCAAATCTGTCCTAACATTGAATGGAAAAATTAATTTTTTTTTAATTTGTTATTGACATAAAATTTATTTTTGCACAATTTACTTACCTATTTCAAAGAATAATAAACGCTGGTGTAAAATTTGCAGCGTTTTTAAAAATATGGGCGGATGTTGTCACACGAGAACTGAATGTTGCATGGAGTAGGTTTTTGGACCAGCATTGTTAAGGTATTCCGCGTCAGTTCCTCGCGTTATCTCATCCTCTGGTGACAGAGCCGTTTCTTATCTTATGCGGGTGCTAACGATTTCAGCCTAATCTCGTAAAGTTTCAAAGAAAAAAAAAACACTGTTCGTCCTGAAAGGTTAACGATCTCCCGGCTGTTCGGGTTCGTGGCGCAACCGAGAAATCCCCTCGAGGGGAGAGAAGGCACTTTGGCGGGACATTTCACGGCCCATTTGTTACGATATTTATGCGGATTCGGGATGAAAAAAAAAAAAAAGGTTTCTTGGAATTCAATTAAGGAATTACATAAATCCCTCGAAAAAGGAAGGAAGGCTCGTTGATGGGGCTTTGTGGGTTAACGGCAGGCGTCGAAAGTGGAATTTGTATCGTTCGTTTTCAGTACCTACCCCTCGGGGAGAACCTCATCTCTTGGACTCAGGAAGTTGAAAGTTGAACTTGATCGGTTCATTAACCGGCGATTAGATCCCGCCGAGAGAAGGTGTGAAATCGAGTGGGAGATGAAAGCTAAATATTAATTTTCCCATCGTATAGAAAGTAAAAGGGGGATGAGCTAACTTGGAGTTTTCGGACCACTGGGGGAAAACATCAACTCATCATATCTCACACGATGGTTGCAGCGTCGCGATTTTGAAGCGCAGCGTCGCTCTTGGTGGTTCGATTTTCCATTGTAATATCTGATTTCTGTAGGAAATTTTGTCGTGTATAATTTTTTACTTGGTGACTTAAACGTTAAAGTGAGCTGTTTTCGAGTTATATGAAAAATACCTTGACGGTCTCGGTGAATGAGGCGCGCCCTTATAAGTTGCTACCCGACCGCCACCCGTTTAAATCCAAGTTGCGTCACGGGGAAATGAGCTTCATCAAGAAAGGCACAAGATCTAAAACTAGTTTCAACGCAAATGGCCGCATTGGGAATGCGGATTCGGCCTTGAGGCTGATTAGTTTTGATGCCTCTTATTTCGCCGTTTCAACCGCGCTTCAAAATCAGCTAACTCATAGGTCGTTTGTGCGGTTTATGTGCTCAAGCTTGAGCGCTTGCGCGTCCTAACACTGGCTTTGCGAAAATTGGACCACCTGCTTGAAAGGTCTTATGCCCCCTGACATGGCGGGGTTGTGCAAGTCAAAGAGCAACTTGTCAATAACAGCCTTTCAGGGTCGCCTTGGGGTTGGTTCACTATAACCGAAAGGGGTCAGCACTTGCATTGCTCGCAGACAACGCATCTTCGGGTTAATGAGCTCGTAACTCTACTTGCGCAAGCGCCTCACGATTCGCTCTTTTTCCCTTCGGCCTTTTTTATCGGATTAAGCTGCCAATATTTGAGACTGGTAGCGCACGGTTATATCCAACGCATTTTCAAGCTCTGGCGAGAGAAACGTTGGCGTCGACCCTCGTCACTCTCAAAGCTCGCCTCCAAACCGGAGCCAATCTGCAAAATAGAAATATCACGGCACTTCCATCCAATAAAGAGATTCGTTCAACTTCGAACGGCCTTTTACAAAGAGAGAAAGTCAACAAGGGAGAGGAGAAACCCATAGCTAAATGCTTCAAGATGGACAAGCTGTCGCTTACAATGTCAATCAGAAAATTTCTGTTCAATAATTTTTGTTGTTGTTTTTGTTGCAGATGGCCTACACGGTCCGGAGCTACTCCAGCAGTAGTTCGTCAACGGGTTCCGTGGGGTCCGGAGGGCTAGTGAGGACTGTCCAGCTCAACAGGAGGCCGCCCCCGGCAAAACTGGGCTTCTCCCTGAGGGGCGGCAAAGAACACGGTACCGGCTTTTTCGTGACAGCCGTCGAGCCCAATTCCGAAGCGTCCAACCAGGGACTTGTCGTAAGTAACTATGCTTGAGTACATGGCGGCTTCGATCGGTCAAGTTGGCATCACTGCCCTTAGGATCCAACTGTTGCAAAATCCCGCAAACTCACGTTAGTTTGTACGTGTAATGTACTGATTTCGACAAATCCGCAGCACGTGAGGGTCCACACAGACCTTCGTGGTGTAACTTCACGTGACCTCCCCCGTTTCATTTCACTCAGCATCAAACCCCAATGCAAGATTTGACAACCATCTCTTAATATGGCACCGATTTTGATTGAAAGCCCTCTTGTAACAAAGTACGTGTTTTAGGTTGGCGATCAAATCCTCCGAGTCAACAGTTTCCCCGTCGAAGATGCCACCCACAAGGAAGTCCTCCAGCTCATTCAAGGGCAGCCCATCGTCACGCTCAAAGTCAAAGGTAACGATCCGACGTCAGTTTCTGTGCTGACAATAAAGTTTACGCAGTATCGTGTTTAGTTCCTCTAGAATTGGGTTGCGGATGGGTTTATTATTCTTCGTTGTCTAATAGCGGTGTAGAGACCTAGTCATACATGTCAAGGTCGAGTGATTTTTCGTCCAAAACGACACCTCATTGTCAAATGACCCATAAGCCAAAAAAAAAAAAAAAAAAAAAAAAACTTTCAAACTCCCATTTGAAGCGACTTGTAATCCAACGGTCGGATAGGTCTGGGATCCCGTTAAATCGATTTTAAGATTAAAAATACATCGAAAACGACACCTAACTCGATCCTTTGGTCGAAGTCCAATTATAACCCCATCTGTCGTCCTATTACAGTAGGGATGGGTATCATCATAACAACATCAATTTTTAAAATCAAATTCATATCCGACATAAAATATCGACTCTCACAAGGTTTTGGCATTCTTTGATAAAGGTTAATTGTGCAAAAATTATGTCCTTAAGAGAATATTCTTGAAAAAATGCTTCATTTTTTTTTTTAACAATGTTTGGGCAGATGTGGGACCTCGGAAAATCGGATTTTGAGTCCAAAATTACTTGGAAAATGACTCCTTATTAGACCTCCTGGGATCCTTCAAAAATCCCATTTGTAGCCCCATAGATCCCCACGGGGAAATCGGATCGTTGTGGGACACCAAAAGTGGTTTATACGTCCAAAAATACTTCGAAAACGACACCTAACTCGACCCCATAGCCTAAAACCCTCAAAAACCCCTCCCGTATCCCCATTTTAGCCCCACGGGTTTGGGCGATCGGGCTGAAAACCTTGCGGAGCCAACTAGATGGTAAAGCGAGTATTTTGTCAAAATTTAAACTTAAAAAAAAATCTACCTACTGCCCAAAACGGCTCGGACGGCAGACGGCTTACGACGGACAATTCGTTTTTGGAATCTAGACATCTTGAAACGTATTATGTCAAATTTTGAGGCCGATCTTAATTTTTGACCTCCGTTCCAAGAATAATAAACCAAAACCACTCCCAAAACCGGCCTATGGCGGACATCCCAGTTTTCGAAGCTCTTTTTAGAAATGCATTCAATGTCTTCTCCATGATAGCTGGGTTAAAACAGTACGCCCGTTCCTCTTTGTTCCCTACGTAAAAAAAAAACCGGCTTCTACTACGTCAAATTCAATCGTTATTTTCTGAGAAGCTCCGTTGTGGGGAAAGATGATCCTGAGAAGCCCCTGAGGCGTAGGATCAAAGGACCTCACAAGGTCTCGCTCGGCGTATCTCTTGTGTATGTAGCGCTTAATGATCTTTATCTAAACTCCGCTACATTCATAAGCCCAGTCAATAAGCGACTTTTTGTTCTTTCGGAGAACCTAATTGAATTTTCTTTTGTGTTTCAGCCGTTGGGATGATCCCCGTTAAAGAGTAAGTGAAGTCCGCATTCCACAAAATGATTTACTGTGGGGAGGTGCCCTTTTGGGATGAGGGAAATGTGCCGGAGGTTCCGCTGACCAGGTCCGTCAAATGTTGAAACGAACTCTCGTAATAGAAAAAAGTGAGAGTTTGGTGGATGATTTCAATTCAGGTAATCTGTTACCGGGGAGTTGAAAGTAATTCACGTTCGGTTTCTCACGTTTGAAAATGAAAACGTTGGTACGAGAAATCTCAGGCATCCCCGAGGCGTAATGAACACTTGGCCGTCCCTTATATGGCGGAAGGGAATCCTAGGAAGGCCTTGGAAAGCAGATGAGAGCAGGTTGGCCACCGCCTTGTCCTTTAGTAGAGAAATAATGACTAATGTATGTTGATAGAAAGTTGCAGGCGAGAGCGAGAAATTCACATCATAATATGATTTGGAATGCAAAGGTCGATGCTGCGACGTAATTTTACCGACTGCCTTGTTTCCTTTTTTTAAAAAAAGAAATCCGGAGGACGAGTTGTCGTGGCAGATCGTGGAGCCGGCACCGGCCATCCCGCGGCTTCCTGATCTCTGCAAGGCGGACATCGGGGAAGAGCCCAGGACACCAACTGAAGTCAGGATGGTCCTCAAAGTCCCGCCCAGGGCGAAATTGGGTTGCGGGTACGTTTAAAGGGCAAGGGACATTTAGGTACTGTTCTGAGCTGTACACTCTAACCATCTCTTTGTTTTGACAGGATCTGCAAAGGGCCCGAATGGAAACCCGGTGTATTCGTCCAGTTTACAAAAGAAAACAGCATAGCGCGGCTGGCGGGTTTGAGGCCGGGCGATCAAATCCTCCAATGCAACAATTTCACCTTCACTCCCGAAACGCCATTTACCGAAGTACGTTTGGTGTTCGTAGACTTGAAGTTTGAATCCGGTTACCTCCCTAACTATATTGTAAAGACAGGAGTCAGAAGTACACAGGGTATGTAGCCCACTGATTCATACGGTCTCAGTAGGTCACTCGCTTATCAGACTCAGTGGCGTAAATATAGGGTGCGCAGGGTGGCCCCCAAGCCCTGTGAAAAAAAAAAAAAAAAAAAATGAAAAACAGGGGCTCTTCGAAGAACTTGGTCATTGATTAAAAAAAACCATTGGGCTCTGTCCAAAAATGCGAATATCGCATAATGGCTAATTAGCGCATAAGAACGCTAAATGGCTTTTGGAGAGGACAAGAAGGATATTGCTGTTATCGCAAGTTGCAATACGTTCACGTCAAGTTGGTTCACGACCTGACGATTTTGAAGAGTAGTGTCTACGTTTCCGCACTTTCTCAAGATATAAAATTTATACCTAATTTAATTATAACCTCCAATTATTGAAGATCAAACATTGGGGGTAGTAGCTGTAAGCGCGTGGGGACATTTTGACGACCATTGGAGCCGAATTCCATCAAAATCGGTTGAAATGATGGGAGTAAGTTCATGAAAATGGAGCACTGTCATTTCTCTTACGTTCTCGTCATCTACAACCTATTCAGATGATGTTTTTCCGAAATGGTCTTCAAGATGTACAATTTTGACCTTTCCCTTTTAATTCGTCAGCAAGACTAAAGTAAGTCTGCGAAGAAACGGGAAATCAGGAAAAAAATAGGTAGGTACCCGGAAAAAATCCCAAAAAAAAATCTCGAGGGTGAAGAAAAATTGAACAAAATAAATTAATAATAATAATAATAATAATAATAATAATAACAATACAATTTTTTAAAAGCAAAAATGGGAAAAATATAAATCATTTGTTTTTTACTAAAGTCTCGCCTGAAGACAAGGCACAAACGGTAGGAAGCTATAAATAGGTGGTTTGAAAAGCTGTACAACGGGCTGAAAAGGCACCGAACCAGTTTGAAGGGCTTTACAACAGATTTGAAGCCCAATAGGACAGAATTTGATGGTTGCAGAATTATACACTTTCAAAGAGCTATACAACCGGTGTGAAGACGGCAATAAATTTGGTTCGAAGTCTTTTGGAACTGGTTGCCTAACCATAAAATCGGTTTGAAGTTCAGTAGAACCGATTGCAGTGCTGTTAAGTCGGTATCATTTTCTATACAAAAGGTTTGAAGTGATAATAGACCCGTTTGAGCTCCAGAACCAGTCTAAAGAGATATAAAACGACACGTATCCTGTCATTTCCTGTCTTTTCTATTCAGCCAACACTTTTTTTTTTTCGTTTTTTTTTCCGTGATTCGCAAAAACGTTTACCTTTCTCTGATCACATCAAAACCCTACTATTCATATGGGGGGTCTTGAGGGTAATTTGATAATAATCTCTCAGTCTTAATTTATTTGTTTGCCCTTCAAGATAATGCAAAATCCTTTTTGGTAGAAAAATTAAAAACTTTTCTTATTGTGCAGATGATATAAACACATGGTTGTTTTGTTACAATTTTTACTTCGATTTCTAATTGTTTCATTTTGTACTAAACCCAAAAAATGTTCAAAATTTTAACTTTTTTTCCTGCACACGAGGCCCCAGAATCATACGCTACTGATCAGGCTTAAACCGAAAGAATTAAGGGATTTTTCCTACCAACTTGTGGGTTAAGATGTGGGTCCAAATGCGCGCAAATAAGCGGACTTGCTCCCAATTGTCTTATTTCAAATCGTGACGTAGGTTCAGATTTACTCGCTTCAGGTAAAATTGGTGTAACTCCATGTAGTAGTGCACCTAAACTTGATAGTACATTTTTGGTTGTGTTTGGCGGGAAGGTCGCTGCGACCGAGTTCTTGCCGCTGTGTGTTGGAGGAATTGATATTTATAGAGAGGTTTTCCCAGGTTGCATGTCCAAAGTGACGAAGTAGCTTCCTGGTTTCCTTGCAAACAGTTCTTTCAGAGTGCTGTCATTGAAGACGTCCAGATAAGGCACTTCTATAGAACCGTTTGAACGCCGTCCGTTCCTGTGGTTTTGCCGAGAGTTGCCACAGGCTCTGCCGGCTTGGAAGAGGAAAAAAGAAGAAGGTCCCCAATCACTGTCAGACGTTATAAAGGACCTAAGTGTGAATCGATATGACTGCGTGAGGGAATGGTTTTTATGTCTGAGAAGCCCATTCAGCCTCTGTTAACATTTAATGACCGAGCGAAGCGAGGCCTCTCAGTCCATACTGTCCGTGCGCTTTCTAATGCTTTATCTATCTAAATTATCTCCATCAAGAAATTGTCACAAAAACTTGTCCATTGCTGTAACCCACTGTTCATGCTCAATTTAGGGTAAGTGTAGCAGGGCGACGGAAGATTGGGCGCTAATCCGGGAGGAGCACCGGAAAACTAGGCGCAAACCTTCACCCACCCCTTTTAGCAAGTAGAAAACTCGCCTTTTCCGAAGTAACGGCCTTGATTGATCGGCCCGCGCCGAATATTCCCTTCCGCTTAACTCTTTGCGCCCAAGAGAAGATACTTTGGTCACCGATTATGAACACCAAAACATGACCTCCTTGGACTTCGCGCCCAATTTTCCTCCGCGGTGGTTGGGACGTCAAATCAGGTTTGGAATCTGAATATGCAAAAACAGATGTTATAACACAGATGTTATAAAACGCAACTCAGTGCAAACGAGTGAGTGCCAATTGCGTTTGGGCTGATCCGACTCAGACCAGCGGATAGGGTTTGGAGTCAGTATCTACTGCATGAAAAGCCTGTGGGACATATATCTAGAGACGGTCTGAACCAGTCGTTTAGATTCCTCGTATTTACTTTTTCTTGTCTAATTATGAAGGCAGTTGCGGTGATGAGGTGCAGCGGTGTTTTGGAACTGGTCGTGAGGAAAGGTGCCGGCATGGAGCTTTTCCCCGGTGAATCCTCCGGCTACAACAGCTCCGCCAGCAGCGTCGCAGGAGACACCCCCCCGAGACTTTCCGCCCTTCAAGAAGAGGTTATCAACGGGTGAGTTGACGCTCTTTAGCACCTTTTGAACGTCGAAACTTTTTGTTGTTGTCATTATCATATTATTCGGTCGTTTTTCCAGGAACGTGAACGGCGATTCGAACGGTTCCATCGATCCACCCAACCACCGGGCCAGGACGGAATACCCCAACGGATGCACAGTGATTCACGTCGGTGGCGACGAGCCGGACAGCTCAAACAAAAAAGTAGGTTTTCAGCGTTTCAATCAATTCGATCGTTATGCAAAAACGCTCTAAAACGATACGACCGAAGGCTCCATGAACTGACTAAATACAGTTTAGGCCAGCGTTTATCCACTGCTTTTAGATGGATAGCAATGACGATGCCTGGATGAGTTGTAAAATGAATATGGATATAACGGGGTTTTGAAACCATTTTTGGTCAAACTGGATAACCTAGGAGTCATTTCAATGGCTTACTGAGAATCCCCATTCAAAGCTGATTTTCCATGCTCTCTTGTTGATTATTATTCACAAATGTAGACACATATACATTAAATTTTACCATTCGTAAATGTAACGAACATGTCATGTAGATGTCATCGATCGATTCGTTCGATTAGTGATCAAGTAAGTTGAAACTGAGGTCCACGATAGACGACATTGGTGAAAACCCAACTTAGCCCAATGTCACTTTGCTGAACTGTTTGGGGGCCTCCCATGGAAGAAGGAAGGTCTTCCATAGGGGGCTCCAAAGCGCTGCTAATGAATGGACTACATCCTTATAGCAACGGTCGAATGTCAGATTAGCACTATAAGAGCGGTTGTGAAATTAGAGCAGCCCTAGACTTTCAATTGGATGGTTCAAGGTCTGTAAAACGAGCTATCAAAATCAACAATCTTTCTTCAAAATCAGGTCTTGTTGGGGTCGTTTCCTTCTGGTGCTCGACGAGAAATTGGGTGAATTGATATATTTTCAAGCGGAGAATGATGTACAAGATTTGCAGCGTTCTTACTAACGGCAATTTGAGAAAGAGACTGAGCTGTTTGCTATAACTTTGTAACTTATCTAATTTGTTACTTCTCAATCAAGTTCTGATTGAAGTATGATTATTCATCATTGAATGCATTTTATTAGATGGAAAACAATGGAATTATGAAGCATGTTGACTGAATCAAAAGGTAGGTACGTTCAAAATTGAAGGGTGCTGGGTTACTTACTGGGGAAAAACGACTTGAGTCCACATCTGGGTCGAAATGAGCTGTTTGAACGCATAAGTCCAGCAAATTAGGAATGGACGTGTTTCTGAATTATTTTTTCTATCGATATAAGGCTTCCAAATAACACTGAAAACGGGGTTAAAACACAAATGGAAACAACGTAGGAATTTTTTTTAGGAATTTTTTGGAAAAATCGCAACTTGAATTTTCAGCGGAAACCGGAGATCAGCTCTCATTGGTCGAAGATTGGCCAAGTTGGCCACAAAAAAATTAATAACTGAAGGATGAGTCTCTGAGGTTACCCACACATAAAATCAAGTCCTTATAAGTTCACGATCATATTCACAACAAAGCAAACACGAACATTTTTGCATTACCTACTCTAATGTTAGTGCCAATCACCAAGAATAAATATGAAAAATCGATGCACTCTAGTGTCTTTGGTGGGAAACTAGCCGTCAAACCGAAAGTGCTGTACGTGACGTCACGCACGTCCTTTTTGAATCGATCAGAACATCTGTAGATGAATATAAACTACGTGATAGACTTTTTGTCTCAAAAATGATGTATTTTTCTCTTTTTACTTCTAACAACATGGCACAGGATGATTTAACCCGAAATTTGGGTGCACGTCTATCGCTCTCCACAAAACCTCCTTGTTCCGTACGCGCTGTGCGCAGTGGGTACACCCACAGGATGCGAAATATTCTGCGCAGGCACCACATTTCGAACGCCCCTCGCGTCCAGGTCTCAGCCCCGTAGAGCAATAACAAACCAAACATAGCATTTGAGCGCGCGGTACCGCTTGTCAAATTTCCACTGCTTGTTGTAAAACAACTTCCAATCGGACAAAAACTGATCTGGCTTGTTCCATTATCCGAGGTTCCTACTTGAAATTCTGGACAATCCAAGCAAACATCTCCCACTATCAGTGGCTCAACGTAGACCATACAATATATGGTCTACGTTGAGCCACTGATAGTGGGAGATGTATATGTACGTATACCGTAAGACAACCATCAAATTGTTTCTCGAGATGTTGAGTCTTAGCTCAATGGACAGACTTTCATCAGCCACAATAGCAGCTGGCCTCTGCAACTGCTTTGAGAGTCGGCTATAAGAACATTTCGTACCTTATGCTATTCACGTGAGACACCGTGCCAAGCTCTACTTGGTGGAGAGGGAGAAAAGCTTGTTCTATGTATATGTTGAAAAGGGACAAGATACGACCCTGTTTAACACCCCTTCTCAGATTAAAGGTCTCAGTCGTTGTTCCGTCTGGGTGCTTAACTGCTGCCCTCTGGTTCCAATACAAGTTATCAATGACCCTGATGTCCTTCCCATCTACTCCGATTCGTTTGGTTTGAGCGAGCCAGCCATTGTGGCGTGCTGGACGCTGTCAAAGGTTTTCTCCTAATCCAGGAAACACAGCAATATATCTTTATGGATTCTACGTTAAATATTAATTGAAAGTAGAATATTGATTGATATGTAAAAAGTCTGAATTTTGTGGGTGCTCTAAAATCCATCACCATCTGTGAAAAATTGGTTGAACCGGTAACAAAATCCAATTTTAATTTGGTATTTTGAGGGCGGTATAAAGCGTGTGAGCTCCTCGCCTGGAAAATGTGAAACAGTTGGTACTGGGGGAAGTTGTGTTGGGATCCGAAGTTTTATTACAGTGCTGCGACCGTGAGGTTCGAGCCTGAAAACTTCACTAATCTCATTCAACAGTGAAGGAAGGTAGCTTATGTGCAAACCAGTAATTTATGCATAATTTTTACACCACGAAACCCTATCTGCTCGTTCTCTAATCTGCCTCGTGTTGTTTTAATTTAATTTGACCTTAATCCGGTATTTTGCAGATAGCAGAAATTTGCATGGTGTCGCAGCAGCTTGAGACCAAAACGACGACAGTATTTGTCGAGGTGCACCACTCCGAGGACGATAACGTATCTCACACTCAGGTAAATTCGAAAGACGCACAAACAACCTGCTGTGTCATAAATATTAACTGGCCGTAAAAAACCCCTCGGGTCGGCTCGTTTTGTCGAAAATATCTTTTTTTCAAAGGCGTTTTTTTTGCAGTCGGACGCGAGCACAGACAGGCTAACGAACTCGTCGTCGGTCAGTTCGTTCACGAGCAGTGCCAGCAGTCTCAGTAGCGCCATCAGCCAGGAACTTGAACGAAGATCTAAGGTGAGTGTTGATAAACATGAGTAGATGCCCTTTCCCCGGAGCAGTAAGAAGTTTCATGTTTAGTTAGGAATCGTTTTATCAATGTGCTTCAATGCTACGAAAAATCGACATCATTCAATCGATTTTTTGTACACAGTTTATTTTCTCCGAATTAATATCAAATTATTTGTAATTAGACGTTCAGTAGATTTGCCGCTGAATCGCGGAAAGTGAAGTATTAAAGAGGGCAACTGCGTATGTGTCTCCTTGCATTATTCTATTTACCACACGCTGCAGCGTGGTAAACCACATGTGGTCTTCGAATCTTCGAAAAGCACTGCCAGTTTTTCATGTGATAGGTACCCTCTTATCTAGTGTGGTGGGTCCATGAGCTTCTCAGGCATTCGATGGCACAGAAGAACCACAATGGAAGAAATAAATGATTACTCTTCCACAATATCGATTTAAAAACGCTGCAAATTTTACACAAGGGTTTATTATTCTTTGATATAGGTTATGTACTTGTGCAAAAATTAATTCTGTGCCAATAAAAAAAATTTGGAAAAAATATTTTTTTTTACTTGGAAAATATTTGACCTCCTGGGATCCTTCAAAAATCCCATTTCTAGCCCCATGAAAGCCCTATAGATCCCCACAGTGAAATCGGATCGTTCCAGGACCCCCAAAAATGGATTCTACGTCCTAAAATACTTCGAACACGACACCTAACTCGATCCCATAGCCAAAAGCCTTCAAGTAACCCCTCCCATAGCCCCATTTTAGCCCCATAGCGCCCCACGGGTTTGGGCGATCGGACTGAAAACCTTGCGGGCACAACTAGATGGTAAACCAAGTATTTTGTCAAAATTTCAGATTAAAGCGTACGGCGGACGGACATAACGGTTTTCGAATCAAGGCCTCTTGAAACGGATAATTTCAAATTTTGAGGCCGATCGGAGTCGTCGACCTCCGTCGCGATTACGTAGGTGTATTATTCCAAGAATAATAAACCAAAACGGACGGTAGACCTACGGTTCTACAGTCAGTTCATTTAATAATGATTAGTTTTACGCCATTTTGGGGAATTCAAATGAAAACAAAATGGAATGCACTTTGAAAACGCAGTCGTTACAGGACGCATTTATAAGATTTTATTCATGTTAAAACTGACTTTTAACTTTTTTTACGGGGTAATGTGGTGGAAGAGCATGACTGCGTTACCGTAGAGATCCCCACGGCCGGCCCACAGATTCCCCCCACCAGCGACAAGCAACCAGTTGGCGCACAACGTTCTCTTCCACATCGTTCTCGGGACGCCTCCCAATCAGTTCATCATTGAATATCATTCTGTTGTTTTTGTTATTAGGAGTTTCATAATATATATTATGCAATTGATAAATTATGGGGCGTATCCTTGTACATCATCAAGCGTCCAATTGTCTCGGTATGTTTATCCAAAAAGCATGTACTATGTTTCCTTGCTATGATTCTTGATCAAAACTGAGATAATTCGGGGGTCTGGGGGTGTACCCCAGGCAAGTCAAACAATTCAACATGTACCAGGATCTTCCTAAATCACCAGCAGCATTACACCCCTAGACGGCAACGTGTTTAATGATACTCTTGTTCATTTAATGGTAGTTTAACTGTAGTAGTGAATGGGTTCGTTTATACATATTCAACTCCTCGTCTTTGTCGTAACTGTCGTTGAGGTCGGGAGATTGGTCATCCAATTCCAAGGCGACTTCCTGCAGGTTCTCACACGACTGCCCACTGCAGTGTCTGCCAACCTCGCTGCGCAGTTTTACTCATTAAGAGCATTTTACCAGTTGCAATTGTAGATGGACCAGGAACTTATCCCGACGCAGTGGAGATGGCTGCGAACCTTCGGCCTGGTCCCAAAGGTGATGAGCCAAGACGCTGCCCCATATCACTTACTGCAAATCATTTCCAGCAACAGCAAGAAGGATGTGGGAGCGCCTGCAGCTTCCCTAAACTTCACCTCTTCATCATCTCATTCCCCTCGTCCACTCTTTTAGCGGCTGTGATGCGACCTCAGCGTTTTTCGGCCATGGCATGATTAAACTGCTCACAGCAGTGGAAGGGAGTCGTCATTTGCAGGAGCAGGCAGTATTCCTTAAACCCACTAGCAACGCCCGTGGAAACGGCTGCTGCAGGGGAAGATCTGAAACCCTCAATACTCTACAATACATGTTGGTTCCACCATCTAGCGATGCTGAACAATGTGAGTCATTCAGAGCGCATCACCAGCTGCAGCTGTGGATGGAGCAAGTTGATGAGCCAAGACGCTGCCCCATCTCACCTACTGCAACTATACTATAAATGCCCAGCAGGAATTTGACTGATCAATATTTTGTAAATACCAAATTCTCCGCCTGCAATTTCATTCCAGCCTTGACAGGAATGAAAGCCAGTGAGATCGCTCTCCTCAATCTTCCTGCTCGGAGGACAGGAGCTCGGAACCTCACAGCTGGCCAATCACAAACTGGTTCAGGCAACAAAAGCATTTCTGGATTACGGTCAACACCAGCATCAAGTTTGAAGAGTCAGTAATAAGAAACAAGCCGAAACAGATGAACGGCTCAGCCGTCAGGTACTGAAATCCCTGCAACCGGCATCGCTGCCCGATTTCAAAGTAGGAGAGTGGGAGACTGGCGTTTTTCGACATCAGGATTTCAAATGCTGACCCCGACTCTCCCAGGACCGGCCACGATCGGCAGAAGTGCTACACACCAGAAATATGGCAGGGCAGCAGAAGCCGCTCGAGGATCGCAGGTCCTTGGATGGGGGTTCTTGAGCTTGGACGATAGTGGAACTCTCTCATGGATTGAGGAGTGAATTCACTTATCATTTGGTCCAACCAATCCTGGACACTGACTCTGGAGAGGAGAAACAAAATGGTTTGAAATTAAGTTAAATAAATAAAACTGATGTGTGGCGTAAAACATTAAATGTTTTTTCAAATTTTGAAGGTAGATTGAAACAACAAATAAATTCTGGCAAAAACCTGTTCTTGAATCAATCGATATTTGATTGAATCGATATTTGTTTAATATCGTTAATGAAAAAATCGATTTTCGTTGCTGTTTGTAAACAGTAGAGTTTCACGAGTGCGCCATGGAACGTCGAATAGCTCCGGTAAGAAAGAATTTTGTAGCAAAAACTTGATTTCAGGAGCTAAAATCACTCTCGTTTTGATTTGCGCCTTGCCTCACAATAGCTCCGGAAACTCATTGCGTTACGAGGCGGTTTTTTTCTTCAATTCCTCATTTCTACACCGCTCATCCTTTTTTTTTTTTACGGTCCACTCAAGCCGCAAGGCATGATTGACCGTTGCGGGAAATTTCTCAACGCAATGAAGCTGTGGAAATATACTGCGTGCGTCAAATGGATGTGTTAATTGTAGTGTAATTTCGACACTTCTGGGATACAAAAATTCGTTATTGTTTTTTGTGGGGACGGGAGAATGAGAGAAGAGTAGAATTTTTTTTTTCTCGGATTTTTCCAGAAACATTTTGCATTGAACAATGCTAGAGATTCGCGATACGTTCGATACTTCACGGAGAACGGGAGTGTCAAATGCGCAGGGAAGATTATCTTGAGTTGACATCATAATCCTCACTAACCCAACAGTCTGACGTTCGTCAAAATTTTCCTCAATTTGTTGAACGAACTACCGACGATTTTCGGACCGAAATACGCTCCGAATACGACGAGGAGAAACCCGGCGTGCGTTACGGAATAATTTCCTCCGCTAGGCTCATAACAATTAGGAAAGCTACCGGCCGACTGGAACGGTTTTAATAGCCTTTTATACTCATAGTTACTGCCAACCTACATCTGCGATGTCTGACCACAACAATCGTGTTTGCCTTCAACAGGCGGAAATACGTTTTTGTGGGGGGGTGTTTGTCTGTCACGAATGCTATTTTATCATATTGCTGCATTTAGGTAGCTGTAATTAATTAGGTATCGTGCGAGAGCCAATACATTGATAAAAAGAAATCAATTCTCATTTCGACTGTCTAAAGGTAAAAGTCACTAAGTGAAATTTTTTTCTCAACAAATTTCTCTTTCATCAATTTTTTTGTTTTTTTGCTAAAATATTTGACCTCCTGGGATCCTTGAAAAATCCCATTTGTAGCCCCATGAAAGCCATATAGATCGCCACAGTGAAATCGGATCGTTCCGGCACCCCCAAAATTGATTCTACGTCCAAAAATACTTCGAAAACGACACCTAACTCGATCCCATAGCCAAAAGCCTTTTAAAAAACCCTCCCGTAGCCCCATAGCGCCCCACGGGTTCGGGCGATCGGGCTCAAAACCTTGCGGGCACAACTAGATAGTAAACCGAGAATTTTGTCAAAATTTCAGATTTTTAAAAAAATTCCTACTGCCCAAAACGGCCCGGACGGCGTACGGGGTACAGCGGACGGACATAAATGTTTCGGTTTTGGAATCTAGGCCTCTTGAAACGGATAATGTCAAATTTTGAGGCCGATCGGAGTCGTCGACCCCCGTCGCGAAAACATAGGTGTATTATTCCAAGAATAATAAACCAAAATGTTTTTGGGTAAAACAAGCCATCAATTGAATTGAATAGATGAGCGCAACCTTTCTGTTATTACGATATATTTAATGAGCGAGAGAAACTAAGAAACAGTAGGTATCTAGCGACCAAACTATGCCACACAACACATCAAAAATATCCACGTGATGCTCATTACGTAAACAACTGCACCCTAACGACCGATGCGTAAGAAAACCTTATGCCGATCAGAGGTAACGAACGGCTCAGGCTGCAAAAATCGTTTTGGAGTCGTTGGAATCAGCCTGAAAAGTTCATTCCATAGACCCTTGTACCAACGAAATCGGACCAAAACTTTCGTCCCCCTTTTATTTTTGAGGCCTCCTTAGTTACACATCAGAGATAAACAACTTTCGTCGTGAAGGACCTCCCGAAAACCGATGAAGGGGATGAGGGAGGAAAAATCAAGGTAGCCTATAACCACCCCCCGAACTCGCTGATCACAATGAGACCACCCTCATGAAAATCTGTTGAGCCGCTGATGCTGTGAAAAACAAACAAACAAACAAACCTGTCGAAGAGGTGAGCGCACCTTTCCATTTTTTGAGGGAAAGGTTGCGCTAAAAATACCAATCCGAAAAACATGTACCATGTTTCCTTGCTATGATCCTTGATCAAAACTTAGATAATCCGGGGGTCTGGGGGTTTCCCACAGGTAAGTCATAAGACAATACATGTACCTTGATCTACACAAATCACAAGCGGCAATACACCCACAGGCGGCAATATATATATTTTTTTTTTCTCTCGAGTATTTTCACGTTCACTTTTACATCCAGTTTTATATTTTAGATGATTTTCATTGAAGAATAATCAGTCATTTTATTTTTTCAACTCATTCAAGGAAGGAAAGGAGTCAATCAATGTCGGCATTTAAGTACTGGGGTTGTCATTAAAATGTTTTAAAACGCCGGTGATACACTTCATTTTTATTAAATAGAAAAAAATTGTCCTCCAAGTATAAAACAAAAACACCTTTTACCATAATGGTGGTTTCAATGGTAGTATCTGATTTTTTTTTCTGTACACTATGGTTGCGGCAACGCAGCTACTTCTTCGAAGACCAAATTTTTTCTCTTGGATAGTGCTCACGGATCAGTTTCATCAGGAGGTAAAGCGAAGATAGCAGGACGAAGAGAATGTTGAGCATCAAGATCAGGTCTACCACCCAAAACAAGAGGATGACCGGATACGATCTCTTGAAGAACCGGACAACTCGCGCTAGCACGAGGGAAGTGTCGACAATGATAAAGAAGATGGCAGTTTTAAATGTGTTCCGGAGCTCCGCAATGTTTTGATTCACATACTCATAAATAACGTACCCTGCTAAGCAGGCGTCGCACAAGAGTATGATTTCGCGAAGGACGAGGAGAGTGATGGCAAACCCGATTGCGGTAGAAGTGTCCCTCTCAGCTCTTTGATTCGGCCTCTTATGTCGCTCTTTCGGACTGATGTAGTCTGGATTGTTTCCTCCCTTGTTCAATTCTTCTTGGGCTACGGCGTCCACGTACATCGCAATATCAGCTCCAATGAGCGAAAAGCCTATCAAGATGGACAGGCCTAGACCACTGCAAATCAACTTATCTTGCAGATCCAATGTCATATTTGTTTTCGTTGAATTTGGATAGTAATGAATTTTTACTCATTAAAAGCTCAATTAAAACATATGTTGTGAATCAACTGAGAGCTTGGGTTACTTTATGGAATTTTTTAGTGAAGGCATCATTATTTCACGCAAGATGAAGCCCAAATAAGCTGTAGTCCAATGAAGCTCGTTTAAAAGAACGATGTAAAGCCTGACAATTTTTAACGATGATTGAGCCTGAAAATGTTCACCATGGTACACGCTGGAGAACTGGATTGCCGAGTAGCCTGCTGCGAAGACAGAAGCAGCTGCAACCCCTGCCAACCTGTCCCAACGCCCTCAACAAATAGTGGAGCCATAAGTTGGGCCCACTCATGGACCTTTAGGGCGGAGCCTTGTGGTGAGGAGTGGGAGAATATTACACCTAAGTATCCGTGACAGGGTTCAAAAATTTTGTTTGATCTCAAAATGTGTAATTATGTTTCATAAAATTTCTTGAATATGTAATGTCCATGCACCGTCCAGAAATTTCCACATCCATCTAAAATTTTGACTAAATACTCGGTTTATTCTAGTTGAAACCGCAAGGTAAACCGAGTATTTATCAAAATTTCAACTGCCCAAAACGGTTCGGACGGCGGACGGACATTTCGTTTCTGGAATCTGCACATCTTGAAACGTATAATGTCAAAGTTTGAGGTCGATCCTAATTTCCATAATAATAGGTACATAGGTAAAACAAAATTTAGGCAAACAAAATTAATTACCTAATTAAAATTGTTTTATTTATATAGATTAATTTTTGCACAATTTATAAAACTAATAATAAACCCTTGTGTAAAATTTGCACTGTTTTTCCTTCTAAGTTACTTTGAAATCAAGTCCTCACCTCTCTCGACCTTCTGGCTAAATCCCTTGAACAAAACCCTCTCTCGACCTTCTGGCTAAATCCCTTGAACAAACCCGCTACCTAATCGATTATATTAAAGTTTTCTCTTGAAAGCCCACCTCAAGTTGTGGTCGAGCAGGTTCTGGGCCCCCATAAATCGATTCCTCGTCCAAACTTACTTCTTAAACGACACCTCACTCGATTCTCTGGCTAAAACCAGCCAAAAACACCGCCCTATAGAGCCTCAGTGTGTTGTGATTGGGTTGAAAACCATGCGGAACCAACTAGGATCAATAACCTGATTTTACAAGACGCGTAGTATCCGCCTTCTTTCCTCCCCCCACCCATCGCTCAATCTCAAACTAATTCCCATAGAGATTGTTTCTGTCTAGCCCGGTGATTAAGAACATATAGCACAACTTATACAACACACGTCCTTGTCCCGTTGAGAGAAAGAAATTCGAGCTTCCCACTATTATAACAAGCTAAGGCCTGAGGGATGATTTATCTGACGTGACGAAACATTTGACAACACGCGATGCCCCAGATCAACCAGCTAAATACAGAAAAATGTGGCTTTTACAAGTGTTCATTTTTTTCCATTTCCTCCTGCGTTACCGACATGTTGGCGAAATTTGTGTTTCAGAGGCCTCCTGTTGATCCTGTCGAACGGGACAGACAGCACAAGCAAGCTGACAAACTTATCAAATCCGGTTTAGCCAAAGAAAAGGTGAGTCTGGAAAAATGGTGAAAAGTTAACTCAAAATTAGCAAATTTAGTTGTAACTTCAAAAATATTGTGGCGGTACCGAATTCTGTTTTTAGGTGCAACAGCACGAACAGTTGATGGAAGAGTTCAGAAAAGCTCATCGCAAGATGTTTTCCGGAGATCAAAACGGACCTCAACCAAACGGCAAGGAGGTAAACTATAATCAGTACTCAAAGGAACTGCAGCCGTCTGCAGGGTATTAAAATGGACATAGTCGGACGCGTCGTATTTAAATGAGAAAACGTCCCCGTCCTAGTAGGTAGTTATTAGATATTCAGAGAAAAAATTAGAAATCGGTAAGTCAATCCGTTTCACCCGCTTGGAATTCCGTGTCAGCTGATGTAACCTCCCGAAGGTGGGATGGGAATCCGCGGGGCCTCAAGAGGAAGTTTTTCCGCGCATCTCTTCTCCGTGGGGGCCTGGCGCGGGGGTCTGAACGGCGGACCGGATCTTTGGCGGTGATGATGACGAGGTAGTTGTTAAGGAGGATGATCGTGATTGGTATTTTAAATCCCTCAAACGCCCATAAAACTTTTCAGTGAAACGACATTGAGAAGGGATTGTTAATTTGTTAGCTTAGCCCCTAAAATTCCACCCAACTTCTCTCTGAAAAAGCGTTGATGGAGGATTGATTACAGATCGTGATACCCCCCCCCCCTCCACCACGCATCCAACTTCATAGCGAAAGTATGTCGTCTGAGCCCGGCAACCCCCATCTGATTTCACAGCCACAATAGCATTCACAATAGTTATTATTAAGTATTGTAGTTATGCCTTATGACCTTCAAAACGTCCAACCAACTTCACTATGAAAATAGCATTAAGAAGGGATTGGTTCTTTCCTTCCGGAGCCACTAAAATTCCAAACAAGGTTACTTTGAAATTAGAACCAACGTTAAGCAGGCAGGGATTAACGATTTTTGGTATAATCTCACCAAAACCAACGTCGTAGTGAAAATGTCATTCAGAAGTAATCATTAATTTAATAATTATTATCACTGTTGAGTGACATTTTCTACATTAATAATAATTATTATTATTGTTGAAATGCCGCCTAAATTTTTAAACCCCATTGAACGTCACAGCAAAAAAAAATTGAAATATCATTCAGAAGTAATGGTTGATTTGTTGTCTGTCCACGAAAATTTCACCTGACCTCCTTTTGAAACATCGTTCAGGGGGATTATATATTTGTGATCCAAACCCTCAAAATGCATCCAACTTCATTGCAAAAAATAGCATTCAGAAGGAATTGTTGTCATTTACCGTCTGGACCCTCCAAAACCCATCCAATTAAATGTGCACTTAGAAAAACAGAAAGTTAAATTAGCATTGAGAAAGAATGGCTCTCTGGGCCCCGTAAATTCCTTCCTACTGCACTTTGAAACGGCATTGATAAGGAACTGTTAATTTATGGTCGAAATCCGACAAACCCGTCAAACTTCATAGCATTTTAAAGGAATTGTTGATTTGTTTGATGAGCCCCTAAAATTCAACCTGACCTCCCTTTGAAACATCATTCAGGGGCATTGTAGAAGGTTGGTTCCTGTAGCGCGAGTGTAAGTTGAGTGTGAGCGTGATGGGATGTAAGTGTGGGTGTGATTTTTAAAGGTTGTCAAAAATTAACTCAATTTGTGACAAAACAAACAAAAATCTGTGCGCTTTACAGTTTTGAAGGTATAAGAGATCTGGCCGGGTTACACAAGGTTGTCAAGCGAGTTGTAGAGGGGGTAACTGACACTCACATGCTCACAGTTCGAAATGTGAGCAAGTGTGAGCACCTTTCATCGCCTCACACTCACACACCAAGAACAAACCTATTATTCTTGATTTGCCATCCAAACCCGCCAAAACCTATCCAATTTCACAGTGGTAATAGCATTCAGAATTATTCTGTATCCATTTCTTTACCTGTAATTTTGTCGTGCAAACTCCAAAAACTCCATCCAGCTTCGTAGTGAAAAATGTTGGAAAAAAGTTAGATGGAGTGTTTGGAGTTCTCACCGCATTTAATGCCAGTCAGAACGGATAGTTCATAGTTGATCTGTGGCATGTTCCCCTAAAACTCAATTCCTCTTCACCTTTTGACCCCATTTCCAGAACCAACATTGAGAAGGGATTGTTGATTTGTGGTCTAAACCCGTCAGAACCCATCTTTAAAAAATATCAGGCAAAAGCATCGGACTATTTTGTATTACTTTAAATGTTCCCTAGCCCAATTCAATTTGTTAGCTGACCCCTAAAATTCCATCAGACTTTACTTTGCGAAGGGATTGCAGATTAAACTGCAGTCAAAACCTACCAAATACATCCAACTTCGCAACGAAAGTAGCATTCAGAAAGAATTCTTGTCTTGTCTGAACCTCCCAAAAACCCAACCATTGATAAGTGGTGTAAAATGTTTCCCGCCAAGTCTTTTTTTTTTTCAAACCTTTCCGACCCTTTTTCCATCCCGACGGGTCCTTCGGCCAAGCTTACGGTTTCCCCTCCATCCGTCGTCACCAGGTAGATGCACGTTGGGCCACTACACCTGCACCCCCCCCCCCCCCCTTCACAAGCGTCACCTCGTAGTAATTACAGATGATCACATGCCTCCTCTCCGCCATCCGTCCACCCCCGACTTACCCACGACGGTACATTGTTCCAAACCCGCCGTTCAGGTAGTCCGCCGTCCGCTCCCGTCGGGATACCACCGTGTGAAAATGTCCGGCCGACCATTAGTCGTCATAAGAACCTACAGCGTCAGTTTTCTTTCCATTAATTTTCATTTCCTTAACCTTTTCGACGCTTTCTATACTTTTACCTCGTTTTTTTTAAGAAGGAACATTTTCACTTTTTTTCTTCGAATAATTAATTAATTGCTCATTGTGTCGCTCGCCGTTCACTCCAGTTCTTGTAGAGTTCGGCGAAGATTTCCCGGAGTCGGTTCAGTCGTCGTCCACATCACCGGCCCTCACCATCGCGCGGTTTTCAGTGTTATTGCGAGTGTTTCGTGAAGTTTTTGACTCGGTACACATTTTTTGAAATCTTATTTTTGTCTTGTTTTTCTATCGTCTTTCTCTTGGTCGCAGGAGAGAGAAGAAGAGAGACTGACTTCGCAGGGGCCGACGGACACGACGGACCGGATGGAACCCAAAACCGAACCGGAGCGGTTCAAAACCAAAAGGCAATCCGCCCCTCCGCCGCCTCCACCGGTAAGTCCTGGTCAGCGGACCCCCCCGAGACGCCTTAAGGAAAAAACCCGCAATCGTGTCTCCGACTATTCAAATACTTACCGATAAACGATATCTCAATCGATGACAATATACCTAATCCAAACAAAGCAAAATTCACTGCTTCAGGTGCCTATCGAAATTGGGGGTTAAGGCCACGCGAAAATAGTAAACAATAAACTTGATAAAAACTGTTTCGTTTGTTTCGCCTCCACAAGGTTCCCCTCCTGATGTTTTACAAGTTGACAATGGAAGATTGTCTCAATTGGGTTATCACTCGGGTTCCCTTACGGATTCCAGTCCGTTGATGTGTTGTTTTTCACTAGGTGACCGCTTAATGGCTCGTCGAAAGTAAAAAGCCAACGTTATGAAGTTGACGTTTTAATGGGACGGACGGTTCAATAATTCAAAAGAAAATGACAGCGTGAAGAGCCAGAGAAAAAATCTCGAGTGTGAGTCGACAATAATTGTCAATTATTGATCTTTTGAAAGCGGAAACTAATGTGGAGTGAACTCTGAAAATAAAAACGCCACGAATTTTACATAAGGGTTTATCATTCTTTGAAGTAAATTGTGCAAAAATAAATGGTATTTATTCAATAAAATTCATTAAAAAATCATTTAAAAAATATATAATATATTTTTATATTATAAAAAATAATTAAAAAAAAAAAAGTTCCATACAATGTCTGGACTGATTGAGACCCCAAAAATGAATTGTGCGTTCAAAATTACACGGAAAACGATACCTCGATTTGACCTCATAACATCCATCTGTAGCCCCACAGACCCCCACTGTGAATTCGGATCGTTCTGGGATCCCCGAAAATGGATTCTACGTTCAGAAATCTTCGAAAACGACACTTAACTCAACCCCATTGCCGAAACCCGTCAAAATCCCTCCCATAGCCCCGTTTTTTGTCCCACGGGGCTGAAAACCTTGCGGGCACAACTAGATAGTAGACCGAGTGTATTGTCAACATTTCAGATTTAAACACATCCTCCTGCCCAAACGGCTCGGACGGCGGATGGACATTTCGTTTTTGGTATCTAAGTACACACCTTGAAACGTCAAATGACAAATTTTGAGGCCGATCAAAACGTTTGCCCTCCGATACGAATCCCTTGGTATACGATGTATTCCAAGAATAAAGAACCAAAACTAACGTACATTTGGAAGTTAAATGACGAATTTAACCGCAAAGCTGCTTTCCCATGCTTTTTGATGCTAAAAAACGGATTCTGGAACGATTCTGACTGATATTACTCTTGTCATTCCTTTTGTCTACCTAGAAATTGAGTTCGTATAGTGTGAAGGATATTGTCATGCGGATGTTCACATGTCGCGGATTATACCGCATTTCCTATCTTCGGGAGTTCGATGCCCGAGGATGCCAAAAGCCCGTTGACCAGGTCCGACCAAAAAACTTCAATTCGGATTCGTTGTTTGGCTTCTTCTACTCTATGAAGTATTAAATTTTCTACAAAAGATTGATTGTTTTGGCACAAAACGCCTTGAACGACCACCTGAAACAATATTTGAGTCTGCGCCGTTTGACAATCGTTAAAAACGGGCCCGTTGGATCTCTCCAGGATGGGAACAGACGGAGCACGCATGTGATTTTCATCAACTTTCAATAATTAATTCACTGCGTTAATTGAAAGTGGCCGTTTCACGTCCAGGAAACTCCGATGGCTCGCCGGGAAAGCCATGAAAATAGGTTGACTCTTGAGTGGCTGCAGTTAATTACCAGGTTAATCGAAAACGTGGGCAGCTTGCGGAGACGGAATTAATTTCGTTGTTGAACGTGAAATGGAAATTGTTTTTTATTTTTATTTTAGTTGCCATCGCACGACGAAGAGCAGGCTAAGGTGGTGAAACCTCCGTCAACGAAGAAGTATCCCGCTCCGACGCCTCCGGTTCCGCCAGCGGCGCCGGCGCCGCCGTCGCCTCCATACTGCCCCACGCCGGACTATGACACGAGCAGCATAGCCTCGGACGCTGTGGAGGACAACGCCAAGCATCACAATAATAACAACCTCGTCAAGAACAACAATAACAGGAACAGGTAGGATGCCTTTGGAGGAACATAAAGTCTGTTCGCGAAGTTCATGAAATTCACTGTTTTGCGTGAAAAGCGGCGTGCCGCTGAATTAGAAAAACGCTGCAAATTTTACACAAGGGTTTATTATTCTTTGATATAGGTTACTTGGGCAAAAATAATTTCTGTTTTCTCGAATGAAAAAAATTTTGTAAAAAAAATTTTTTGGGATTTTTTTTTTCAAAATTTTTTTATTTTTTACTCAAAAAATATTTAACCTCCTGGGATCCTTAAAAAATACCATTTTTAGCCCCATGAAAGCCCTATAGATCGCCACAGTGAAATCGGATCGTTCCGGGACCCCCGAAAATTGATTCTACGTCCAAAAATACTTCGAAAACGACACCTAACTCGATCCCATAGCTAAAAGTCTTCAAAAAACCCCTCCCATAGCCCCATTTTAGCCCCATGGCGCCCCACGGGTTTGGGCGATCGAGCTGAAAACCTTGCGGGCTCCACTAGATGGTAAACCAAGTATTTTGTCAAAATTTCAGATTAAAAAAAAAAAAAATTCCTACTGCCCAGAACTGCCCGGACGGAGGACGGACATTTCGGATTTAGAATGTAGACCTCTTGAAACGGATAATGTCAAATTTTGGGGCCGATCGGAGTCGTCGACCCCCGTCGCGAAAACATAGGTGTATTATTCCAAGAATAATAAACCAAAACTTGTTCGAAATGAGAAAGATCGGGGGTTGGCTGGCTTTAGCCCCTTAGTTCGACTGTATTAATGCCCCAACACGAGGAGGGAACCCATTCGGCATAGTGTGGACGCGCTTTCAAGATTTCTTCCGATTTCAGCTGTACGAACGGGAAAGGGCGGATGGACAAAGTGGAGATGCAGAGTTTGGAAAGCTTCAAGCTGACCAACCCGTCCAAAGTGAGGCCAAGGCCGCCGTCGACGTACTTCACACCTTCAGCATCGTCAGATGCGAGCAACGGGTGAGTTCCAGCCTTGGAGCGTTCACCGTCCGAGTGAATGTCTTGCTCAATCTTGTGGTCGTTTCAGAAGCACCGCCAGCACCCTGCCCGTCAAAGACAAGCCGATAGTGACGATACGGGAGTACCCGGATGGGAAAGAGCGCAAGAACCCGGTGAAGTTTGACTTCCTCCAGAATGCGGGTCCTCTGCCAGCGGATGGACAACCGATTGCTTGCCGCCTCCAGAGCGAACTGTCTCAAACACTCTCCAGAGCTACCGTCTTGTCCCAGAATGAGTGCCAGGCAATTGTTTTTCATTTTTCGTGTTTTTTGTTTGTTTTTTTTTCTTAGAAATGTTCATGATTTTGCTTTGTACGTTGAAGGTTATGAATGCCTGAAGTTTATCGAGTCTACTTATGGACTAGTTTTGCGAATATTTGTGTTTTGCAAAGTCATGGGATGCATTGTGTGGATTGGAAGCATTTTCTTCTGAGGTTTTATTTGTATTTTTATTGTTTTCAGAGCACTTCGAACGGCGCCCCCAAAATGAACGGCACCTCCAACGGAGCCTCCAAAGGGACCGTCGTCACCATCAACATCAACCCGCCCGCCAAACCCTTCTACCTCTTCCCCAACGGCTCCGCTTCCCTTCAAGCCCACAAGATCGCGTCCCTCCTCCAAAACGGTAAAACCCCGTCGACGGCTCAAAACGGCAAAACCAAAAACGGGCCCGTCGACGCCGCCGTCAAAAACTCGGTGACGTTCAATTTCAACCACAAAACCCACGAGGCCCGCTCCGTCGGCCCGACCCCCAACGGGATCCTCAAGAACGGCAACGGGAACGTCTCCCACGTTCAAATCCAACCTCAACCGAATTTGGAAAAAATCCCCCAACAAAAATCCATCAAATTCGGCGGAGGAGTCTGAACTGAGCAGACAATAACGAATTTCACTCATTTCAAGATGTAGATTTAAGCAGAAATATTTTTACCACGAAAGGTGAAAATATTTGTCAAAAGTTCGTTTTTTTAATAGAATTTTATTTTGAAAGTAAAATCATTAAAATATAATACCAACCGGATTTAAAACTTTAAAAATATAATCAAAGAATTTTTAATATTGCCAATTTTATATATTATTTTTTTCTGATTTTTTGATTTTTTAAAATTTTTTGTTTATTTTTTAAGGGGTAATTTCGGGTGTGATGGTTAACAGTTTCTAAAAGTGCTAAAACCCTGCCAATTTCCTGACTGGGCAATCCATCTCTCCAGCCTGATTTTGAGGGAGGGTCCCTGTTAGGCCGACTAACCTCAACCTGCACAGCCACCTTCTGTAACTTGCTGGATCGTTCTCACAGAAAGGGGCAAATTTCCAATTATGCGCCCAAAATTTGGATACACTCTCTTGAATATACTAATTGAAATTCAAGAACTATCCAAAAAATGGCTGCACTGCTTGAGCCGGGGGGATAAAAAAATAAATCCAGTTTTACTAAAATAGGTAGTTATAAATTAAAATAATGTCAAAGAACAGTTTTTTGTTTGTTTGTTTAAAAAACTAGTCTCATTCATAAGGTCTCAAATATCGGAATGTATTAATTTTTCTATTAATTTAAAATCAGAAGAGTTCTCAGATGAGGACAGGCCCGTGACTAAACATAGGTTTTTTTCCTTCATTTTCACATGGTAACCCTTTTTGTTTCTTCCAAAAGTGAATGTTGTAATCGAAACAGCTCCGCGCAGTGTACAAGATGCTGAGTAGTCAAAAAATATGTTTGAATACCCAATCAGAGAATCCGGACAGGTCTTGGATGATGGGTGACAGACGTCCAGCCGACGTCCACACACGTCAAAGGCTACACCCATGGAAGAAGAAAAGGGAGATCCACCAAAATCCCCCCCCCCCCAACTGGTACCGCATTCGACCGCTAGCTACACCTCTTGGGGAATCCTCGATACTAATAAGAGCCTTGGAGTTTGCCTTTACGTCCACAGATCGCGCCAGGTTTCACCCACCTGGTTGTTGTGCTATTTTTCGAGTTTTGAAATTAACTTCAAACGATCCATCCCTGGGGGTGGGACGCCGCACAGTGGCCAATTTTCCGGATCTAGGTGGAAACAATTATTTTATGGTCCTATCTTGTAGGAAATTTAACGCTGAACACGAATACACCATACATGATGGGTCGCAAATGCCTTCTTCATATGTTTTCTGGCAAAAAACGTGTTTTTTACCTATTTTAGGTGGTTTTTTCCCAAATACTCTCTGAATTCACGTAAAAAATTATTTTATTGGCTTTCCTAACACGGAATACATGGCTTTTACAAAATCGTCCCCTAGATCGTGTCTGCGGGTGAGGATTCTGCTTCAACTTCCTCTCGACAATAATTTTGGGAATCTGAGGGACTAGAACATTGCAACAACTTTACAACTTCCTCATCAAGTGGTGCAGATTATTTATTTATTTATTTTTTTTTTTTATTTTTTTTTCATTGGACTCCTGTGACTTGCTATTAATGGATCTGATGAAACCAGAAGCATCACTAGCAAATCATGGTTAACATACTTCCCTCCTGTTTTCCTGGTATTATTCAATCTAAATCGCCTGCAGTTCTTGTTCCGAGCCTCTTGGGCCTCTTCACTCAGCATTCCTATAGGCACCGAAATATGGTAGCGTATAATTTCAGCAGTATGTTAAAGTATTTTATGAACTGTTGGGACACACAAACACTCCTTCCCTCACACAAGCACTCGCTCACGCCTGTAGCACAACGAAGCTTAAAGCGAAACCGCCTTTTTTTAGCCTTTTTCTCGAGCTAAAAGTAGAAAAAACGGAGTTTGCGCAAAAAAGCGCAAAAAACGCTTGGCAGTTCTAAAAACTAGAGTGTCAGACGGAGATTTTAAGACTAAAATCACTCTGGGGACTCATGGGATTCAATGACATTTTTAGCTTTGAAGTTGAAGTTCTCTTAAAAATTGACTACATTACAGACTAAAAAGCTTGAGTGCTCTCCCCCTGCTGAGTTTATGTCCTCAGTTTATTTTTTTAATAATAGAATACATTGTACTAGTCACAGGAACACCCTTCATCAGTTCTAAATCCGCTTGTGAAATCTGGTGGAAGGCAAGTGAAGTGGACACAGATTTCTCCGTCGCAGGCCACAAAGAGTCGTGTTTTCCTGACTTCTTCTCTCGCTCCATCGTTCATAAATGACTTTGGACAGTTATTATTCACGTTTTCCTGTTTCATAGGATATCGTTAACAATATGTACTAGCAAAAATCTTGAAAGCATGACTTGAATTTTTTCCACCTAGATCGGGAAAATTGGCCACTGTGCGCCGTCTGTAGGGAGCGGCCTTTATTCCCCAAATATTCGCTAACCGCAAATGTCGAGAACTTCCAAACCACCAAAACCGGACTCTAAAACTTACTCGTGACAAAGGATGCGCGCCCTGATTGCGTTACTCTCGGCAGTCTTTGGCTGGTAACTCACCACCTCCTATGAAGTGAAAATTCCTTTCCTTCTTCCATGGGCTACACCACAACTGAAACGTGAGGTTAATCGGCGTTCTGAACCGTTGAGAAGGGCGGCAAAATATTGGCGGAAAGAAAACCCGGTAAAAACCACAGCAAACCGCAAAAATTCGAATAAATTCACAGGACAGGCCAGTGACTGCCAACCCCTGGACATTTCTATTTTCATTTCAATACCGCATTCTTAAACTATCACAACCGGCATTTAGGAGTGTTGAAACGAATTTTGGTCTATACTAGAAGTATGTACTGGGTTTGACCTTGGAGAGAAGCTTGAAGTTGGGAATTTCCTGCCTGGACAGGACAGGTTCATGACAAATTGATGCATTAATTTTCTATGTGAAAGACATGATTGATAGCTAAAACAAAACAGGGCATTTTACATAGTAGTGGAATAGTAAAATTTAAAATTTGTCACAAACCATTTGGACATCACTTCTGCCCCTTTCAGTGAGAATGACCCAGCTTGATGAAACAACTTGTACTAGCGTAGTCAACGTGTGACTTCATAACCTTCCAGCCAGGTTACCATTAAATGTTGCGTTGATAAGTGATGTCAGGCGTATAGTTTCAAATGTAGCCGCTAGATGGCATCCAGTGGAAATTAATCTAAGGAGCTTTTACATCCCACTTACGCACTTGCCCCGTTTCTGCACTTCCCCCACCTCACCTTAACAAACTGCCTCATTTGTCTCTGAAGCAGCAAAGATGGCGGTGTTTCATCCTAGCGGTTAGCTTCGGAATTGAGTGACTGGTCCATCTCACCTGGAACTACCCTAACAATTTTGGTTTCTTACTTTTTTAACATTATCCTCTCTTATCTCTAATTCGTTACATTTTTTTTAAATGTAAAAATATTATTTTTTGTCATTTTCATTACAATTTGACTTTTTTCCTGATTTTTTTAAATTGCTTATTATTTCATTAAGTTTAAGATGTTTTCCTCGTAAGGCGAATTGTGGAAAATCGGCCGATTTTCGTGTATTGCTCAACCTACACGAGAAAATCATCAACATTTGTCGCTACACCGTTTCAGTTTTTTGTTTATCGTTTCTAGTCATTCTTTTTGAGGAATCACTTTTTTTTCTTCTTTTTGTTTTCGACGATTTTAGTCATTATTTAAGGATTGTATTTTAGGCGTGTACGATAAAAAAAGGGAGAACAGTAACTGTTGTGGGTGATGTAAATATGTTGTGCATAAAAAAAATGAGAAAGATCGTCTGTGTAAGAAAAATGTAAACCGCTAGGCGAATATGTAAAATAGTATTATTAATCGATGAATATGAAATTGTACGTTTGTAAAAATGAATAAACTACGTGTATTGCAATATTGCGTTGTTTTCATGCCTGGGAGGGGGAGGGGGGCTAGGGAACAAGGTCAGAGAAATGGGAAAATTCGGCCGAACTAATAATGAACAAAGTACTCAGTATAATATAGGTATTATATGCCTCTAGATTCTAAAACAAGAAGTTACGTATCAAACTTGATTAAAAAAAAACTGATGGTTGATAACTTGATACAAGTAATGGGGAATGCGAGTGGCCCGGACCATCAGGTAGGCAATCGGCGACATTGGTGGCTTAGTATATCTGACGCCTGCTCTCCGCTCTCGGTGAAGGGACATGAGATGCTTTGAGTTAAGGCAGCCCTCAGTTGACAGCCTTCCTGTTCCAGTGAGAGCCATGCTGGACCCCAGAGCTCATCTGAGGGTAGTTGGGATGGTAAAACTCCCTGTGAAGCAAATCCAACACCTCCTTTCGTAGTCGTCAGTACGATCCCATTGGAGACCTAGCAGCTTCACCCAGATGTCTGCCTTGTCCACTCAGTTCAGGATCGCGCAACCACACCAGAGCGTATGAGCTCGTCTCTTTCATACTAGCAGAAAAGTAGTTCTCATACTCGGCTTTCGTTATGATGTTTCTCTTAAAAACTGACGCAATCGTTCCTGAAAATTTGGCTCTTTTGTGACATCCAGAGGGGGTCGACGCTTTCATAATCCATCCAGCACTGGCGAGAAGTTACCCACATAATCTCTCTTAAACTCACATACCACCTTTCATTGAAATCGCCCAAGCAGTATGGCGGTATTAAGCCGAAAAAAGAAGATGTAACCCTTGATTAGGAATACAAACGGCTTCTAACTCATCAAACTTGGAATAGTTCTACTCAGGGCTTCACGCTGAACTTTATCAACACTAAGCCAGGTTTGAAGACGAAACAAATAAATACCATCAAAATTATTATTACACTTTTAATACAAAATAAACACTGCAGTAAAAATCAAAATGTAAAAACACGCAACTTACAAAAATAACATAATTTATTTTCTCGGAAAATTCACAACAATTTTTGGAATTTCACGTCTAACAATTGCTAAGGCACGACATTAAAATTGCTAATTGGAGAAACAAACGCTATTTCCGAATGTCCGACTAGACAATTTTGTGACTGAAGCGTAAATCGATTTATTTATCGTTTAAAAGAATTTCTTGTTTAAATTTCAGAAACAAAATAGTTGGCTGAGCTGCTTTTGACACATGAAACACGCTAATCTACACACAACAGGCTATCAGTGAGCCTAACAGTGCTGCCAACCAGCAGACTACGACTAATTTAGAATGTTTCGATGGACGGGTATGAATACCCTTCAAAATACAACCCAATTTGTCTTTTATTTTTCAAGTCTTTGGCAATGACGGACAAATTCGGTGGAGTTAAAGTATCAGCCTTAGGAGGACGCAGAGGAGAGCTGCGGGGAGGAGGCGGGAGGCGGAGTTGGTTTTGAAGCAGAAATCGGTGTTGCAGGAGTCCGGGTCGATGTGGTCTTTGAACCTGTCCATGATGTACGACCAATTGCAGAGTCCGAGGTCGCATCCGTCGTAGTTGATGGAGTACTGGTTGAGGAAAAATTGCAGTTTCCACTCTTCGGTCGTCGTACACCTGAAACCGCCCGAAAAAAAAGGTGAATAGAATCGCACTGAAAAAAATACCCCGGGAAAAAATCCCCAGTATTTTCCAACACCAGACAAAAGTCCCCGAAGAAACAAGATCGTTGAATGAATAGAAATGACACAGTATCCGCCTAACCCACATCTTCCCAACTTCACAGGTGACATAAAAACTGTTTCGTTGATTGATTCATGTAACTGTTCCATTTTTGGTTTATTGTTCTTGGAATAATACACCTATGTTTTCGCGACGGGGGTCGACGACTCCGATCGGCTTCAAAATTAGACATTATCCGTTTCAAGAGGTCTACATTCTAAATCCGAAATGTCCTTCCGGGCCGTTTTGGGCAGTAGGAAGACACCAGAGTGCAGGTCGAATTTTTTTCTTGATTTTCTTGGTGTTTGGCACTAGTGACACTAGTGTTCGCTTTGCTGTGAATGTGATTGTGCGTATTGACTCAACTTATTCGTGATATAAATTAACTTATTCGACATGACCTATCCTTCAGTTTTTAGTTTTTTAATGGTGGCCAACTCGTCAACCAATAGGAGCTGACCTCGGGTTTCCGCCAAAATTCAAATTCAAAATTTTCCATAAATTTTATAAATTCGTACGAACTCGCAGTTGTGTTTTAATCCCATTTTCAGCATTACTTGGACGCCTTCTATCGATAAAAAAATAATCCAGACACGTTTCCATTCCTAATTGGGCAAAAACTGCAAACATCCAAAAACAACAATAAACTTAATAAGTCCGTTCTTAACATTAATAAGTTCAATCTAGTCTGTAGATGAGGTATCAATCTCCAACTTGATTATCACCACACACATGCCCCTTCTTGAAGAACCAATGGGGTAAGTGCATGGTAGAGCCCAACTCACTGATAGAAGAAGATAACGCTGAATTTCACTTGTAGGAACTACTGAACATATAAACAAACCTCAAAACACCGGAAAATACCAATTTGATGGATGGAATATGATAAAAATGCAGCACTGAACTAGGCAGTGAAATGGCACAGTGACTTCATAACCTTCCAGCCAGGTTACCATTTGCATTGACACCATCTGGTGGATACGTTATGTCTGGCATATACGCCAGTTTGAAACTATATATCAAACGTAGCCCTTAGAAGAAGTGGAAATTATTCCAAGTATCATGTTTAACCCACTTACGCACTTACCCCATTTTTGCATTTACCCCACCTTAACCATTTCTTTTAACAAACGTTTCTTTTAAAAGCTGTTTCATTTTATGACCAAAGTTAGGCAGTTGCTTCTACAACGACAATCATTCAAGCCTTTCAACTTAACTCCAGATATTTCCAGGAAAAGCAAAAACCGTGATGAGCAGCCAGCCCCGTGGACATTCAGGGGAATCATATCGAAGTGAATCATATCCTTGAATACCAATATGAATAATATTATTATTTTGAACAAAAAATATGGACACGTTGAGTGTCGTCAAAATAATCGGCCACTTAGGCATGGAATACATGGAATTTTGACGAATTTTATGCAATAATATTACTGGGGAGAATGAAGGATCACACGCTCGATTCAACCCAGTTTTATTAAACCACTAGCCGGGATTCTAGGATGGGGCTACAAATGGGATTTTTGACGGATCCCAGAAGGTCAGATAAGGTGTCGTTTTCCGAGTAATTTTGGACGCAAAATCCTGTTTTTTCGAGGTTTCACACCTATCCAAACATAGTACAGATTTTTTTTTTCAAAATCAAAGAATAATAAACCCTAGTGTTATTGCAGCGTTATTATTATTATTATTATTATTTTATTTTATTTTTATTTTTATTTTTCATACCCTCCCCGTTTTCCCGCAGATCTGTCTATGACCCTCCCCCTTCTACCCACCACGGAAGGGTGAACTTGCTGTTTTCAAAACACCTTTTTTTTCACAAATCGTGGATGTTCATAATATGATTTCTCCCTCCGTGATATCGATAGATGAGAGTTTAGCTAACGAGGAAAAATAAAACAAATAAAACGACCCAGCAGTTCGTGGAGATAGAAAAGAGTAGAAAGCGTTAAAAATTAAAATTTCAGTGCTCTCTAAACAAAAAACAAAAACAAAAAAAAAAACTCCGACATTCCCTCTTCTTTTCCTGTGGTCTTCAACCACTTCAAGAACTTACTCAAACTTCAGGAGCATGTCACGTCAATACTTATTGAGAAACCGACTAAAATTGTAATTTTTCCAGACTTCCAAGTGTTCAAGACAATACGAACTATGGGTTTTTATTTTCCCCCGGTTTCCCCTTTTTTATTTTTGGGAATTTTTTTTTCGATTATCCTCGCAACGCGTTTCAACCTGGCAACACTGTACGCACCTGTATAAAACCGCGGCGAGGTTCCCAGTGAACGGGGAGATTCTGGAGGTTTTCCATTGCCGCTCCGACACGTACTGGCGGTTGTTGTGTTTAGGCGGAGTTGAGTCTCTGGCGATCCCGAGTTTCGTCAGGGCGGCCCTCAGAGTCGCCGAATGGGCGAAGTTGAGCGTCACCGGAGGCAGATCCAGAGTGCCATTGTTCTTCGTGATGTTGCTGAACAGGGGGGAAAAAAATGGGATCATTACGCAGTGTTGACAGTTTGGTAGTTCGAGACACCCGGCATTGTAACCACTTCTCCATCAACGGTCCTTCATGAACTTACTCAAATTTGAGGAGCATGTCACGAATGAGCGGACACCCAAGTTGCATAGTCATCGGATTTCCGTAACCCGTACGGTAGTAATAGTACAAATCCATGTAGTACTCCAGAACCTGAAACATCCTCCATCAATAGTTTGCTCACAGAGTAGAGGTGGTGAATGGCTGATTATGGGAGACCCACCTCGAGATCCTTTCGGGTGAAAGCGGCGCACCACGTGGACACAGCTTCGTTGTAGAAAACGGCCTTTTCACCACGGCAGAGGTCGTACATTGCCAGGATTGTGTCTGCAAGAGGAATTTCATTTTAAAGGCAAATCCGGAGAATAATACTGTGAGATGCCTCCAAAACACTTTTTGGTTAATACATGGATTGTTTTTTGTTTTTTTTTTCTTTTTTTGTTATGACACATTAAAATGTGTTGCATTTACAGAAACGGTAGTGGACGAGCACCTTGAAAATGTTGCGGGGAATTGGCAATTTTCCCTCTGAATACCTATTTGGGGAGACATTTTACGGGCTTTTCCTTTGGTGTACGGGAAAATCCTGATACCAGTTCTGAAAGGAAATTTAATCAGCTTTCGAGTAAGGGCAATGAAATTTCAATCGGAGAAATCGGTCTTAAACCCGAACGTTACTACAAAAGCGCGAAACCTTTATTTCGCCAAAAAGTGCACTTAGGGTTGAGGTGACTAATAATTTTTTAATTGCACGACCAAAATATTTAATAGAAATACGACAGAACTTGCTGCGCTAGCTATTTTGAACATAAATATATCAGTACAAGTTCAAATCGGTTGTCTTGCCGCTCGCTATAAAATAAATTTTGTGATCGTTGATTCGAGTTTTTTAATAGAATTCCAGCTTTCTGTCAATCAATTTTCTTCCTTTAGCATAATTAGATACTCACCAAACTGGAGGTCATATTGGAACCCCAAACGGGAGCTCACTCGGTGGATGACCTCTTTCATTTCGGCAGATTCGGCGTACGCATTTGGTTCTGAGTTTGCTTCAGGTCGCTCCTGACTGTTTTCCCAGGCTGTACAGTTTTTGTTCAGCTGAAGAGAATTTAAGCGGCGTTAGAGTTGGAATTAGAGTTTAATTAAAATTTTATCTTAGTGCTGACGACAAAGTCGTGAGCTACCTTGCATCTACAGGGCCAGAACCAGTGTTGGGAGGTTTTTGTGTAAGTGTAAAAACGGAACAGTGTACAACTGAGACGGAAATGCTGCCTCTAGTCTCCCTGTCAACTACATACAAAACGTAAGTTCATAAGCGTGTAAAATGAGAGCTAAAGTGCCTTACGTCCAACGAATATCCACTGCCTACCATCAGGAGATCGTCAATGTTATTGTCACTCAAGTCCCACGGGATGCTCGCCCCACGGGGAGTCAACCCTTCGAGGAAAGCTTTCGCGCTGTCCTGCGTCCTTTGGGACACGGTGTACCGAACCTGTAACCAAAATGGAAAGTTTATGTTTCGTAACAGATCTACTGAAATCATCCAGTGCCATCCTTTACCGTTATCTTGTCGGGGGATGGAATGGAAAACAGATCTGGAAGACTCGAATTGTAACTGCCGGCGAGGACTTGGAGGTCGCTTCGGCCTTCGGGGGCCAATTGGCCGAGTTGATCCGGGTGAAACCTGTAGCGCCAGTGTTTGAACGCTTGAAAATCGTCCACGCAGAGCTCCTTATCTGCAAAACATCTCAAAGTCAGTTTCAGTGCTCAACAACTGCAGAAAAAGCATAGTCATACTCACGTTGTCGTTTCTCGTAATTCTCCACAATGGCAACGACGGTGTCTTTGAGAGCCTCCAAGCGAGGGGCGGCTTGAGGTTTGGGATAACGAGTCCCATGGCGGATCAGAATCCAGGCTGCTTCAGGTTTGCAATCTGAAACATAAAGTATGTGATGTTTCCGATGTATATGACATGAAAGGTGTCCGGTTCGTCTTCTCAAAGTCAGTTCCATGTCTGAGATTGGATTTTGGAACAAACTCCGTGGATTTCCCCAGGAATCAATGCGTCTTTTAAACGGCCACCGTAGTGATGTGGCACACCATTCCACTTTCATCCGAAACCCTTGGCAACCCGCCAAAGACGGTCGTGAAACCACCCTTTCACGGCTCCACTCACTGCCGCCACCATGGAGCACTTCCGTCAGTGAGCACCACAGCAGCTGATTGCAGGCTTGGCCTAATCAAGCAATCCATGACGGGTCTTGGGTGCGGGTCGTCGCTGGGGTTTTACCTGATCAGCTGAAAGTAGCCCAGGTTCTTCCCCTCAGCTTGAGATGCGACGGGAGGTCCCCAATCACAGGACCTTTCAGTTACCGAGCAGTCCTGAGGACTTCCTGGGAAACCTGACTGGCGTTGGCTAAAGCTCCTGGCTGTGCACTGTGCACCTGGAGGGCTCAGCAAAGCATGTCTGGCACTTGCAAGGTAGGTACGCCACAGTGAAGTTTCGCTATGAAAATACTGGGCCTACAATATTACAATTCACTAAGCCAGTATAAGGCCATTTTGCTGTTCTAAAAACATGATCTTATCTATGATGCATTTCACTATTTTTCCAGTGATTCACTTCAATCATTCCGCGGGTATCGATTCGCAAGTTAGCCTTATTGCATCCTGTCGGCAGGTAAGTGACGGGCTGATTGGTTTTGATAGATAAAAGGTCGAAGGAAGTCGATAGTCTAATAGGATCGATCATTGTAGGCAGTTATTTTATTCATCACTCCGGGCTTGCGGTACTTGTTGTTGAGCCTGAATATTCTAGTTGGATGTGGGAACATTGGAATCGCGTTTTAGCGGTATAATCAAATCACTTTCGTCTTATCACTCAATTACTTTGTTCACGTGATTTCCGATGCTCTCCCTAACTCGTCGTTGTTCTTCTTTTTTTGTTAACGTTCAACGACCCTAGGAGTTTTGCCTTCCATGCGGGCCAAGGGCGTTCAGTTTCGTCGGGGATTCATATGATGGGGGGGTATGCCGAGCTTGTCGATGATGCAACGAACGTGATCCCATCCCTGACCAGTCTACAGAGAGGGCGGGGCGGAATAGAATGCCGGGATTGCGGAAGGGAGTGGATAGTACCGGTGAGGGGAGGGGAGGAGTGTCTTCTTGATTTCATTCTGGCTGTTTTTATGCTTGTAATGTACATGCATGTTCTTAGCAAAGTCGGGGAACGAAGGGGCACACTTCGAGGCGAACAATGGGATATTGGAAACGTACCGATTGATTCGGCACCCCCACGTGAACCATCGGACATCGGAATGAGGTGCCTCCTGCCGGAGTGTTTGACAAGTCCGAGAAACACCGAAGCCCCTGTGTAGCCCCTTTACAACCCATAGAGCCTCACGGTCTGGTCGGACAGTCTAGAGAACGAATAAATTGATTCTTCGTCCGAAACTACTTCGAAATCGACTCCTCGCTCGATCCCCTGACCAAAGCCCTCCAACAACCCCACCTGTAGCCGCTTTACAACCCCACAGAGCCACACGGTGTGGTCAAGCAAGTTCGGAAGCACTACAACCAAAACTACTTCGAAAACGACACCTCACTTGACCCTCCTACAACCTCACCTTTAGCCCCTTTACAACCCATAGAGCCCCACTGTGTGGCCTATGGGACAGTCTGGAACCAGTATAAATCGATTCTACGTCCAAAACTACCCCGAAAACTTTACTTCACTTGACCCTCTGATCAAATCCTTTCACACCCCTTATTCAAGACCCCCAGAAGCCCCACAGAGCCTCACGGTGTGATTGAGTTGGATCGTGTATTGCAGGCAAAATAGTAACCGTCACCATTGTAAGAATGGTAGAGCAATATTGTAAAGCAATCATCATTCACTTCAGTCAGAAGTAGCCTTGTTCTAGTGACACAAATACTCTTTTCAATTTCCAAAACCATTCCCACTCCTAATTTACTTTATGGGAAGTGAAAGGATCAAAACTCATCAATCTTATCGAAGAAAATTAGCTAGGTAGCTATTTTATCTTTTTTTTTACTACCATTTCACTTCAGCTTTCAATTTTCCATTCGCGCCTTAGAAAACCAGCTGAAAAGCAGTAATTCTTCAAAATAATTTTTTTACAAACGAAATAGATGAGAACACAAATCTACTTCTCACTTCAGCACCCCCGCCCGGGCATGAATAATTCAAAAAGTTCTCGTTCTAAATTTTCGAACAAATACTTTTTGTCCAATATGCAAATGGAACTAGGAGACAAATAAGCCAGTCGCCTCCGAATGCTGTAACGCCGGTTGATTCACGCCGAGATTGGCAAACATGTTTCAAGGAGAAAAACGCTTTTGGTACCATACGAGATAGCTTAGATCGCAACTACCAACGCCGATAATACGGTAGCCTTCACGACACGTATGTAGTGGAAAATGCCAAATATTAGCGAAGTACCTATAACGGAAGTAAGTAGAATAAAAATCCTCCTCGTATAAAAAAGGCTGCAAATTTTACACAACGGATTATTATTCTTTGGTATAGGCTAATAATTAGCAATTATTACTAATAATTGCCCAATTATTGTGCAACATTCCGGGTCATTAAGAAAATATTTTTGAAAAAATAGAAAAAATAAAATAAATAAAAAATTTGTGGGGGATATGGTCGGGGGGTTGCTGGCTTTAGCCAGCAGGGGTTCCCCCCTAGATTATTACATTTAAGACGTTATTACATTACCGTGGAGATGAATTGAGAACAAGAGAGACTTTGTCCGGGGATGGATCACCAAAAAGCTAATGGGGACGGGTCGCCATGTTTTTTCGACGGTGAGAATGGATCGCCGCGAGATAGAGATATTAAGATTTCTTTTTTCCTATTTTTAAAAGTTACCCGAGGGGTTTGACGTCATTCGCATAGTTGCGGAAAAAAGGTCAAATTTCAAAAGAAGCTGATTATACATTCACGAGGGAAATTCCGCTATTTTCGAGAAGACTAAACGACCCTAATAGGTTGTTTGTCAAAAATGTATGAGGGAGAATTGGAACTAGAGGGTATTTCGAGGGTTCATAGAGGTGAACATAGTGTAGCCAACACAACAAAATCCTCAAGTATCTCATTCAAATTTTCGCCGAAACGCATCCTGTGATAAGGCGGGTAAAAGAGGGTACTTACCGAAGGTCCGCAAGTGCCAACATGATCAATGCTGTTTTACATATCGACCGAAGTTCGCCAAGAAAAGATAGAGACGGAATGGATAGCTTGGTCGGAGCAATTTTGAAGGCACATCTTGGAGGGGAAAACAGAGGAGATAAGGGTTGCCAACGGACTTGTTGTAACGGCGTGGGCAAGCAAAAACAACACCCTACTCGACCCTACGGTGAAAGCTCTTGTAATAAGCAACTGTGGCCCTTTCGGAGCCCCACGGTGTGATCAAGCAGGTATGGTACCCCCATAAACAATTCTTCGTCCTAAAATACTTCGAAAACGACACCTCACCTGGCCTCCTGACCAAATTCTTCCAACACCACTTGTAGCCCCTTTACAGCCCTACAGAGCATCACGGTGTGGTCAATCTGGTTTGCAAGCCCCATAAATCAATTCTATGTCCAAAATTAACTCGAAAATGACAGCTCACTTGAGCCTCCTGACCAAAGCGTCTAAAAACCCCACCTGTAGCCTCATAGAGGCTCACAGTGTGGTCAAGCTGGTTCGGAAGCCCCATAAATCGATTATAGGTCCAAAAATTCCTCGAAAACGACACCTCACTTGACCCACCTGAACAAAGCCCTCCATCATCCCCATCTTTAGCCCTTTTACAGCCTCATAGAGCCTCACGGTCTGGTCGGACAGTCTGGAAACAGACCAAATCCTTTCACACCCCTCATTCAAGTCCCCCACAAGCCCCACAGAGCCTCACGGTGTGATTCATGTGTAGAACTCTTCAAAATATAGAACACAACCTCTCCGAACTTCCGAGCCCGAGCTGCCCATTTTCCCCTCCCATAAATCAAAACCTGCTTTGGATCTTACTTGGCACGGTGGACTGCGCCTCCGGCTTGCGGTTTTTGGCGATCTGGTAGGACGTTTGAGTCGAAAACTGCAAGTACGGGTTGTCGTCGTCGCTGAGGCAGTACTGGTCAGAGGGGCGGGTGTACATCTCGAGGGGAACCGCCGAAACGCCCACCGCCAACAGTATCGTCAAGTACCCCACCTTCATCACCTCTGGAAATCAAATCAACCGATTCAGTAATACGACAAAAGACACGATATTCAGTCTCTAACGTCACGACGCCCTTTCGGGAGACACTACTGAAATGCCAAAGTTTGCATTGTGATTGAATTCCATCCACACCGCCTAACGGCCCGCCACTGACCGTGTCTTCGATCTGTGAAGATAAAAACGGTAATGTGATGACCGAGTCAAAACTCCTCGATAAAGAAATGCCGATGTGACGGGGAAAAGGGCCAATAAAAATGATCGTTCGGAGGTAATTTCGAAACAAGCAAGATTGGAAAGGCGAAAGCAGAACGCAACCGCATGGGGAAGACATCCGTTCGAGATAAGTCACGAAGAAGAAATGCGGTAATGTCCGGACGGGAAAATTTCTCTCATTTAGCGTCGTTGTTATTTTGAGATGATATTTAACTTAATACGCCAAAATAATTGGATTTCGCTAAATTGGACCAAAAACGCTGCACAATTTATGCAAGGATTTAGTATTCTTTGAGTTAAAAATTTAGAAAAAATTAATTCTGTGATATATCAAATAAATTTTCAAAGAGAGAAATATCCCTGTACAATGTTTGGACAGATTTGAGACCTCAAAAATGGATTATGCGTACAAAATTACTAGGAAAACTTCACCTTATTTGACATCCTTCAAAGTCCCATTTGTAGCCCCACGAAAGCCCCATAGAACCCCACGGTGAAATTGGATGGTTCTGAGACTCCTAAAAATTTACTCTAAGTACAAAAAATACTTCGAAAACGATAACTAACTCGACCTCAAAAAACCATCCCTGAGCCCCACGGGTTTGGGCGATCGGCCTGAAATCCTTGCGGGCACAACTAGGTGGTACACCGATTATTTAGTTAAAATGTCAGATTAAAAAAAAAAAAAATCCTACTACCAAAACGGCTCGGACGGCGGACGACGGATGGACATTCAATGTTTAGAATATATTCTATGTGTATATTATACACATCTTGATACGTGTGTTGACAAATTTTGAGGCTCGGACGGCGGACGACGTAGGTACGGCGTACGACGGATGGACATTCAATATTTAGAATAATATTCTATGTGTATATTATACACATCTTGATACGTATATTGACAATTTTGAGGCTGATCAAAATTTTCGAACCCAGTAGCGAATACAAAGGAGTATTATTCCAGGAATAATAAACCAAAACAGGTGCTTGCGGATTTTAAAGTGTATCAATACCAACCGATTTGATCTTTGCTTTTTAAATTTCGCCCCTTCAGAACCCAGAAGACAATTCTAATGATGAAGAAGAGATGCGTTACTGTCAGATACCAGACGTAAAAATGTCCCTCACTTAGGTAAATTTCCAACTATTTTAACTTTTTTCATTGCCGACAATTAACGGATGCTTGAGGATTTAAAAAAGTATCCATAGGTAGGTACTGATAGATTTGATATTTTCCTTTCAAATTTTTATGTTCTAATGATGAAGGAGAAATGCGATACTGCCAGCCTTCCTACATGGACATTTCTCTCAATTATTTGGTATTTTAAGATGACTCCTATTAAGCTCGTAGATTTAAAGGAAAGGGATCAATACTAACCGATCTTTCCATTTCAAACTTCAATAAGTTTGGTAGCATCACTCAGTAGACATTCAAAAAGTCCAATCACGAAAAAGAGATAGGTTATTAATATCAGCCTTCGAACGAGGAAAGTTTTCTCGTTTAGGCACGCGGCTAATATAAGATGATATCGAACTATCCTGAACTTGACGGATTTCGGTCAATTCGGCTCAAAATCGGACGATTGATGATTTTGAAGAATTCGATCTACACTTATCGTTTATATTTTTGCTTTTAAAACGTCGATACTTTTAGTAGCAGCATCATTCAGTAGACATACAAAGGTTCGAGGGATGAAGAAGAGTTACAGTCGTCTGACGTGAAAATTCGACGCTTAAGCGGCAACATGACCTATCAACATTTTTGGGCATTTTGAGATATTAGCGCTCCTAGCAGTAATTTTTCGCGCCTGACACGCTGGTTACACTGTTGTTTTCCTACAACCACCAGGAGCGCTAATATAAGCCATTTAGTGATCTTATCTTATCAAAAATCATTTGTCAACAAATCGTATCAAGCCGGTTTTCCTTTGTCCATGACTCCACTTTCATCGTTCGTGCTTTTGAAAGGTGAGTAGGCAATTATTATCGTTCATATTGTCCTCATTTTTACTCAGAGGTGATTATTAACTGTCCACCCAACGATGTGCACAAAGGTTTCCAAGGATACGCGTGACCCGAGAGGTATTATCAAGGAAAATCTGAAATTGTTATTGATACGATATTTTGCAAATAATGGATTCACATTGATACGATAAATTGCTTCCAGGCTTAGCAAGCTTTTCTCCTAACAAAACCTCAATTTATGCTTGCTTTCGTGATTTGCATTTCGTCAACCAGGCATTTCCTTGTAGGCACTTCTGAATCACCTACCATATCAATTAATCCAACTGTTCTGTGGAGATATGAAAAAATGGGGTTTATGTTGCAGAGGAACAATGCAGTCAGACGAAGCGCCCTATAGGGCTGTTTATCTTAACTACGATTTCTTCCTTCAGTTTGGAGCTGACGAAACAATGATCTATACCTACCTGTATACGACCAGGGAATGTGAAAGGAGATCCAGTAGTCCAGGATCTCCGTTTATTGCAGTATGAGCCTCAAGGGCATATTAAGTTCAAGTTGAAATTTGATGAAGAACTCCAATTGCTTCCACGACGTCCCAGGATCAAAAAAGAACGCAAGTTTGAGAAACTGTACAGCCAATTAAGACCCCTCACGTTCGATCAATTCAAAGACCTAATGTTCTTGGCCGAAAATCTGCTGCCGAGAGACTGCCTGCAATATTATAAGACACTTCCCTCGGAGGGGAACAGTATCAGATTGGAGAGGAAAAGGGAGAACTTGAAAATGAAGAATCCTAATAACAAGAGAAAGAAGAACGAAGCGAAGGGTGATGACCAAGCAAAGAAGAGAAAGTATCATAATTAATAGTTCCTATTCCAAGTCACAGACACAGTATTCCAGTAAGGACTTATTTCTGCTTAGATCTCGCTTAGATCGTAGAGATGTTGTTCGATGTTGTTAACCATTCAACTCTCAACAGTTGTACAAGTTTAGTTACCTAACATGTTACCTGTACATGTAGTTACTGTCACTGTAAGCTTTCGTTTTCCAAGTTTGATTTTTTACATTTAAGTATTAATTTAGGTACCTACGTGCTAGGTGGTTGTTCCACCCAAGTCATGCCTTATTCGTATTGATACTAAGTATCTTGATACTACGTCTTCGTCCAATTAATATGTTGATGAATATTGATGACTCCTTACTTTATTTTATATAATTCGTACCTGAGCATGTGATAACGAAGTACAAAGACTAACAAAATGTAACAAAAAGACTTGAGCAAAGATTAAAATTTAATGATTCAGTAGATTCAGTATTTTTCTCCCTTTCTGTTTATTCATCCCGAAATCTGGTTTAACAGGTCACAGTTTAGAGTCCGGTGACAGATATTTTTGAAATTAGACTTGGATTAGACTCGATTTACCTACTTCAGCAAACATTTTATTGCCTGAAGGTAAATAAAATTGTCGTATCAAAAGAAGATCATTGCGAACATATCCTATCAAAAGGTGTTAGAGGGACAACAAATCGTATCAAGCATGAGAAATTATGGCAACACGACCTATCAAGCCTAATTTTGTGTCTGCATATTAAAACGCAAAAACTCTCATGATATCCCTTGGGAAACTGTGAAAGGTTTACACTTGAGTGGCTTTTGACGAAAATGAGTTGCTAGTTTGTAAAATAAACTGTTTTTTGTTGCTCCTGAAAACCTGCAAAAAGTTTGATTGGTCATGTTGCCGCTTAAGCGTCGAATTGTTCTTATTTTAAGGACATTGGTATCAATGCTTATCGATACGATACTTTTCAAATTCGATTCACTCAGTAGATATGAGTTCAAGCCACGAAGAAGAAATGCCTTACTCGGCTTGTCTGGGAACTTCCTCTCATTTAGGGAAGTTATTATTCTAAGGTGATATTTGCTTAACCACACCAAAATGATCAGATTTTGCTATATTGAACCCAAAATCACACGCGCATGCCTACAATACTTCTGGCAACATCACCGAGAAGACATAGAAACGTTACTGAGACCGTTCGAATATTTATTCCCTCCTACAAATAATAAAAATAGTCGGAAACCTTCTTTCTAGAAATGGGTATCGAAGTAAAAAATGTTATAAGTATAAAGATATTTCGACACATTGACTTGCAATTAATCGATACATCGATACGTTTTGGATCCATTGCAAATTTAAAAAACAACGGGTTTGGGGGCTTTATGGAGATACCAGATGGATTATTGAGAATAATTACCATTCACAATAAATTCAGGTTTTTTTTTAAGAGTTGAATGAAATGCAACAACGTTTAGAATGATATCCAAATATATTTGTGTTTCCGGTCCGCAGGTCCCACACAAGACTTAGTGATGTGTAACAGCGGTGTCAATCTACTTACTGGATGTATTTCCCAAGAATTTACTGTCAAGCTGCCACCTGAAGTGTAATACAAATTGAATGTCGAACCAGCTCAATGTACCGAAAGTAATCATGAAACCTCAAGACGAATCGATCTTCGTAAATATTGCATCTCGTGACGCCGCCGGTGACGTCGCGACGGTGACGTTCGACAATCAGAAGGGAGCTAGGAACCTTGAACTGATTGTTATCGACCGAACTTTTCGGCCTACACGAAGCCCGGACGAAGGAAACGAGCCATTTTGATGGACTGTAATTTCCACCCACAAGGTCAACAGGATGTTCACCGTCGAATTTGACGATTATTGTTAGCAATTCCCGACCATTCTCGTCACCTACGCCAAGTTCTGTTGTTGGAGAGGAATTAATCAAATTGCGGTTGTTGTGATGGTGGCGGGAGATAGTCCGTTATATCGTGTTCGCGGTTCATTGGAGGTCTTCCCCACCACCTGGCAGCCTTCAGTTGCAACTTCTCTCAAACTATAAACCATCCGACCAGAGCAAAAAAACACGCAACGGCAAAAGTGCGTTTTTGTAAAACTCGAAGCTCCTGTGAGTAACCTGGCAGAATAAAATGGTGTTTCAACTGTCTTCAGTTTCGTCTCAAGTCGGCGTCCGCTAATTTTCGTTCGAGTGGGCGTTAATTATCGCTACGGGCGTTTGACCCCCCAGAGCGACTGATGTAGGTGAGTAATCGAAACCATCACATGACAAAGGCGGAACTCATCCTGTCTTTTAGGGACCAGCTCGAGGGGAAAAAGTAGTGTTGCTAACTTACTACTCTTGGCAGGATGTTCTGAGTCGGTGGGTTAGAAAATGAAATAATCAGCGGCAAGTGGAACCAGAATTTAAATGGAAATGTACCTAAATAATATTATTTCTTATTCCTATTTTTGATTATTCAAAAGCTGACAAAAAATTTTTTTTTCTTCCAAGGTTCACTCAACAAGCTGTGGGGGGAAAATTCAAAAAAATAAAAGAATAAAACCGGCTGAACAAGTAGAAAACACTGCATATTTTACACAAGGGTTTATTTTTCTTCCTGAGTAAAATTGATTAATGACACTGGAATTAACAAAAATCACTAACAAAACGCTGCAAATTTTACACAAGGGTTTATTATTCTGTGATATAGGTTACTTGTACAGACATTTAATTCTGCCAATAAAAAAAAAATTTAAATTTTTTTTTTTGGATTTTTATATTTCAAAAAAATTTTTTGGGGGGATTTTTTTTTCAAAAATGTGTTTTTTCAAAAATTCTTTAATTTTTACTCGAAAAATATTTAACTTCTTGGGATCCTTCAAAAATCCCATTTTTAGCCCCATGAAAGCCCTATAGAACGCCACAGTGAAATCGGATCGTTCCGGGACCCCCAAAAATGGATTCTACGTCCAAAAATACTTCGAAAACGACACCTAACTCGATCCCATAGCTAAAAGCCTTCAAAACACCCCTCCTGTAGCCCCATTTTAGCCCCATAGCGCCCCACGGGTTTGGGCGATCGGACTGAAAACCTTGCGGGCACAACTAGATGGTAAACCAAGTATTTTGCCAAAATTTCAGATTTTAAAAAAAATTCCTACTGCCCAAAACGGCCCGGACGGCGGACGGCGGACGGACATTTCGGATTTTGAATGTAGACCTCTTGAAACGGATAATGTCAAATTTTGAGGCCGATCGGAGTCGTCGACCCGTGTCGCGAAAACATAGGTGTATTATTCCAAGAATAATAAACCAAAAATGCACACGGGTCATTCCGCGAAGGTCCACCACTCTCACCAACACTTTTCTCCACTTTCTGGCAACATTTGAGAAGAAGAAACTGCATTGAGTTTATTATTACATTAGCGGCTTTTTTCCTGTTTGGGGTTTTTGAAGGCTTACTATGGGTTCGAGTTAGGTGTCGTTTTCGAAGTATTTTTGAGCGTAGAATCCATTTTTGGGGGTCCAGGAACGATCGGATTTCACTGTGGCGATCTATAGGGCTTTCATAGGGCTAAAAATGGGATTTTTGAAGGATCCCAGAAGGTTAAATATTTTTCGAGTGAAAAACAAAGAATTTTTGAAAAAATTCCAAAAACTTTTTTCCGAAATGTTTTTTTATTGACACAGAATTAAATTTTTGTACAAGTAACCTATATCAATGAATAATAAACCCTTGAGTAAAATTTGCCGCATTTTTTTTCTTTTTCAAATTAGTAGGTATGGAACCATTTTTTGGGCAACTTTGGGAGCTCAGATACGCCACATGGAGCTACGTTTTGGTGGTTTGAGACTTTTCTGGTACTACGTTCGTCAGGACGATTTGTAGTTTCTTCAAAAATTTCCGACGACCGGAAGTACTTTAGAATAAAGATGGTTCTCATTGTCCAACATTCATGTTTTTTCAGGACTTCGATTTAACAAGAATAATAAACCAAAATAAATAAAAATGAACCCGAAAAGCGGTGGACTTGCGTGAAATTACTGTACCTCTAGTGTTAGGACAGATGGGGGGACCCCTTGAAAATAGATTCAAGAACAGTTACTGTCAAAATTTTAGATTTGTAAAAAACATCCTACTCCCATGATCCAAACGCGAGTTGGCGGCGCGCGCCGCAGCGGCCGGGAAGAACATTTTTGGAATTTTCGTTCACATCACGAAACCGGTTCAGGACTAAATTTGATGCCTACGAAAAGTTTCAGAACCCAAGCCAAGTGTTCGCAACCAACGTCAAATGTCCAGGAAAAAGAATATTTTTCCTAAATGGTTCATCACCGCTGCGTCTTGTTTTGGAGCTTCGAAGGACACCAAAACGTTAAAAAAATTACTTAAACGTCTAAAAAAAAATTTAAAAAAAAAGTTGCAGCTGACGAAACGGTCGTCATTTTCAGATTCAGCGCAATGTTTTAGCAAGTCGATATTGCCTTCGGCGGGCACCATGAGGCAGATTTAAAATACATCGAGGACGCCGAGAAAATTACCTGTATTCCAAGAAGGAGGCAAACACCGAGTATTAATTATTCTTCAACCGCGAGTATTAAGGCAGTTTAAACAGGTCAGTTCGTTAAATTTTCAGGTGAAACATTTTTCTCGTACATTGCCTTTCTAAAACCCACTAAGAGATAATCAGGACATTCCATGAGTTCAGGAGCTAAATGTTAGTGAAGGCGATGAATCACAGCACTAATTGACCTCTCACGAGTTCATCGATGGTGGTTTCGAATATATCATGGGGGACAGGTTGAATTGAAGTTACAGAATTGTAGACGTCGTGAAGTTTAAGAGACCTGACTCAGAGGCAACAGATTAATAACAACAACACGCTTCAAGAGACGTTTTATAGGAGAAAGATTACTTTCTGTAAGCTATTAGGATTCCATAAGGCGTAGCGTAACATCGTGAACGCGAACGTAAAAATGCAACGAACCAAACGTGAAAGAAACCTAATCGAAAGACTGTTTTGTACGAGGGAAAGACTGTTTTGTTTGTTTTTGGGTGAAGTGGGCGTAACAGAAATCGGAAACTTCACGTAGACTCACCTGGGCAGAAGAACGTGCGTCCGGCAGCGCAACGGGACAACTGACGAAGCGCGGGGAGTATCCAAGTTGGAAATAGTGGAAGGGGCGTCATGGAGGTTGACGGCGTGGAAGGGGGTGAATCAGAGCGTCCGTAAATTGATTCTTTGTTCAAAATTACTTGGAAAACAACACCTCATTCGGCCTTCAGGTTAAACTACTTCAAACGCCAAATTTGAAGCCCCTTAGAACCTAACGTTGAATCTGGAGGGAAGGCTGAGTCCCACAGTGGGCTCACTCATTGGCTGTTCGTCAGCCATTGAACTGAAAGCCAGACGAACACACTGCTATTGCTTCAAGGTATGAAGTTCTTTCGGGGGAAAAAAAAAAAAAAAAATAGTTGATGTCGACTAAGGTGAGGTTAGGAGCCCATTAGACAATAAAAAAAGCCGTTGCCTCCAATAAAATAGCGCAAAGCTGGTACCTAAATTTTAAACCACTTCGGGCATCCCAAAATTTCTCGTAATAAGAGATTAAAATGGGATTCGCGACGGTTTATGCGTGGTTCTGACAGTTACGGGTGAACAAAACCACTAGATACATGATTGATATAACTCTGGACTCTCGCTTCAATTTTATTCCCATTTTTCTTGGTCTGTATTTTGACTCATTCTCCTTCAATTGAACCTGTGACATTGTCCTCTTGTTCTTCCGCTGGACTCGTACTAAAACATGCACTCAACCTAAAGCAGCATTAAATGCGTGAGTTTTCTTCATGTGAGAGGGTTAAATTTTAACCCTCTCACATGAAGAAAAGGGAGTAGGGTTAGGTGGGGAAAATGTAAACTTGGGGTAAAAATTAAAAAGAACCATTAGCACCCCTGTGGTAGATTGTGGAACTAAATTTCAAGTAACCTTATCAATGCAACCTCAACGAGAGATACTAGACTGCTTATGAAAAGCGAGCTGTATAACCCAATAACAACAATTGAACAAATTTTGTTCAATTATTATGTTAAATAACGGATGTGAGTTAGACGTTGATCGAGGCTGTCATTACTGAGAAAAATTTGCTCCATTTAATGGATGTTTACAATTACCCCCTACATTTTGCCCAATGGGGTAAATGTAAACAAATGGTTTTTTTGTGCATTTCCATTAGTGTCATCAAGGGATAACTTTTTTGTATTGAAAAATAATAATTGGAAACACCGTTTGGTAACCCCAAAGGCATTCATGGCATTAAATTAAATGTTTTTAAAATAATTTTTTAACGACAGAAATAATTTTTCAAAAAATTATACAAACTAATAATAAACTCTGCACAATTTGATATTGATTTAGTGCAGCCCTATTCCCAGATTCTGCATAATATGCAATAAGATATTATCTTAAATTTGTGTGTCTTACCAGCCATCGCTTCCAGACGAACCACCTCTATGGATCAAAGCCCCGACAGCAACCGGCTTGCCCCTGGTGGGAGAGTTTAAGCCGAGTGACGTCACCCTTCACCTAGTTACCTGTCGGGAGCCTCAGCCTCTCCACCACGACAAACTCCTTTCGCGACAAAAAAAGAAGGACTCGCACAAAGCCGGCACAAGTAGCGGAGGAAGCGAGTCAGCAGAATTTTAATTAAGGCAAAAAAGACGTTGCCGTAAGCCAAATTACTCACCAGTCTAAGAGTCAGTGTTGGAGTTGAGGCGGCGGACGGTTGAATCTGCATAAGCCCACAGATGAAGAAACTCTTGGAAAACCTAAAAGCAAAGCGCAAACATTGCCTACAAACTGTACATAAACAAACGACCAAGTTTGGCTTTACACCTTCAACTCACATTTTCAAACCAATTGTAGTCCTTGAGGAGTTCATTCAAGATAGCGGAATCGTTCCGGTCCGGGAACTTTGATTTGAAGGAAGACACGACACTTTCGCAGATGGAAAACAGCAGATACTTTTGATGGGAGAGTTTGTGAATCAGCTCGAACACCTCTCGACACGAGTCGCACAGTCCTGCGGTCTAAACACGAATCAGGTCAATGAATGAATCTCAGCCAATCGTTTTATTAGTAAAATCACACAAACCCTTCAGACAATGGTTGAAAAACAGAAATACTCAGAATTGAATATAAAACAGAGAAAAATGAACCAAAGCCATTTACATTCAAACAGTGGGCCGGAGGTCGTCAAACTGGTGTAACTCAATTACGGGCGGTTTGAAGAGGGCGATAACTGGTTTGAAATCATTCAAAACCGTTTTTGAGAGGATGAAGACCCATTTCAAGAGGACAAACTGGCGTAGAAAGAGCAAACCCGTGTTTGAGGTTGACATGTTCGGTGTTAATGGGTGGAAACACGATTTGAAGTGACAATAGCCAGTTTGGAAAGGCTACAACCCGTTTGGAATTGATAAAACCGGTTTTGAGAGGTTGAGAACCAATTTGAAGAGGACAAACCGGTTGAGAACGTTGACAACCCGTTCCCTTCTACGGGGCGTGGATGGAAGGGACAAGAACCGGGTTTGAGAGGTTGAGATTCTATTTGAAGGGGTCAAACTGGTACAGACAGATTACAAACCCATTTTAGGAAGGCACGATCAGTGTGAATGTGTGGAAACCCGGTTTGAAGAGGTCAAGAACATGACAAAAACGTTGACACCTATGGGGTGTATTGCCGCTTGCGACTATGTAGGTAGATATGATTTACTATATTTTTACCGTTGTACTGAGGTACACCCTCAGACCCCCGGATTATTAATGTTATGATCGAGGATCAAACAAATGAAACACAGAATGTGTTTTTCGGTGATTCCACAGAAGAATGGTGGAATACCTAAAAGTAATCTGCACGCTGATTGCGCTTCTGGTAGGTACGCTTAGTTTGAAAAAGCGACACATGGTCAGCGGACCCGCACTAAATCGCAGCCCCTTAGTGAGCAGACATAAAAGGTCTCGGCTTGCTATATTCACTGCCTATAGGCTTCCCTGCCATCATCCTGGTACTGAAGGCCAGCTACAACTCCAACGGCACTGCATTGGCCAGCAACCTTCTGCAGATACTGAATTGTCCCACCTAATAGCACAAACTGCTGTTCAATACTCACCTGTTGCGGATGTGAGGTCTTCAGCAGCTCCAAAGTGACTCGATCATACAATACGCCACCAGTGACCACTTGGAAAGCCGCTTTGTTTCCGCAAAGGCATATTTGATCCTCACCCTTTTCATAGCGATAATTCGGCGATTGAGACAAATCTCCTATTGTGGGTTTGTCCCAGGGAACAGCCTTTTTCAGAGCATCAGCAAGCTCTGACCAGAAGGACTCAATTTTTGTCGTATAGTTTAGGAAGTATGAATCTGTAAGCACGTTAGTGAGAATACAATGCTGCCAATCGAAAAAATTCAAACATAACCAGGTTAGGTCCTGTAACTACGCTTACTTTTTTCTGCAGTGATTTCTTGTAGAAATTTCGAATCCAACGCTTGAGAAAAAAGGGTTTGAACGTAAACTTCGAACGATTCTCGATATTTCCTGTTTTCAGTCACATTTTCTTCGAAAAAAGAGCTGCAAAAAAAAAAAGAAAAAAAGTTGTATGAAAAATGAATTTAAATATATATATATATAAGGGGGAACAAATTGTCCGTACAATGTTTGGACAGATTTGGGACCCGGAAAAGTGAATTATGCGATCAAAATTACACGGAAAATGAGACCTCATTAAATGAGGTCAAATTTTGACCTCATCACATCCTTCAAATTTTGTAGCCTCATGAAAGATAGATCCCCATGGTGGAATAGGGCGGCTCTTCTTCATCTTCTCCTATGGCACTACAACCTGGCGAGGAGCCCCAGCCTGGCTGGGTGTTTTGTGCAGTGCTCTCCAGTTTCTTGTCCCAAGGCTAGAGCGGGCATCTGAAGTAACACCATCTACCCAGGGAAGTTTTGGGCGCCTGATTCTTCGCCTGGTGTAGATTATTTCGTCAAGGATCCTTTGAGGTGGTTCCTCTTAGCGCTCTTCTTTCAAAACGGCTTAAGTCTTCCTCTAGTTCCTTGGAACCATAGGTAAGGACAGGTCTGATTAGAGTTTTTTACACGGAGATAACCCTGCATTTAAGCTGTGGGACTGATCCGAAGTAAGCTCGATTAGCCTGCTTCACGACAGCTACCACTTCATTATCACATGTTACCAGAGATCCCAGGTAGATGAATCCATTCACTGTGTCGAATGTGTATCCGTTGACTTGCATTAATGCGTTCGGGTCCTCTTCTTGTAGCATTGGTTGTCATGTATTTGGTTTTCGTCAGGTTGTACAACCGAGTAGTTGTAGCTTCAAGATTTGTAAAAGCCTCACTCATTGCTGCAAATGTCCTACCTACGATTTCGATGTCGTCGGCGTATCCAAGGAGCTGCGCTGTGTGATTGAAGATTGAAACACCAACCTGAATTTCAATCAATTTTCTCAATTTCCGAATCGGATGGCTCTGGAACCCCCAAAAATTAATTCTACGTCCACAAATACTTCGAAAACGACACTAACTCAACCCCATAGCTGAAACCCTTGATACGTGATATTGTATGGTAATCAACATTGATGAAGGACATTGTGAAGGACATACCTTGTCAACGGGCTCAATATATTTGTCCGTACGAGTTTTATTATCCAATCTTCCTTCTTCTGTTTGATGATTTTGAAGTCCACGTTCTCGTACACTTTCTTCGTTTCGGGCGACCAGCCCACAAACTGAAAATCGACACAGTTTCAAAACCCGGACAACTTCGGGATGAGGTCGTCCACAACAGGGCACTTACGATGGGGACGTTGGAATAAAAAGCGACTCCCCGGCTGACGAAGTGGGTGAACTTTTGGAGTAAATTGTTCTTCTTGACGCGCCAAACGGGAGGATGAAGGTGGTTTCGGTCCGACGAGACGACGACGAAATTCCCAACCTGGAAAAGCCGAAGAGGGACATGGCAGAACAATGGAGAGCAACGTGGATGCTAACCTTATTGGAGTCAACTCACCGGAAAAGGAAATTGGCGTGTTTTCAATGCAGCCGTTTCTCCATTTTTGCACCGCTTAGATTCTGTCGAAGGGCGAATTTCGTTGCGTATCAAACCAGATTCTTTCACGATTTTAGGCGCTTTAGGGTTAGATTTTGAATCTGTAGTGAACATAACCGAACAAATATAGACATTTTCAAATCTATAATCGTTTTAAATATAAATATAGTTGGCAGCGGAAGTCTACAGAAACAACTTACTGTTGACAAATTTAAGAAATTCATTGGCAAATCCACAAGGAGGATTCGACTTTTTGTCAAAGGCTGCTAGGTCTTCGCTTGAATCGTCTGATAGTCCGAGTTCCTCTTCGATAGTGGGAACGGGAGCTTCGAAGAATTCATTGCTGGACACCTTTTGCTGTTGTTGTTCTTGTTGTGGTGGTGGTGGTTGGCTAGCACCTACCACCAGGGATGGATCTGGTTCTGGCCCGCCTTCTTTGCGCAGTTGACAGTCGGGCTGGCCGGGGTTTTCCGTCACGGGGGAAATGACAGCCGGCAAAGCCGGAACGAAAGCTTGGAACCCGCAACTGCTTGAGGAGGGCACGTGTATGGAGAACTTGGACGGTTCACTCTGCTGTCCAGGTATGCCCGGGGTGGCGGAAAACAATTTCGCCGAATTCCAACGGTCCAATTCAAAATACCTGCAAAAAACGCCCCGCTGCACTTTTTGTCGCAATACAAATACAAACGTACTTTACAAACGATTTACCCGTTTTGAACCTGGTTGAAACTATTGTGGTGAGCCGGAGGCGGCACCCTGTTGAGAAAATCCGGCCCGATGTACCGCTTCGCTTCGTACGTCGGGCCTCGACTAGCCGGCTGATGGTTTTGCTGTTGAAGTGTCTTCACGAGGCTCATCGGGTCCCCCCGGCAGCTCTTCAGGCTTTTGAAAGGTACCTGATTGAGACTCTCAACGCCGCAAGACGGTTTGGCAATGTCGAAACTCGACGGCAGAGGGCGCTTCGTGATGCTCTCCCAGGAAATATCGACCATCCTGAATGAACAAGCGCCAAATTGATACACGTTTGAAATGTTCAGTGACTTTTCATAGCTAGCTACTCAAAAAATTCAACAAAAAATAAGGTACTAACTTAGATAGCTCGTGAAGTTACAACCAAAACAAAGCGAGAACCAAAGTAAAACTGAAACATGAAAAAGAAAATTACGAATACTGAACATAAAATAATTTTAGAAAAATAAAACATGAGGTTAGTGCTGCAGGACACAGAGCCTTGATGAGACAGGGGGTTGATATGTCAGTTTTTGGACTGAAAACGCTTTGCCTAGCTGTGGGAAACCATTTCCCTCTCAAAATCTCATTAAAAAAAAAAAAAAAAAAAAAAAAAAACCGGATATGTCAGGTTTTGGAAACACTCCTCAAGTGTCTGCTTCCAAAATCCTAGTTTCTAGGTCCTAAAACAAGTTTCTACTCCCTCAAAACTGGTTTCTGCTTCCCAAAAATACGAGTACCTTCGTACCTAGTATCTGCTCCTTCGAAACCTGTTCTGATCACTAAAACTGGTGTCTGCTCCCTGAAACATGTCTGAGTTCTCAAAATCGGTTCTTACATTCAAATAGCTGGAGTCTGCTCCACAAAACAAGTGCCGGCTCCCTCAAAACCGTTTTTTGCATCCCAAAAACTAGTATCTGCTCCGTCCAAACCTTCGCAAAACCCTCGAAATCAGTTTCTATTTCACAAAATCTATTGGCCGCTGTAGTGTGCCGAGCTGTGATTTTACTGAAAATACGCTACCACCAGGTTCCGGGGAATACACACAAGGTTTAACGCAAGAAGGAACAAGACTTTATTTCCTTTGAGGGCGGCAAATGGGGGCTAATAGGCCGCTACAATCGAATAGTAATTACAATGAAAAGGGGTCCCTGAAGGGGGCCGGGAAGGGACGTACCTTACTGAGTTACTTGACTTAACCGGGTAATCTGACGTTCGTTGTTCGAATAAGCTGTCCCAGCGGTCCGATATCCCCGGTGCGAAGAGGATGTTGGGGGGTTGACTTTCTTGAGAAGGGAGGGTGGCGATCTACGGGCTTGTCCCGTAAATCACAGCTCTGTGTTGTCTTGATCTATCCCAGAGGTGGCCAGGACGTCTCGACGAGGAGGGTTGGGCTTCGTGAAGGCCGGAGGGGGTGTACAACCGTAGTAACAAGAAGGTCCTCTGACGAGGGAAGGTTCGCCCAGCAGGCTAGCCCGCGGTCGCACTAACCCCTTTTCCCAAGGGCTAAAGCGTCGTGAGGTGAAGCTGGGTGGTCAACGATCTGATCTGTCGAACAGGCTGACCAGTTGGCTTGCAGGTGGGCTGATTGGGTGACCTGGTCGATTGGGGCGATCTGGCGGGTCAGGCTGACCAGTCGGTAGGTTGTCCAATCCTGAGGCTGTGGTAGGTGGTGCGGCTGTCCAAAGAACCAGCTGGGGGTCCCCTGGGGGAAGGGTTGGAGAGTCAGCCACAGATGATTCTTGATCGTCTGGTTGGCCGGCGCGTACACTTGCAGGGCCAAGGCTGGAGAGTCGGCGTCTTGACCTGTTGATCCCAGACTTGGTTGGTTGGAACTCTGCTGGGGGAGGGAGGACGGCATCCTATATAGGCAGCCCCCTCCCAGTGGATCCCCCTTCCTGGTAACCTGCCCTCTCCCTGGCAGGCCTCCCCTCCCTGCCAGCAGCCCCTGCCTCACTCAGGGGGCAGGGGAAGAGTGCAGGGGGAGGGGGGAGTGAACCCAAAGAGGCTCATTCCCCCTCTTCCATCCTGGGCACAGTACACCGCCCACTTCGAAACTAGTTTCTGTTCATTAAAACTCGATTTTTGCTCCTCTAAACAAGAGCCGTGCTCTCTCTTAACCCGATAAGACGAGAATTTCGCGGTAGCAACATAAGATGTCCATTGTACATACCTTGAATCGGTGAAATTTCGGTCCAACAAGGTTTTAGAAGCGACGCTAGCGCATCCAGCAGGGCGGGGCAGGGATACGTCCAGAGGTGGATTTTCGGGGGGTTTGAGGGGCTCTATATACAATTCGGAGGGCTCTGGAACAGCTGGCGGGTCTATGGGACTGGGGGACGAGCTGGTCGAAGAAGCGGAGACGGGAGAATTGTGGTAGTAAAGGGGGTAGGCGAGTTGGGGATCGTCCAAGCCTTTGGAGGCCCTTCCACGTTGGATGCATTCGTCCGAAGTGTTGAACCTGGAAGAACAAATGGATACAAAAAAATACCATCGACAATTACAACAAGTGGGCATCTTGTGTACCTGTTGTAGCTGTTCGAGTTAAAAGCGTGATGGGCGGCTTTGTGTGTTTGGTAGTTCCTTTCGGCGTCAAACATGGCGTAACTGATGGGAGACGATTGAACCTGTGTAGGGTGCGAGGGTTTGAGCCCCTCGTCAAAAAGCGGCCGATTCCTGGGTGGACACTCGCACGAGTAATCGTTCCTTTGAGCGAACTGGTTATCTAAACAGAGACATAACTGGAGAATTCGTCAACATTTGATTCAACAAAAGGAAATCTATCGTAAGTACCTCTAAATGGCTGCGACAGTCTGAACCCGGTGTCTTGCACCGGTGCGAAACCCTGTTGCCAGTTGACATTTTGAAACCGCTGGTCAGTTTGGCAGAAGAATGTGTTGGTTTTCAAAGGAGCGGTGAACTTCCGGTGGTCGGAATCAGTCGGTGGGTTGAAGTGGTTGATGGTTTGCGGAGCGAAATGAGCCAAGTTGTCGAAGGGTTTGACTACTGACGAGCCCTGTATGACCGACTCGTGGGGGAGAACCCCGAAAGGGCCAAGTTGGTTGTTTTGGGTCCACGTCAAAGACGAATTGGTTTGTTCGAAATAGTTTCCACCGGTGGTGGGGATGTAGTTGTAACTGTCCATCTGTAAAGTAGAAACACACTGAAAAAATGCACAATGTACTGACAAAGCTCACTTGAACGTACTTCTGGCTGTTTGAAGGCCCTGTAGTGGCTTTTCTGGTGGAACAAAGGGTTGAACACAGGGTCATAAGCGACTGGCTGCGGCGACAAGAAGCCGGACGGGAAAGGAGACGACGTCGTTCCGAGATTTCCCGGATGGTGGTGAGTCCCGTTCAGGAAGAGCTGAGACGTTGAAGACATCTAATCACAAAAATACATTGGACTCAGTTCCTGAGGGGTTTTGATGGCTGGGTTCTTTCCTGAGATTTGTGACCTTGAAAAGGACACACCCTAGCTGCGAAAGGAGGATTCTTTCACATCTCCGGAGGAGCTCCTGAAGTCCACCCAACAGTAAGCAGGTTTCAAGTCCAATGAGATGCCTGCTTAGACAGGGAGTCTGCACTTTCGTTGCCTAATGGTCCCCTGTGTCCGGGTACTCATGCGGTAAGCTCCTTGGAAGCCCCGATTCGCAAAACAGCCAAACAAAAGCACAAGCTCCTGAGTCCCCACAATTAAACTCACTTGAGCTTGAGGCTCCTGCACAGCGGCACCCTGATGTTGCTGATTAGTCAGTCTGTTGTAAGAAGCGGAAAACCAGGGACTTACAGGTTCCATCCTTGCAAATTAAACAAACTTATCTCTGTCTCGAAACTACGAGGGGACCTAAGCGTTTGGAACCTACGACAGATTGATAAGTTATCATACGTACACATCGTTATCACCAGGGTTGCCAGATAAAACAGAACGGATGGCGGCTGTAAACAACTCAGGCGGAAAGCAGCCTTTGAGGAGGAGGGGTTTATCTACCGATTTTCTCCAATGCCTAAGTTTGAATTTAAATTATTTACAACTATTGTAATATTTTAATTTCTTTCATTACTATTTTTATATTTATTATGTTGGAGCTCCCCAGCCCGAGGAGAATTGGCGAAAAGTCTGAAAACCCGAAAAAGTTGGTTCAAAAAAAATTTAAAGCGCGCAAAAATATGGGTTGCATCAGTTGTAACACTAAGTGGTTGTTTGCCGATGGTGCAGAGGTTTAATCCAATGAGTTTGGTTAGGGAGAGAGAACGACTCCTCTGCTGAATTCAGCAGAGGAGTCGTTCTCTCTCCCTAACCAAACTCAGTTGTAACACTGTTGGAAATGTGGGGGGGGGGGGGGGGACATGACGCTGTCTGAAGGGTATGAAACCACCAAAACTCGAGTCTGCCCTGTTACCTACTCTGTGAGTCTGCCGGAAAAACTAGGTAGGTACTTTGAAAACGAAACCCCCATTAGATCTACCAGCCAATGTCCTTCTCAACCCCCTTTTGCAGCCCCATGGAGCTCTAAAGGGCGGTTGTGCAAGACTCGATTCTACGCCATAAAATTCTTCCAAAACGACTCCTCACTCTACCCGCTGACCAAAATGCGGGTCCCTTGGCCGGGCGGTTTTGATCATGCCGCCGTGCGGGTTTACCTCCTCACAACTGGTTTCATGGGGGTAGATTCTACACTCCGCGGTGTAGCAGCGCATTAGCGAGAGCTTTACGTTTCAATGTAACGTACTCGGGACGTTACTTCACGGAAAGCGATTCTACACTCGTCGGAGGCGGTTGCGTTCAGCCGAAACGCGGTCCTAAAGCAAGATGGTGGATGTAACGCAAACATCTGTTTGGAGGGGCGGCAAAGTTCGGAATATCGACGCTAGGCGTCGCTGAATGCATGAATTCACAGGGAAAATGCAGGTTTTTTTGTTGGCAGCTTGTTATTTTTCGATGATTTTCCGCGAAATCTCGTTTTGAGATTTGTTTTCATTTTCGGATTGACATTGTCACTTTGACAACCCAAAAATTTTGGGCCAAAATGTTTAGGTACCTTCCTTTTCGAATTAGTGTTTTTCTATTTACGTAAGTTTTCAGAATCTAGCAAAGAGTAACAGAGGACAATCTAGTCTTTACACTAGGATCCTGACGAATGTGTAGAAGCAAGGAAGAGTCTTTATTTATCCAAAATAGGCGAACTCGTTCATTCATTCGTTCGAGCCTGAGGAACAAATTCAAACATCCTCGAAGGAGGCATCTACTATTCCTCGCCGTACATGAAGGGCTGTGACACAGAGGTGAGTGCCAACCCGTCACTAGATAGAATTGATTAAATCTGATTATCAGAACATAGATGAAACACTCGTGTGTCGCATTTCTAGTGTCATCCATTATTAAATAATTTTCCTGCTCATTGGGGTAAGGTTTTTTGGATTTCCGAAATTATGGGATGTCGAATATCATAAGCGCTGAATGGCCTAAGGTGGGCGATATGGAAAAATGCTGGTGGCGGTGTTGGGGTGCATTATGAAAAATGCACTCCCTCACTTTCTGCATGCTAACTTACAGAAAATATATTGATTTTCAGCTCATGACAGCGAGAAAGAACTTCGTGGATTCTGAAACAACTGGTAGATCCATTGACTGTGAGTGTAATTCTCGTCTCATGTTACCATGATGTGAACAGCACGCTAGCTGTTATGTAGCTGATGTTATGTAGCTACTATTTTATTAATAGTTCCTTTTATTATTTTTGCAGACAATATTTGAGGGGCTCAATAAATTAACGGGCGGACTACCTACCTGCATCTTCAGCCACACAACAAATTTTCGGTAAGAGAAACAGACGTAAAACAGTCGTCTAAATTGTATACCTACATCTAGTACATGGCAGACGTACCTACGTCTAATTAGTTTTATAAGACTAGTATAGGGCAAACTTCCCTAATTATGTATGCTGATCGATGGTAGGTACCTAATAATTAGGTAAATTATTTACCTAATAGTTAGGTAAATTATTTACCTAACGCTGGCCGTTCATTTCTTAGTTGAAACCTAGGTGTAGGGAGCAATTTTGACGACACCGATTATATCGTTATTCTACAAAACTCTTTTCAGCATTTTAATTTAGGTCATTTGTTTCAGGCAAGCTTTTAGATGGGAGTGGAGTATTTACCTTCATCCGAAAGATCAAACGAAAGCCTTCCACACCAATTGTGGTCTACCTTGCCAAATAATCATTAAATTACTACTTACATTTTGTGGTTTCATATTGGCTTATCCATTTATTTAATAAATAAATAATATGCTAATGAGTTGTACCTACTACCAGGTGCCCCTGTTCTTGTTGTTTTGTAATTATATTGCGAGGCTTTTGAAATAGGTACTTAGTGAATAGCAATCCAGTTTTTTATATATTTTGTTTTGTGTATGCAATGAGATGAAAATTCATCATCAAATTTTATTTTATTTTTCCCCCAATAATCTGATGTTGGCTGTATGATGTGTGGGGCCATGGCTAGGAAATTTGACTTTGCTTCGACTCCTATTGGCAACCATGGCATTTTAAAATTAAAGCGCCACCATGTTATAACATGCTGGTGCTTTAATTTTAAATGGTGATTGGGCTAAAAATCTAGACGAATGGAAGGAGGAATAATATTCCTGGAAGTATATTATACTTCCATCTTCCATGATCTTGACGTTAAACTCTGCACCCATAATTTTTTTTATTGAAAAGTTGAATAGAATAATGGGGGTCGAGGAGAATAATTTGGGAAGAATAATGAATCCTCATCTGGTGGTTATAAATTAAATCGGAAAGGTTTCACAAAAAAGCTGCAAATGTTTCACAATAGTTTATGGCTTTGTTGTAAATAGTGCGGAAAATAATCCTGTCAATAAAAAATTATTTAAAAAAATTCCTGTACTGTTTTTGGACTGATGTTGGACCCAGAAAAATGGAATCATCCTTGGTGAAAATTTATGGTTCGGGGATCCCCGAAAATACCCCATGGCGAAAAGCCCTCTCGTAACCCCACGGAGTTCAGCGATCAGGCTTTAGCCTTGCCGGTGTTTTTCTAAAAACCATGCGGAAACACCTAGATGACGGATCCGTCCTAGTACCTAGGTATACCTATGAGGTGGTTAGGGTGAGAAATGACTCCTCTGCTGAGTAGTACTCAGCAGAGGAGTCATTTCTCACCCTAACCACCTCATTGGATTAGACCTCTGCACCGTCGGCAAACACCACACTAGGTATACCTATTTTGTGATATATTGTCCGAGTATTTTCAGATTAAAAACAAATTCTACTGCCCAAAACGGCGGACAGATTGAGACTGAATTTTTATTTTACTGTATCGTAGTAAGTATACTCATACGTTCTTATAAGAACCTCTCTGAAAATCTTACTAGGTACTAAGGCCTAGTAATACTACCTACCTCTTCTACCATTAAGAAAACGTTTGCTAGCGACATTTTCCTGCCACTGTATGTTCCAACGAACTGCGACAATAAGACATAGGTAGGTATGTAGGCTAAAACTTTGGAACGGTTCAGAAGTGCTGCGTGTAATGAGCAGAATCTTGTGCATTCACGGGACCAAAATTTGGTTATTTAATCAGTTAAGCAACATTGGCACATGATGATTTATGAAAAATTTGGTTGTTCATTGTTACGAATAATCTCCTTTCTGCGCTGGGAATTGAATCGCCCCAGCAGCAGTAAAGGACTGTCGCAATGACAGGAAAGTAAAATTTACATATGCACCTACCAAGTTTTTACAACCTTTCAATTGTCTAGCTGGACCTCCTGTAGAGAAATCACATGAATCTCCAAGATTTATAGTAAATTCACGCAATATAACATTTATTTATTGCAAGTTTACTAGCCTAGGTTTATTACGTTCTTTTCAATCTTTTAGTTAGTGACATTCGAATCTAAGTTTGGATTCCGGATCCCTTTCAGTGACCATGAAGGTCCAATTTTATTCATTTTATTCCTGAATCCTTTATGGATCCGCTGTCCAGTAGACCTCCACCACCCCTTATAGTCTACCCCTTTACCTCACGGTTTTATAAACCAGTTATGGTTTCTTTCACCACGTATCCGCGGCCTTTCATCGACATTTGGATCACAAAACCATTTGTTTTGTGATATCAATTTAGCACATACCTTTTAACTGTATCCGCGGCCTTTCATCGACATTTGGATCACAAAACCATTTGTTTTGTGATATCAATTTAGCACATACCTTTTAACTCTTGCGAGGCCGCATCGTCTCCCAGTGTCACTCCGATCACCCCCTTTTGATATCAATTTAGCACATACTCTTTTTAACTCTTGCGAGGCTGCATCGTCTCCCTGCGTCACTCCGATCACGACACCAAACTACTCCTCAGTCAGTCTTACAGTAACTGACGCAACTTCTCCCGAAAAGCCGAGTCGCCTTCTTTGTTGTTAGTTCACCAACTACCACCAGATCGCTCCCAACAACTAGTTTCTTTTCCCGCCTTTTCGGATTGCCTTTTGGCAACACTCCCCAAGGCGAAGCTTTACAATAATTTTGACTGGGTTAGCTTAGAGTGTTTAGAATTGGAAACGATGCATACCTTTACACATTTCACCCTAAGGTGCTTTCAACTCATTTACTCTACCAAACATGGCTGGGTGTTTTATTTCAGTTGGCTTTTGCTTTGGTCGCATGTTACATTCCAGAAAATCAAGGAGTCATCGAAAACTAGTCCGTTATTTAATCAAAGAGACTATCATCGCACAAAACACGAATCCAATCAGAACGAACAGCGAAAGCAAACTAATATTAACAAAGAACCACAACAAACGAAACGAAAAAACAAACTGGCAACCAGGAAATCTGCAACAAGAAGTACCTACAAGACTGCTTTTTTCACCACAACGAGAGAACCACCTTTTGGACTAGGTACCAACAATGGAACTCAGGGTGGAAGTTTTCCATTTGATCATTCAGCTGAGTGAACTTTTAGATTTGGCTGCTCTTACCAACAGCAATCGTGTCCATCTCTTGGTTTTTGTATTGGCAGCATCAGCCGCCTTTCGTTGAGGGCAAGGGGGATTGTTTCGGTTAGCAGCTGGTAGAGTGGTAGTGGTTTTGGGTGAACAATGGGTTTTTGAAGTGAATTTCGTTTGATTGTTTTCATCTGAATTTTGTTTCTCATTTACCTGCACACATCCCCTACTCGTTTAGTCCGAGCTACTACAAACCGAGGTTTTTTGTGGGGAACTGCAGGTTTTTTCCTTAGGTTCGTGAACTATCCCTTTTGAACTTCCCGAAAAAGTTTATGAAATTTGTCCAATGCTGACTTGCCTTTCTTCCAGCTCTCATTTTAAGTTGACTTTTCTGACTGTAGCTGTTCAAGAATGGCGACCTTTAGGATAATATCCATATTATGTTCGTTCGATTGTGTTAAACCCTGTCCAACTGTGGTCAGTGGACGATTTCTTTCAGCTTCGTTCGTAGTTGTGTGTCTGTCAGGCACATGCTGGCGATGTTTTACAAGACCGACGAGTCGTTCATGATATCGAACCTACCAGGGTGACAGTTTAGGTATGAATCGGTTCTTTGTATTTTGCTTTGTATTTTGTTTAAGTAAGTGTGTAGGTATGTTTTGTTTTGTTTATTTTGTCGTATTTTGTTACAGGTATATTTGTTTATGATATTTTGCTGTCCCTACTAAAAGGAACATTCACAACTTATGAGGTTAGCTTAAACTGTGCTGCATTGCCAGACACAACCACAACCCTTTTGACGCAACAAAGCAATCATACCCCGAATTTGCTCAACATTTATGGTCCTTACTGCCATGAATGTAAATAGGCAGCACCTCCTCATTAAATTTTGGGTTGTTTCATCATGACGAACTGTTTGAGGGCCAAGGTAATCCAAACCATGAATGCATTTAAAGGGCATGACAGGCCCTCCTTCATAGTTCACACTTCTAGATTGCTTAGGCAGTTTTCTGGCATTTGAGGAAGTTTGACAGGTCCTCCTCTTTCGTTCGCATTTATGGATTACCTTGGCCACCTCCCCCCCCCGGCCCAGAGGAACCCGAGCAAGACCGCGTGGGGAACACTAATGAACAAAACGGAGATACATTGCCAAATCTGTAAACTATCCTGCAACTCACAGCCAATGGTAGGCATGCTTTCAGAAACCAGGACAGAGCGTGTAACTGTGTCAGCCACGTCCGACGCACCAGCTGGCTTACCAGCAGGGCTACCCCGCCGGAGGATTTAGGACTTGTTATTGTTATTTATTTATGTTTCTGTTTATTTTATGTATTTATTTATTTATTTATTATTATTATATATTTTTTATTTTATTTTATTTTATTTTATTTTATTTTTTTATTTATTATTTTTTTTTTTTTACTTTTTTATTTTTTTTTTTACTTTTTATTTTTTATTTTTGGTAGTGTCTTGTCCAAGTATAGTTGGATAATCTTTAATTCCTTTGGTTTCTTACTACCTTGCAATGGAAACACCTTTTTGGCAATTTTCCGCTAAATGTTGTCTTTTTAGACTGTTGTGTTTCTTTCTTTTAAGACAGAGGAAACAGCGACCCTGAAGTCGGGGCTTCCGCTTGTCAACAGTAGCAAACTTTTGCACTTATCATTGTAGTGGCTGCATTGACAGAAAATACTTGCAATTTTGACCGTTTTTCTTGGGGGTCCTGCAAAAAAAAAAACCTCGACGATTTGCAAATTATTGTTTGGAATTTTTGTTGCTGTTGTTTTGTTTGACTCTTCTATTTTTATGCTTGCCTTGTCTCCCACCAAAACTTTTTTTTATGTAGAAGGCTGGCACATGAGTTTCTGCCGTGAATGTGTTGTGACTTTCTTTGGGGTTTCTGACTCTTCATCGAGTTTTTCCTAGCCGAAACTATTCTTTTCAATGATCTTCTTTTCAATTATCTTTTGATGACCTCTTTGGAATAACCATCTGTTTCCACTGCTTTTTGAAATTCGTACTTCACGAAGGTCAATACCCTCATGGACGAATGACCATCACCGCCGTTCTCAGCAGGTATTTTCTTTGACATTTTCATTCATTGAAAATGGTTGAAGGCCAATATTTATTTTGTTAATACGGACTCAAAATTTGGTTTCATTTAATGAAACTTGTCCCACGTTCGCCCAACGTTTAGCCGTTAGGTTCAAAGTGACAGCAGATGTTTTTATTTTAAGGTTTGACTTTTTTTTTTTTTTTATCGCTTTGTAGTGGGCTTCAATGGTTTTATCAGGATTTCCGCACTGTTAAGTTAGTTATTAAATCACAATTTGGTAGTTTTTGTTCATTGTTAACTAGCTCCCAACCGTCGCCTTGGACTCCAGACGTAACGAGAGCCTTTCTATTTCATTTAAATCGTTTTTGCGGTCAATGTGGGATTTAACTAGATCCCAAAGCCGTGACCATTTCACTCTCGAAATGGGGTACCTAGCTCTAAATTTAGTAACACCAAAATGGGAGTCACCCACATCTTTTGACGTTGAGAGACAAAACTCTAGTCTATCTATTCAGTTATTTGGTAGGTATTTTCTTGTTTATATATGATACGTTTTGTGTAATGTGAACCAACCACATCTCAATTTTCGGGCATGAACTTCTTAATCGATATGTTTAGTTTGGCAACCTTCACTTGTTGTTCCTTTGTGTACGTTCTTTCCAATTTTATTTTCACCACCATCTCTCCACACCCAAAAAACCTTTTATCCACTCTTTTTTACCAATGCTGCCAAACGTTTAAAAATTATACCTTTCATTTTGGAGAAACGAATTTTGTGCCTTCCGGCCTTCTTGTTAGCAAAAGGGGAAAAATTAGTTAAGGCGATCGACCAATCTGCCGATCTGCTTTAAGTGTATTCTTCCAAAACCCTCCTGCACCTTTTCTTTCAACACCTTTAATGTTAAACGCCGGGACTATCAGAAGAAATTCAACCTTTTGTTGTTCAGTTTTTTGGAGCATGGAACTGAATCTCATATTCAGCAATCTCAAGTTTTCATTTTGGACCACAGAAACAAAGTTTATTCTTCAGGTTTTCAGTTTGTAAATATACAGGATCAGAACCCGACATAGATTTACTGATAACTTGTTTGGAATGCCGGAAACAAAATCCCTTATTTAGCCATTCAATGTACAGCAAGCAGGAAAACATTTAACGGTTAAAGTTGTGGGAGTAGAAACTCCATTCTACACTCAGCAAATTATTTCACATGTAGGAACAGAACCCACATAGAACTACCAATAACTCGTTCGGACTGCAGGAAACAGAATCCAACAGTTAGCCATTCAAATTTTCAGAATTTTACCTCATTTAGCAATTTCGTTTTGGAATGCAGGAACTTAATCTTACGTTTAGCAATTTGGTTTTGTAGCATAGAGACTTAATTTTACATTTAGCAATTCTGGTTTGAAACGCAGACGTGAATCCTACCGTGTATCGAGCAACTTAATCCTACATTTAACACTTTCCCTTTTTCTTTTGTTTTCTTTTCTTTCCTTTTGTGTCCTTTCCCTTTTGTTTTGGAATGCAGGATGTGCATCCTGCATTCAGCACTTTTGGTTGTGGAACATAGGAACTTAGTCCTAAATTCAACACATTTTGTTTTGGAATGCCGGACATGAATCCTGCATTCATCACTTTTGGTTGTGGAACGTAGAAACTTAATCCCACGTTCAACACTTTTCGTTTTTGGAATGCCAGACGTGAATCCTGCATTCAGCACTTTTGTTTTTTGGAACACAGGAAATGTTTTCGCGTTCCGCACTTTTTGGTTTTGGGAACATAGGTTACTACTATCTATTTAGGTACGAATAAATCCTGTGCTCATTACCTTTGCGCTTATATCTGGGTTGCTCTAACTGGTCCCGGTACCACCTCATCAAGCTGGCTCCATACAGCTTTGATGAGTAACTCATCAACTGTTCTTGGCAGACGTGGTAAATTGGTCCATATAGTGTGCTTGTATTGGTTGTTTTTTACCTAAGTGTATCAGTTTCTTTCTGGTAAATGTTTTTTTATTTATATTTCAGCTGTAATAATTGCCCTTAAATTATTATGTGTTTCTGGTAAATAAATGATTTAATTTGATTTGATTTGAATTTTGGTTTCGGAATGCAGGACGTGAATCCCGCACTTTTGATTTGGGAACACAGGAAATGAATCCCGTATTCAACACTTTTGGTTCGAGAACAGGAAATTTATCCCGTATTCCGCAGCTTTGCTCTTAGAAACGCAGGGAATGTTTCTGACGTTCAGCACTTTTGGATGTATTTTACAACACAACTGCAATCAGCATTTAGCAAATTAAACCTTATGTATGACCCTAGTTACATGAACAGAATTTCAACGTCCTTTAGTTTTATCGAGTTTCTTTTAATTTACAATTTAAAATTTTGAGACGAAATCAATCGATTATTGATCGATTCAATTATATCGAGATTTTCGTTACTTAACAAATCGATTATTTCGATTGATCAGTTTGTTGATAGGTAGGTATGAGCAAACATTTTGGAGAAGAAATTTATCATGCGTCATTATAGGGCGATCAAAAGTTTCTACATTGGCATGAAACCTGGCTGGAGAGTTGGCACAGTTAGAAGTCTGGTCATCGGGATAGTTTCGCACAGGTCCTTCTTTTGTCTTGGTTATGTCTTAGTTCTGGGGTCTTGCAAAATTTTGCGACACACAAAAATGCAACGTTTTTTATTGGCCGCACCCATGGCAACCCGTCAACTTAATTTTTCATAGCAACAACGCTTGTTAGTTTCTCGTAGTGATTTTATCAAATTCCCGTCTAATAAAAACTATATAATATATATTATCATACACATAATATATAATATCATAATATATGATATTATCATATTCTTTTATATGATTCATAATATATGATTTTATCAAATTCCCGTCTAATAAAAACTATATAATATATATTATCATACACATAATATATAATATCATAATATATGATATTATCATACGACATATCCTTGTACAGATGTATCTGCACGCAGCTAGTGTACGCAGCTAGCTACAATAGTGTAGATACCTACTCGTCATCAGTTTGCTGATGATTTTAGTCTTGGGGTTTTTATTTACACTAGTTCTTTAGAGTGAAACAAGATAGCATGGTGTTTTCATGTTCTTGGGTGCCGATAGTCGCTGCAGTTATTACCTTCCACAGCTTAAACCATGTAAGAAGTCATCATTTCCGTATAAGATACCCGATAACAAAGGAGCTCGGCAATTGCGTAGTTGAGCTTGTGGCGAATGCAAGGGGAGGGAGGTTCCACCCTTGGCGACCGACCGCGTCATTACAAAAACTGCGTTTCATAGTATTGCACAATACATAGTAATTGACGTATTTACATAAAACATGTTTCACAAAATCAAAATCCCAGTAATCTCCACCATGTAGAGAAATCACATGAATCTCCAAGATTTATAGTAAATTCACGCAATATAACATTTATTTATTGCAAGTTTACTAGCCTAGGTTTATTACGTTCTTTTCAATCTTTTAGTTAGTGACATTCGAATCTAAGTTTGGATTCCGGATCCCTTTCAGTGACCATGAAGGTCCAATTTTATTCATTTTATTCCTGAATCCTTTATGGATCCGCTGTCCAGTAGACCTCCACCACCCCTTATAGTCTACCCCTTTACCTCACGGTTTTATAAACCAGTTATGGTTTCTTTCACCACGTATCCGCGGCCTTTCATCGACATTTGGATCACAAAACCATTTGTTTTGTGATATCAATTTAGCACATACCTTTTAACTGTATCCGCGGCCTTTCATCGACATTTGGATCACAAAACCATTTGTTTTGTGATATCAATTTAGCACATACCTTTTAACTCTTGCGAGGCCGCATCGTCTCCCAGTGTCACTCCGATCACCCCCTTTTGATATCAATTTAGCACATACTCTTTTTAACTCTTGCGAGGCTGCATCGTCTCCCTGCGTCACTCCGATCACGACACCAAACTACTCCTCAGTCAGTCTTACAGTAACTGACGCAACTTCTCCCGAAAAGCCGAGTCGCCTTCTTTGTTGTTAGTTCACCAACTACCACCAGATCGCTCCCAACAACTAGTTTCTTTTCCCGCCTTTTCGGATTGCCTTTTGGCAACACCTCCCAGAAGTGAACAGAGTGGTTGAAACGGTGTCAAAATGTATTTAATAACTAGCGACAAATTTGTGTCTTGGCAGACATTACAAAGTAAATTTTATAATAAAAAAGTAGGTTGGTACATAGAATTCTTAATAAAATAAAATACCTAACAGCGAAATTGTCAAAAATCGGACCTCTGCCGCACTCCTACCCATGGTTAATAAAAACAATCACATGGCTCTTATAGAGATATATGACGATACGCTTTGCAAGGTCTATGCTAAGCGCGGTGACAAGCCCGTAAGGTTGGTCCTCGGCCCACCTTACGAAAAGTGAAAGTCGCCGTCATTTGTAGCCTAGATGATGGTATACGCTACGGTTCGGAGCGGTGTAGAATCGCTTCCGGGCGCCATCGAGTCACGAGAGCTTCAAACGGCCCCCGTAGCGCTAACGTAAACGGTGTAGAATTGGCCCCATGGTCTGACACGAAAAAAACAACTTTTTATCTCTTATCATGGCTCAGCTGACTGGTGTTTTCATTGTGCTTCACAAAATGACACGAAGACAACTTTGATGTATTTCATATTAACGAAGTCAACGATAATTTTAAAAATTAAACGTAAATTTAGTTCATTACGTTCTTGATAAAGTGTCAACATAGCGGAACCTCAAACTGCATTCCAACATTCCACAATGTGAACTTAGTGTGTGAGATTATTAAGACTATTTAAATATGTGCCACAACATGAAGCTGTCGGTGTTTTATGCTGTTCTCGTTGGGTTGACTTTGCTCAGCACGAATGTAGTTCAGGGAAGACGAAAATATTCGAGGCAGGACCTCCTGAAACTTCGGTGAGGAAGATTTCGCTGCATTGTTATTACAGGCTGATTGTTTGGGGTTCGGCCAGGGAGTCGAGGGAAGTATCGTTGTTGTGAAAGTGATTTTGGATTTTTTCAGGGAGGAGGTGAAAGAGATGTTTGATCACGCGTACACGGGATATCTGAAGTATGCTTACCCTTACGATGAGTTGCGGCCGTTGTCTTGTGATGGGATTGACACATGGGGAAGGTAGGTATGCGTGATTTTTACCGTCATAGGGCTGTCATAAGAAGTTAATCGTGTGTTACGTTTTCAGCTATTCTCTAACGTTAATCGACGCTTTGGACACGCTGGCTGTGATGGGGAACTTTACGGAGTTCAGGAGAGTCGTCAATATTGTTACAGCCAACGCCAACTTCGACGCTAATATCAACGTGTCAGTTTTTGAAACTAACATCCGCATCGTTGGTGGGCTGTTGAGTGCTCATTTGTTATCTCAAAGGTATGACGAATCTGTTATTGATGTACGGGGAATTTGTTGTGTTACTGAGTGGTTGTCACCAGGGCGGGGCTGGAGCTGGAGCCAGGATGGCCGTGTAACGGGCCGCTGCTCCGGTTGGCGGAGGATGTTGCCAGTAGGCTGTTGCCAGCTTTTGCAACCAAGTCAGGCATGCCCTACGGTACTGTCAATTTGAGGTATGGCGTGCCGCAAGGAGAGACAACGGTGACTTGCACAGCCGGTGTCGGAACTTTCATTCTGGAGTTCGCTACTCTTTCGCGACTCACGGGGGACCCAGTGTATGAAGAGGTGAGTTAGGAGAAATATAATATTAAAGTGAGCATCTACTCAACGCCCTTGTTCTTAGGTTGCTATGCACGCGTTGAGGGCCATGTACGACCACCGCTCGCCGATAGGTCTCTTCGGCAACCACATCGACGTCAAAACTGGAAAGTGGATAGCGCGGGACTCCGGTATCGGTGCAGGTGTCGACTCTTTCTTCGAATACTTGGTGAAGGGCTCAATCCTCCTCAACCGGCCAGAACTGATGGCCATGTTCAACGAGGCCCGGAAACCAATTGACAAGTATCTCAAGAAGAACAACTGGTACATTTGGGCGAGCATGCATAAAGGTCAGGTGACTTTGCCTGTGTTCCAGTCGTTGGAGGCGTACTGGCCTGGCGTCCTCACTCTCATTGGTAAGTCAAGACTATTAGCATCCTGTGTTAAGATAAGAGACGCGTAAAAATGATTTCTACCTCCAGAATTACGTCGAGAACGACATCCCCGCTCGACCTCACCGGGTCTCGTGGTTGTTTTCAGGTGACGTCGAAACGGCTCTAAGGTCGATGCACAATTACAACAGCGTGTGGAAACAATACGGGTTTACTCCCGAGTTTTACAACATACCGCAGGGCCAGGCTGGAACGAACAGGGAGAGCTACCCGTTGCGACCTGAGCTCGTCGAGTCTGCCATGTACTTGTACCGAGCGACAGGTGACCCCTTCATGCTCGACATTGGGAAGAACATACTCCGAAGTATACAACACAGCGCCAAAACCCCTTGCGGCTACGCGACGGTAAGCGTCGCTTTGCGTCCGCCATGACGGAAAAGCTTTTTGTACCGCTGTTCCTCGTTTCCAGATTAAAGACGCGAGGGATCACACTCAAGAAAACCGCATGGAGTCGTTTTTTCTCGCGGAAACGACCAAGTACCTTTATCTGCTGTTTGACCCTGACAACTTCATTCACAATCGCGGCTCCCATGGGCGGCTCCATACACTCAGCGCCGGCAAGCAATGTGTCCTTGATTCTGGCGCTTATGTCTTCAATACAGGTGAGGATTTTGTGTGACATCTACGTTTGACTTCATCTGACTATCGTCCTAAATCGAATTCTTGATTGACGAAAAACAGTCTGATCCTCGAATTCAACATAGTGTTTATTTATTTATAAATAAATCTATAAATAGAACGGGTCGAGCCAAATATAAAAACATATTATAAGTAAATTGGGGGTACAGGATACAGATGAGTAATGTCAGTGTAAAACGGTAGGTATGGCACGTAATGCAATTTTAAGGCAGAAGGCGATGGAGGAGGAGGTCTTGTAGGGTTGATTTTACTGCTGGCACAGGGTGACGAAATAAATCGACGGCTGAGAAGTTGGTAGCGAGGAGATTTGCCAAGCGGGGTAGGCGAGATAGTGGACGATGCCAAATGTAGTTGGTCAGTGAAAACGGCACGGCGAATGGCGCAACGGAACGGGAATGCTGAATGACGGGGATCATTGGATGAGTGTGACACGATTTAGCCTCTACGCCTGGCATTATCGTGCCTTGATGGTGGAAGCATCGTTACCAAGAAACATCGTTACGGGTTGACGGGTTGCTACGGGTGTTCTGAGTGAAGCATGGGTTGCATTATTGATAAGTGATGGACGGGAATTTGATACTTCGTGCGAAGCACGGGTGTGCCAGCGAGTGTAATATAAAATAGGAGCAAAGGCATACAAAGGCAAAAATTATTAATAGAAACAGAACCCAAATTTAAATTTGGAAATTTGTTATTGCTAAGGAAATGTTTGTTATAGAATTTGATTTGCGAATAGATGAGGAAATGGTTTCTCATAATAAGGAGATTAGGATTTTGGGAGCCCTGCCTCCCCCTGCAGACGGACCAGAAGTCCATGCTGTATTCATGTTTTTGTGCTCCTGGTACGTTCGGTTCTGCTGGCTGGTGCCCGCATGTGCCTGAATTAGTTAGTGCATACATGCAGTACATGTACTTACATCACAAGAAATTGTAGGGGCACTGGCAACCTATTCTTATCTCATTAACATGTGTTGTATTCTATTCTACTCTTAGGCGTAAGTTATGAACAGACAGATTTTGATTTACGTTCAAGATAATGAGAAAACTCAATCCTCAACAATTTGGCTCTCTCCCTCGCTACTTCACTCCTCCTTCAATGGAATTCAGCTCATCAAATTTCACATAAACAAGATGAGCAGGAAGTTGCGAGTGTCCTGTTATAACTACAGTACAGCGTTTGGTCTGAAGCCTAAGAAGATGAGCAACAAAATTGTTGAGTCAATATTTTTCACTATCTAAAAATGCGATGGTCTTCGAAATTCTGCATCATTGTTACTGGAGTCTGCCCCTACCTGGGTGGGTGTATTAACCCTAAGTGTACCTTAGTTCAAGTGTTAAACTAAGTGAGTTTGGTTAGGGAGAGAGAACGACTCCTCTGCTGAATACGTGTCGTTCTCTCTCCCTAACCAAACTCATTGGATTAGACCTCTGCACCATCGGCAAACAACCACTTTTTAAACTAAGTGTACCTTAGTTCACTTGTCTGGTTGTGGTTTGGCGCTCTGTACAAGTTGGCACCTTGCGGCGTGTTGGTCGACTAGGGCTGGTTTGGACACTTGACACACATGTGGGCTATTCTTATTAACATCAATATCTATATTTACAAAATCCAATGTTTCTGGCTGGTTATTGAATGAAATACCAACCTGAGTTCTTGCTAGGTTCTCACAATAACGATTCTTATGATTGCAGAGGCTCATCCCATCGACGCTAGCGCTCTCAATTGTTGTCACGATTGGAAGCAAGAAAGCTACAATCCATACACGGCTTTCAACTACAAAGGAGAAATAGTCAGCGAGGCTATACGACCCGCGAATGATCCCCATATTACAGAAGAGGAAGGAGTTGATGAAATTATCATCGATTCAGGTACCTAGGCAAAAAGATTTTGTGGGTTATAAATTGAACTTATCTTACGAGTATTTGTTTTTAGATGTCTTTGAAGAAACTGCGGATGACTTTGAACACAATCTGACTTCTCCGGATGGTGTGTCTGAAGGCGAACTTGAGGTCACGATCGACGAGGGCGACGTAGCCAAAGGATCTTTCGAAGAGGCACAGCCGGAAGTCCTGACGACAGACGATGAAATAATCGACGCTTTGAGCAAAAAGCTTACCAAAGCGGACGAAGGGGAATCCGCCGAGGGCGCGGATTTCGAGCAAGAGCACGTCGACGAGCTCCTCAAGCTTGTCGACGACAATCGCAAGAAGCTGCTGTCGTTCATCAACAAATGGGCGGAAAGTGAGAACGCCACGTCGGAGGAAACGCCTGAAAAAGACGACGAGCCGACCTTTTCGCCGAACCAAGAGCCCAAAATAGAAAACACGTCTTTCGACACGGAAGGCCCTGGCGGGAGCATCGTGACCAAAAACCGCGTCGGGGAAAATATTTCCGACGGCCAAGACGACAAAACGGACCTGTTGAGTTTGACCGAATACGTCAAAACTTTGGTGATATCACCGCCGCCTCCGAAGACCAAATTCAACGTCCAAACTCTGCTCGAGTCCGTCCGGTACGCTTCGGCGCTTCGCCCCGTCAACCATTCATGGAACGACCGATACGATTTTCTCACTTGCAAAGCTCAACCGTTTCTTATAAGGATCACCATCGCGGGAGAATTCATGGATGAAAAGTAGAACCCAAGAAATCTGTGCTAAGCTCTCCAACGCCAACCCTGATGAGCACGATGTCTGCTGGACTGTATCGTGATGCATTTGTGAATTATGTCTGATTGGAAAGTGGAAAGTAAATGGTATTTTGATGATTGAAAACTTTATTGAGGCTCACGCCTAAAAACACTCAGCCCAGGGTTAGCTTGGAATGCAGATAGTCCAGTTGTTCCAGCCGGGGAGTGTGCTTGATTTTAGTTTTTGACCGCAGTTGGTTCTCAGCGAGCTCTTTGAGTAGCTTCTCTAACCAGCCGGGCCCTGATTTAAACGTGACATTTTTGGGCCTACTGATTTGTTCTTCCATCAACGCCGTCAGATACTTTTCGATGATTTTCTCATCTTCGGCCGCGTTCGGCAGGACGTTTTTAGGTTCAGGTTTCCCCACGGTGTCACGAAGTTTGTGCATGATGTCGGACAACAATATGTCGTCGGGGGTGCGTTTGTGGAGGAGTCGATCTTTGCAGGGCGTCGTGCTTTCGGCGCAGGGCGTCGTGATTTCGGCGCACGGCGTCGAACAGCTAGTTCCCGCCGTATAGTCGAACTGCGATATCACTGGGAGGCGTCCTCTCAAATGTTCGTACGGGCGTCCCGGCGTCAACCGATAGTTAATTCCCAGGTCTTCAGCGGATATGGACGGTCTCGTCAAGCCCTCGACCCAACACTGCGTCGGCTCGCGCGAAACTTGGCATTGCGATACACTCGCTATGATGCGCTTTCGCCAAAATTAAGTCAAAATAATGAAAAAAATAACGCTCCTGCACACTTAATTTGTCTCACTCACTTCGCATGTGCTCGGAGTTGCGGTGCAGGCATGAACCGGCATCTCTGGGCCAGTCTCGACACACTGTTTAAGAATTGGTCTTCTAAACGCTCTCACCTTGCGGTTATTCCTTTTCAGCCTACAACAAACCGACTATTCACACCATTTTCAACCCGGTATGGTTCACCACTAGCGTGAGTTTAAGAAAAAGCTGATAAATTTCAGAATGGTTTATTTTTTGAGGGGGAGAATCTTTACCTGGAAATTAACTCATTGATTGATCCTTTCCCGTTGTAACGCATGTCTCTCTCGTGAGCGTCGTAGGATTTCGCTTTGAGACTCGCACTTTCCAATTTGTACTCTTCCAGGGTGCAGTAAGGGATCCCTTGAGGTTTTTCCGGTTCGTTGAGAGTCTGCCGGAGCGTCTCCCGGTTGAATTCTTTGGGGCTGAGCACGATGTAGCGAATCTCTTCCGCTCGGGACGACACCTGCCCGCGTTCCGGGGAATATTTGACGGGAGCCTGAGGACCTTTCATGCGGTTCGAAGTGATCTTCCGGTCGTCCCCGTCCGGGTTGTCAGGTCGAGCTACGCTCTTACGGGGAACGTCGGGGCCTTCGACGACTTCAGGGGCGTTGTCAGGGGGCATGTTCCCACCTAACCCGTCATACCTGATGTTGCCTTTTTGATACTGCTCATACCTTTGTTCTTCAGCTTTTGGCATGTTTTGAATCATCTCGCTTCTTCCTCCTTCGTAATCTCTAACTTCGTTTTGCTGGCGTTGATTTTTCGGCATTTGCACCATCCCGGTGCCAATCGGTTTGTTCAGCACTTTCGTTTCAACTTGGTTCATGTCTTGATTGTATTCCATTTTATGGGGTAGTCTGATATTGTCATTTGGGGTCTCAAGGGGTTGATTACCATAAGGACTCTCTCTGGAATCGTATCTCGGAGCGCTGTACACATTCCTCTGCATATCATGCATCTGTTCGCCTTTCGGAGCAATTTGATATTCTGTCCCTCGTTGTAAATTGGGTGTCCCGGGTTTAAACCGGTGATCTTCGTAGAGTTCTTGCCTCGGAGCATAAAGGGGCTCTTGCATCTTCATGCCGACCATTTTGGGTTCGCTTTGTCTGGCGCTACTTTCCATCTCGTCGTGACTGTTTCTCATCATGGCGTCGTGTCCATTGATGAAATCCTTCTGTTTGTAAATGTTCCCACCAGCGTAGCTGCTGGTGTCTTTCAGCGGGTGGTCTTTTTGCTGTTTGCGTCTAAACCCCCAGCGCCAGTTGGAGTTTCCCTGGTCGATGAACGACTTGCGAACCGGCCGTTCATTCCGTTGCTGCCCAAGATAGTGGACTCGGTCGCTTGGAATCTGATAATGGCTCCTACTACTTTTCCCTCTTGTGTCTCTATTGTGCTGCGACCGCTTTTCCACGTTCGTCCTCACCCCAGTCATCTTTGGTTGCTCATTACTTTGAACCCCGGTTGGCGCTTCTGCTTCGCGCTCTTTGTGATAAGAGTACTTTTTAGGTTCGTGATATTTTGCGTGGCTGTTTCGAAAGTGTTCCACTTTTTTGCCTTGCTGTTTAGCCACAGGTTTAGCCTGGTTCCGAATTTCTCCAACATTATTCGCCTGGTCATTCGTGTAATAATTGCTCCTTTGAAACCCCTCGTGGTCAACTCCTACGACAGAGGGAGTAGGTATCAGAGATCTGGACTGGGGGGATTATCAGTCGACAAGGTTCAAATGCTGCCAACCTCACAATGGTGGCTACTGTAACAGGTTAGGGGCTTATGAGGAGTTTCTACCAGGAAGGCGATTTGGGTTTTCACAGTAATTTTGGACGTATCGATAGTTTTCTTTTAAATTCATAGGTACCTACTTTGTGTTTGATACCGACATTAGCATCGGGGAAAATAAGTAGTACCTATCGAAAACAATAATTGTTACCTATGAAAAACTATAATTATTATCGTCTAATAGACGCCCCTCGAGAATTTTGGTTTAAGAGACAAATAAAAATGCCCTCCCCTAAAGGTAACAAGTCGGGTGGGGCATTTTTGGCCATTTTGGGGCCTTGCGAAGAAGAAGAAAAGGGATGATAAAATGTTATCAGCGATGTTCTCAGCAAGGACTGATTTAATTTTGTCCTATTTGGGCTCCTAACAGTGTTTGCGTTTACAATATACTTTTTTAATACCTATGCCTACTTTTTAACTTTGACGTTTCCCTCTTGGAAATTATAATAAATCATAACATCCATAATTTCATTCTTATTAATGATCGTAATTTAATAATACCTACTACCTATTGACCTAACTTTGAATCAGCAAAGTGTCATTTGACTTTGACGTGTGTGGATGGCTAAAAGTAGGAATTCAAGTTTATAGAACTTGCACCTACTACCTATTGATTTTTCATTTAAGCCAACGTCACATTTAGCCATTTCGGGCCTCAGCAATTCGATATTCCTTCATTTTTTTCCCCAAAAATTTCATTTTGAGGGACTTCTGGCGGGGAATCCCAAAGGATTATACGGAATATTAAATATTAAATAAATAATTTTAATATTCCTTCGTCCTTTCTGTATCGGTCCCTCTACCCTGTTGATTTTAATCATTATTGACACTGGATGAGCTAGAAATTTGGGTGTTATAACATGTTATAACACGCTATAGCTCCCTACAGAAACCCTTACTCCTGTAGGTAACCGCGCCTGAATTAATCAAAATTTTCAAAATTAACACGATTGCATTCGATGAAAATTGCATGGTTTTTAATACCTAGATTTTTCTTCTTTTTTTCAAAAATCTCAAACCTTTCATTCAAAAACATAAATTGAATCGAAATTTTTTTAAATCGATTTTTTTCACATCCCAACTACAAAGCTGATAGGTACAGTGGTGTTTTTGAAGAATACGGACCAGAAAAACGAGTTGGGTGTTGTTTTAGAAGTAATAATTATTTTGAACTTAGGATCGATTTAGGAGGACCCAGATTTAACCCTGTGGAGCTTTAATCGGCTACAGGTGGGGCGTTTTTGAAGGGTCGAGTGGGATATGATTTTCGAAGTAATTTGGACGAAAAATCTATTAATGGGGGGTCTCATACTTTTCTTCCATCTGTGGCTTGCCAGGGTCTACAGGTTTGAAGGGTTTCAGCCAGGGAATCAACGCAATTTTTTCTACACTGCTGTTCGACTATTGACACTATCAAAGTCCATGCCGAATCCACTTTGTATCAAAACTGTCCACGTTGGCAGCACTTGCACCCCAGGGTTTCCATTTCAAAAACATTCCCCGAACTTACCCATTCCGTGAGACGCTGCTACCGAACACAACAGCGGTACAAAAACGACGGAGATCACCCGCATAATTTAAATAAGTAAGTCGAGGGCCTCGAAAACCTCACCAAACACGACCTAAACGGAAAACCTGTTTGAAATAACAAACTTCTCGAACGACAAAATGTTTGCGAAAAATCGAAACCCAACATTTTGCCGCCAATGGAAACAGGTTGGCCGAATCATATGGTCCCATGTGGTTGCAATATTTTTGGAAAGCTTCGCTACGAAATTTAATTTTGTTCGTTCCAAATTAGCGTAAGGATAATAATCATTGATGTTTGTTCAATATTATGAAATGATCCGAAGGAAATATTCTAGAACCTTCTGGACTGTTCTCAATCTCTCTGAGGTTCTAAAGCGAGCAGGCGTGAAGCTAATCTGTCTTGATGAAATATCGAAAGGAAACTATCGATCATCGGTACCATGGTTGTATAATTTTGCCGTTGCTCGATTTATCGATAATTTGCGGCAAAAATTGATCACATCAAATATCGATAATCGATTTTCATTCCCAACGTATGTCCTCTTTTTTGTATGACATACATTGTCCTCTTTTGCGATAAATTTTCTAATTATTTTAGTAGGCGATGATTTGATGAGTAAATTTGGGTATAAATTGCTATAACGCGAACAACATTCTTGTTGTTCGTTGAAAGTGGAGTTCTCCCCAGACGGTGGGCGTTTGTTGATATGTTGGCATCACTGCTTATTGATATTGCTTCATTTTTTTGTTCGATCAGTGTTTCTCTGCCGTTCACATGTTCTAGATTCTTCGCGATCGTGCGACTCCACTGCCGTCTTTTAGTGCGTGTTTAGGTGAAACTTCAGTGCCCTTGGGAACCGCGTCTGTGGAAACTTCGTCTCGCAAAGTCCGCTTTTCACGGTGGTTCTTTGAAGTTGGAAGTTCGCGAACTTCGTTATGGCTTCTATGTCTGTGATCGGGATCGACTTCGGCAATGAGTCGTGCTACGTAGCCGTCGCCAGAGCCGGAGGGATCGAAACTATCGCCAACGATTACAGTTTACGAGCGACACCGTAAGTTGGATTAATTTCGTTTGAGTGTAGATCAAAGGTTTTTTTCCTCCCGAAATATTCGATAGCCAATTCAAACCGGCCTTGGCGCCGTCATTTTCTCCTTTCTACCATTTCTTCGCTGTTCTTTTCAAATTACTTCATTACTAATGTTGTTGATCTTTTCACTGTTTTCTGACATCCCTTACAACAACTGGGTACCTTCCGCAGAGGCAAAACTTGCCACTCATTCCGCGGCAAGGCCACACGGCCCTCGTGCGTATCGATTTTGTCTCCCGAACCTCACTCATCGCGCTACCCCCCAGAAATGCCGATTTGTTTTAAAATTTCTAAGGAAATTGTCCCGGTACGTTCTGCGCACTCGGCGAGGTTTTTTTTTTCGCCTCCCACGTTTCCCGTAAGGCTCCCTCCCGACCGCCCTAATATGGGATTGAATAAATTGCTAACTTCTTGGAGTGAGTCATCGTCTCCCAAAAAGTTCCAACAAACGTCCCGAGTGTAAAAAATGCCCATTCCCTCATATTTGTCAAGTTGAGCCATGATCAAGCCACTTTCGCGGGGCTCGGAATTCGCACGCATTCTAACCTCAGCAACGCCCTATCTGCCCTAATTTGCGAAGCCCCCGACGATGAAAAACTCACGTTTGTCAGATCTAAAATCGGATTTTTACACGATACTTGCAGTTTATTGGCACTTTTCATTTTCGAAGGTCGCCGACCGCAATAGTGCCCGTGTAGAGCGTCTTTGAAAAGTGACGTCATCGTGAAAATAGCAACGTGTGGGTTGTCATGTTCAACTGTTGCATTTGGGTAAATAAACGCCTGACGTAGACATCAAATGCGAATTAAATCAATTTTTTGTACCTACCTACCCACCAGGGGGAAAAAAAAGCGTAAAAGTTGACCGAAAAATTATAATATTGTAACGTTCCTCAATGAAGTTGCCATCTCAGTAGGTAGGTAATGTAATATTATTACCTACCTACTGAGATGGCAATGGTAAAATGAGATGGTAAAATTTACCCATTACTACTTACCTATTAAGTAGGACGGACAACCACGGATTGAAAAAAGAACGTTCTCCGACACGTTTCCTTGCCACATTTTTAAATTTAAATTGCTTACTTGCCCCTTTCTTTTGAGTTCATATGAACAGTCTTAATTAAAGAGCCGAGTCAAGGTAGTTCAAAGCTGCTTCTTCGAGCGTGTGGTATGAACAGCCTTAATAATTATTGAAGTATCGATGACGTTTTTCAAACAGGTCACCAAGGTTGGTATTAAAAAACGCTCATTAAATTAACCTTGGTGACCTAAAATTTTTAGAGTGCGGCAAGAAGTCCTAATTAAACAATCGAGTTAAGGTAGTTCAAACTAGCTTGGTACCTACTTCACTAGTTTGGTACCTTTTGTAAAAGCTTACATTAGGTAGTAGCGTGTGTTTTGGGCCTTGATAATGAACGCTGCCCACAACATACGATGATCTAATCGTTTTAAAATAGGTAGTTTTACAATAATTGTAAAACTGCCTATTTTAAAACAGACTATCTAAATTTTAGATTCTAAAACAAACTACAATAATTATTATTGTAGTATCGAGTCAAGACCTTAGTTTGGTAGTCGATTTCTTTGGAGAGCGGTGTGAGCAGACTCAATTAATCAGCCGGGTCAAGGTAGTTCAAAACGGTCACTAGTTTGGGAACCAATAATCGCTTCTTTGAGCGTGAGGTATGAACAGCCTTACTTACTTAATGGTAGTATCGAGTTAAGACTTTCAAACCAAGTTTGGGAGTCGCTTTTAGAGTGCGGTATGAACAGCCTAGTTTATTGTTGTTTATCCTCCTGAAAGTCCAAGTTAAGTTTTTATTTTTATTTGTTTATTTTCCCTTTCAAATGAGGTTTTTTTTCTTCGCTTTTTCGACCTTACATTTAGGCCAGTAAAATGAAGTGAAAAAGGGCCAAAAGTTCCTACAAAGCAGGAGTTGGTTCTAAAGAAGTGTAATCTGAGTTTGTGCCTCCTCAGATAGTGTGGACAAAATTTGGCAGCCTAAAAATCGAGATTTTTTTTTTGCTCGTTTCTCAGTTATTTTGCTTGCAACTTGAAAACGGCCCATTCTACGGAAAATGTCACCATATAGTAAATTATAAAAGATAAAATTTCGCGTCGATTAAAAAAAAAAGAAGTCCAATTTTGGTCCAGAGGAAACCCCGTTATGGACATTCAAAAAACACCAATTTGTTCAAACTTTGCCAAAAGTCAGTAGTTTAATCTGTGGTCTATGCAAAAAAAAAATAGCGTTTCAAGCTAGGATCCATTTTGTACATATTCAGGTAAGTACATAATCACAGGCTAAACCATTGTTTTCATGAGGAAAGCTGAGGTTGTCGTTTTAAGCCAAACCTGTCTGTCTGAATAAATTCTTGGAAATTCAACAATTAAACCTCATTCAATGATGATATTATTGTTAATAAATGTTTAATGTCTTCCCGGACAAATCCGCATAGCGCATGGAAAGACATGAAATCATCCGAATACTCCGCAATCGATTGTCTAATCAATCCGCAATCATTCGTTTTGCCCATCACTACGCCAATGGATGGTCAACGTCTACCGCACTCGAGATTAGGGACGTTGCGATACCACCTAAGTATCTATTCTCGTTTCGATATTTTTCTTTCAGTATCGATACACTATATTATCGTTAGAAAAGTTGCATTCTAGATATTTTTTAGGTATACTATGGAGATATGGAGATAAGTCTTAGATACCTTAATTATGTATAGTGTCGCAGCATTTTTGTCAAATCCGGCATTTTGTAAAAAGCCTACCCTTTTTGTGAAGAAGAGTTGGAAAGACAATCGGCCTACTGCTGTGCCTGCAAGGTTTTCAGCCCAATCGCCCAAACCCGTGGGCCTCTGTGGGGCTAAAAAGTCGTTACGGGAGGAGTTTTTTGCACGTTTTCTGGTATGATAATATCATCGATATTATCGAGTGGGATGTCGTTCTTGAAGTATTTTTGGATGTTGGGTCCATTTTTGGGTGTCCCAGAACCATCCGTTCCACCGTGGGGATCTAAGGGGCTTTCGTGGGTCCACAAATGGAGATTTTGAGGGATCTTTGAAGGTCGAATGAGGTGTCGTTTTCCGAGTAATTTTGGACGTATGGTTCATTTTCTGGATCCCCCTTCTTGTGTTATTAATTAACTTTTGCACAATTTTCCGAATCAAAGAATAATAAACCGTTGTGTAATATTTCCAGCGTATTGCTTTCGAGTCTACCAACGGTAGCAGAAGCATTGTTTTCACTTTCGAGATCGAAAACATTTTGGTCCTCCGAAATTAAAATTTCCTCTCCGGAATTGGTATCTTCTCTGTGTTTCAAGTGTGTACAGTTATGAGGACACGTTTATTTTCCCAAATGAATAAACTCATTCTGACAACCTCATTTAGTGTCGTACATTTTTCATTTTACTACGTTTGTGAGGGTTGAAGTGTCGAATGACCGATTTGGACGAGTTTTCTTCTCCCTGTGGGACCATTTGCACTGAGGCGTTTCACGTTAAAATCCGCCGTTTCGTTACTAGCTTTTCAAAGTGGCCAGTTGACTCAGCAATTTCCCTCTTCCGCTTCAACTTTGGAGCAGCTTTGTCGTCCAATACCCAAGCTGAATGAGCTCCCTTAATAGGCTCCTTCTTGCAATCCCAGTCCAAATAGGACGCGCCACCAGGTGACAGTTATCTAATCGTCGGGCCATCTGCTCTCGTTTTCTCCGGGCGTATCCCCTGGCGCGGACTCACCGACGTTCGTCCGACCCTAGAAATTATCTCCGGGACACGAAAACTATCACAAGGTCATTGTCAATTTTGTAGTACACGGCCGAGTGAGGTTCGCATCCTTTTTAGGTCATAGGAATACAACCGGTCGAGGTGACGGATTCAAACAGGCTTAATGGTGTGACGCAAGTGATGGTTCATTGTAGTCTGATGATGCCGAGAGGGATTTTTACGCTGTTTGGAATCGCCATGCTAAAAGTCGTCATTGGTTTACTTGTATAAATTTAGGTATGATGTCAGTCAATCTAATTTTTAGCGGTTATTTTCAGCTGCTACGTCCTCCGCTAATTTACGCTCGTAAATCACAATTTGCTCAGATTGACATCCTCACTATGACATCGTGTCACGAGAGTGATCAATGTAAACGATAAACGGTGACATTTTCCTTCGTCGTTGCCTTTGAATGAGGAATAAAATACGTATCCGTCGGTGAATTGTTGCCAGCTCAATACAAGCCGGGGTGTTTTTTTGGGGGGGGGGGGGGGGGGTTGCCCACGCTGTCTCCCAGGTAACCATACTGCACCTTCACCTGGTCGAGGAGAATTGATTAGAATCGGGTTGGTATTTTGTGAAGTGGAAAGTTGATGGATTGAACAAGTTTTGAGGGAATTGGTCAGACCGTTTGGTGTTTTACGAGGAGTATCCAGAAAAAAGGTTCCCTAATATTTTGTTTCGCTCCTACTCTACCGGGAAACTTGAAATGTTTAGGGGTTTTCAGTTGATATTCTGTGGTGACACTGCATTTTTTCCATAAAAAATGCTCTTGCACCTGACTAAACCTCACTATGAACATGAATGACTCAGAGGACGTCGTGCCCAAATTTGAAATCCGTTCTGTTATTCTATTTTTAGCCCTAAAAGGCAGGAAGTTGAGGGATTAAATAATTTTTTTTTTTTTTCAACTTAGAGTAGCAAACTGCCCCTTACTTTTATTGACTCGTTGGGTCGAGGAGAATTGATTAGAATCGGGTTGGTATTTTGTGAAGTGGAAAGTTGATGGATTGAACAAGTTTTGAGGGAATTGGTCAGACCGTTTGGTGTTTTACGAGGAGTATCCAGAAAAAAGGTTCCCTAATATTTTGTTTCGCTCCTACTCTACCGGGAAACTTGAAATGTTTAGGGGTTTTCAGTTGATATTCTGTGGTGACACTGCATTTTTTCCATAAAAAATGCTCTTGCACCTGACTAAACCTCACTATGAACATGAATGACTCAGAGGACGTCGTGCCCAAATTTGAAATCCGTTCTGTTATTCTATTTTTAGCCCTAAAAGGCAGGAAGTTGAGGGATTAAATAATTTTATTTTTTTTTCAACTTAGAGTAGCAAACTGCCCCTTACTTTTATTGACTCGTTGGGTCAGTGCCAAGTGGTCTGCCCGATTCCTTCAATTGAAACCTCTCACTGTACGTAAAATTTTGTTGCCCGTTTAAATACACCACAGTATTCATGATCAACGAGAAGGCATTCAAACATCAAGGAGAAGGCGAGCAGGAGTTCAATAGGTTGGAGTGTTTCGAAAGATTTGGGGTAGGTAATCAAAAAGTTTAGGTTTGTTCCAGGTCTGACTGCGTCTGTCGACAGAAGTTGGACAGCTGTCGACAGAACCCGACCGCACGTACTCGAGCTATCGGTTTTCGTCCAACTTACAATCGACTTGGAACAGCAGTTTCTATACTGCGCATGTCTCTGGCGATTTCTGTTAACATTCCGTCAAACCTGGAACAAACCTTTTGCGCCCGTTGTGTTCGTCGCCTTTTGTCTGACGAACACAAAACGGAAAAATTCAAGTGGGAAAATTTCCCTCAACCCTCGGATTCTCCGGACCCTTTCGATTGCTACCTCATCCCAAAATTGAAAGGGTTTTTGGGGGGCAAAAACTTAGAAAACAACGACTGAAGACTGCTGTTGGCACTTATCTGGGGGAAGTGGGCACGCGACACTACGAAGAAGGTTTGAAGAAGCTTTTGTCCCGTATTCAAAAGTGTATTGTTTGAAAATGCTGCAAATTTTACATACGGGTTTATTATTCTTTGACATTGGTTAATTTTGCAAAAAATCAATTCTGGTTTCAATTCAATAATATTTTCTTTTAGAAATAGGTAGGCTATTATTTTTGGAAACTTTTTTTTTGTACAACGTTCAGACAGGTGTGGGATCTCTAAAAGCGGATTATGCGCCCAAAATTACTCGGAAAACGACACCTTGTCTGACCTCCTGGGTTCTTTGAAAAATCCCATTTGTAGCCCCTTGAAAGCCCCACAGATCCTCACGGTGAAATTGGATCGTTCTGGGACCCCCGAAAATGGATTCTACGTCCAAAAATACTTCGAAAACGACGCCTAACCCGACCCCATAGCCGAAAACCACTCCCGCAGCCCCTTCGTAGCCCCACAGGTTTGGGCGATCGGGCTGAAAACCTTGCGGGCACCAGTAGATGGCAAACTGTAAACCGATACTAAATTAGTCGAGGAATATGAATAAATTACCATTTTGACAATAATTCAAGTTTTCTATTTTTCCCGGCCTGAGTGACCTTTTTCTCTGGTTGCCCCTCGTATATTGTGACGGGGGATATGTTCCTATGAAGATCATTGATCAAACACCTCAGTAATGTACGTGAGTCCTTTCTGGAGTCATGTAAGGGAATAACAAACTCTTTTGAGACGACGCGTTACGACCATGCTGGAGAAACTACCGCACCATAGAAACCCCTACTCCAAAAAATGCTTGATTTTCTTCTTCTTCTTTCTCTTCTCCTCCATCAAGTCAAACTAAAACCTCCCAGGTGTTACCCTCCGCCCTGTGTACAATTTCTGTTTCTGTTTCCAGGTCATGTGTGGCTTTCAGCGGGAAAAACCGCCTCCTCGGCGTCGCCGCCCACAACCAAATGGTGACCAACATGAAAAACACCATTCACGGGTTCAAACGGCTCCTCGGCCGTATGAACAACGACCCCCATGCTGTCAAGGAGATGAAATCCCTCCCGTTCAACTTCCAGCCTCTCAACCACGGTCAAATAGGAATTAAGGTTGGTACCGATGAGTATCGATTTTGTAACACCCCCATCCCGGGAGCAATATTGAATCAATAATTCTTCTTTCTAGGTTAATTACATGAATGAAGATCACGTCTTCTCGCCCGAACAACTTGCGGCGATGTTGTTCACCAAATTGAAAGACACGTCCGAACAGGCTTTGAAAACCATAGTCAACGATTGCGTTATTTCAGTAAGTATCTTGAAATTCAGACGTTGGTGATTCTTTAGCGGGTTTTGCAGTGTGGTTTTCTTGTCGTAGGTTCCTTCTTATTTTACGAATGCGGAAAGAAAGGCTCTCCTGGATTCAGCTCAAATCGCCGGGCTGAACGTGCTCCGGTTGATGAATGAAACGACTGCGACGGCTTTGACTTACGGCATCTACAAACAGGATCTTCCCGAAGTCGACGACAAGCCGAGGAACGTTTTCTTCGTCGATTGCGGCCACGCGTCCCTCCAAGTGTCCGCCGTCGCTTTTCACAAAGGCAAATTGAAAATGCTCGCTACGGCTTCGGACCCGTATTTGGGCGGTAGGGACATCGACACCATTCTGGCCGAACACTTTTGCAAGGATTTCGAGGCCCGGTACAAGATCAACCCTAGGACGAACCCCAGAGCTTATCTCCGCCTGAGAACCGAAGTTGAGAAGCTGAAGAAGCAGATGTCAGCTAATTCGACCAAACTTCCCATGAATATTGAGTGTTTCATGGATGACAAAGACGTACACGGAGACATGAAGAGGTACGCAAATGTTATCCCCATCATTTGATTTCAACCTAACGACACGCTAATTTTGACCGTTCAATTTCAGGGTGGACATGGAAGAACTTTGTGCTCACTTGTTCAAGCGAGTTGAACAGACACTGAGGAATTGCCTTGAAGACTCTAGTAAGTGCTTTCTTTTACGGATTTAATCAATTTTACGGTGTTTAATCAGGAATCATTAGTATGTTTGATCAAAATCGATTTCTTAGTTTTGTTGCAATTTTCAATTATTGGGTGTTCAATCGACGCAAAATTTATTGCTCTACAACTTTTCGTTGTCTTCAAACTTCGTGAGAATCCTTGTTTGGCTTCCACACAGAAAAATGTAGTGGGAAACGTGGTTTTTGATTTTTTTTGAAAAAAAGAGTAAGCCTTACTCGGTAAGGAGTCATTTTAGGTACAGGGACATGGGGTATATTTGTTATAAGCGTGAAATGTGCTGTGAATATGGAGGTTTTCAGTTTTTTTTTTTTTTTTTTTTCTCAAATAGGCATTTATGTGTTCCGCAGAAGTTCAATGTTGATGGCGGGGTTAAGGTGGGGGTTTATGCTGGTGTGGATCCTTATATAAGTGGTTGAAATAACGGCGCTGATAGTAATGGAACTTTTTTTAAATCTGAAATTTTGACCAAATACTCGTCCGCCAAGTTGTGCCCGCAAGGTGTTCAGCCTGATCGCCCAAACCCGTGATGCTAAAAAGGGGCTACGGGAGGTTTTGCGGGGTTTCGTCTATGGGGTCGAGTTAGGTGAAGTTTCGGGGTATTTTTGGACGTATAATCCATTTGGGGTCCCAGAACCATCCGCTTTCGCCTATTGGGCTTTCATGCGGCTACAAAGGGAGCGTTCGAAGGATGTGATGAGTAAGGTGTCGTTTTCCATGTCATTTTGAACGCATAATTTATTTTTTGAGGACCATGAAAAATGATTTTTTTTTAATACCTAATTTCTTATTGACATGAAAATAAATGTCTGCACTATTTACCCATTTCAAAGATTAATAGGCACTTTTGTAAAGTTTGCAATGTTTTTAATTTTAGCTGGTGTAAAGAAGTGTCTTTCACCGTTTCATTAACCACCAATTTAATCATCATTTACACCTATTAACCAATTTCATTTTCAATTCCCCCAGTAAATGTGTTCACCGTTTCATTTTTTCCCGCCACACCATCACTTCTCAATTTTGTATTTAAATTTGTTTAGAGCTCCGGCCGGAGGACATCCACAGCGTCGAAATCGTCGGAGGAAGCACAAGGATCCCCGCCATCAAACAGCTCATAGAACAAGTTTTCGGGAAAACCGCCTCGACGACTTTGAACCAAGACGAAGCCGTCGCCAGGGGTTGCGCCCTCCAATGCGCCATATTGTCGCCGGCCGTCCGGGTCCGGGATTTCTCCGTGAAAGACCTCCAGAACTATCCGGTGAAACTCGTGTGGGACATGTCTCTGAAAGAAGACGGGTGAGTCGCCGTGGTGTACGTACGTGGAGATGCGCGTGATGGCAACACTGACAGTTTGATGTTTGCCGTCCACGCGCGTTATCTCCAACGTACTGTTTGTAATTTCATCTAAAAATCAATGAAATTACGAACTCCGGGTTTGCAGATCCGACTGTTTGACCGCTTGTTTTCATATCAAACGTAGTAGACCGACAAACCCTCATGATGAGGGCGGGTGAGTGCACAAGTGATTGCTTCACTAACTCCACTCATAACAACGTCGACATTTGTGCAACTCATTACAGTAGCGTTGACAAAGTTGCGTAACAAATTTTTACAGTCTAATATCATTTCGTCTCTTAGGGCTGTGTCGCCATATAATGGTCATTCTAAAATTACCATAGTTGTTTCACGATGGATTTGAAAACATCATAATGTGTGACGCCTTACAAAATTCATTTAATGGAAACTAGTGAGGTTATTATTTTATTTTTTTCATAGACATGCCGTTGATCTCATCCCACTAAAATTCTTCTGCCTAAAAGGAAATTTGAAAGTAAAAAAAAAAAATTATAATGGACCCGGGAACCGATTGTTGACTAATACTTTTTTCTGAAAGAACTTCATAATTTGAAGCCATAGCAGTGAGTTTTCGGCTCCTACGGTGTAATACAAATTTCCAGGGCACTTTCGAAAATTTCAACTTTGAATCTGGAGGGAAGAGTGGCGCTTTCAAGAAGTGCTCTCTGGTGGTCAGCCAATGAACTAAAAGCACGAATTCAGAGAAATTCACGAGGTTAAATCGCAAGGAAAATAGTCGTTCGGATTTGTTCTGGCGCTAGCGTGACGGGACAGACCATATTCATGTTCACCAACATCACATAACCCAAAATAAAAAAGATTTTTTTTGGTACACTTTCTACTTTTTGTGTGAGTGCACTCTGGCGGATTAGTTAAAGTGTCACCGCGGGAAAATTCAAAACGCCAAATATTCAACCCAGTTCAAGACTTCTAAACCCAGTTTGAAGCCCAATTAGCCCATTCGAAAACCTCTGAACCCAGTTTGTAGACCCAAGAGACCTCTAAACCCAATTTGAAGCCCCATTAGCCCATTTGAAAACCTCTGAACCCAGTTTGTAGACCCAAGAGACCTCTAAACCCACGTTGAATTCCCATTAACCGATTTGAAAACCTCTAAACCCAGTTTGTAGTCCCATAAACCCAGTTTGAAATCTCACGATTCTGGTTTGACGACGTCTGCATCCGGGTTGACTGCTATTCTTTCTGTTCAGTATATTTTCGGTGAAATCCCTTGATATTGTGAAATGAGGTGGGGGGGGGGGGGCTTACAGATAACGGTTTTTAGAATGACTCATGTGGGTGATTCTCCGAAAAATGAAGTTTTAATGTTATTCGCCTTCAGTAGGCTGAAAAATGGTGGTATTTTCACACACAAAATTTCTACATATTCAGAATGATGTCCTCTACTTCTAGAGATAGTTTTATTAGTCAAACATTACGGGATATATTTTTAATGTGACATAATAGCACGCAAATGTAAGGACCGTCACGCGTATTCGGGAGGTGGAGTCAACTTACTAACAAGATTTCGTTTGTATTTCACCATATTACCGCTGCAACTATTTTTTTAAATCAAAGCATATAAGCTTCAGCTTCGAAAAAATACTGAAAATCGATTGTATTCAGCGGTAGGAATTAACAGCAGGTTGCTATAGTTCAGTATTCAGAAATTGGCGCGACCGTCACATCATTTTTAGTGCTACTTTGAACTGCTGGTAGATCACTCTCAAGAGGCAACTCTGCCTGGTTTCCGTCTGGCGTCAGTCAGCAACAATGTGGCAATGAAACAGCATAGTGCTCCCGAGTTTTTCACGTTTCCCTGAAGCACAACGGCGATTTTAGCAAAATAAGTCACCGTTTTGTGTATACTTTCTGTTAAGACCGTCACATGTGTTACTATTTGTCACATGCTTTGAGCTGCTATTTCCAAGTTAATAAACTATTACTTGAAGGGTTCGTGAATCAACTGGACCTCAACTAATGGTGAAGGGTGTCTTGGGTTCTCTTGGCAGCCATATTGAAGTACTTTTGTAAAGACCGTCACAGTAAAGACCATCACATTTAGAAACGTTTTCTCTGTGCCGGTCTTTACTTCTGTGTGACGGTCTTTATCAAAAATGTGTTTCTCAGCTCTCAACGAAATACAAATGCATGCATAGAACCTGTGAGGACTACCAAAACAAAGTCATACAGTTAAGGTTACTTCGAGAGTGACTCAACATCCTATAAGAAATGGATAACTGACAAGCAAAACAGATCGAAAAATGGGAGAAGCTTCACTGTTTCTGTGACCAAAATGGTCGAAGTAGAGACGACAAAGGGTAGGTATGCTGAAATCGACAATGTCCGGCGAGATCGTTCCGTACATGTCTCATGTTTATCGCAAATGCCACCAGATGTCGTTCTCCCAGAACTTGAGAGGCACTCACCAGTGCACCAAAGCACTCATTTTGGAGCATCAAATTTTGATGCTCCAAAAGGTGCCTCCGCATTTAATGCGCAATTGTCTCTACACACAGAGCTTTCTTCTACTCAACTGAAGAGCCGCGTTGATTACCTAATAGTAAGTTACATAGTATGTTCTGACTACCTGATTCATTCTCAAGTTTCTGCCTGTTTTTGTGAAGCTCAAAGCTTGTAGGCATAATTTTGCAACCTGTACTGCCTATTTCGAAGAAACAATGGTCTAAGTAGGTACCTACCAACACAAAAGACTGAATGAATCATGAACTTACCTAACTAAGCCATTTTAATCAAGTCATATCGTCAAGGAAAGCACCAAATATGTACTGATACTGTTAAACTATTTTGCTACTGTATTTGTGATTAGAAGAGGTGCAGATAAAAGGCTAGAGAGCTGATTATACTTGTGTTAGCTGCAATTAAGGAAAAAAGTAAAATTCTGTTTACTGTGATTTAACAACAGTGATTTAAAGTTTAGTTTTGAGATTTTGATTGTGATACCAATTTTGTAGGTAGGTACCTAATGCTTTGTGCTCAAAGTTTAATAAACATTCGTTAAGGTATTGATGATAACCATCAATATTTCCCCTTCATCATTTATATTCTATGAAAAATAGCAAGCATTCTGAAACAGCCCGTAAAGACCGTCACAGGGATTTAAAGACCGTCACAAGATAAAAATTTGATTATAAGCTGGTAGAATAAAAATAGCAATACATGAATATAGTTCCCACCAGGTTTGCGCATGAATACAGTAGTTTTGGATCTTGATTAAAACATAAATGAGTCTCTAGTCATGATTATACTTACTTGTAGAAGAAATACATGATTTATGTTGGAATTTTTTCCATAGTTTGTATAATATCACATCCTACAGCACAAAAACTGATGAAATCCCTGTATTGACTTTTTCTCCTTCTATGTAGAATGATAATGGAAGCGTGGAGATCAAACTTAGCAAGCTATTGTTCTTGGAAATTTTTTAACTGACTTTGATAGTACGCGTGACGGTCTTTACAAAATATACTACCTAGGCAGAGAAAACCCTCTGGTATAAATCGCAAAACCATCAAAGTATCTAATCATTCATCATACTGGTAAGTAAAGATGTTTTCCTAACCATAACAGTTATTACATCAAGGGAAACCAACAAAAAAAATTTGGGTGGCTAAGAACCCGAAAACTTCATTTTGCGGAGAATCACCCATGTACACCACAGTTGGCCGTATTATAGAATTGTTTCTCAGTCTAATACAGATATATCAAGTACAGGCTAACTAACGAACTTTAATCTTTAAATCCTCATAAACTACGTTATAGGGTAAGCGCACACTGCAGGTGGGCCGCATCGCATCGATTTCATTAATAAAGGAGGAGGGGGACGGACGGGCGGGCGACCGACGGAAAAATACGCCTCGAGAGCGATTTTTCGATGCAATGCGGCCCCGCCTGTAGTGTGCGATTTCCTATAGAAGACCAATTTTAGTCACAGTTGGTATTGTGGTAACACTGAGTAAACCGTGCTTCCCTGAGCTGCTTGTCAAGTCCACAAACAGCATTAAGTTTGTAATATATTATTGAACGAACACCACGTCTGATTCAGTGATCCGGGTTTCAGGGAGTTGGTGGTTTTCCCGCAGAATCACGAAGTTCCGTTTAGCAAGATGCTGACGTTCTACAGGAAGGAACCGTTTGAAATTCAGGCAATGTACAACTGCGACATACCATATCCTAGCAAAGATATTGGTAAGTTTTGTTATTTGGGGTCCCAGTAGTAAGAAGAGGATGGGTGTTGATGGGTGTGTTGTTCGCAGGGAAATTCGTCATCAAGGACGTGAAACCGACAGGGGAGAACGAGTCGTCGAAAATCAAAGTGAAAGCTCGCATCAACATTCACGGGATCTTCGCCATCACGAGCGCCTCCCTCGTCGAGAAGAAGGAAAGTCCCGAAGAGGAGACTCCGATGGACGTCGGGTCGCCGGAAAACGGCACCGCTCAACCCCCTGCCGGCGAGGCTATGGACCAGTCGACGCCCCAGGAGAACGGCGAGGTGCCGGAGGTTGGTAGACAAGTTTGCGGCAAGACAGCATAGCCTGTCCAAATTATCTCGGATTGCTCTCCCTTTGCACTGTTGGTGCTTTCATCAAAGACGTTCCATCTTGCCGCCGCATGCTGCATGTCTGTAATCCATCTGCATGCTTCTAATAGACGTATTTTTGATCATTTACTTCCTGTTATCTGCCCGCCAGTCTTCTCTTCAGATGGAACACATTCCAGATGTTCTCCACTACCCTCCATCTGATCCTAATCAAAGGCATTGGGCAATCTGTGGCAGTTAACAGGAATCTCCGATTTCTCTCACGTTTCTCACACTTCTCCCGTGTTTTTCCAGTCTGTTGTGACACACAATGGTAAACGCTCTCACAGTGACCACGTCACTGACAAACTTAGAGCCAGTTCCAAGTTTATTTTCTCTCCAAAGCGTCGGACCGCTTGCCCAACAGGTTTCGTCCGTTTTGTTTACGTTAAAGACCAGGTAGGTTTTCCGCCTGCAGCCACCTGATCAGTTATCGCCATTTAAGGAGAAAAAAATCGATGATTTGAAAGGCTAACAATTGGTGAATAATTTTTTCTTCAACTTCCCATATTACACGGCATCACCATCTTTTAATAAAGCGTCAGTATCCCACTTTTAAATAATAATTGAAGATAAAATATTAAATAATTAAATTTAGTACGAGTGAAGCTTAGCACCGTGCAGCATCTTGCTTTGAATGTAGCTGCACTACGAATTTACGACTTTTCCATGTTTGATGTTCGTATGTCGTCGTTACCTACTGTGGGGGACTTCTTTTGCGCAAAGCGCAAAATGGCGTCAGTAGGCTTTTATTTATGAGTTCATTTATACCGTTTTCAAGTTATTGTGTGCCTTAAACCTTGCTTACAATAACAATAACATGTCGAAAGTGTTTTGGTGTATTTGTTCAAAAATACAATGTTACCTTATTTTGGTTTTGTAGAGATTGTGAACGAACTATGAGGCCTACAGACCCAATTTTGAGCTTTACGTCGAAATTTGAATGCGCTTAAATGAAAGCCTTACGCATTACCTACAATTACCAATCCTTTATATTTAAGATAAGCTACAGAACCGGATTTCCGGTGTGAAAAAGTGGGAAGTTGATTTTTTTTTTAATGGCCAATTTTCGACGAGCTACAGATCGGTCCCTAGTTGACTTACTGAGCTCCGAGTAGTCGCAAATTGTTGACAATTTTGGTCTCTTTAAAAGTGTCGTTGGGGACAATTATCGAAAAATCCATCATTTAGGGGAGATAGAGCAGGAGCTGAAGAGTAAAATCTTTTCTTTCTTTTTTTTGTGGAAAAGTTGACCAATTTTTGATGGGCTCAGTCCTTAATTAAGGGGGTAACAAAAATAATTTCGACCAAAAAATCGATTTTAGGAAAAATAGTTTTTTTGAAACTACACTATATTGCGCATTAAATTGCAAAATCTTATATTTAAAAAAAAATTCCAACCTGGTGTAAATGACTTTCAAAGTGGGGTCCACAGGGGTTCAACATGCTCCGGGCGCGTAAGAAGGGTCGCCTACGCTCTCCGATTTTCCAATGTGAAGAAGATACAGAACTACTGCGGGATTTATCAGACCTTTCAACGGTGTTTGGATACTGGGAGGATCTAGCAGTGAATCTAGAGATACCTGAGACTCCAAGTTCGATGGTCCATGTTCTCCAGGATCCAGGTTTAGGGACTGTCGATTATCAGGAGTTTTCACTATATGCCGTGTCGTCGAAAAAAACACCATAATGACCCGGAGGAATAGAATGCCTTTTTAAAACAATACTCCTAGGTTTTGTCATTACGGGACAGTCATCACGGAGCAAAATATAAACAAAACGTAAAACAAACATCTCGGCACAACCACTAATAAACAACAAACCCTCTGATAAAAAGAACTATTTCGATAAGGTGTTGCTGTTTTCACTTTTCCCTGCCTTAGTAATCTTCAGTCCATGGCGGTTAGTGATTGCAGCCACTTTTGGGATCGATTTATCATTTTCGATGTATCATTTTCAGAAAAACGCTTCTCCTGAAAAATCGGGTTTTTTCACACATATGACCCATTTATTACTGAACGGTAAGTCTGAGAGTATTGAAATTTTTACAATAGGTTTTTAGTATTATAATACGGCTTTTGTGCATAGGGAATTAAAAAAAAAAAAAATTAGGAAGCTTCTGACAATTTTTCAAAGTTACCAAAAAATGATCGATTTTTACACTCAATTGTAAAATCGATTATATACGTATCAATCGTGCTATCAAAAAGTTCTATGGTCAATCGACTCTTCACCATTCGAAGGAACTGTGCTCAAAATTTCGTGGAAATTGGTTGAGTAGTTTAGGAGATAATGGGTCTCAAAGTTGTGCATTTTCATAGGGTGAATCAGAATTTTTGTTACCCCCTTAAGGACCTACAGAGCTCGGTTGGTCTTAAATTGTCGAAAATTTTGTTCACTTTGAAAGTGAAGGTGGAGTCATTTATCGAAAAATTCATTGTTGTCGAGGTGTATGTACAGCAAAAACCGAAGAACAGTAAGAATTTCGCGGTTTTTCGCGTGCTGCGCAAATTTCACACCATTTAGATAGTTGCAAACTGGGATGTAAAGTAACTACCCTAAAGGGCCCGAACAACATACCTACTTAAAACGCTTCAAACTTTACACAAGGGTTAATTATTCTTTGATATAGGTTACTTGTGCAAAAATTTACATCTGTGACAATGAAAAAAAATTTTTGGGAAATTGAAATTTTTTTTTCTTCAAAATTTTTTGTTTTTACTCGAAAAATATTTCTCCTCCTTGGATCCTTCAAAAATCCCGTTTGTTGCCCCATGAAAGCCCTCTAGATCGCCACAGTGAAGTCGGATCGTTTCGCGACCCCCAAAAATGGATTCTACGTCCAAAAATACTTCGAAAACGGCACCTAACTCGACCCCATAGCCAAAAGCCCACAAAAAACTCTCCTGTTGCCCCATTTTAGCCCCATAGCGCCCCACGGGTGTGGGCGATCGGGCTGAAAACCTTGCGGGCACAACTAGATGGCAAACGAGTGCATAGGTGTATTATTCCAAGAATAATAAACCAAAATGAGAACTGCATCACGTTTTGTGAGTTTTGGCGATTTTTGTGTGTCGATTTTGACGCATAGAAGGGAATAGATATCTCAACAAATGGAAAATGGCGACTGAATTTCCAAGTGGTCATTACAGTGTTGCCACTCCGTAAAAGGCCGCCATTACAACTTGTTAGAAGGTTGTAGGTATATTATACAATGCCTTATTACAGTGTTGCCACTTGCCATATCCGCCATTTCACCACACCCACCCACTATTTCCATAGTTACGTATCGATTCTGTGAAAGGAAATTCACCAAAGCTTTTGTACCGGCGTAAATTTACTTTGGATGCTTTCAAAGCCCCCTCTTGGAGTTGCCCTTGAAATGCTTTAGCAGTGACGAAATTTTCAATTATTTTTTTTATCACATTTGCGTATTGTTGCAGCTTGATAGCGATAGTGATGAACAGCCAGCGTCGTCCTGGGGCTATATGACTCGCATTAGAAATTTCCTGTCCGGCAGTTCTAAGGTGTGGGCAGAAATTTTAACTTCCAAAACAAACAAAAAAGCATTAGAAACTTTGAACGAAAAGATACAAAACATCCCTCACTTTGTCCACCCCTCTTTTACTGCAAGTTGTGGCGTGTTGAGTGAAGAATTTACGTCATTCACTCGAAAGCTTCGTGTTTTTACCTGAAAAAAACCTGTTTTTATTTTATTTTTTAACGCTGGTTGTTTCCGTGTAATATGGGCCTATTGTGACTGCATCGTCTGTTTGTTGATGTGATCCCTTTAGATTTCGCCTTTGTCTCTCGTAAATTTGGGTAGTTGCCGAAAGAAATGTGGAGAAATTATGTGGGGCTCGACCTTGACCTTGAGCGAAATCTCTTCGTTTGTGTTTACACTCCAAAAATCGATTTTTTGCAAATCGACGTTCGTTCATTGGAGACTTGATCAATTAATAATTTAAAATTATAAATAAATTAATAATTGACTACAATTCAGTGTTGTGACTTATCAAGTTATTTAAATGATTTATTATTATTTTTAAGTATTAATAGAAATTCATTTAATGATTGAAATAAATTTTGGCAGTTTGGTACCAAAAGGCTTCAATTGAGGCGGTGGATTCCAAAACTGTCTACGTTCATTTTCGGCCAAATCTAGTTAGCAGTTACTAAATCTGAAGCAATTTCCCGCGCTCCATCGGAAAATGACTTCAGAATCAAGCAAAGCTGTCTCCTTTTTCACTGGTTTTGGCTCCCAAACGGGTTCGTTCCAAAACTCTCTACTTTCATGAGTCAGTTCGAAGCAAAACTCTCTTCATTCGACAGTTCGTGTCAAAACTGTCTACATTCATTTTTCAATCTCAATTTACTGGCTCCCTTCTTAATTGAATTAGTTCAAAAATTTCACACTCATTTAGTGATGCCAAATGAGTCAAATGCAAAAGAAATCGCGACTCCCGAGTTATTGGTTGAGGCATGTTTTTCGTGTTTCCTGTAAAAATTGCAAAATCGGACAGACAGTTTCGGAATCCACAGCCTCAATTGTAAAAATGGTTGACGACAAGAATGTTCGTATAAAATCGGTACGTGTTTGGAGCCTCTTGGGTACAAATTTTCTCCAGTTGAGCCCTACCGGATTTCCCAGATTTTTTCCCTCCTTTGTGTGTCTTGCGATTGACGTTGTCATAGATTCGTGAACTTTTTGTGGCGATTCGTCGGCGGTCTGACGGAGTCGTCCATTTGTTCTTCACCCCTGATGAGCTTAACACCTTGGACATGGCAAACTTGGGAACTCCGTCAACGTTGTAAACCTCTCTCACGTTCGTTTTTCTGTTTCCGCTCGTTTCCAGCCTGAAGACAAAGACAAGAAAGACAAGAAGAAGAAGCAGTTGACGAAAACGGTGGACCTTCCCGTCGACGCTTTCACGCACGGATTCTCCCAGAAGATGCTCAACGATTACCAGGAACAAGAGGTATTTGACGTGTTTACCTTTCAGAGCAGGCATGTCAAAGTTTGTCTCAGGGGCTTAATCGCCGTCTTTAAATGGCTTCGGTGGTGAGGACTCGCTGCGCAAAACGCTGCGTGCTTTGGGGGGATGGCGTGACAGATGTACCACAGTATGGGTCAGTTGGAGGCTTGTCAGAGAGAGTGCGATGACTCCTCAAATCGGCGTCATCCCTCTTCGTTTCCTGAATTAGATTGAACTACCTCGTGGTGGAAAGAACTACCGTCGTCCACTATTCTGGCCTCTTCTGATGAATCTTTTGACGCAAGTTTCTCTGGATTTCAAGGGGAAGCAACACGATTTCGAGTGTTGAGAGGGAAATTGGGAGGATTCCGAGTTCAATTTTTCCAAACCTTGCTCTAAGAATTCGAAAGTCGGATCTGAGGTGCCTAATTTCAGAAGGACGTCAGATTCGAATGGAACCTTTTGACAGTTAAATCTGTCAACACTTCATGCAATCATTTTGACGTAGCACCAACTCCCAATTATACTTCAGTATTTTGCATGCATGCAAATATATCCGCATATATATCCGCTAAACAACAGTTTCTAGTAACCAACCGACCACTCATGTGATTATAGTTTTCGCGATTATGTTGCGTAACGCTTTTTTATGCCATGACGGGAAAAAAATGAAAACGTCCTGTTAATCATTATTAAATGATAAAAAGCGCCTAATGACCAATCTTCGTTAAGGCGAAGGCGCGCTGTTCAAATAGTCCTGGCATTTTATCATTTAATAATGATTAACAGGACTTTTCATTTTTTCCCCGTCACGACATAAAAAAGCCTTACGCAACATAATCGCGAAAATCATAATCACATGATTGGTCTGTAAGGAAGTTTGGCGGTTGGTTACAAGTAGAGGGTGAAATTAATCATTATTAAATGATCTGACTGTAGAACCATGGGTCTACCGTCCGTTTTTTGACATTTTCATGTCTTTACTTTGGCCCACAACCGAAAAAAGCGTTACCGAAACCCGTGGCAACCCGTAAACTAAAAGCGTTACCGAAACCCGTGGCAACCAGTAAACTTTTAGTGCAATGATATCGCATCAAGAAAATTTGTAACTAAGTAGCGTCTCCTGGTCAACAACAAACACAACATCAGACATGAACATGACAACAGGAGACATGAAAATGGTCTCCTGTGGTTGCAGACGAGTCTGCAAGCTGTTTTTTAAATTTTATCAGACCCCCATTTCTGTAGCCTCAAGAACCAAACCAAGCTTAGCCTTAAGTATAGGCTATTATAGTTCTCCCGCCCTTCATGGGGGACTCCTGCGTTGCAGTGGACCCACTAGAAAACACCCCTCACTCCTGAAAGAGTCTGCTCCGAGACTAGCTGTGGAGTCACGTTGGGTTGACAGGTCTTATGGCCACTTTTTCATCCAGCAATGCGTCTCTTCAAGGGATGGCCAGTCAGTCTTGCCTAAAACAACCTTCTGAGAGGTGAGGAGGGGCTATGACCAACTCTCTATCCCTCTCTTTTGTCCTCTTTTTGTCACACTAGTCAGGCACTGGTCGGGACGGCGCCACTGCCAGGACAAGTGACGGCAAAACGTCGCCGCTGTCCCTTCCCGTGCCTATACACAAACTAGCCAGGACATATTTCTCCCCTCGCCAGTCCCCTATCCACCTTTTCACGCTTCCTCCTTTCCCCTCCCTTTGAATTGTGCTGGAAGTTTAATACCAGCAGGACGGATTTCCGTCCAGTTTCTGCCTCGTATGCCAGGACCCTCATTCGCCTCTGGGTCCAGGTCTCCAACTTCTTTTTCCAGACCCATCTCGAGCTCAAGAAGAGAGTGTGAAAGGTGTCATCGTCGACTGTCTCGTAGTAGACATACATTGTCTCGTCCGCCTTTCCGATTATCTCCAGATTCACCAAGGTTATGAATGAGCCTGGCTGTCCATCGTCCCCTGCTTTGAGCTCTCCAGGGGAGGTTGCCACTTCCGCAGTTTCCCCTCTCTGTACTGTTTTTTTTTTTTTTTTACTGTTTCGAGCGACTCATCTCTTCTTCTGTTGTAAATCCTTCTTTCTCGTGCTAGCAGTTCAATCGGCAACGACCAGACACCGTCCTGAATGCGGCCTTCACTGGGCTGTCTATTTGCCTCCTTTACTTATGGAACCACTGGGCTTCGGCCCTTTCCCCAAGTTCATTCCGTAGTACGCCCAATTTCAAAATACCTTATAAAACAACATAAATGGAAAGACTTGTCGAGCAAGAATTCCACGAGCCTCGTTGAAACGAGGACTAATCAAAAATCCAAGTGCCTGGGAGTTTGACATGTCTGTCTCATAGAATGTTTAATTTTCTCAGTTTTTTCTTTTCTTGAATTAAAAAAAAAAAATAAGTTGACAAAGATATAAATACAATGGTCCTCTAAATTTGTGGATATTAAATATCATTAAATTTAAATTATGAACTAAAACTTAAGTGGAGGCGCCGGGTATCGATCCCGGTACCTCTCGCATGCTAAGCGAGCGCTCTACCATCTGAGCTACGCCCCCTTGATATACTTTTAAGGGCGGTGAAATCAGATCGGGTCGAAATCGAAAGGTCAGCAAGTTTGGTTGGCTCTGAAGGCCGAGTTAGAAAGTGAAAGGAATCTGTGACATCCGCTGGACCAGGATTGTATTTTTTTTTATTTATATATTTTTTTTAGTGCAAAATGATTGCCAGCGACAAACAGGAAAAGGAAAGAGCGGACGCCCGGAACGCCCTGGAAGAGTACGTGTACGACATCAGAGGGAAACTGACGGACGATGACGATCTGGGGTCATTCGTTGTGGCCAACGACCGAGACAAGTAAGTTCACTGGGCGAGGAGAACCTTTTGGTTTATTATTCTTAAAGTAGTCAATTTATATTTTCGCGACGGGGGTCAAACATTTTGGTATTAAACGTTTCACGGCGCGTAGTTTTCAAAAAGCAATAATTGATTATTGTCCGTCTGCCGTCCAGGCCGTTTGGGCAGTAGGATTTTTTTTCAACCTGAAATTTTGACAAAATACTCGGTTTACCACCTAACCTCCGCAAGCTTTTCAGCCCAATCGCGGAACCTGTTGGGCTAGTAAGGGAGGGTAAAAATGTTGGAGGAGTAACTTGAAAGACATTTTGTCGGGTTTATTTAATTTTGTTCATCATGGGCCAGTCGTTAAAATGCCGACTTCTTGAATTATTGGCCGAAAACCGGTCAAAGATGCCAAACATTTCGTAAATCTCGTTTTTCAGCGCGCTCTAGTGGCAGAACTAGGGGGCCGTCCCCGGCTGGCTGAAGCCCGACCTCTCCCACTTGGCCTCAGAGGGATCGCTTTGCGATATTGAAGAGTTTTTTTTTTTCTGAAGAAATTCGGAGCTACCGTAGCTCAGATACGCCACATGGAGCGTTTGGAGCCTAATGTTTGAGTAAATTGAAGAGAAAAAATAAATTCCCAATTTTTCCTTGGAATTTATATTTTGGGGAATGGGGAGTTGGCATTGTTTTTTTTCTATTTTTTTTCTGAAAGTACTCGCTGAGAATGTAGGGAAAACAGTAGTCAGCCGCCTGAAATCGTTTCCAGAAAATTCAAATAATTTAACGAAAATTACGGCGTTTGAAAAACCGGGGCCATGGAGGGAGCGTGACGTCACGTCCTCAATACAGCTGAAGAGCGTCGTCGATAGTGTTTTGTTCTTGACAGGTGAGGGGTTTGTTCGGCCCAGTGTTGCTATTCCACTGCTCATCACTTAATAAAATTCAAGTGAGCCGTAAATCCTTCTGATAAGGCTTTAAACTTCAAGTATCATGTATTATAATTAAAAGTTAATTATGTTTTCCGTCGTATCAAGTTATAATTGCTATAAATTCATCTTATAAGCTGACGACACTAGCGCTCATGGTGAGAGATTCACTGGAACTGTGACGTCATGTCCTCAAACAGTGACTGGTGGGAAACGCCAGCCGATTCAAACTGTGCGTTTCGTTTTTTCGTTATATCTCCTACAATGATTTTTTTTCGTTGGTATTGGAGTCTGTGCACGTTACTTTTTAGCGATATTATTGAATGGTAGGGAAGATTTCCAAATCTAAAATCAATGCCAACTCCCCATTGTCCCGATAAATTCCCGGGCACATTACTGGCTACAGGTACATTTTTTCTAACTGTTGGGCTCCACCCAAACACCTCAGTCATTTCCTCACGCACACAGTGTTTTTCACGGTAGTGGGGCAAAGCAAAGTGATGGAAGGGGCTCAAAATGACACCAAACTCACTACTTTTTGGTGTTGTAGGTTTGTCAAAGATCTGGACCAAATGGAAAACTGGCTGTACGAAGAAGGCGAAGACTGCAGTAGGCACATATATGTAGAGAAGCTCCAAGGCCTCAAAGTGAGTAGATTTTTGCGTCATGTTCGTTGTGAGCTCATTCTCGTCATATCGAGTCATATTCCCAACACAACTTTGTCTTTATTTCTTTTTAGGCTGTCGGAGAGCCGATCAAAAGTAGGAAAATCGAATTCGAGAACCGGAACTCGGCTTTGGAGGAGCTCGCTCAGCGTGTCATGCTCGCCCAGAAGGTGACCGGGTTGTACAGAAGCGGCGACGAAAAGTACAACCACATCCCCGCTGCGGAAGTTTCTAAAGTGAGTGCAGAAAGGCGGTGATGCACACGCTATAAAAACTGCAGTATCTCACGTGGTTTTTTTCTTGCAGGTTGAAGAAACCGTTAACAACGCCGTCAAATGGCTAGAAGAGAACAGGACGCTCCTGACGTCGTGCCCCAAAACACAGGACCCTCCTGTCACTGTCGCTCTCATCCGGGAACAGTGCAAAGTAAGTACAGAAGACGCTGGTACTTGTCTTGTGACACCGTAAATGTTCATACGGACCCGAAAATTCCATCATGTTTGCTATGAAAGGATTTAACCGGGGAACAAGGACAAAGAATTGGATAAATTCGCGTGAACATTGTTAAGCCTAGTCAGGAGCGATTATTGAGAAATGAGGTGTCACAGAAGAGAGAATCCCTAATGAATTATTCACAGCCCCACAAAAAAAAAAGTTTCTGATCCGGGGATCTGACTATGGTATTCCTATGTATTTTTTTATGGGGCTGTGTAATTGGTATTTATACTTTGTTGTGCTGTGACTCGGTCGGTGTAAATTGGAGAGGGATGATTGACCAAACCTGTCGTGAACGTCTTTACTGCTCTTTACTCGCAAGCTTTCGGTGCCACAATATGGCATGAATCATATTATGATGGCCACCCTCATCAGGCGTATATCATCACAAAGAAGTGACTTTGAAGGGGCGGGGGATGGAATCTCATCATCACCCAGGGCTATCCTTGAGGTAAATGGCCGGACACATTGTGGTTCTAGTGGGTGGAAAAGGGACAAATACACTGGTGTGAAAATCAAGTGGAGTGTGGGTGGAAAACAACTGAATTTAACTGGGTAGACAGGTATTGCACTTTATAGGCTTAGATTGGTTGTGCAATCCACTTGATTTTCACACCAGTGTATTTGTCCCTTTTCCACCCACTAGAACCACAATGTGTCCGGCCATTTACCTCAAGGATAGCCCTGGGTGATGATGAGATTCCATCCCCCGCCCCTTTCAAGTCACTTCTTTGTGATGATATACTCCTGATGAGGGTGGCCATCATATGGCACCGAAAGCTTGCGAGTAAAGAGCAGTAAAGACGTTCACGACTGGTTTGGTCAATCATCCCTCTCCAATTGGTATTATAATAATATTATAATTATGATATTATCATTTGAGACAATCCGCCTGAGTTCACTCGCACAAAAAGGGACAGATTTGTTTGTGATTTATATTTCCATGAGTTAGCTCGTGTTGAACGAACGATCCTGGCTACAATATGAGTGTCATAACCAGCCCCCCCCCCCCCCCCCCCCCACGAAGCAAGTAGGTATATTTATTGTATTACTGAGTTACTTGGGCAAAAATTTAATTTTGTCTTTGGAAAAAAAATTTCTTCAAAAATTCTTTATTTTTTTACTCAAAAAATATTTAACTTCCTGGGATCCTTCAAAAATCCCATTTTTTAGCCACGAAAGCCCTATAGATCGCCACAGTGAAATCGGATCGTTCCGGGGCCCCCCCAAAATGGATTCTACGTCCAAAAATACTTCGAAAACGACACCTAATTCGATCCCATAGCTAAACGCATTCAAAAAACCCCTCTCGATAGGATCATTTATCCATTATAGGACCATAATATGGTCCTAATCCATATATTATATGATGGATTAGGAGTCGCCCTTTCTTGGTTGTACGGAAATTTGTCCGTTTTGGTAAACGTTTCACAGCAGAAAGTCGTTTACATAGTGATGGGAATAAATAATCTGGGGAAGGGAGGAGTTATTAAATTAAATTCACACTGAAATTGAATTCTAATTATGAATTTATTCAAGTTATTACAAGAAATCAGAAGGGGAAGGCCGAAAAATTTATTGGGCCTCAGGTGGGACTCGAACCCACAACCTTCGCATTACTAGTGCGATGCTCTACCAATTACGCTACTGAGACCAGCAGTCATGATAGAACATCGGAGATTGAAGGCTCAACCGTCCCCCTGCCCCCAACGCTTGATTCGGCCTTCTCATATTGTTGCTTATTTTCCCCTTCTGAACCCTGATCTGATATGAAGCCAGTAGACATCCTACTTTTGTCCCTCTTCCTAGGGGTCCCTTAATTCCCCAGGAGGAGTAGTTTCATTAGGTAATGACTTGAGGGAATTTTGAACTGCTTCCCTCATACAGTGTTTTATTTGGGGAAGGGAGGAGTTATTAAATTAAATTCACACTGAAATTGAATTCTTATTATGAATTTATTCAAGTTATTACAAGAAATCAGAAGGGGAAGGCCGAAAAATTTATTGGGCCTCAGGTGGGACTCGAACCCACAACCTTCAAGGGGCAGGGGGACGGTTGAGCCTTCAATCTCCGATGCTCTATCATGACTGCTGGTCTCAGTAGCGTAATTGGTAGAGCATCGCACTAGTAATGCGAAGGTTGTGGGTTCGAGTCCCACCTGAGGCCCAATAAATTTTTCGGCCTTCCCCTTCTGATTTCTTGTAATAACTTGAATAAATTCATAATTAGAATTCAATTTCAGTGTGAATTTAATTTAATAACTCGTCCCTTCCCCAAATAAAACACTGTATGAGGGAAGCAGTTCAAAATTCCCTCAAGTCATTACCTAATGAATAAATAATCGAATGCGGTATTCGGTTTTCAGTCATTAATATGTTCAAATGCAAGATTTCTAGTGTTCGAATAATGTTGCATTCGTTTAGCTGTGAAAGTGGTGTTTTGGCTACTTCGCAAAGCTCTCCCATCTGCGATCTCACTCAACAGCTGATACCCCACAAGACTATTGCGCTCCGACACTGCAATCTGGTGGCCGCAAAAGGAAACGCCCATGATTTCGACGAAGGGATTTCGAGTTTTTTCTGTTGGCAACATTGTCTCATCTCCCGGTTGTGTAGTTTGTTTTTAACCACCGTATTTTCAATGATAGATGAGAAGAAAACGAAAATTTCTCGGGGAAAGCCATTGAGTCAGGCGAGGTAAATTGGCTACAATGGTGCGCAATTTTTCATCGCCAGGAAGGAGGACGACCAGAATAAAGTGAACGTTCGCAATGTTACTGTTTTTTAATTTTTGAGGTATTCCTAATAATTAGGAATCAGGAAGAATTATTCTTCCTGATAACTGCATAACCGCAAAACTAAAATAAAAAGTCGTTCGGTTCTATTCAATCATGTGAAATTACAAATTTTTCAATTAAAAAACCCGTTTGAGGGGAGAAAAAGAGAAGTGCTGCTACTAGGAAGGGAAAAACGAGAGGGAGCAGGGAAATTTCATGTGAAGAATAGTTCGATTTCCGCCACCAGAATGCAGTTTCGGAGAGCAAATTTCTTGTGGGAAACCTATGGTTAATTTGCATTTGCTTGAAGAGGCGGTTGTCTCATTCGATTATCTAAATCATTTGTTTTGCCCATCGCTACGTTTTTCGTTGCCTAACACCCTCCAGGCGGAAAAACGTATCCGCGCCGTAACTCGAAAATAATACGGGGTTTCCCAACCTTTCTGTTACAGTCCCTCGAGCAGTCTGTCATGGCGACGATGAACAAGCCCAAACCCAAAGTGGAACCGCCGACGCCGGAACCCTCCGGCGATCAGAAGCCTCAAGACCAAAAGCCCGGCGACGACCAAAAACCCGCTGACGCCCAAAACATGGACGTCGAATGAACGCGAATTACTTGATATAAAACAAAAAACAAAAAAACCAAAACTATTCACACAAAATTGCAAAAAAGTCGCAAAAATAACGATAATGAATTCTTGTTTGATGTGACAATTTGGATGAATTTTGACGTTTTTTTTTTGTTGCATTTTTTAAAAAAGCCTTTTTTTAATTTCAAATTTCCGTAATTTTCCTCATCTCTTCAAATTTGAAATCATCCGCCAATTAACGGTTTTTTTTTCAGTTCCAAATTCACGTTGCATTTTCTCCAGCTAACATTCCAGTCCAGATGGTCGTGTTTCTCTCCCGAGTTGAGGAAAATTTGTGTCATGTTTATTTTGAAAAAAAATAAATACATCGTATTTTCTCGTAAAACCGAAACGGTTCTGTTTTATTGCGAAACGAAACACTTTTTTTCCCCCGCCTACGATCAAAAATTGGTATTTTAGAAGTTCTTTAGGGACCGAGCTAAATGCCTCATTCCTTCATCACCTCACGCGTTCAATTTAGGCTTTTTTTCTAAGGTCACTTCGGGCGATGTATTATTTATTTGTACGATTATTTGCCCACGTCGGAGTTTTGGCTCTTATCACTGACGTCGACTTAGAAAATTGAGGAATTTTTGGAAACGAGTGCTGTTAAAAAAAAAGAATTTTTCCTAAACGTAGTTGTTGCGTTGAGTTGAAAAATTAACTGCGAATTTTCTGTTTTCTTCCTTATTTTTGGATTAATAATAAATTAAATGTTGTTTAATTGTGGAACGTTTTTAATGACCCCTATCGACTCTTAGTGTGTTATCGATTTGTTCATTGTCGGTTACTCAATTTTTTTTATCTTTACGGCCGGTTGCAGTTTCGGGTTTGTTGAGGGGGTTTCAAAATTCGATAGGCTTTTATGGTCTGGGGAGTTTTCAGTTGGGGAAAAAAAAGTGAGATCCAGTCGAAATTGGAAAATGGTGAAGCCCGGGACTCTGAACGAAGTGCTGCACTGGGATGACTCCGTTGAGCAGTTTCCGGAGGAGAAGAAGAGGAAGAAAAAGGGGAAACGTAAGGTTTATTGAGATCAAAATTCGGGCCATTTGAAGGGCTCGGGCTGTTTGTAGGGGGTTGAAAATAATCACCAGGTGTTTTTGTCGAAGGCAAAAAAGCCCAATCCACTCTTCTGCCGGTGGTCCTAACTGTTAATTCTGTATTGAACAAAATTGTCAACATTTAATGTTGACGATTGCCGGACAGTTGGTACGGTCTTCTCATCTGTCTATTTTTCTATGTTCGACCCCGGATAGTTGGTGTTTTCTTCGAAGGCTGGACAGTTAGAACGATCACAATGATCCGATTACTTTACCCCTGAAGTCTTCGAAGTCCCCGTAGTGTTGATCCGATAGCTCTTCAATTTCCGTCGTAGTGCCTCAGTTTGGCTGATAGAATGTTAATTTTTGCTATGAACGAGGGGCTCATTGCTTTGCCAGTCGCTTGATTGTGTCTAAACGGCTCAACCGATTCGAATGTGTAAGGCCGGTAATTCGACGCTGAATTTTATGCTCTTCAACTTTGATTAGTTTTCTCTGCGAAGTCTTCGAGCTATGGGTGAAAAACGTTTTTAGCCGCCAAGAGTTCTCCAAGTAAAACTTTTGCTACCATTTTTGATATTTCGGTTTTGGAATCTAGACCTCCTAGAAACGGATAATGTCAAATTTTGAGGCCGATCCGAGTCGTCGACCTCCGTCACGATTACATAGGTGTATTATTCCAAGAATAATAAACCAAAACTGGAAAAGGACCAATATATTGAAGTTTTTGCGAATATTCCAAAACGCACAAGCCGAGTTTGTTGGAACTCATCAGGTTCGGATTCAGCACCCTAAAAACTAACATTAAGCCTTAAGATAGATTATTTCCCTCGTCCAATTAACCTTTGACTACGAGCCGCTTCAGTTTTTGGTCATTTATGGTTATTTAGGTCGTTGGAAACTTGTTGAGGGTCAGTCAAATAAGACGAGATTTTTTGCCGACGTTTCAAGAGATATAATATTATTCTCCTATCATCAGGGCCTAATGAAATGAACAAAACACGAATTTAGACTTTGAATTTAACAATTGATGAAACTATATGATACGATACAAAGTGTATTAGATACGAAACAGTGAAAAGTGTACATAGAACAAATGAATATGATATAAAATATAATTTGGAACGCCTAAGAACCAGCTTAGCATAACTCAATTTTCGTCATTTTACAGGAGAGCCAAAAAACTGATTACCAGAAAGTCAGCAAAACTCAAAAATCACAAGAGTCAGCATGGCATAACTAAACTGAAAATAATGCGTGATTTCCGATCGTCAATTTCTAAGTGATTATAACTCTTTACTCCAAAAATTATTATCACAATTTCAAGACTGATCTTCCTTTCACGAAATCAATCAAAATGTAGTTGCCATGACAACAAAATACCGATTAACAAAGCAAAACTGTTGCGGTCAGGAGAGCGATCCATGTTGAAACAGATGCGTTATGTGATGCTGTTGCTACTTTTCAGTAATGCGATGCTGACTAAATTGCATATAACGACGCTCCTCGTAGTCGAAGCCAGAAACTGACACTTTCATTGAATCGGGCGTGAAATTTTGAATAAGAAAGACCAGAAATCTCGTTTTGGGTTAAAGTTGAGTTATGCTATGCTGGTTCTTAGCCGACGATATGTAGGATGCAGACATACAGAAGGAACTGACAATTTTCGATGGTGGGGTTTTTATTTTTATTTTTTTATTTTTAGAAAGTGGTAAACAGAACTCAAAGGATGCCGACTTTTTGTAAGGTTTGAGGGTTGGTCAGTGAGCAGGTAATTAAGGCGTTAACGGTTTCATGTCAGCGGTCCCTTTATGGATTAAGTCAGAGTAACATTTACTGAGGTGATTGACATCTGTTCTGAAGTTAACTGTTTGATGTTTGTTGCGTTCAATATGGATCATTTCCAACATCTCCCGCTTGAAACGGATGGGTTCTTTACCAATGATCTTGGCTTTATTAAATTGAAATTTATGTCCAGCCTCCCTAGAATGGATAGTCAAGGCGGTGGACGTGGGTTTTACTGGACCAGAGCTCTCTTTTTCATGAGTATTGATACGCTTTGACATGAAATTTGCAGTATGGCCAATATAGCGTTTGGGACAATTTTGTTGACATGGGATGTCGTAAATTATATTGTTCTGTTGGTGATGAGGGATGGGGTCTTTGGTTTTAGTGAAAAGTGTTCCTACAGTTTTTTTGTTTTTAAAGGCAAGCTGTACTGAGCAGAATCAGAATCTAAAATCTTGGAAAGTTTTTCCGACACCCCCCGTACATATGGGGTAGAGCAATACCTACGGGGTTGTCGTAAATTTTGTGGTCTAGTGAGGCTAGATGAATGTTGGGTAATGATTTTATTGATTAAAGAATTAGGATAGCCATTTTTAGTAAGAAAAGTACGGAGACGTTCATGATTTTTTTGGTGAAACTGGGGGGAGCTGAGTTTGACAATTCGATCTAAAATATTTTTGATGGTATTGATTTTGTGTTTGTATGGTTGGGCTGATTTATAATGAATAATCCTACCGGAATTTTGAGGTTTAGTGTACCAATCAGTTTCAATATTTCCATTGGGGTTTCTAATTAAGAGGGTGTCAAGGAATGGAATGGATTGGAACTCATTTTCACTTTCTATGGTGAAATGTAGACGTGGGTGAAATTTGTTAAATTTTGATAGGATGATGTGTTCTGAATTTTGAGGTATAGCTGTTATTGTGTCATCCATGAATTTGAAAATAAAGGGTAACTGGAAAGGCAATTTGGAGATAACGTTATCAAATACTATGTCCAAACAGAGCTCAGCCAGTTTTGGGGCAATGGGAGACCCCATGCTAGTGCCAAAAATTTGTAAATAATGTTTATTATTGAATTGAAAATACCCATTTTTTGTACAAAGGTTGAAGAGTTTTAGAAAATTGCGTTTAGGGATACGGGTATATCGTTTAATTTTAGACCAATTATCTACAATTAACTGAGTAATAATTTCTATAGGGACATTGGTAAAGAGACTGGCGAAATCCAACGTTGCTAAATTCAAAGTCTAAATTCGTGTTTTGTTCATTTCATTAGGCCCTGATGATAGGAGAATATATCTCTTGAAACGTCGGCAAAAAATCTCGTCTTATTTGACTGACCCTCAACAAGTTTCCAACAACATTAATTGAAACGGTCAACATCACCATCAACTGTTATTTAGGTCTATAAGAAATTATAAATTTCTATTCTGGTACGACTAAAATGATTCAGTTTTTCATTTTGGAGGTGTAACTGCCTTCTCATCATTTGGGGAGGGCGAGGGCTCTGCCAAAATTTAAAGTTACTACATTTGGTAGGTAGGTAAGTAAAATTGAGTTAGAACCAACACATTTTCTCAAGTAGCTCCACGGTATTTACACAATTCACAGTTTGGCCTACCAGCAGAGGAGTCACGTTTCCCTAATTCCTATTTCGATAAAACGCCAAGCCCAATCGGCCCTGCACTTTTCATTTCGTTGACTAGGTACGTGAGCCCACAATTCAGGTCCAAACGAGGACTGAATCGTGCAAATTTACATTAAATATAAATTTTATGGACGACCCGTAAGAAGCAATTGCTTGAAGGTGCCAAATTGCTACACTTTAACCCACTACCGGTTCGCCACCAACAGATCGATGGCAATTAGACTGAAATAATACTGTATAACTGCGAGAATCCACGGAACCGATCGATCGGTACACATTGGGAATGGAAATCGAGGTCGTTCGATTTATGATGCCCTGTCGGGTGCCTAATCCTTTTCGTGGATCTTATGGTGACGAAGTAGTTAGTGGGATAATTTCGTGATAATTCAATTCCAAAACGTTTTTCATCCACGAATTCGTTGGCGACAAGTTATGACAGCTTAATCTTCGGTTTATTCTGTTTTTTAACAAGGATAGTATCCTTTTTAATAGGTTCGGGGGGGGGGGGGGGGTCTCAGTGCAATACAATTTTGTGCAAAATGAGTTTTGGTATCTTTGGATGTTAAAACGCCCGTGCATCGATTGAACGCCCTAATCATTTAGATACAGACGATTGACTGGCCAGAAGGAATAATCTTTCGAAAATTTATTAAAAAAAAAAAAATTGAAATAAATAGTTTTTCTGGTAAATCAACATCGATGTTGCCTGGCGGAAACATCGATGCATCGATAACATCGGTGGGTTCACTATCGATGCTCGATAAACATCGGTGTTCATCAACGTCGATGTTGAACATCGGACCTAAAACATCGATGTTTCGAAATCATCGGTGTCCGGTCCCTAGTCGAAATTCCGTTCAACATGTTCTGTCACAGAACTTCTGTGAAGCTTTCAGGCTGAAAGTCGATTGTACGATAAGAAGTTCCATTTAAAAGGTGATTGCCCCTGTTCCCGAATGGTTTTTAGATATCAGTGCCCAACATCAAGACAATGGACGCCATAATTTGACGTTCAGTCTACTGTAGGCCATATGGCGTCCATCAAACAAAGCATTGTAACAATGCTTTGTTTGATCCGCCTACAGTTGCGCCGCCGGCCTGTCAAGTTGCCAAGTTGGTTGTCAACGCCGATCGAACCTTTTTCGTTTCCATTTCCTCGTCCGGTGTTCTACCTGAAAATGGTGATCGCCTGGTTGGAATTGCTCATTCTCTTTTTCGTTTTGCTGATAGTTTGAGTTGACTAGTTAGGCGAGTTGGTTTTTCTATCGGGTCATGTAGATAGAACAAAATTTGTTTAAAAAGTAGTTTCATTACTTGGCCGTTTTGATTTTGTAGGCAGTTGCGACGCTTCGAAAAGGTGAGTTTGTCGAGATAAGTTGTATTATGTTGTTTTGCATTTAGGTGTGTTATTCGGTTTAAAGTTGAAATTATGATCATAATATAGATATTATCTATACTCGGTTGTCAGCTCGATTACCCTGACCGGTGGGGCTCGAATGGCCTGCAGGTGGGGCATAAAGATCTACCTGAAGGTACCTAGGTACCTATCATCTATGAGGGTCGCGTGAGGTGTCGTTTTCGAAATCTTTGGACGATTCCATTTATTGGTGTGACTGATCCATTCAACTACTCTGTGAGGAATCTCTTAGGCGTACATGGGGCTTCAGATGGGACTTTTGAACGTTTTTCTCCGGGATAACGTAATCGGTGGCGTATTCGAAGTATTTTCGGGTGTAGGTAGAATCCGTTTTTTGGGGTCTCCGCTGTGAGGATCATTGAGCCGTCTATGGGCCTAAAAATGAGGCTATTGAAGGGTTTTGGCCAGGAAGCCGCATGAGGTGGGGTTTTCGAATGTAGTTAGCTGGGTCGGAGAGTCTCCGACGGAGACCCTGGAAATTTTATGAATTTTACCATCCTCATAAATGAATTTGAGAACCTCATAAACTTTATGAGGGTCTCTGACCCATTTTTTGCTCTCTGTTACTCTGTGCTCTGACCCATCTGTCTACATTGTGGGGTATCATACCCCCATAATGGGGGTCCATTGTGCTTTGGATGGGGTGTGGCCAGGAGGTAGAATGAGAAATGAAAAATAGAGTTGTCGTTTTGAAGTACCTATTTTCGGACGTAGAATCCATTTATGGGGGTTTCGGACCCATTTAACTACACTGTGGAGATCTATGAGGCGTATATGTGGCTACAAATGGGGATTTTGAAGAATTACGCCGAAACTGTCGATTGTGATGTTGTTTTCGAAGTATTTTCGGACATAGAACGCCATTTCTGGAGGTCTCAGAGCCATGGACTGTGGGACGTATGAGTCGTCTATGGAGCTACATTTAATGAGGCTTTTGAAGGCCTGGAGGTCGAATAAGGTGTCGTTTTCGAAGTATTTGCGAACTCAGAAACCATTTATGGAGGTCTCGGACCCATCTAACTGCACATTCGGGATCTATGGGGCTACAAAATTTGTATGGGGCTTTTGAAGGGGTTTGGCGAGAAGGTCGAATGAGGTGCCGTTTTCGATGAATTTTTGGACGTATAATCCATTTATGGGGGTTTCAGACGCATTCAACTAGGTACTCTGTGGGGATCTATACGGCTCGTCTGTGGGGCTACAAATAGGGCTTTTGATGGGTTATAGCCTGGAGCTCGAATATGGTGTCGTATTCGAACTCAGAAACCATTTATGGAGTTCTCGGACTCATCAAACAACACCGTGGGGATCTCTGGGACTTTCATGGGGCTTTTGAAGGGTTTTGGCCAGGAGGTGGAATGGGTGGCCGTTTTCGAAGTAATTTTGAAATCCACGGGCGGTGCGTGTTTTTAAGAGCTTTTAGTGGGTAATAGACTAACTTGAGTCTATTACAAGTGCGTGTTTTTAAGAGCTTTTAGTGGGTAATAGACTAACCTGAGTTTATACAATTTACGAGAATAGAAAGAGCTAGCAAAGTAAAATTTCTAATGTCATTTAGTAAAGCAAATGAAATGTTTTGAAGCATCAAGTCTTCTTCGCGTGACCCCATCAAGTTTATCTTATCGCCTCGTCGATGTTGGCGTACTGTGAACGATTATTTTTTCCACAACAACCTTTCACACGGCACGCCTCCTGATATGAAAGGCAGTTCGGCGAAGTCCGTACGAACCCAGGAGGAGCATTTTCGGAGCTTATTATCCGACAAAATCGATATCCGTTCGGATCCGATGGCTCAGTGTGTAGTCTTCACTAGGGATCGAATCGGTGAGCATCGGCAGCCTTCCCACAGCGGACCGTTTTTTTGATCCAGGCACGTAATAATTTTGATTGATTTTCATCGCTGCCTGACATTTTCGCCGCCGCAGTTGTTTGCCTTCCTGGGTTTTTTTTTACGGCATTAAAAGCCACCTGGTTTAAATCATGCTAAGCTATTCTGGATTATTGTTTTCATAATAATCAACCTTTGTTTTCGCGACGGTAGTCGAACTTTCGATCGGCCTCTAAATAATTTTAATTATTATACCAATATTATTCCAAAAGTGATATCCGTTTGATATTGTCATTTTCAGCAATACTTTTTTTCGCCGTGGCGGGCCCCAGATATTAATTAATCCTTAAACCACTACCTACCTATTGATTAAATCAAATACAAATTTTGTATTCTGGCTATGAATCCGAAGACATTAAAAATATTCACTTCATTAAATTGGCCTTCATCGATTTTACGGATCGAAAAAGCTGAAAAACATGAGAAAATCGAAAAAAAAAAGAGTCACGGTACTCACGTGACTACACGGAGTTTTTTTCTTCTGTGTGTTCAGGACCCCAGAATGTGACTCCAAAGTCAGATCCTGCACAAGTGTGCGCATTCTCATTATTTTTCAATTTTGGTTTATTATTCTTTGAATATACGCCGCGCGCCGTCTGCCGTCCGCCATCTGAGCCGTTTTGGGCAGTAGGAATTTTTTTTTAATATGAAATTTTGGCCAAATACTCGGTTTTTCATCTTATTGTCCCCGAAAGATTTTCAACGCGATCGCCCAAACCCGTGGGGCGCTATGGGGCTAAATTGGGGCTACGGGAGGGGTTTTTGAAGGCTTCTGGCTGTGTAATCGAGTTAGGTGTCGTTTTCGAAGTATTTTTGGACGTAGAATCCATTTTTGGGGGTCCCGGAATGTTCCGATTTCACTGTGGGGATCTATAGGGTTTTCATGGGGGTTTTCTATATTTTATATATATTTTTTTTATCACGAATCTGAAAATATATACCCGAAAAGCCTCCTATACCCGAAAATAGTAATTTCCTCATCAAAATTTGATGCTTATGCATTTACATTTAATGTTATGCAGCATAAAACTTGAGTTTATCTACTTACCCGGACTTGTGCATGACGAAAATATTGCATGGCTCAAAACTTTGAAGGAATTTAATCAATGGCGGGATCATATTTTACGCAACAAGGTTAGTCTCATCTTTTCGTCTAGGTTGGATCTTCAAACCATTGCAGACGAAAAAAAAATTTGGGACAGATTCATGACTATGATATTGGCTTTGTCTCTAGGTACAAGCGTCCCTAGGTATGCTTAGAAATGCCAGGCCGCAATGTTCCCCGTGCGTAGGCCGCCGGATTCAGTACCTAGCTTGCGATTCCGAGCGAGATATCATCTTTGAAACGATTTCAAACCTTGAAATGAAACGAAATGAAAATTTTCTTTCTCGTTGAGAACAAAACCAGAGGGTGAGCAGAGTGAGTAATTTGTCACGTAATGGATAATAAACGCAAATTTGAAGGTGAATTAAAAAGAAGAAATACGATCGTCAATTGGAAACGGTACAATGTCATTTGAGTTTTCTTTCAATCCCACTGAAATTATACAGCACATTGAGGTAGGTACTTCATCATAACAACTTTAAATCCTTACAATAATAATTCTGTAAATGACGGGCGATGAACCATCAATTATCTGTGAGAGAGGGGGTGCTGATTGTAGAAGTATAGTGTTCACTGTGGAATCATCAGTGGGGCTATATGGGGCTACAAAGGGGCTAGAAGTGGAAGTATAGCAAGTGTAGGTGACGTTTTAAAATTAATTTTTGACGTTTAATCGATATTTGTCTGCAATAAATCCTTATGTGCACAGAAGAAAATAATCAAATCGAAAATCGGAAAAGTTTGAAATGGGTATTGAAAAATTCAGCTCGGCGAGCATATGCTATATAGTACGAGAAAAGTTTGAAACCACAAAGAAGTTGCTTCATGTGGCGTATCAGTTTCTCCAAAAGTGGTCAAAAAATATGGGCTGGAGCAGACAGGATGATGGTATGTCGGTGGGCCGAGGGGTGTCCGATGGCGACGCGGCTGCCTGAAACTACCTACCTGAAAATGAACATCTTGAAGCGTGAACGATCTGTATGGTTTACGTTGTTTTTGAATTGACAAAAGAGAAAGTGGACAAAAACCGACTTGCAGAGGAGGATAACGCTGCAGTTACAGGTAATTAAGTAGTTAGATGTCAAACTGAGTATTTTGGTAAAATTTCAGATTTAAAAAAATCCTGCAGCCCAAATCGGCCTGGACGGTGTACGGTTTAAATTTTTGGAATCAAAACACCTTGAATCGTATAATTTTGAGGACGATCAAAATGATCGACCCCCGTTGCTAATACATTGGTGGCCAAGAATAAATAACCCAAAATAAAGATCGACTGTAAAAGCTTAACTTAACCATGTAATTTAATTCTGGCACCTCACGCGTTCTAAAGACGTCATCTCCAATACGAGGATAAAAATTGTTTTAGTTGGCAATCCGGATCCATCGACTCAGGTCGATCCCTCGATTTGTTGCTTCATTAAATTTTAATGATTATAGCATCATAAATGCAATCGTTTTTCTTAAGAGTACATTCATGGTTCCGATTTGTGTTTCAAGATACGTTAGTGATAGAACGATGCAAAGTTTACACGATGGTTTTTTAATTTATAAAAACTGCAAAATTTAAATTTATGTCAATGAAAAATCAATTGAGAATTTTTTTTTAAATAAAAAAAATACTTTGATTCCTTTGAATTACCACTTTATTATAAAAAAAAAAAGAAGCTTTTAATCTAAATTATAGCCATCGACAGGCAAGCCACAAATGAAAAACGCTGCAAATTTTACACAAGGGTTTATTATTCTTTGATATACGTTACTTGTACAGAAATTTAATTCTATCAATGAAAAAATTCAAAAAAAATTTTTTTTTGGATTTTTATTTCAAAAAAATTTTTTTTTTTGGATTTTTTTGTTCAAAAATATGTTTTTTCCAAAATTCCGTATTTTTTACTCGAAAAATATTTAACATCCTGGGATCCTTCAAAAATCCCATTTTTAGCCCCACGAATGCCCTAAACATCGCCCCAGTGAAATCGGATCGTTCCGGGACCCCAAAAAATGGATTCTACGTCCAAAAATACTTCGAAAACGACACCTAACTCGATCCCATAGCTAAAAGCCTTCAAAAAACCCCTCCCGTAGCCCCATTATAGCCCCATAGCGCCCCACGGGTTTGGGCGATCGGACTGAAAACCTTGCGGGCACAACTAGATGGTAAACCAAGTATTTTGCCAAAATTTCAGATTTTTAAAAAAATTCCTACTGCCAAAAACGGCCCGGACGGCGGACGGCGGACGGCGGACGGACATTTCGGATTTTGAATGTAGACCTCTTGAAACGGATAATGTCAAATTTTGAGGCCGATCGGAGTCGTCGACCCGTGTCGCGAAAACATAGGTGTATTATTCCAAGAATAATAAACCAAAATTAGTTTTCATTTGTGGTTTGCCTGACGATGGCTTTAATTTAGCTGAAAAGCTTTGTGTTTTTTAGTAAATAAAGTTTTTTTTTTTTAAATTAAAATATGGAGGATTGCCACAGAAGGCCGGCCAAAATTGGGGAAAAAAAATAAAACTGTACCTACTATCATAGTTAATAATAAGCCTTGCCTGTTCAAACAGAGGACAAATAAAAGGGCCCCCAAAAATGGATTTCGACGAAGTCCAAAATTATTTCGACAAAGACACTTCATGAAATTTCTTCTAAAGCTCCTCCCGCAGCTCTTTTTAAAGTCAATGAGGTGGTTAGGCAGACAGAACGACTCCTCTGCTGGTTTGAATACTAAATTGTTTACCGAAAAGTATTCAAACCAGCAGAGGAGTCGTTCTCTCTCCCTAACCACCTCATTGGATTAGACCTCTGCACCATCGGCAAACAACCACTTTGTATTTTTTGGTTCAGGGCAATCGGGGCTAAGAAACCTTGTGGTCAACGGAAGGGAAAACCGAGTAGATACATATGTATGAGAATTATATAATTCTCACTTTTGATATATTATATCAAAAAATTTCAGATTTGGCAAATGACCATAATTTTCACGACTAGGTCCCTAGGCTATACCTACTGATAGCGCGGAGTGGTCACGGGTTGAGACTCAGATCATTGTAGGAAAATCAGAAAAGATTACCTAAATCTAAAAAAAAAAAAAAAATAAAATAATAAAACAATTTCCAAAAAACAGAAAAGATTAAATCTAAAAATGAAAAAAATAAAAAAATAAAAAAAAAAAAAACGCCCCGAGAGCCGCGGGAGCCCCGACCCCTCATATCTCTTATCGGACCGCATTGGTCCTTTGACTTCAAATTTTATCTCTTGTTGATCTTTTGATCATCTTTGGCTTATCTTGGGCGCAGTAAACTTCATCTCCACTGTCATTAATATTCGTCCTGTGGGAATAAATCCTGAACAAATTCCTCTATTTGTATGATCAGTTGGTTATAATAATATTATATCGTATATTGTATAGTATTATATATTATATCATACGAATTCACCCTGCAATCCGATAAGGGATATGAAGGGTCGGAGCTCCCGCGGCTCTCGGGGTGTGCGGGCGGTGGATTTTCCTGTTTTAAATTTTAAAACAGGAAATTAAAAAAAAAGTATTTTTTTAATGACACAGAATTAAATATTGCCTGCTTAACCTACTATATAGGTATCAACCTATATATATATCAAAGAATAATAAACCCTTGGTGTAAAGTTGCAGCGTTTTTCTTTTGTATAGCTGCATACCTACCCAGAATATCCGCCTGTTTGCTTGTATAAAAACAAAACACACACGCACAAAAAAAAAGAAAAGAAAAACAGCTCAAGTTTTTCCTGCGTGGCTTGGGTGACTTAATCGCGGCTGCAAGGAAAGCCCGCTTAAACTTTAGGTAGGTAGTTGGTGAAACAATCGAGTCATAAACGACAAAATGACCACTCCCTGAATGGAAGTGATTTGAAATAATCGCTGTATCCCAACTCACGCGATATTGTATTCGCCGAAGTGGGGACATGCAGAAGACATCCAGGGAGGGCGTCTCCCGCGGTGATGCATCCAGTTGATTACCGATGGTATCAGTCGCCGTTCCGGGGTGGGGTTGAAATAAGGGAGTTCGTGCCCCGTCCGGAGTTCCGTCGTGCATTATGAATGTGACTCCGTCCCATCGTTGGCCAAACCCTTCAGTAGCGCCTCAGCCGACCGTACCTTTCGCGTCGCGTGGTGAGTTCAACCGCCTTACGTTAAAATTGAACGCACCCGAATGGAAACCGATTCGGAATCTTCCGGTACGTCCAGGGTCGGGCTGGCCGGTAGGGTGTAGGAAACAGAGAGCGGAAGAAACCGTAGATTGGATGACACATTCTGAACGCTTCGTAGGCCTGGCTAAAATCATTGCACGCTAAGATCGCAATTTTGAACAAAACGTCGAGGGTGTAACCGTCTCAATTCGTTACGCGGCGGTTTCATTGATTACAATGGTGGATCGAGATAGGATGGCAACAGGGGGCGTGACACATGGGCGATTCTCCGAAATGAGCGATATCCCAGTCCGGAGCTAGGTTCTAACAGCCGAAGTATGGGAGATGTATCTAGAGGGGGTTGCTGCAACAATTTTCATCGAGACATTTTTTATGTACAACTTCTCCATGTACAGTGGATTCCGCTTATTAATAACATGGGACAGACCCTACTTTAAACCTAAAAACCGGACTATTCTAATTAACCGATGTGGGGAGAAAAAAACAAACACTAAAAGTAAAATAAGAACCTTTTACACAAAATAAGTATATTTTACACGTGCTTAACGAGTAAATTTTACACAAGGGTTTATTATTCTTTGATACATGTGAATTGTGCAAAAACTAATTCTGTCTCATTAAGAAAATATTATTTAAAGCTTATGGAGTCCATTATCTGCCGTTTATGGGCAACGAAGTTTTGAGGGTCAATGAAGGACTCGATGGTTTTGAACCGTTGTAATCATTAAGAGCTTCATACAGTTTTGACAGTTGGATTCTTGACGAGCGCTTTCGCTATATATAGCATCTTCAGGTCAGTTAGGAGTTGGTATTCGTTGTCCCCCGCTCTCGCGCATAGTATGTTGTGGTGGTCTAGGTAGGTGGTTGGCTTGACAACTTCCAGCACCCCATCAAATGACCACTCAAAAAAAGTTTTCGGTTTTTCCTCCAACAATCTTCTGGCCGCCGTCGATATCCCAATAAATAACTACGTACGCCAACCCGAACAGATAAATCCAAATGAACAAAACCAAAATAGGCCACCAGCAACCAACAACAAGCATTTATGGATATTCGACATAAACCGCATATTAACAAACCCGGCAAAGACCCGCCAACCACCTACCTAGACCACCACAACATACTATGCGCGAGAGCGGGGGACAACGAATACCAACTCCTAACTGACCTGAAGATGCTATATATAGCGAAAGCGCTCGTCAAGAATCCAACTGTCAAAACTGTATGAAGCTCTTAATGATTACAACGCTTCAAAACCATCGAGTCCTTCATTGACCCTCAAAATATTATTGAAAAAATAAATACATTTTTTAAGAGTTTCGGTGATTGGTCTGAAAACTTTGCGGGCACAACTAGATGGTAAGCTGAGTGTTTTGAAAAAAATCCTACTGCCCAAAACGGCCTGAACGGCGGACGGATGCTACTCAAGTTGGAACCCCGATCACTCAAGTTAAATAATGTAATATTACATTACCAAGAAGAATCGTTGACCTAGCAACTTCTCCATTGCTGCATTCGGTCTACATTCTCTTCGCTCGCCATACACGCAAATGGAATGAATCGCGTGTTGACCGTATTCCGTGCATTACGAATTCATCGGTTACGTGTCACGACACTATGTATATATTTCATGAAGCTGATGAGTGGTTGTCTTCTGTATTGAAAACTGCGTCCGACCCGCCTAGATGGTGTCAACCCTTTTTATCTTTTTTCGCACTTGGAATAAACAAAAACAAACTAAGAATACGTTTCCCACTAAATCGATAGTGCTCGATCGATCTAGCCAAGTCAAAATTGCCAAACGGGTGCCAACTTCGTTATTTCCAAGAGAGGTCTAGATTCCAAAAACTAAATGTCAGTCCAGCGTCCGGGCCGTTTTGGGCAGTAGGAATTTTTTGAAAATCTGAAATTTTGACAAAATACTTGGTTTGCCATCTAGTTGTGCCCGCAAGGTTTTCAACCCGATCGCGCCAAAACCCGTGGGGCGCTATGGGGCTAAAATGAGGCTACGTGAGGTTTTTTAAAGGTTTTCGGCTATGGGTTCGAGTTAGGCGTCGTTTTCCAAAGCATTTTTGGACGTAGAATCCATTTTTGGGAGTCCCAGAACGATCCAATTTCACTGTGGGGATCTATAGGAGTTTTTATGGGGCTACAAATGGGATTTTTGAAGGGTCCCAAGACATCGAATATTTCCGAGTAAAATTTTTAATTTGAAAAAAGTTTTTTTTTGAAATTTTTTATCCATCAGTTGTTGTTATGATGCCGTGAGTGTTAGAAAGTGTTGTTTAGTTGGTTAAAAGCCCTCACTGAACATGTGTGCCAGATGAACAAACTCATGTAAATAACCGATTAGGTACCCAGAAAACTAATTAGTTTTTTTATAGGAGTATTATCTGGTAATAAAGAAGAAGAAAAAACTTAGTCGATGAGTTGAGTAGGAGGCCCACAGCTCATATTTACAAAGACATCCCACTTCCATGGGCCTCACGTCTATGGTAAAATCCATAGAATGGACAAAAAGACCATTCTGTGATGGTCTTTTTGGGCATTTGACTTCTAACCTGATGTAAAAGACAATAGTTGAAAAAAAAAAAAATTGTTTCGTGGAAGTAAATTTCATTTTTTCCCCCGTGTAAATAGATAAATTTTATCTATTTACACGTCGTGTGAAAAACGTTTTGTCTGTAAGTGGTAGGTAACGGAAATTTTTAGCGAAGATTCCTCCACCACTCAGAAATCACCATTTTCATGCCTGCCGTTCATGCCTTGAAATAATTTCGAAAGCTTTTCAAGATTTACAAGGCGCGTGGTCAGCAGACCCTAGATTGATAAGATGGTATGAAGAAATATCATTTCCCTCACTGAAATCTCGTAGCTTCAATCCAAAATTTGTTGACGAGGCGACAATATTCATACGTTCTATGGTGCTGTTCTTCAGCTGGTGACTGTCAGTAACACCAGTTTAGCCGCCAGAACGCTCTCATTTCAGGCCTAGTTCATAATATGAAAAATAGTTTTACTATATTATATAGTAAAACTACATTATCGGTTTAATGGTTTTTTTTTTTTTTTTTTTTTTTTTTTTGTGTGCGAAAATAGTCGTCCGTAAATACAATTAAATTGTATTATTGTATTTACAAAATAAATAAATTTTATTTATTTTGTTGGCTTTTATCAAGTGCCCCCATTGTCGCATGGTGTTGGTGTGTTTTTGTTCTTTTTAGATTTCTGCTATTAACGGCCCTTCACGACATGATCAATACAATAAGCTACCTGGTCTCCCTTGCAGACGACATGAGGCCCCAGAGCGCGTCTTCCCGGCAGGAGACGGAGCTGATGAACAAGAGCAAAAGGGAAGCTGCCGTCGCGACGGACCCTCTCGAGAAGCTGCGTCACTTGTGTTTGGCCCGAGGGACTTCGGGGATTTTGTCTTTGGGCAGGTGAGTCTGAACTGGTGGGTGAAAAATTGTATAGGTTTATTGGATCACAGGTACCTACGGTTTTTTTCAACATTAGTGGGCGCCTCTGCAGTCTGGGGTCTGATTGGGGCAGTAAGCGGCTATGCACGCCCCTGCTATTCTGCCTCAGTGGATTGCCACTTTCGATCACTGAGATGGCATCTGAAGAAGAAGGGTGACGATTGCCCCTGCTGCTGCTGCTGTATTGCCAGGGTACTGGTGGATTTGAGGACTGATCAGCAACCACGAATTCTTACTCTGCTGGTGTAGCCCATTGCTCCTACCGAAGACTCAGTTCATTGTGCCCTTCCCAGAAGTAATAGATCTGAACTGGATCAACGCATTTCCAAAAATTTGAGGCCTGGTCAGCAAACAAGGAATCTCGCCTTGCTGACGCAGAAACAACTAGAGCCCATATCAAACCCACGTCGCCCTTTCCAAAACTTACAGCTCTGGATTGAACCAACGCTCTTTCTAAAGGGTTTAAGGATCAGTGTGCAGAAGCTGCTTCTATCCCCACAAATACT